>CM069903.1:125485587-126085587 GCA_036172215.1 Camellia granthamiana | reverse complement strand
CAGGTTGCCGAGGAAATAGAACCTAGGGACAATTATGGGGACGTATTTTCCAGGTTGTCCACGTGGTCGAGGTTGTTAGCTGAGGTGCCACGTGGATGGGCCATGTTGCCAAGGTTTGTGTGATATTGCCGAGATATGATGCGGTAATATCAAAATCTGAGGTATTCGGATAGAGGACAAGAGTCTTAGATAAGTTGAGGCACTTAGCTCAGATAGAGATAAGGCTTTTAATGGGACCATTCTTATCTAACTAAGAGTTCGAGAGAAATGTTGTACTTAAGTCATATAAAGTGAGACTTCCAGAGGACGAGGGCATTGTTGACTATAAAAGGAAGGCACCCCGTGGGTCTAAGGTATACTTTAATTGAGAACTGTTTTACTTGTGCTAATATCTTTGTGAGATAAGTGACTGACTTGATCGTCGGAGTGCCCCCAGGTGCACGAGCCACTATAGTATTTCTTGTCTTCTTGTGCGCATGTGCTGGCTTAATCTATTCTTTCGTGTGCTCTCCAACTGAGTTCCTTAGATCTTGGCTAGGAGATCTGTTTGGTTGTGAGGTCAAAAATCAACACCCACACCATTTCATTTTTTCAATGCATGATTCCATTCTAATTCTTAAATAGGGGAATTGTATACTTCACTATTTGATCCATAATTTCATAATTATGGATCCCATTTGGGTTTTAATTATTTATATGAAAAATGATTTATCCACCGAATTTGAGTTTGCTCGAATCATCTAAATTTGTGCATACTGGTCGACTATCCGGATAACGTCTCAAACAACCACCTGAACTAAGGGTGGGCGCGGGTCAGTTGCCGCTACGAAACCTCCAATCTGTCATCCGTTCGCCATATTGGCGAATTGGAGAAAATCAATCCGCATCCGTCCGCCAATCCAACAGATTTGGATTGAGTGAATTGCCAGATGAATACAAATCGATTTGGCGGTTTAAAATTTTATAAATTTTCAACATAATTGAACTTGTGCACTTCCTCAAAAGAGAAAAGGGTATTACAATCACTGCATGCCTCATCCAAAGAAAGAAAGTTTGAAACTTTAAAATATTACAATCACTGCATGTCTCATCCACATATTACCATCACAGTATGTCTCATCCACATAAAGTATTACAATCTGTGGTTCTTAAAATATAAAAACAATTCAAACCACCAAAACTATTAACAGAGCAGTAGTTGAGATTGTATGCCTCTGTATCGTTACATCTATATCTGTTTTGAAAACAAAAACCAACTTACTTATCATCTTTTTTATTTATTATTTTTAGAGTTAGATTCAAAAACCAACCAAAAAATATAGATAAATAATAAATTTATTTTTTTAATTCAAAAAATATATTCAAGTTGAAAACTCTTTTTTAACATAATATATTCAACATAATATTTAAATTATTTTTCAATTGAAAATACAAATAGAATACAGTAATGCTACAGGCCCCAAAGAGATGACCAAATAAATGACCAAACATCTAGTTGGACTGCCACCTAAGGTTAGTGGGACCCACCACTAAACAACTCTCCTTTATAAAAGGAGAATAGTCATCACCGAAGAAAAGAAAAAATCACCGTCGAAGAAAGTGGAGTGCGTGGAAAGAAGATGATTGATCAAGGAAGTTTTTAATTTGTGAGATCTAGTTTTTTGTATGGTCTAACTTGTTAAAATTATAAATTATAATTTATTTTTAAATTTTTGGAAAGCTTTTTCTTCTCTAATTTTTTCAAGGAATTATATTTTTTTAGGTTTATTATTTTTTGATTGAATAATGAATTTTTTTTTTTTATTGAGAAATTCATACTCTAACATTGTGTTTTGTTCATAGATTTGAGTTAGATTTGAAAAAACAAAATGTGTCCCACCTTTTTATTTTTCATTTTCAAATCCCTAATGATCTGGATGGTTCATAAATTTGGATAAAGATTTAGAAAAGAAAATGAAAAGGTGAGTAAAACATAAATGGAATGTATTTATATTTCATTTATTTTTTTATTTTATTTTTTAAATTTTTACTTAAATCCATAAACCAAACAAGTCTAAATGTTTGTTAAAAGTCTTGAAAGAAAAGAAAAGGTTAAAATAGTGAATTGGATTATTGTGTTGTGCTCTCTTTTCCAATCTTAATGAAAGTTGTGCTGCTCTGCCTCAAATTTATTTATTTATTATTATTATTATTTTTTTAGATTTGTGATGCTCTACCTTAATATACCAGGAGCTTCTCAATTTTTTTATTTTTTTTTTACAGAGCAACAAAAATCAATATCTCAACTATATACATCCGCATTCCATCCTTTCGTAAGAATTTATCTTAGGATTTTTTATTTTTACAGTTCAACCTCTCATTTGTAGTTGAATATTTGTGGATCTTGTTTGATTTGTGCCTTTTTTTTTTCTTTTTTTTTTCTTCCTATTTTGAGACATTCTAGTTGTTTGTTGAAAATCAACTAGAAAATAGTTGCTTTGTCTTAGTGGCACCTTTAAAGTGGCACCTTCAAGGTGTTTGTTGAAAGTCCTCTGAGAAATAGTAACTTTGTAACGTTGTTTATTAAATGGTATATCAACTGTTTTTTTTTTTTTTTTTTTTTGATAACAGGAAAAAATTCCATCCTAGAGCATAAGATCAAACAATGTCAGTGCCTTAAAGTTTCAGAATAGACAATGAAAAGTGCAGGTGACGAGCACTAGTTCAAATATCGAATTTTGTAGAAAGTCTTGATAGATTGTACTTGACATGTGCTGATACAAGATGCAATTTTTTGACATTTTAATTTGGGTGTTTCTAGTAGAGGTGTTGGTCTAGTAGATGCTAAAGATGATGAATGAAGTAAGAATGATGGTTCAGAGACTTCACACTAGGATATGAACCAAGTATTTTTTTGAATATTGCTTGGCATTATATGAAAGTGTACACAAATTTTTTGTTTATTTATTATTTTTTTAATCTTTAAAATGTACACAAATGTATGTAATCAGTAGCAGTGTCTATGAACTTACGAATGTAAAACAAGATCAAATGATTATGTATCTTTTTGTAATGAAGTTGTGTAATTCTGATGTTATTTTTGTGGTTAATTTGTCTATGTTGCTACTTGGTTTATTATTTGTGGTTGATGGTGGTTGATTGAAAAGTTTAGCATTGCAGAAAAATTGCAAAAATTTATATTTTAACATTGAAAAAGATTCAACATTTATGGTTAAACAATCCTAAAACTTAAAGAAATTTTGCAGTAACACTCACCAAATTTATGATGATCAAATGATCAAAAATCTATTTCAGATTATGAATTCAGGCTATTACAATTTGTCAAATTCTGAAACTTCATTTAAGATTCTAAATGTGATTGTTCCAAGAGTCAAATTAAAAAACAAAAGCCGGAAAAGTATTTCCACCATGTACATTCATCATATAACATGTCCATTCAAAAAAATTGTAGCAACAAAAAGAAGCATCCATACAAAATCATAACATGCTTCAAATCTTTGGTCCTTCTTCATCATTCAATTTTGACTTCAAATCTTTGGTCCCTTTTCAACTTTCTTTTCTTCTGATGAAGGCATGGAAGTAGGAGCTAAATCATAACATGCTCTCCAAGATGGATGAAGATCACTCTACAATAAAAATAATAGAAATTATGAGATGCATGTTTTAAGAAATTGTACCTAATAATCTATATAAAAATAAATAAAATAAAATGGAAAGCATGTTATGTACCTAGGATTCACTACCATTGAAGAAAATTGAGTTTGTGCCAAGGCCTTGTCCTCCTGTATTTGATTGAAATGGATATCTTCCACCTAATAGCATATTTGGATGACCATAATATAGATGTATCCCAGTAAAATTTGGATGGGCAAACATATTCGGCCACATTAATGATCCCCTATTAAAGGCAAAACTCTCTCTATCAATATATTGTGATTGTTGCATTTCAGTCTCCTACATTGTTAAAAATATTGCATCTATTATACTTTAATCCCATTGACATCATTGTATTTAAAATAAATAAATGTCTTACATTTAAGGTAAAACCTTTTTGTGTTCTAGTCACACCAAAACCCATAGTAGAGGTTGTAACATGAGCATTTTCAGTATCTTCAAAGTCTTATTTAAGCATTAAAAATAAAAAGTTAGTAACAAAAAAATAATCAATAAAAGAAGTAAAAAAATGTATGATATTGATTACCTTCACTACATTTCCCTCATTACAAGTGGTGGTCTTTTGCTTCTTATTTCTTTCCTTCTTTTTTCTTAATAGCTTTTTCAACGATGGATTGCTTTCTTTTCAATTGAGGTCGCTCCTTTTAATGAAGAGCCAATGGATCAAGAATGGCTCTACTCTCTTTTGGAATTATTATACCATCACCACATGAGGGAAAACCATTATGAATACTTGTAGATCTTGGCTTATTGCTACCATAAACATCTCCAACTTCTATGAACTCCCATTTCAATTCTTGTATTCGTTCAATCATCTTGTCACACTTATCGTCAGTTTCAGCCCCTAAATCGGCAACCTCATAAAAGGCATTGCAAATTTTATTAAACTGATGTGCTTTAGGTTTGCTAGAACAATTGGCATAACTAATCCGAACTTTCATGTGGCTCCTTTTAACATTTTTATCCCATCTCCTTAAGATGTACTTATCCGGTACTTGGTCAATCTTTTTATGCATGAAGACTATGATTTGATGCTTGCACAATATTTCCCTAAATTCAAATAATCGACAATTACAATTAACTTCTTTCGTATCATCCTTAAAAGCAACAATGAAAGTTGCACGTTGATGGCTTTCTTCAACTTTGACATATTCATCAATTGTATATTCTAAAATGCCACCACCTTCTTTATATGTAGTCAAATCACAATAAATCTTTCCTAATATCTCTCACTGGGACTCTTTGAATTTTGCTCTCGTATAAGCACTTTGAAATTGCTTCTCTATCTCATAATGACCTATACATGGGATGCATGAACTAAAAGAATTGAATTCCTCATGATTTTCATTTTCCACCTTTTTTGCCAATGCATTCTCATACTGTTCAACAAACTGTTTCAGAGTGGTTTTCGAATTGATATAGCCATCAAAAAAGAAATGCATGCTTTCACTACGCTGAGTTGTAACATTCCTGTCCAAAATATATCTTTGACAAAAGCTGGCACCCAACGATGTCTCTCTTCATACAACCTAAGTAACCACTCATTACTTTGAAGTTCAAACATCTTAATGAACCTATCCCATCTTTTTTCAAATTCTTCTTTGGTCAATGAATCATAAACAACATTTTGCATTTCAAATTTGATTGGTTCATATTCTTTGTACTTTCTCAATTTTTCGGGCACTTTTTTCATGATGTGCCGCAAGCACCACCTGTGTCGTGCATTAGGAAAAACCTTCGCAATAGCCTTTTGCATAGCTCTGTCTTGATCTGTGATTATTGCACTCAGAGGGCTTTCAAACATGCATGTGAGCCAAGATTGAAATAGCCATGTAAATGACTCTGTGTCTTCACTTGAGATTAACTCACATCCTAGCAATATCGATTGTCCATGGTGGCTCACTCTAACAAAAAGAGCAAATGGCATATCATATTTATTAACCAAATATGTCGTATCAAATGTTATTACATCACCAAACTCACGCCAAGCCGCCCTACTCCTTGTGTCTACCCAAAGTACATTCCTCAATTGGCCTTCTTCATTCAAATCAATCATGGAAAAGAAGTTAGAATTGTCGGATCGCATTTTTAGAAAGTAATTTTGCATTGCAGCAGCATCTCCTCTCTTGAGCTGTAAATGCCTTATTCCATTACGATAGTTTCTCGTGTCCTTCTCAAAAAATGTTAGCTTCTCATGTCCACCTCCCTCAACTACAAATGAATTAAAATTTTGATTTATTTTGATGCCAGCTATATCATTCAATTCAAGCCTTCGTTTGACATGTGGTTGAAGTATCCGATTGCATTTGAAGAATTGAGTTTTCCCCGGACTTAGTCCATGGTTATGGTCAAGCTTAATGAGGCTCAATGTCCACTTTCCACTAGTGCATAGATTTGTCATGACCCTTGTCTTGCATTTTGTTTTCAATTGTGGTTGCACTTAACAAGGTTGCTTGATCGGATCTTTTGCTTTCCACCGCGATTACAAGTAATTGCCGCATATCTCATCTCCCCATCATTTCCGCTACTAGAAGTTCTTTTGCACACGGCAAAACCTTTTTCTGTTGCATATCTTGTGTAAAATTTCATAACCTCATCTATGGAGTCAAATACCATCCTGGGCTTAGGATCCTCTAAATGTTCTTCTGCATTTCTTATTTCATCTGTTTGATTATCAATATTATCTTCAATCACTTTTGCACTTGCTTTCTCCATTACATTCTATGTTGTTATAATCAATTGTTACTCTGTCTTTCAACCTTTTAAAAAATAACAAAGAATTATAAACATAATTCTAAAATTTGGCAAACATTTAAGCCACCAAAATTGAACAAAAATAGTGCATTATTATTCATTTCAAATCTCTCAAACCAAAAAAATAATCTTCCAAGACTTTTGACAAGTATTAAAGTTAAAATAAAGATTTTATTTATGTAAAGCAGAAGAGTATTAAAATTTTAAAAAATAAAAAAAATAAAAAATTTGAGGCAGAGCAACACAACCTTCATTAAGATTGGAAAAGAGAGCACAACATAATAATCCAGTTCACTGTTTCAACCTTTTCTTTTCTTTCAAGACTTTTAACAAACATTTAGGCTTGTTTCGTTTATGAATTTGAATAAAAATTTTAAAAATAAAATATAAATAAATAAATAAAATATAAATACATTCCATTTATGTTTTATCCACTTTTTCATTTTCTTTTCTAATTCTTTATCCAAATTTATGAACCAACCAGATCATTAGGGATTTGGAAATGAAAAATAAAAAGGTGGGACACATTTCTTTTTTTAAATTTGACTCAAATCTATGAACCAAACACAATGTTAGAGTATGAATTTCTCAATAAAAAAAAAAAAAAATCATTGTTCAATCAAAAAATAATAAACCTAAAAAAATATAATTCCTTATAAAAATCAGAGAAAAAAAAAAGCTTTCCAAAAATTTAAAAACAAATTAAAATTTATAATTTTAACAAGTTAGACCATACAAAAAAAAATTAGATTTCACAAATTAAAAACTTATTTGATCAATCATCCTCTTTCCACGCACTCCACTTTCTTGGGCGGTGATTTTTTCTTTTATTCGGTGATGACTATTCTGCTATCATGGACTGAAAGAAGCTGAGGGGTTTTGGCGTCTTTTTTTTTTTCTTCTTCTTCTTCTTCTTCTTCTTCTTTTTCTTTTTTGGTTTTCTTTTCTACTTCTTATCTTTCTACCACATGAGAAGAAAATGTGGAGTTATGGAATAAGGAATTATGATAGAGAAATTGGAGACAAAGAAGGAAGCTCAAAGATGGAGAGAATATGGAGAGAATTTACATACTCCATTATGTTGGCATAAAGGCCAATATATAGACTTACAAGAGGGTGAATACAAACAAAACCAAACTTAATGCATATCTAACATATCTAACTTGGCAAGACTTTACGGCCAAGAGTTGCAAAATTTCTATCACCCTAGTCAAGCCTAGTCATAGGCTTTATAAAAAGTCTTCAAAAAATAAATACAAAGAGACAAAAATGGTTAAAGGAAAGACTACAATTATTTGCTCTTTGCTACAGTTTTTACAATTATATACACTGATACACACTGTCTACCCTCCCCGGTGTTCAAAGAGATAGACTGTTGTAGATAAGCTTTGGCTGAGCTGCTTTGTCGTGTAGCGTTGGCTGAAAGGATATGGCTAATCACTTTTCGCCTAATAATGCAGGTTGCTCCACGTGTCCTGGATAAGGTTGGAGTCGATTAGGAGACAGCTGCATTTGATAGTGGGGTCCACTATGCTTCCATCCTGTTAATGAGATTGTGATATTCTTCATCAGTCTCTAATGAAGGAGAATCCGGATCCTGGCTATATTGCTCATTCCGGAAATGTTCAACATCATCCACGGTCATGGCTAGTTCCAACGGAAGATCCAGATTATTTCTCTTTTTGAGATTTATTAACATGTCAAGAGCCTCATTAATTTGTGTAGCAGACCTTTGATATGTTATGGGAAAATTGGTTACAAATAATATTCTTCCATCTGTAACCATGAATGGTAATTTTGCTGAGCCATGGATGTTGGACGCTGCTTGTGAAACAGATATTAGACTGTCTATCCAATATTCTGTCAAAGAAAGTTTTTGGATATTTGCCAATCGCTCTCTCCGGTGATCCTCATCTAAATAATCATCTTCAAATTCAAAATCTTCAGTTTCTTTAAGATACCAAATTTGGTATGGTTGGAAAAAATGTTCTCGTTCTCGCCAACCAACAGTGCTGGAGATTCAGAAAGTAAAATATTTGCTCCATCGAAAGCCTTTTACTATCCATGAGAGCATTGCTTTGATGATCATTGGATAATCTATCCATTGGATTGGATCTAAAATTTGGAAAATAACTTGATTAGTTATTCCCCAATCTATATCCTCAAAAAATCACATGTCATGGTTTGCCATGATGGCTGTTTTGGGAATTCTATCTTTCAAATTTAATTTATCATAAGATCTTTCTAAGATTTGTCTAATCTTATCATGATGATCTTCAACTCGATTTTTGATTAACATAAAAATTTCTTTTGGAAGCAAAGTTCTTGCTTTTTCAAAAGACAAATTCTTTTTATTTGTTCAAAAACTGGATAAAAAAACTCATCTGATATGAGGTCTGATAGTTGAAGAAAATTGTTTATTTTTTCAAAATTAAAATCTTCATTCCAATTCATTTGTTTAAGAATATTGAAACAAAGATTTTGCAAATCTTTTAATTTAGTTGTTTGCTCAGCTAATTTGTTGGCCAGAACTCTCATGTGTTTTCGAAATTTCACTTTGTTGTCTACAATGTGAGTTTTCCAAACTCCATTGAGTTCTGTATAAATTTCTCTGGATATACCAGGGTTGAAAAAATCTTTTATCTCAGATTCATCTGGTTTAGATGTCTGAATATTAGTTGGAATTAAGTTAGTTCTCATGTGATTCCTTTGATAAATAGGCATAGCTGGTGCACTGTAAAAAGCTTTTTTAGCTTTAGTCATGCTATCATATACTTTATGGCTCGCTCCTAAATATCCACAGACTTGCAGATTGGCTTCGTTCCAGTCTATGTAAATTCCAGGTTGTCTTCCTGAAAACACAACATAAACTTTTTCTTCTCTGGGGATTGTTTTTTTAGCAATTGTCACCCAATCTCCTTGAGCGGGTTGTTTACCCTTATCCATTGTTTCCTCTTGGTCTAGAGGTCTTCTGCAAAAATTAAATTTACTTGTTTAGCAATTTAATTTTCTGAAACAATTTCTGCTAAGAAAATCTGCAAGAAAATTATTAGTACCTTTAAGATGTTCTACTTCAAAGGTATATTCAGAAATTTTATTATACCAGGCTAATCGTCTTCCTTGCTCAATGGGTTTTTTATTGATCAAGAAATCTCTTACTGCCTTATTATCAGTGCGTACAATAAAATTTTCTGGGGTTAAATAAATATGAAAACTTTTTATTGCCAATTTTATTGCAAGTAATTCTTTTTCAAAAATAATATATTTCTGTTCATTTGATTTAAATGTTCCATAATTATATCTACAAATTAACTCTTCTTTTTGTAATTTTATGCGTATTGAATTTTTTCTTGGCCTAATCCCATTTTCTGATAAAGGTATCTCTTTATCATACCATAAATTACTTGGTATTGCTTTAAGAACACATCCCCAGCATGCTTCTGAGGCGTCTGTTTCTAAAATTAATTTATCACTTGTTTTAGGAAGATAAACATCCGGTAAAGTTTTAATATTTACTTTAATTAATTAAAGTAACATCTTCTGCTGTCCATTCAAAAATAACATTTTTCCTTAATTTGGTTAACCAAGGAATTTTTATTTTTGAAAGATTTTTGATAAAATTTCGTCCATAATTTGAAATGCCTAATAAACTCTGTAATTGTGTTATATTTTCGAGAGTATCAGGAAAATCTCGTACTTTGGACAAAATATGTTCTTGTAATTTTAAACCTTTCTGTTCTAAAATTATTCCCAAAAATTCAATTGATTCTTTTTCAAGTTCAATCTTTTTTGGAGACAAAATAATTCCATGTTTTTTAAATTTTTCACAAAGTAATTTTAAATGTTTCTTATGCTCCTCCTTGGTTTTAGAGAAGATAAGTATATCATCAATATAAACTACACAACAATCTTTAAGGTCTTTAAAAATTGTATCCATCCACCGTTGAAATACTTGTGGTGCAATATTTAATCCAAAAGGCATAACATTCCAGCGGTAATGTCCTCTAGGTGTGTAACACCCTCAAAAATATACATAAAACCCATCATTTTAGACATACAATGATATAAGAGAAATCAACACTTTATATTCATCAGAGTAATTCTTACAATAGTATTACATGTTAACAACAAAAGCAAATGCCCTAAGGACTTACAGCTTTCCAAGACAACACTTGGTTACAAAGAGAAGAGTACTAACTCTATACAAAATAAGCCCTTGGCTTGAAATACATGTAATACAAACAAAATAATCAAAAAGACTCTTCAACTCCCAGAACCATCCAAGCTATGTCCTTGGAGGTGGCATGCTGCCTGTACCTGAAAATGATGTCCCATATAGGGTGAGCCAACGCCTAGTAGAGATATGCTAAACACAATATGAGTAGTAACTAAGACATTAGCAATTGATAAATGTTTGACTCACATAGATCAATTCATAATCCATTTCCATTACATGTTCACTAAGTCCACGTTTCATTTCATTTTCCATTTCTTATCAAAATCACAATTCATGACTATGGCTTAGAAACTTGGCCAAACAATTTACATGAGACAGTGACTCATATCAAACATTTCCCACTTCACAATAGATAAGCATACTAGCTGTATCAACATTTCAACAGATAAGCATATGAGTTATATCAATACTTCAACAGATAAGCCTATGAGCTATATCCACACTTTCATAGATAAGCATATGAGCTATATCAACGCATTAACTGATAAGCATATGAGCTGTATCAACGAAGTCCATCCCCTATCTCCTCCCAAACAACATCCGGTTTAGAGGTCCATCCCCTATCTTCCCTTAAACCGTGGAGTACATCCCCTATCTCCTCCCACACACACACACAACGTATATACACATAGGTTATATACATAATCAATCAATACATAAAGTTAATGCATTCTATCAACCGTCATACTCTATGATACATCAAATTGATTAGTTTTAGTTTGCCTAATCATCATGCATTGTCTACAACAATCAAAACTACCCTCCACCGGTAGCCCAAAGCAATTATTTCTAAACAGATAATAAAAGCACCAACAGATAAGATATCCGCATATTCAAAAGAGAACGGTTTATTAATCCGACTCCACTATTCCATCTTATAATGAACCACTATCATTATGTTCAATTCAATTTCACAATTCCATAACTTTCCCAAATTAATTATACCAATTAATTTATATACAAATTAGGGCTTTCTTCCCATTTTCTCAATATTAACCCAATGGTTCAAAAATCAACAACCAACAACAATAACTTCATTTTGAAACCCAAAATACATATTTAAGAATTAAAATAACAAAACCCTCTTTTATAACTTTTGAAACCCTAAGTCCCAAAACCAAACCATCTAAACAACATGCTCAAAATCTAGGTCAAAACCCATATAGAGTGAGTAGGAATCCCTACCTCAATTTCGGAGCCCAAGGGAAGAAGATGAAGAAAACGAAAATGCTCCAACTTCCAAAATTCTCAGATCAAAAGATAGCCCTCGACGATCAACACAACTTTTATAAAGGCCCAAGGTGAGGGAATCACTCCTACTAGATCAATACCTAGAGAGAAGTTGAGGTTCTAGTGAGAGAAGGTCTCCAATGGTGTTTTTGAAAAGTAAGAGAGAGAAATGGAGTTGAAAAAGTGATCCAAAAAGTCGGATCTCGGAGTGATATACTCGTCTCCCCGCTCGAGCGTGGAAACCTCCGCTCGAGCGTCACTCACAGACTCCCGCTCGAGCGCCAGATACACGCTCCCAGAACTTTTGCAGAACCAGGTCCCCGCTCGAGCGTCAGACTCCCCGCTCGAGCGTCAAACACAAACTCCCGCTCGAGCGTCCAAACGCCCGCTCGAGCGTCCAACACTGCAAAGGAAAATACTGGGAGATGGAAAATCACGCTCGAGCGTAAAAACACCCGCTCGAGCGGAGAAGCAACAACGAAGGGCCCGCTCGAGCGTCAAAAACTCCGCTCGAGCATGAAGGCAAAAATCTGGACAACTACTTTTGGTTTCTAAGCTCAACCAACCTGTTTCAAACCTGCCAAACACAACTGAAGACTCAAATACAAAGAGTAAAGGATGTAAACGAGATATATACAACGGCTAACATCCACGGAACCAAGTCCGGATCACTGTACAACAAGGGGTAAAACCCGGGATCGCTATAACCTCCCCCCCTTAAAGAATTTCGTCCCCGAAATTAAATACAAGTTTTCAAAAAAAACAAGTTTTCTCCATTCTCAACAATATTACAACATAGTATTAAACAACCCGACCCATTACCGGTCAATCCCATCTCTTTTCAAGAGGCAAATCACAATATATAAAAGAACCTGCATTATCAATATACATTCCTATGAAATTTGACAATTTCATCACATTTTCCACAGTTCCTTAACATATGCAACATTAATATTATGCTTGCATTTCCACAATATACTTAACATACACAATGTTAAAACAAACTCCCATTTTGAGGCAAGTTCCAAAGTATACTTCCATAACCAAAACATTTACAATGTTTTACAACTTAAGACATATATAATGATCTTAAAGTTCATTAATATTACAAAATTTCAATACACGATTACACATCAACAAACACGTCCGGATATTTCTCACGGACTTCCAACTCACGTTCCCAAGTGGCTTCCTCCACTCCGTGATGCTTTCACAAAACTTTAACCAAGGGAATGGTCTTGCCTCGCAAGACTTGATCCCGCCTATCCAAGACCCGAACCGATCTCTCCTCATACGAGGCATCCTCATCTACCTCCAAATCGGTCCAATCCAACACATGGGATGGGTCTGGCTCGTACTTCCAAAGCATACTAACATGAAATACGTCATGTACCCCGGACAACTGCGGTGGCAAAGCCAAACGATAAGCAACCTCCCCAATTCTCTCAAGGATCTCAAAGGGGCAGATAAACCGAGGGGATAGCTTCCCACTCTTTCCAAACCTCATCAAACCTCGCCTCGGTGATATTTTCAAGAAAATGTGATCACCCGTCTCAAATGCCAAAGGCCTCCTCCTACGGTCGGCATAACTCTTTTGGCGACTCTGGGCTGTAACAAGCCTCCTACGGATAAGCTCAACTTTCTCCGTCGTCTCTCTAACCAACTCCGGGCCCAACAAAGGTGCATTACCCACCTCGGCCCAACAAACTGGAGACCTACACGGTCGGCCATACAAGGCCAAATGGTGCCATACCGATACTCGACTGGAAACTATTGTTGTAGGCAAACTCCACCAAGGGCAAGTGCTTCTCCCACATCCTACTAAAGTCAAGGACACAACCCCGAAGCATATCCTCAGGGATCTGAATAGTACGCTCGGACTGCCCATCAGTCTGAGGATGATAAGCCGTACTAAAGGTCAACTTAGTGCCCAAGGCACTCTATAAACTCTGCCACAACCTAGCAGTAAAACGAGAATCTCTATCTGAGACGATCGTCACTGCGACCCCGTGCAACCTCACTATGTCCCGAATATACAAGTCTGCAAGATGATCTACCAAATCTTTCACACGCATAGGGATAAAGTGCGCCGACTTAGTCAACCGGTCTACAACCACCCAAATAGCATCACTACCCCGCTGAGTCCTCGGAAGACCTACAACGAAGTCCATAGGGACATGCTCCCACTTCCACTCGGCAATAGGCAAGGGTTGCAACAAACCTGCTGGCCTCTGATGCTCGGCCTTCACTTGCTGACAAGTAAGGCACTTAGACACGAAAACTGCCACATCTCTCTTCATTCCCCGCCACCAGAACTGGCGACCCAAATCCCGATACATCTTAGTGCCTCCCGGATGCACCGCAAGGCGTGAATGGTGAAACTCTCGGAGTACTTCCTTTCGGCAAGACTCCGGCACAAACAAATGGTCCCGGTATCTCACACTCTGGTCGGGATACACCGTCAAACCCTTCTCAACCTTCCCACTGGAGATCTTCTCTCGGAGGGATTCTACCTCAAGGTCACCTCTCTGTGCCTCTAACACTCGAGTCACAAGGGTAGGCTGCGCAACAACAGAAAACAAGGCCGTAGCCTCAACAGGTTCGCCCAGAAGCAAATCAAACTCGCCAAGTGCCCCCAACATCTCCCACTCCCGGATGGCTATACAAGCTACATCACCTATGGATTTCCTGCTAAGGGCATCGGCCACAACATTGGCCTTTCCCGGGTGATAGTGCAACTCAAAATCATAGTCCTCAATGAACTCCATCCACCTTCTCTGCCTCAAATTTAGGTCTCTCTGTGTAAACAGATACTTCAAACTCTTATGGTCCAAGAATACCTCGAACCTCTCACCATAAAGGTAGTGCCTCCAAATCTTCAAGGCAAAGATCATGGCTGCTAACTCTAGGTCATGTGTAGGGTAATTCTTTTCGTGTATTTTTAGCTGACGTGAGCCATAGGCAACCACTTTCCCCTCTTGCATCAACACACAACCCAAACCCTCTCATGAGGCATCACAGTAAACCGCATAACCCAACCCTCTCTCCGAAATAATCAAAACCGGAGCGGTGGTCAATCTAACCTTCAACTCTTGGAACGACTTTTCACAAGTCTCACTCCATACAAATTTGACCCCTTTTCGCGTCAACCTAGTCAACGGCGAAGCTAGCCTGGAGAAATCCTTTACAAACCGGCGGTAATACCCAGCTAATCCCAGAAAACTGTGGATCTCAAAAACGCTCTTAGGCTGTGCCCAGTCTTGCACTGCCTCAGTCTTAGATGTATCAACAGACACGCCTTCCCCGGATACCACATGGCCTAAGAACTTGACTTCTCCTAGCCAGAACTCACATTTCCCAAACTTGGCATACAACTTATGGGCTCTAAGCAATTCAAGCACCACTCTCAAGTGTTCCTCGTGCTCCTCCTCCAAAGGTGAATAGATAAGAATGTCGTCCACAAAGACGACCACAAAGCGATCTAAGAATTCCCAGAAGATCCGGTTCATTAAGTCCATAAAGACTGCCGGTGCATTGGTGAGCCCAAATGGCATCACCAGAAACTCATAATGGCCATACCGCGTACGGAATGCCGTCTTCGAAATATCCTTCTCTCTGACCCTCAACTGGTGGTAACCCGATCTCAAGTCTATCTTAGAGAAACAACGGGAACCCTTCAACTGGTCAAACAAATCATCTATACGGGGCATAGGGTACTTATTCTTAATCGTGGCCCGATTCAACTTCCGGTAGTCGATACACAGTCTCAAGGCGCCATCTTTCTTTTTAGCAAAGATGGCCGGTGCTCCCCACGGCGAAACACTAGGGCGAACAAATCCCTTATCTAGCAATTCCTGGAGCTGAATCTTCAACTCACTCAACTCGGCTGGGGCAAAACGATAAGGTGCCATAGAAATCGGCGCCGTGCCGAGCACTAAATCAATAGAGAACTCTATCTCTCGGTGAGGTAGCAAACTAACGAGATCCTCGGGAAAAACATCCGAATACTCACACACCACCCTCGGCAATACAATCTGGGTCTCATCACACTCGCCACTCATGAAGCTAGCAAGAAGACCACTAAGCTCACTCCACCCTCGCGGATCATACACCAGTGGCGATACACTACCAACCCGATCCCCAAAGAAATGGAAACACTCCCCGCTCAAGGTACAAACTGTGACCCTCTAGCAGTAGTAATCAATAACAGCCCGGTATGACGAGAGCCAGTCCATACCCAAAATAACATCAAAACCCTTCATGGGCATAACTACAAAAGGAAACGGAAGTCGACGATCGGCGACCTCTATATCACAACCTCTACATCCGTGTTTCAAAATCAATTCACCCCCAACAGGTGATACTACACATATAGGAGATGCTAACTGTGCCAACTCCAACTCCAAAACAGATGCAAATGCAGCAGATACAAAAGAATAGGACGCACCCGTATCAATCAATACACTAGCAACCGAGTTGCAAAACAGAAAAGTACCTCTCACAACTGATGGAGCCGGTACTAGGCCCTGCGCGGTAACAGCATACTCGCGCCCTGTAGGCCCCGATCCACCTGCTCACCTCTAGGAGCAAAAGACTGCTGCACAGACTGGGATGACGAAGCTCCCGGATTGGCCCTCGAGGCCTGCACAGACTGAGCTGGCTGATAACTCTGCGTCTGCCTAGAACCAGACACTCCAGAAGTGGCACTCAACTGTGGGCAAAACCTCTTCAGGTGCCCAGGCTGACCACACTGATAACAAGACAAAGGTTGGCTCCTGCCCTGACTCTGGCCCTGAGGTCGAGCCGAAGAAGAAGCAGCTCGCTGACCCCCTCCCTTCTGTGGGCAAACTGAAGACTTGTGACCTAACTGGCCACATGTGAAACAAGTCAAGCCTCCCTGATTACCTCTTCCGGAGCCTGCACTCGGCACTGGAAAGGTCGATCTAGCCAGACCACCCTGAGACTGCTGAGGGTTAAAACCCCTCTGTCTCCTGCCATCACCCTGGCCATCTTGGCTCCTCTTAGAGCCTTTATGCTTCTCATCATCCTCCTCCTGCATCATAATCTCCATATGAGCTACAGCATCCACTAAACGTCTATACTCTCGAATGAAGGACCCTCCAACCCTCAACTTGAGTCCATGCCTCAACTTCCGCTCAAACTCAAAGCAACGGCGCTCCTCGGACGCCACAAGCTCAGGTGCAAACCTAGACAAGCTAGTAAAAGTAGCCTCAAACTCGGCCACTGACAAACCCTGCTGTTTAAGCTGGCAAAACTGTTCCCTCAGCTTCTCCCTAGCAGCTGAAGACAAGAACTTCTCCTGGAAAGCATTTATAAAAGCCTCCCATGCACCACTAACACTGCCCTTCTCGTACTTCCACCATTGACTCGCATCTCCCTTAAGCTGGAAGGATGCCAAGGTCACCTTCAGTAGCCTCAAACTCGGCCACTAACAAACCCTGCTGTTTAAGCTGGCAAAACTGTTCCCTCAGCTTCTCCCTAGCAGCTGAAGACAAGAACTTCTCCTGGAAAGCATTTATAAAAGCCTCCCATGCACCACTAACACTGCCCTTCTCGTACTTCCACCATTGACCCGCATCTCCCTTAAGCTGGAAGGATGCCAAGGTCACCTTCAATGCTCCGTCCTCGATGCCAAGCATCTCGAACGTCTTACTCATCTGCTCCAACCACTCGTCAGCCTTAAGTGGCTCTTTCGGGTCCCCAACAAACTCGTCCGGGTTAGACCAGAAAAACTCCCTCTTCAAGAAAGAAGGCCCTGCCTCAACAACCTGATTCTCAGCTTTGAGAATACCCAAAGCTCCTGCTATCTCTCGGGCCAAGGCACTCATAGCCTGCTGACCCACTGGCTCGGCCACATTGGCCTGACTAACTCCCTCCTACACTGCCAGAACGTCATCCGATAAAGGCACTTCCTGCCTCCCAGGCCTACCACGCCTACCACCTCGTCCTCGTCCTGACATCCTATTAAAGGTAACGAAGACGTTAGCACATTCATAAATGTGCCGAAACTAAACACTCGCGTCCTAATGCATGGACAACTGTAATTCACTCCACGTAAGCACATAAACACATAAGCACTTACGAATTTCATTCCCGGCTAATGATAGTCCCGAGGCGGTACTAGAGTTCCGGTTAGAAACAACATTGATCAAGTGCTTTTCCAACAAGACTCACAGAAACGCAAGGATCCAATCAATATCCTAGAAATCAAATCCCATACCCAAGTAGTCACATAAGTATGTTATCACATAAACATATAACATTACATCTAAGTCTCTAACAAGCGAGACAAACCCATTGTGATACTAATCACTTCCCACGTACTCAAAGTATTTGAACCCGGTACGCTCTGATACCAAGTTGTAACACCCTCAAAAATATACATAAAACTCATCATTTTAGACATGCAATGATATAAGAGAAATCAACACTTTATATTCATCAGAGTAATTCTTACAACAGTATTACATGTTAACAACAAAAGCAAATGCCCTAAGGACTTACAGCTTTCCAAGTCAACACTTGGTTACAAAGAGAAGAGTACTAACTCTATACAAAATAAGCCCTTAGCTTGAAATACATGTAATACAAACAAAATAATCAAAAAGACTCTTCAATTCCCAGAACCATCCAAGCTATGTCCTTGGAGGTGGTATGCTACCTGTACCTGAAAATGATGTCTCATATAGGGTGAGCCAACGCCCAGTAGAGATATGCTAAACACAATATGAGTAGTAACTAAGACATTAGCAATTGATAAATGTTTGACTCACATAGATCAATTCATAATCCATTTCCATTACATGTTCACTAAGTCCACGTTTCATTTCATTTTCCATTTCTTATCAAAATCACAATTCACGACTATGGCTCAGAAACTTGGCCAAACAATTTACATGAGACAGTGACTCATATCAAACATTTCCCACTTCACAATAGATAAGCATACTAACTGTATCAACATTTCAACAGATAAGCATATGAGCTATATAGCGGTCCCGGGTTTACCCCTTGTTGTATAGCGATCCGGACATGTGTCCGTGGATGTTGGTAGTTGAGTATTGTCTTGTTTACATCCTTTCTTTCTTTGTATTTGAGTTATAGGATGTGTTGGGCAGGTTTGTTACAGGTTGGTTGAGCTTAGGAACCAAGTCTAGTTGCCCAAGTTTTGGCTGGTCCGCTCGAGCGGAGATGTTTACGCTCGAGCGGAGAGGTTGTTGTTGCTTGTACGCTCGAGCGGGGATTTTGGCGCTCGAGCGGAGAATGCACCCATCCAGTATTTCGTGCACCTGCAAAACTTTTGCAAGTGTGGTTTCTACGCTCGAGTGGGTTTGGTGAGCTCGAGCTGGTTGCGCTCGAGCGGTGATATTGCGCTCGAGCGGACAGTGTATTTTTGGTGAGAGTTCTGGGAGGGGGAGACCTGAGCTCGAGCGGGCTGGAATCTACACTCGAGCGGACGAACTTTGTGTCTGTGTCTTGGCGCTCGAGCGGACAATGTTGCGCTCGAGCGGACCATGTTTTTGTGTCTTTACGCTCGAGCGGAGTGTCTTACGCTCGAGCGGACCTGTCGTATAACTGAGTGGGACTGGGCATTTTAAATCACTTTTTGACTTATCTTCTCTTTCCTACTTTACCAAAACGCCATTTTCAGAGCTTCTCACTCAAAAACCTTAACTTCTCTCTAAGTATTGATCTAGCTAGGGTGTTTTGCTCACCTTTGGTCTTCACAAAAATGGTGTAGATCGTCGAGGGCGTTCTTTTGATCCGAATAGTTTGGTGTTTGGAGCATTTTGGTTTTGGGTCCTTCTCCTTTGGAACTCATCTTTTGAGGTAGGGATATCCTACTCCTCTTTATGAGTTTTGTCTTTAAATTTTAGCATTTTGATATGTTGGAAGTTGTTGTATAATTTTGGGAAACTTTGGGCCATTGTGTAATTTTACAAAAGTTGGGGGTTTTCATTTAAGATAAACCTAGAAGCATGTTTGGTATAGAAACATGGAATTAATGTTGAAACATTAAGGAAATTGGAACCTAAGGGTTGTGATGTTAATTATGGAGAATGCCCTAATTACATTGATTAATTAATTTGGATAATTAATTGTATTGATTTGTGATGTATATAATTATTGTTTATGTGCATTGTGTTGTGTTGGAGGAGATAGGGGATGTACTCCACGGTTTAGGGGAAGATAGGGGATGGACCTCTAAACCGGATGTTGTTGGGAGGAGATAGGGGATGAACTCCATAGATAGAGCTGGTATGCTTATCTAGAAGTGTATTGACAGAGCGTATATGCTTGTCGTTGGAAGTATTGATATAACTGTTATGTTTATCTTTGATGAAGTGAAAAGTGTTGGCATGAGTGTTTGTCTCATGTGTGATGTTTGGCCAGGTTCTGAGCCAAGGTTATGAAATGGCAAGTAAAAAGGAATGAAATGGAAATGAAAGGAAATATAGACTTAAGTGTCTTGGAATTGTGTTATATTATGAATGAATGTAAAAGTGTTGACCATCTATCAACTGTTAATCTTTTAGTCATTGTTCATAATTGGTTTAGTATATTTCTACTGGGCTGTGGCTCACCCTATATGGGAACATCATTTTCAGGTACAGGAAGCATGCCACCTCCAAGGACTTAGTTGGGAGGCTAGTGGCGGACAAGCTTTTTGGTTGTCTTTCCTTTTGTTGTATTACATGTAAATTCAAGCCAAGGGCTTTATGTGTAAATGAGTTAGCACTCTACTTTTGTGTAACCAAGTGTTAACTTGGAAAGCTGTAAGCCCTTAGGGCATTTGCTTTTGTTGTTAACATGTGATACTTTATGTAATAAAACTCTAGTGAATGGAAGGATGTGGACCTTTTTATATATCATAGCATGTCTATATTGTTGGGATTAATGTTATTATTTTGAGGGCGTTACAACTTGGTATCAGAGCGTACCGGGTTCGAATACTTTGGGTACGTGGGAAGTGATTAGGATCACAATGGGTTTGTCTCGCTTAATAGAGACTTAAGTGTACTGTTATGCTTATGTGATAACATGCTGATGTGATTATTTGGGTATGGGATTTAATTTCTAGGATGTTGATTGGATCTTTGGGTTTCTGGGAGTCTTGTTGGAAAAGCACTTGATCAATGCTGTTTCTAACCGGTACTCTAGTAACGCCTTGGGACTATCATTATCCGGAAATGAAATTCGTAAGTGCTTATGTGTTTATGTGCTTATGTGGAATGAATTACAGTTGTCCATGCATTAGGACGTGAGTGTTTAGTTTTGGCACGTTTATGAATGTGCTAACGTCCTGTGTTACCTTTATTAGGATGTCAGGACGAGCAAGAGGTGGTAGGCGTGGTAGGCCTAGGAGGCAGGAAGTGCCATTACCGGAAGAGATTCCGGCAGTTCAGGAGGGGGTTGGTCAGGCCAATGTGGCCGAACCAGCGGGTCAGCAGGCCATGAGTGCCTTGGCCCAGGAGATAGCAGGAGCTTTGGGTATTCTCAGAGCAGGGAATCAGGCAGCTGAGGCAGGGCCTTCCTTCTTGAAAAGGGAGTTCTTCCGGTCTAACCTGGAGGAGTTTGTTGGGGATCCTAAGGAGCCACTGAAGGCAGACGAGTGGCTAGAACAGATGAGTAAAACGTTCGAGATGCTAGGCATTGAGGACGGAGCATTGAAAGTGACCTTGGCATCCTTCCAGCTGAAGGGAGATGCGGGTCAATGGTGGAAGTATGAGAAAGCTCGTGTTGGTGGTACTTGGGAGGCGTTTGTGAATGCTTTCCAGGAGAGGTTTTTATCCGCTGTGGCTAGAGAGAGGCTGAGGGATCAGTTTAGCCGGCTTAAGCAGGAGGGTTTGTCTGTGGCCGAGTTTGAGGCTACATTTACTAGCTTGTCCAGGTTTGCACCTGAACTTGTGGCGACGGAGGAGCGCCGTTGCTACGAGTTTGAGCGGAAGTTGAGATGGGATCTCAAGTTGAAAGTTGGTGGACCCTACATTCGAGAGTACAGGCATTTGGTGGATGCTGCAGCTCATATGGAGCTGATGATGCAGGAGGGAGAGGAGGAGAAACATGGAGGCTCCAAGAGGGGCCAAGAGGGACAGGGTGATGGTAGGAGGCAGAGGGGTTATAACCCTCAGCAGTCCCAGGGTGGTTTGGCTAGGTCGACTTTCCCAGTACCGAGTGCAGGCTCCGGGAGGGGCAATCAGGGAGAGTTCACCTGTTTCAAGTGTGGCCAGCCGGGTCACAAAGCTTCAGTTTGTCCGCAGAAGGGCGGGGGTCAGAGAGCTGCTTCTTCGTCAGCTAGACCGCAGAGTCAGAGTTCGGGCAGGGGGCAGCCCTTGTCTTGTTATCAGTGTGGACAGCCTGGGCACATGAAAAGGTATTGCCCACGGTTGAGTGCCACTTCAGGAGCGTCTGGTTCTAGACAGACGCATGGATTTCAGCCAGCTCAGTCTGTGCAGGCCTCGAGGGCCAATCCGGGGGATTCGTCGTCCCAATCAGTGCAGCAATCCTATGCCCCGAGAGGTGAGCAGGTGGATCAGGGGCCTACAGGGCGCGTGTATGCTGTTACCGCGCAGGACCTAGTACCGGCTCCATCAGTAGTGAGAGGTACCTTTCTGTTTTGCAATTCGGTTGCTAGTGTATTGATTGATACGGGTGCGTCTCATTCTTTTGTATCTGCTGTATTTGCATCTGTGTTGGAATTGGACTTAGCACTGTTAGCATCTCCTATTTGCGTAGTGTCACCTATTGGGGGTGAGTTGATTTTGAAACACGGGTGTAGAGGTTGTGATATAGAGGTTGATGATCATAGACTTCCGTTTCCTTTTGTAGTTATGCCCATGAAGGGCTTTGATGTTATTTTGGGTATGGACTGGTTATCGTCATACCGAGCTGTTATTGACTGCTACCGCCAGAGGGTTACTTGTTGTACCGTGAGCGGGGAGTATTTCCATTTCTTGGGAGACCGGGTTGGTAGTATTGTGCCACCGAGGTATGGTCCGCGAGGGCGGAATGAACTTAGTAGTCTACTTGCTAGCTTTGAGAGGGGTGAGTGTGATGAGATCCAGATTGTGTTGCCGAGAGTAGTTTGTGAGTACTCGGATGTTTTTCCCGAGGACCTTGTTGATTTGCCACCTCACCGAGAGATTGAGTTCTCTATCGATTTAGTGCCCGGCACGGCGCCGATTTCTATGGCACCTTACCGTTTTGCTCCAGCAGAGTTGGTTGAGTTGAAAGTTCAGCTCCAGGAATTGCTAGATAAGGGCTTTGTTCGCCCTAGCGTTTCACCGTGGGGAGCGCCGGCACTCTTTGCTAAGAAGAAAGATGGTGCCTTGAGGTTGTGTATTGACTACCGGAAGTTGAATCGGGCTACGGTTAAGAATAAGTACCCTATGCCCCGTATAGATGATTTGTTTGACCAGTTGAAGGGTTCCCGTTGTTTCTCTAAGATAGATTTGAGATCGGGTTACCACCAGTTGAGGGTCAAGGAGGAAGATATTCCGAAGACGGCATTCCGTACGCGGTATGGCCATTATGAGTTCCTGGTAATGCCATTTGGGCTTACCAATGCACCGGCAGTCTTTATGGACTTGATGAACCGGATCTTCCGGGAATTCTTGGATCGTTTTGTAGTCGTCTTCGTGGACGACATCCTTATCTATTCACCTTCAGAGGAGGAGCACGAGGAACACTTGAGAGTGGTGCTTGAGTTGCTTAGAGCCCATAGGCTGTATGCCAAGTTTGGGAAGTGTGAGTTTTGGCTAAGAGAGGTCAAGTTCTTAGGCCATGTGGTTTCCGGGGAAGGGGTGTCTGTTGATACATCCAAGACTGAGGCAGTGCAAGATTGGGCACAGCCTAAGAGTGTGTTTGAGATCCGCAGTTTTCTGGGATTAGCTGGGTATTACCACCGGTTTGTGAAGGATTTCTCCAGGTTAGCTTCACCGTTGACCAGATTGACTCGGAGGGGAGTCAGCTTTGTATGGAGTGAGACTTGTGAAAAGTCGTTCCAGGAGTTGAAAGTTAGACTGACCACCGCTCCGGTCTTGATTATTCCGGAGAGGGGGTTGGGTTATGCAGTCTATTGTGATGCCTCACGAGAGGGTTTGGGTTGTGTGTTGATGCAAGAGAGGAAAGTGGTAGCTTATGGCTCACGTCAGTTGAAAATTCACGAGAAGAATTACCCTACGCATGATCTAGAGTTAGCGGCTGTGATCTTTGCCTTAAAAATCTGGAGGCACTACCTTTATGGTGAGAGATTCGAGGTATTCTCGGATCATAAGAGTTTGAAATATCTGTTTTCACAGAAAGACTTGAATTTGAGGCAGAGGAGGTGGATGGAGTTCATTGAGGATTACGACTTCGAGTTGCATTATCACCCGGGTAAGGCCAATGTTGTGGCCGATGCCCTTAGCAGGAAATCCATTAGTGATGTAACTTGTGTAGCCATCCGGGAATGGGAGATGTTGGGGGCCATTGGGGAGTTTGATTTGCTTTTGAGCGAATCCGTTGAGGCTGCGGCCTTGTTTTCTGTTGTTGCACAGCCTACACTTGTGACTCGAGTGTTAGAGGCACAGAGAGGTGACCTTGAGGTAGAATCCCTCCGAGAGAAGATCTCCAGTGGAAAGGTTGAGAAGGGTTTGACGGTGTATCCCGACCTGAGTGTGAGATACCGAGACCGTTTGTTTGTACCGGAGTCTTGCCGAGAGGAAGTACTCCGAGAGTTTCACCATTCGCGCCTTGCGGTGCATCCAGGAGGTACTAAGATGTACCGGGATTTGGGTCGCCAGTTTTGGTGGCGGGGTATGAAGAGAGATGTGGCAGTTTTCGTGTCCAAGTGCCTTACTTGCCAGCAAGTGAAGGCCGAGCATCAGAGGCCAGCGGGTTTGTTACAACCCTTGCCTATTGCCGAGTGGAAGTGGGAGCATGTCACTATGGACTTCGTTGTAGGTCTTCCGAGGACTCAGCGGAGTAGTGATGCTATTTGGGTGGTTGTAGACCGGTTGACTAAGTCGGCGCACTTCATTCCTATGCGCGTGAGAGATTCAGTAGATCATCTTGCCGACTTGTATATTCGGGACATAGTGAGGTTGCACGGGGTCCCAGTGACGATCGTCTCAGATAGAGATCCTCGTTTTACTGCTAGGTTGTGGCAGAGTTTGCAGAGTGCCTTGGGTACTAAGTTGACCTTTAGTACAGCTTATCATCCTCAGACTGACGGGCAGTCCGAGCGTACTATTCAGATCCTCGAGGATATGCTTCGGGGTTGTGTCCTTGATTTCAGTGGGACGTAGGAGAGGCACTTACCATTGGTAGAGTTCGCCTACAACAACAGTTTTCAGTCTAGTATCGGTATGGCACCGTTTGAGGCCTTGTATGGCCGACCCTGTAGGTCTCCAGTTTGTTGGGCCGAGGTGGGTGATACACCTTTGTTGGGTCCGGAGTTGGTTAAGGAGACGACGGAGAAAGTTGAGCTTATCCGTAGGAGGCTTGTTACAGCCCAGAGTCGTCAGAAATCTTATGCTGACCGTAGGAGAAGACCATTGGAGTTTGAGATGGGTGATCATGTGTTTCTGAAGATATCACCTAGACGGGGTTTGATGAGGTTTGGGAAGAGTGGGAAGTTATCCCCTCGGTTTATTGGTCCTTTTGAGATTCTTGAGAGGGTTGGCGAGGTTGCTTATCGTTTAGCTTTGCCGCCACAGTTATCCGGGGTTCATGACGTGTTTCATGTGAGTATGCTTCGGAAGTATGAGCCGGATCCATCACATGTGTTGGATTGGACCGACTTAGAGGTAGATGAGGATGCCTCGTACGAGGAGAGACCGGTTCGGGTCTTGGATAGGCGGGATCAAGTCCTGCGTGGCAAGACCATCCCTTTGGTTAAGGTTTTGTGGAAACATCACGGAGTGGAGGAGGCCACTTGGGAACGTGAGTTGGGAGTCCGTGAGAAATATCCGGACTTGTTTGTTGATGTGTAATCAAGTATTGCAATTGTGTAATTGTAATGAACTTTAAGAGCATTAAAAATGTCTTAAATTGAGAAACATGGTGCATGTTTTGGTTAATGTAAATGTTGTAGAACTTGTCTTGTTTTGGGAGTTGATTATAATATTGCATGTGTTGGCTATATTATATAAATGGAATTGTATCATGATTATTGCTTATGATATGAATTGTGAACCATGTGTGTTGGAAATGGTTGAAATGAAAAGAGAATGTATGTCGAAATGTATATATTGTAGAATGCCTCTTGATAAGAGATGGAATGACCGGGAATGGGTCGAATTGTGGAATGTTGTGGTATAGCATTGTTTAAAAGAGAGGAAAACTTACTTTTCAAAAACTTGTTCTAAATTTCGGGGACGAAATTCTTTAAGGGGGGGAGGTTATAGCGGTCCCGGGTTTACCCCTTGTTGTATAGCGATCCGGACATGTGTCCGTGGATGTTGGTAGTTGAGTATTGTCTTGTTTACATCCTTTCTTTCTTTGTATTTGAGTTATAGGATGTGTTGGGCAGGTTTGTTACAGGTTGGTTGAGCTTAGGAACCAAGTCTAGTTGCCTAGGTTTTGGCTGGTCCGCTCGAGCGGAGATGTTTACGCTCGAGCGGAGAGGTTGTTGTTGCTTGTACGCTCGAGCGGGGATTTTGGCGCTCGAGCGGAGAATGCACCCATCCAGTATTTCATGCACCTGCAAAACTTCTGCAAGTGTGGTTTCTACGCTCGAGCGGGTTTGGTGAGCTCGAGCTGGTTGCGCTCGAGCGGTGATGTTGCGCTCGAGCGGACAGTGTATTTTTGGTGAGAGTTCTGGGAGGGGGAGACCTGAGCTCGAGCGGGCTGGAATCTACGCTCGAGCGGACGAACTTTGTGTCTGTGTCTTGGCGCTCGAGCGGACAATGTTGCGCTCGAGCGGACCATGTTTTTGTGTCTTTACGCTCGAGCGGAGTGTCTTACGCTCGAGCGGACCTGTCGTATAACTGAGTGGGACTGGGCATTTTAAATCACTTTTTGACTTATCTTCTCTTTCCTACTTTACCAAAACGCCATTTTCAGAGCTTCTCACTCAAAAACCTTAACTTCTCTCTAAGTATTGATCTAGCTAGGGTGTTTTGCTCACCTTTGGTCTTCACAAAAATGGTGTAGATCGTCGAGGGCGTTCTTTTGATCCGAATAGTTTGGTGTTTGGAGCATTTTGGTTTTGGGTCCTTCTCCTTTGGAACTCATCTTTTGAGGTAGGGATATCCTACTCCTCTTTATGAGTTTTGTCTTTAAATTTTAGCATTTTGATATGTTGGAAGTTGTTGTGTAATTTTGGGAAACTTTGGGCCATTGTGTAATTTTACAAAAGTTGGGGGTTTTCATTTAAGATAAACCTAGAAGCATGTTTGGTATAGAAACATGGAATTAATGTTGAAACATTAAGGAAATTGGAACCTAAGGGTTGTGATGTTAATTATGGAGAATGCCCTAATTACATTGATTAATTAATTTGGATAATTAATTGTATTGATTTGTGATGTATATAATTGTTGTTTATGTGCATTGTGTTGTGTTGGAGGAGATAGGGGATGTACTCCACGGTTTAGGGGAAGATAGGGGATGGACCTCTAAACCGGATGTTGTTGGGAGGAGATAGGGGATGAACTCCGTAGATAGAGCTGGTATGCTTATCTAGAAGTGTATTGACAGAGCGTATATGCTTGTCGTTGGAAGTATTGATATAACTGTTATGTTTATCTTTGATGAAGTGAAAAGTGTTGGCATGAGTGTTTGTCTCATGTGTGATGTTTGGCCAGGTTCTGAGCCAAGGTTATGAAATGGCAAGTAAAAAGGAATGAAATGGAAATGAAAGGAAATATAGACTTAAGTGTCTTGGAATTGTGTTATATTATGAATGAATGTAAAAGTGTTGACCATCTATCAACTGTTAATCTTTTAGTCATTGTTCATAATTGGTTTAGTATATTTCTACTGGGCTGTGGCTCACCCTATATGGGAACATCATTTTCAGGTACAGGAAGCATGCCACCTCCAAGGACTTAGTTGGGAGGCTAGTGGCGGACAAGCTTTTTGGTTGTCTTTCCTTTTGTTGTATTACATGTAAATTCAAGCCAAGGGCTTTATGTGTAAATGAGTTAGCACTCTACTTTTGTGTAACCAAGTGTTAACTTGGAAAGCTGTAAGCCCTTAGGGCATTTGCTTTTGTTGTTAACATGTGATACTTTATGTAATAAAACTCTGGTGAATGGAAGGATGTGGACCTTTTTATATATCATAGCATGTCTATATTGTTGGGATTAATGTTATTATTTTGAGGGCGTTACAAGCTATATCAACACTTCAACAGATAAGCCTATGAGCTATATCCACACTTCCATAGATAAACATATGAGCTATATCAACACATTAACTGATAAGCATATGAGCTGTATCAACGGAGTCCATCTCCTATCTCCTCCCAAACAACATTCGGTTTAGAGGTCCATCCCCTATCTTCCCTTAAACCGTGGAGTACATCCCCTATCTCCTCCCCCACACACACATAACGTATATATACATAGGTCATATACATAATCAATCAATACATAAAGTTAATGCATTCTATCAATCGTCATACTCTATGACACATCCAATTGATTAGTTTTAGTTTTCCTAATCATCATGCATTGTCTACAATAATCAAAACTACCCTCCCCCGGTAGCCCAAAGCAATTATTTCTAAACAGATAATAAAAGCACCAACAGATAAGATATTCGCATTTTCAAAAGAGAATGGTTTATTAATCCGACTCCACTATTCCATCTTATAATGAACCACTATCATTATGTTCAATTCAATTTCACAATTCCATAACTTTTCCAAATTAATTATACTAATTAATTTATATACAAATTAAGGCATTCTTCCCATTTTCTCAATATTAACCCAATGGTTCAAAAATCAACAACAATAACTTCATTTTGAAACCCAAAATACACATTTAAGAATCAAAATAACAAAACCCTCTTTTATAACTTTTGAAACCCTAAGTCCCAAAACCAAACCATCTAAACAACATGCTCAAAATCTAGGTCAAAACCCATATAGAGTGAGTAGGAATCCCTACCTCAATTTCGGAGCCCAAGGGAATAAGATGAAGAAAACGAAAATGCTCCAACTTCCAAAATTCTCAGATCAAAAGATAGCCCTTGACGATCAACACAACTTTTATAAAGGCCCAAGGTGAGGGAATCACTCCTACTAGATCAATACCTAGAGAGAAGTTGAGGTTCTAGTGAGAGAAGGTCTCCAATGGTGTTTTTGAAAAGTAAGAGAGAGAAATGGAGTTGAAAAAGTGATCCAAAAAGTCGGATCTCGGAGTGATATACTCGTCTCCCCGCTTGAGCATGGAAACCCCCGCTCGAGCGTCACTCACAGACTCCCGCTCGAGTGTCCAAACCGCCGCTCGAGCGCCGGATACACGCTCCCAAAACTTTTGCAGAACCAGGTCCCCGCTCGAGCGTCAGACTCCCCGCTCGAGAGTCAAACACAAACTCCCGCTCGAGCGTCCAAACGCCCGCTCGAGCGTCCAACACTGCAGAGGAAAATACTGGGAGATGGAAAATCACGCTCGAACGTAAAAACACCCGCTCTAGCGGAGAAGCAACAACGAAGGCCCGCTCGAGCGTCAAAAACTCCGCATATAATTATTGATATTCGATTAACATAATTTGTAATAAGTATGAAATACTCAACAAATTTTACAAATGGTTCCGATTAGTAGCTCGAAATTACAATGGCTCGAATGGCCCGAGTTCCAAAACAACGTCGTTTTGAAATTTTTTTTTATTTTTTTTATTTCTTCTTCTTCTTCTGAAGATGAAGAGATTGACTGAAAGAGAGAAGAGAGAGGAAGGGAGAGAGAATCGCTGCAACCACAACAAATATGAAAACAGATTGACTGAAATCCATCTACAAAAATGAATTTTCTGACCAAACAAACAGGATTTAATAGAAAAAAAAAAAAAAAAACAAACAAAACCCATACAATAAAAATCAAACCCATCTCATCCAAGAATTGATTCAAACAGGATTTCATGGAAAAAAAAAAAAAAAAAACCATACAATAAAAATCAAAACCCATCTCATCCAAGAATTGATTTAAACAGGATTTCATGGAAAAAAAAAAAAAAAAAACAAAACCATACAATAAAAATCAAAACCCATCTCATCCAAGAATTGAATTGAATCAAATCTATACATAGATGCACTAAATTATATATATATATATAAGTGAGCAGTGATCAAAATGTTGCTCAGATCGAAATTATTAGCCCCCCAAAAAAGGAAAAACCAAACGAACCATCATTGAGAAGAAGCATGCAAAGAGGAAGCTCGTGTTTGAAGGCGTCGATCTTCGTCATTTCCTCTTCTAGAGAGAGAGATACACTGAGAGGGAGAGAGGCACACAGATCTATACAGATCTGTGTATACACACAGATGATGGCGGCGCCAGTGATGTCGCCGATGATGGCGGCGCCGGTGATGGGTCCCTCCCTCTTCTCTCTTTCTTCTCTTCTTCACCGTTTTTCTTTCTCTTTTTCTTTCTTCTCTTCTTCACTCTTCTTCTGTTTCAGAGACATAAGCCAAAAAAAAAAAAAGACCGCCCAAAATGACGTCGTTTTGGGTAGTCGAGCCACTCGGACCAAACCAATTTTGAGCTATCAAATATTTTTCTTTTACAAAATGAACGATTCAAATCATAAAAATAAATCCATAATAAACCTCTAATTATGACATAACATGGCACAACAGGAATCTCATTCCCTCATTTGAAAGGATTTAGAGCATCTCCAATGGTTTGCCATTGGAGCTGCCATTGCTATAAATAGCAGCTGCCATTGAATTTTGATGCTCCAATGGCAAAACATAGCAGCTGCCAAATTTGAGAAATGCCAAAGCTTGTGTCAAATTTGACATAAGCTTTGGCAGCTGCCATTCATGCCAACTCAGCCAAAACCAACGGTTTTCCTCCCTCCCTCCTTCCTTCCCTCCCTCCCTTCCTTCCTTCATACCAACTCAGCCAATTCATCAAACAGATTCACAGATTCACAGGAAAAAAATTATTATCTGTTTGTCAATTTGATTCATCAAACAGATTCACAGAAAAAAAACAAATCCAAAAAAATTATAGATTCACAGATTCATCAAACAGATTCAAACAAATCCAAATCCCAAAAAATTACAGATTCATCAAACAGATTCACAGGAAAAAAAAACTGATTAATTCACAAAAAATTGAATTGATGAATTAAAAAATCAGTCAATCTATTTGAGAAGATCGGGGTAGAGATGAATGAAATGAAAACAAAAATTTTAAAAAAATCAACCAGGGCGTAAACTGATTAATTCACAAAAATTAAAAAATCAGTCAAAAATTAAAAAATTAAAAAATCAGTGGAGAGAGATCAGTGGACTCCTGTAACAAACTGTATGACAGAGTATACATAAAGAAAACCAGAGGGCCTATGTCACTTTTTAAGTTCCTGTAATCCTTCTCTCCTTCAAGAAACCCACTCACCTGTTTGTCAATCATTATAAATTCAACCAAAAATGTACATCACACAATAAAGCCCAAAAACATGGTAAATTTGCTTTATAAAGTTTTACAAATGGCACCCACCTGTGACATGTAGGCATCCCAATCAATCTTTGTACAAATGAATCAACCAGGGCTTGAGATCAGTGAAGACCTCTGCTGGAACTCGCACTACTCTGCTGGAAATCGGGGCCGAAATCGAAATCGGGACCGAACTCGAAATGGAGAGAGATCGGCTTGGTTTGGGTTTGATTTGGAAGATTTGAGGAGAGGAGATGAGAAAAGAGGAGAGAAATATGAAGATCGGTGAGGGCAATGAAGGAAGAGAGAGAGAGAGAGAGAGAGAGAGAGAGCTTGGTGTATAGATAGATAGATCCGACTCAAACAGCAGGGATATAGATAGATAGATAATGCACGGATTGTTCTAGATAGATGGATGGATGAGCTGTTGGATCATATAATCCAACGGTGCTATTTTGTGAAAGGAATGCACATGGTTTGAGCAACGGCTCTTTTTCATCCTTTTTCAAACAACAACTATAAATTAACGGGCATTTTTTTCAAACGGTCATATTCTGTATTTCTATAAATAAAAACTCTTCATCTCAATTTCATTTCACACCAAACATTTTAAATTTCATTTTTCTTTTCTCTTTTCTTTATTTGAATTTTATTTCACACCAAACTTCACAAATTATTTTCTTCTTTGTTTTTTCACACAATCACTATGGAAGGTTCATTAAAAATGAAGAGAGGAAAATCATTTACCACTCAAGAAGATGTGGCAATTTGTAGAGCTTGGTGTCACATTACTGAAGACCCAATTGTTGGGAATTCACAATCTCATGCTCATTTTTGGGGAAGAATTTTTGAAAATTATTGTTCATTGCAAAATAATCGCTCAAGAACACAAGTGTCTATCTCATCTCGATGGGGTGTAATCCTGAAATGTTGTAACAAATTTCGTGGGTGTTTAGCGCAAGTCGAAAATTTAGATTCAAGTGGGGCGTCACAAGTTGATATAGTAAGATTTCATTTCCATTTATTATGTTAGTTTTTTTATTTGTCTTACATAAAAATTAACTGATTAATTAATTTAATATTTTATTAATATAGATGCTTCAAGCAAAACTGTTATACCATCAAGATGAAAACAAACATTTTCTTTTTGAACATTGTTGGCCAATCTTGCAAAACAATATCAGGTGGCAAGATGTAACTCCTACGAACACGGTGAAGTCAAAAATACATACACCGTTTTCCCCTAATTCAATCCCTGATTCCCCTATGGATAACTGCATTTCTCTTGAAAATGACACTAGTCCAAGTGTTGGTAACAATCTAACTGTCAGTGAGGGCAGTGTCTCTGCAATGGGTAAAAGGCCGGTGGGTAGGAAATCTGCAAAAGAATTATTTCGGAAAAATCAAGTCGCTCAAGCTGAAGTTCAAAAAATGGGCACACAATTGGACACATTTAACCAATACCTTGCTGAGAAGGAAAAGAAAAAAGATGAAAGAGAAGAAAAAAGGATTCAAGCACTGCAGGAGATGAAAGAACTTGAGATGAAAAAAATGAGTTTGAGATCAGAAAACAAGAACATGAGATAAAAAAGGAAGAACATATGATAATGACTACGGATATTTCTCATTTGGACCCTCAGATGAAAGCGTATTACACAATGCGAAAAAATGAGATTTTCGCCAAGTGATCCTCAAATGTGAGCAGCCCAAATTTTTATTTCCCCCTACCTCCTGATGAATAATTATAGGATAAATGTTAGTCTTTATTTTTTGCAATATCATTTATTTTTTGATGTAATTTTTAGTCTTTATTTGCAATGTAATTTTTATTTTGTAATGAAATTTCATATTGTTTTTTTTTTTTTTTTTGAGTATTTTGTACTTCACAATGTAATATTTTTTTTTCAATGTATAATGTCCACTAATTTGTATTATAATTTAATATTTTCAATAAAGTATAATGCAAAAAAATAAATATATTTTTTCAAATGAAGGCAATAAAAAGATAAAATATTTTAGCTGATATTAAATGAAGATAATTTTATTATAATAAAAAGACATTATAATATAAATATATAATTTTTTTCAATTTTTCCAATTTTTTTTTTTTTATTTTTTATATTTGTCTAGTTGGGAAAAATATAAATATATAATTTTTTTAACAAACAGGTAAAAAAACGCAAAAGACAAAAAATAAACAAAAATAAAATCACAAAAAATCTATGTCCAAACAACACCACAACCTTGGAGGGAAAGTTGGTTGAGATTTACCAAAGATAGCAAATGACCATTGGAGCACTATTGCTATAATTTGACAAAATAATACTATTCATTGTCAAATTATAACAATAGTAATAGCAACATAGCAACTACCATTGAAGATGCTCTTATTAGACCTCATACAACCACGAATGCACGTGTGAGGTGTGCAGCCATGTGCACAAGCGTAGACTGCCAGCAAGTATACAGCTAAGCGTAGCTGCCCACACGTGTCATACACTTTTATATATGATCCTTTTCAAATAGATTGGAGTTTTCTGTCAAGATCTTGTCCGTCTCTTAGTTTTAAGTTAGGGAAATGAGTGATAGCACTAATTAGTGTTATCACTAATGATATGACAGTGGGTCTCATCTGCTGCACAATATTGTTGTGTTTTTTTTTTTTTTTTTTTTTTTTTTTTTTAAGTAAATGCCACATCATTAATGGTTGTTTTAAAACACCACTTTTAATGGTCTCTATCATTGCCCTTTAAGTTATGTCTAGCAACGTAATATAGTAATTATACGGAGGATCAAACTTAGCTTGTTTGAAAATGATTTTTTTAGTTGATTTTTTAGTGTTTTTTATTTTTTAGCTTGAGACTTTTGTAGTGATTTGGTATTTTTGTTTGGCTTTTTAGCTTTAGAATTGTGTATTTTTTTGTCTTTTTGTAATTTTGTCTTTTTGTAATTTTTTGACTTTTTTTTTGTCCTTCTATGATTTTTAAGTCTAAAATGAAAACCAAACAACTCCTAAATATAAAAATTATTTTATCAAACGATAATTTGGATAATCAAAAGACAATATGACAATTACGGTTGATAAGTTTTGGCCGATTATCTGACTTGACAACCGGATATATTTATGTTCGAATCTGTATACGATCATTTATGTGCCTAAAGTTTTTGAAGTAAGGTGTGATAAACAATCAAATCATGACCAGAGTTACGTATTGTTTAATATAACGATAATTTAAAATATTAAGTAATGAGAGATCTATATGCAAGATCTGACCTTTTGAAAGATTAAGGTCTTATTTGAAATAAATTAAAAAAGGTAAAAAATTATTAAAAAAATTAAAAATTTTATACTATTTAAGGATAGTTTGTGGAGGAAGTCACTGGGACAAAATTATTATTTTGTCTTTTAAATTCAACTATCTAAAAAATCAAAAAGTTAAAAGTCAAAAAATCAAAAGGATAAAATTGTCATTTTAAGTTTACTATAATATTTTATTACACATCTTTTCGTAAAAAGTCAAAAAATTATTTTAAACATAAATATTTTTTTCTCTATTTTTTTAATTAAAAAATCAAAAAATACGTTTATATAACACATCCTAAACAACTACTAAACATTGACCCGATTGAGTCATGAGAACGTCTCGTGCTCAAATTCGGCCCGCCCTGGCCTAAGGTTCACATACCATTTTCTTTTTCTTTTTTTTTTTCTTCTGACTTCTGGTCTCCTTACCATTTTGTTGGTTGGTTTCTTACCAACTTGAGAGTGAAACTAGTAAATAATTATATTTTCTTTTTGGTTCCAAGCTAGTTAAGATTATCTAACCTAGCTATGATGCTTTCTAATTTTCCTTATTTTATTGATATATATTAGGAACTCTGTATCTCTCGATTATCAATAAAACTTTCTTTTGCTGATAAAAAAGTATTGGGAGGGGAGAGAGATGAATTATGCAGTTTATATTACACCTAAGGATGGATCTAGGGGGTGCCGGCAGGAGTGGTTACACTCCCAAAATTTTAAAAAATTATATATTATACTAGTAATTAGTAAGTTAATTTCAAATTGAAGTACTTCGCACCCCCAAAATTTTAGTAGTTCGTACCCTCCAAATTATTTACATTACAAAATTTTTAAAATATTTTCTAAATTGAGTTTTATCAAATATTGTTATATTTTATTTGTTATATTTTTGTATTGTTTAAAGTTACTTGTGTTCTTTTATTTATTTCTATTTGTTACTATTCTTGTTTTCTATTCATATATCATTTATATATATATATTTTTTCTTCTTTTATAAATCACACTTTAATTTGCTTATGCATCTTTTTTTGCATTCATTCTTGTTTGTTCATTCTCTGGAAATAAGAATATTATCTGGAAATAAAAATATTGTCTACTTCAACATTAAATTCTTAAAATAAGTTAACAAAATTTAATACCGCTTATTGAACGGATTATCATTGTACTCGTAAAAGCATACATTTTCAATTATAATTTTTTTTTTTCAAAACTAAACTGCGTAATAAGATGGAAGCTAATTTTGTAACAAGTTACTTGAATATATTTATTAAGAAATATATTAATTAAGGTTTTGATGTCAAGTTTATCATAGATGTTTTTATATATATTATAAAAAGTGGCAATTACAACATTTTCAAATAATTAACTTTACTAGATTGAGACATAATAATAGTTAATATTTTGTTAAGTTAATACAAACAGTAAATATGCTCAATTATATTTTTGTTCTTAATTATGTTGACAAAGAATATTTGATTAATAATAATTTTATTCATTTTTTTTATGCCGATATAAATCAAAATTTAAAATTTTATAATAATTTTTTTCAATGAAAAGTTACATGTATTTTTGCCCCCAACGCTCAAATCCTAAACCAGCCAGAAAAAATAAATAAATAAAATAAAATACTCAAATCCTTGATTCATCGGTGATTACACGCATTCGACCAGAATCTTTAGACCCCACAGCTTGTTCATGACATGCTCTCACTCACTCTCCCATTTTCTTTCATCTCTAATTTCTCTCACGTTCTCTTTATTTTCTTATACATTTTCTTGGAATCCACTCAAGGAGATGGAAAAGAAAACGTTCAATTTAATATATATATATGATAAGTATCTCACCAGCTTCACCACCATGTATATATATAATTGCATTGAATCAGAGAAATGGGAGCTCATATAATGCAAGATAGAGGCAATGAGACAGCAGAGAAATTATTATAGAGGCTGTTGATTTTGTTATTCATGTGTTTTGTGAGGGAAACAACTTGATTGGATCTTAGATCTCTGTTAAGCTTTTTGATGGCATAACATTACCCCTTATTCTGCCTCTGCATGTATAACCAGTTATTTTAATATTATATATATATATATATATATGTATACATATTGATATTTGTAGTTTGAGGTCATTTAGACTTGTGCAGAGTAAAATAATTTGGAAGGGTTATGGGTAAGGATGACATTTAAAATGAGATAACTTGATTTTCTTTTACCACATTGTTCAATTTAATGAATTGGCTGTGAATCTACGCACACACCAAAAAAATAAAAAAATAAAATAAAAATAAATAAATAAATAAAAATTGAGACCCACAAAAAGTTTTCATAATTTAATCTATAATGATATAGTATAATAGGTGTTAATTTTTTATTTGTTACACACCCAATCACATAAAGCTCAACTCCTTTGTGACATCATTATGGATAAATTTATTAATATAAAGATGTGAGTCTCTAACACTTCTCATGAATCTACACTCCACTATTACTTAAAGGTCATGTTTGATTCACAAGATTAATAGTAAAGTATTAATAATCCTATTAAATTAGTGTGGTATTCACTATGCAATTGAATTAATATCCATTGGATTAGTAATCCCACCCCTACCCATTACTAATAATCCTACAAATTTGTTGGCTTAATTATCCATTGGATTAATAATCCTAAACCAAAATGTTAAAACAAACATAAGATAATTGGGCCCACGGATTAATAATCCCAATCTCATGCTCTAATCCACCTAATCAAACATGCCAAAAGGGTAATGATATATAAAATAATATGTTGAATTGTGAGCCTAACACTTTAAAATAAAAAATTCATCGTGATATTTTTACAGTAAATTATAAATACATCCTCTAAGATTTTTTGCAAATATGGATTTCCTCCTCACATTCTCCAAATTACAAATATTTCTTTGTCATTATTTTTCTTGCAACTAACCTCACAGAGAAAAAAAAAAAAATTTATTTAAATAGCTTTTAATACAAAAATAAAATTACCATACTACTATCATTTTTATTCACCTATCACCAAATTCCTCTCTTTATACAATCACAATATTTTTCGACCGTCCTCCACAGTACATCAAATACTTATAAACAATAATGACAGTGGTGTTGGTAGAGAATGGGAGAAGGTGGTGCAATAGTTGAGCAAAGTCGTGTCATTAGTTAAGAGAAAATATAGAATAAGAAAGGTGAAATAGAAAAAATAATAAAGAAAATAAAATGTTTAACTTCATAAAGAATAATGTAGATAAAAAAAATAAAAATAAAAAAAACTTGTTACTTACATCATATACGCTGTTAGTTTAACTTAACGGTTGATTAACAACCATTTTTCATGTGATTAAAAATCTTAAGAAGTGGATGTAATTTCTCAAATGTGATAAAATAATCTATAATTTCAATAAGATGCCGTTTGTTTTGATATAAAATATTTTTGTCAAAAAATTTTACTCATTTTCTGTTGTTTGGTTGAACAAAAAGTAAGTAAAATATTTTTCAAGGAAAATATTTTTACATCATTTTCTCAAAAATTTACTTTAAAAAGAATTGTAACTCAATTTTTACAAAGTTGACTCTTACTCACTACATTTTCAACACATTTAGCATTCTCAAATAAATATCTTAACTCACTAAAATTCATAAATGACACTTTATTGATTCAAAATTTCTCTTTTAGACAATAAAATGTTTTTGTTTCAAGGGTTAACTAAACGTCGAAAAACAAAAACAACAATATTTTTTCTGTGTAAAATCAATTTATAAGAAAAAAAAATTTGTGTAAAATATTTTACGTTGAAACAAACGGAGCCTAAGAGAGATACTATATGCCTTAGTTTTGACATTTGTAGTACTTCGTTATAACCTGGTGTTAGACCAAGTATGATTCATTATAATGTTAGTTATAACTTATTGTGATTATTATTTTGGTTATGATTTAAAAAATTTTGGTAATACCTTATGCATGTTATTTGACTATGACTCATTTTTTATTTTATAATTATGATTAAAAATAATGTAATTATGACATTTGTAATAATCAACATCACAAATGCCATAACTCACTACAACAAGTTGGGTTTTGAATGACATTTTTTTTTTTGTCTCCAAAGATCTAATTTCGTCACTATAGATATTTGTGAGGAAATATTCTCCTCACCGATTTCATCATTGAATATTTGTCACTAAAAAGTGCCGTGAGGAAAAATAATTTCATCACCAGTGAAATTACTTTCGTAGCGAAAATTTTTGTCACCAATAAAACAATATTTTGTCACCAAAAATCCTCATTTTCGTCACCAAATAGTTATTCAGTACCATATTTATGACTTAAGTTGATAAATAAATTTGTCACACATCTTGATCATTGATGAGGAAATAATTTCGTCAGAGCAAGATGTAAAGTTGATGACATTTTTCATTTCCAAAAGTCATACATGGGTGACGAAATATATTTCGTGACAAAAATATATATACGTGTCAAAATTTTTAGTCACCAAATTACAAAATCAATGAAATCATTCATATATAAATTGCAATAAATTTTGTTACAAAAAATATTTATTAGCAACAAATAATCACTTTGTCATAATAACAAGTACAAATGACGGGGAAAAAAAAATCGCCACTGAACTTGTTCCATATTTTATATTTCAATTTAAATTATTATTTCACAAATATCTCTGCTCATATCCCAATAGCCTTTTAAATGTACTAAAAAATTCACTAAACAATTTATATTATAAATGAAAATATATCTATCAAACAAATTTAATAATAATCCATTATGTATAATAACAAATAAAAAAAACCATCATAGCAAATTCCAAAATGAACTAACATGGAGTCCACAAATAATAATAATAATAATAATAATAATAATAATAATAATAATAACACTCGATCCTGATTTGCAACTAGAACTAAGTATCAGTTCAGGAAAAAAAAAATTCAACACTTGATCTTAATTGGCAAGTATACTTCCAAATGTCATCAAAAACCAATCTGCAAAGAAAATAAATAAGGAAAACATTAATATATTATTAATTACATCTAAACTCATATATAAATTATTTTATTTTATAAACTAGTTTAGTAGAAATGCATATAACAATCCAAAATTTCAAAGAGTTGAGGCGATCCTTGATGATAAAGCAACACGGATAACAGAAAATGCCAAAAGATTGCAGGAATGCCATATATCACTATCACTAATGTCAAAATATATATAATAGCTCCAAAATTTAATGTAGCATTGAGATAAATTATTTGAATCATATTGATTGGAGAGAAAGTTGAAAATTTCATTTCCCTCTAAAATTAAATCCAACATTCAATCAATTTGCTTGGAGAGAATGTTAAAAAAATTTAATTTCTTTAAAATAAATAACTTTTTCTTGTCAATTATGACTTTATTAAATATTATTAATTAATACTATGCAACAATTTTTATTTTTATTTGAGTATTTATATATATTTTATTTATTTATAATTTATAATTATATTTTTTTTATTAAATAATATTAATTATGACGTCACAGTTCAACCGCTTTAACCTAACGATTGAACTAGTAACCCATTCAGCCAGTCCCTTTTTCGGTTTGCTCACCGATCTGGTTTTCAAAACATTGGTTATCATTCAATGACCTTCCCCTCTTATACCTTAGCTCCTAAACCTGAAATTTTCTTGGTTGTGATGGGCTGGTTATTAATTTAGTTTTCATTGTTAAAAGTTTCTTAATTTTCCTTTAAAAATTAAGTGGCGACTCTTTATATCAAAGCAAGTCCATGTGGGAAGCAATACCTTAGACTCGAAAAAGGCACAGTGCCTACAGTGACGGAGGTGGTCGGTGGCGAAGATGAAGATGAAAGAGAGAGAAAGAGAGAGAGAGAGAGAGAGAGACGGTTTGTTTGTTTACGGTTTGGTTTGGAAAACAATATATATGTATATATACATGGATAGTTTGGTCATTTTGGAGGAGCTTATCCTTATGGACAAATTTGGCTGAACGAGCAATTTGAGAACAGAGATGAGAAAAGAGAAGATGTTGATGTTAAAGAAGACGAAGGTGATGGTAGAACCAGAGAAACCATATATAGATATAGATGAATATGTATGTATGTATGTATGTATGTATGTATGTATGTATATGTGTACATACGTATATCGGTGAGATAAGGGGCTACTTGCCGGAAAATCGTTCAACGCTTCCCACTCGTTGTTGGAATCAAAACTATCCAAGTCGGAGCTCCGGTGAGTCTCGGAGTCTCCATCGTCATCGGTCTCGGGAGTGTCGGAGAGAGAGAGAGAGAGAGAGAGTTAGGTGGGCTAGTGTAATTGAAAGACCCTAACTAATACGAAAAAATATGTTAGACCTCTCATACTATATAAAGTTGGAGAGATATGTTTCACTAAATTTTCCTAAAATTAAACCATGAAAGTACTTTAATCTAATTTTTAATTTTTAACACTATTTCTTATTTACAAACATTTTAAAATAAACATAAACATAAATACATACATAGAGAAAATTAATTCATAAATTAAACTAAACACCCTAATTTATTACATAAAATCACCTTATTTAATATATATATATATATATATATGTACATGTTTAATTTAAAACGTTATAAATAATCAAATGAGTTAAAATTAAAAATTAGATTAACAAACTTTTATTTATGGCAATAAATTAAAGTATTTAGATTGATTTATGATTTAATTTATTATATATATTTAAAAATTAAATCATAAATTAAATTAAACACTCTAAGTTATTACCATAAAATTACTTTAACCTAAGTTTTAATTTTTAACCTAATTTCTCATTTAATAACATTTTACGTTAGATTAACGTAAATTGTTGATACAAGAGGGCATTTAGGGTTAGGATTAGGATTTGGTTAGGAATAAAGTTTTTTTGGAGAAGAATATGAAAGTAAGGATATTTTTGGCATTTGATGTAATTTTTTACTCTGACTGGGGATTTTTGTATTGCCCACTTCAGTTTGAAAGAGAATGGTACACTTTCTATTAGTTTAACAGAAAAATTAATGGGAGTACTTAAATCCAAAATCATAAGGAAATTTTGTGCACATATTTAAATTATAGGAGGTAAAGTATTTCGAGGCGAAATCACAAAAGATAAAGTGAATTTTTCCATTTGTAATATCTAACATTAATTAAATTAAATCACAATTAATCATAAATTTGTAATTATTTATTGTAAAACCTAACTTTTTAATATAATTTTCATTAGACATTGGAGTGTGGCCCAATGGTCTAGTAGCCACATATTAGGGCTAGAATGGAATGTCCATTCCAATTTTGCATTCCATTTCCCTTGTTTGGTATGTCTTATTTAAGTGGAAATAGTCATTCCAATAAAATGTGAGAATGTCTATTCCTTCTTCCAACCTAAGGAATCGCCATTCTATCATGGAATTATCATAAAAAAGATTTATTAATTTTTTTGTTGGCACTTAAAAAAATTATATATTATTATTTAACTACTACCATCATTTCTTTCTCCTACTATCATATCGCCACCCCCACCCCCACCCCCACCCCCACCCCCTTGCCACCACTACCACATTCACCATGGTTGCAGCCACAACCACCACACTACCATACTACTACCACCGTACTACCGATGTCACCACTACTACCACCACCACTACCGTTGGCGGCCACCATTGCCGCCGCCGCCGCCACCACCACCACCGCGACCACCATCGCAACCACAACACCATCTTACCACCACCACTAAGGCCACAACAATCTACTATCACCATCCTATTATCACTGCTATCACCTCCACCGATGCCGCCACCATCGCCTCCGCCACCACCACTACTACGACTCACATCATCATTTTCATAACTATTAATATTATCATGATCTATATAAATTTTTAATTTATTTGTTACTAACTTGTTAAAAAAATAAATAAATAACAAAAATTTATTCCATTCTATAAGTTTAATAGGCATAATCAAAACATGAGAATGAGAATTATCATTGTATTCCTATGTCATTTCCATGTTGGCAACCAAATAATGGAATTGGATTCAACCTTGTATTCTATTCTTACTCTCATTCCATTTTCATTTCATGTCATTCCATTGTACCAAACATGCTCTTAGGGTGTAGTGAGTGAGAGATAAGTGGTTCGAACTGATGGAATGGCAACAAACCTTTCATTTGTAATCTAACTATACTAACATAGTAATACTATCTTTGACAAATATATATATATGTGTGTGTGTGTGTGTGTGTGTGTGTGTAATTTTTATTGAATTATATTTTAGATCACAATTAATCCTAAATTCTTAATTATTTATTGTAATTCCTAACATCTCAATCTAATTCTAATTTAATTATATTATAGATCAATCCTTAATTATATTTATTTTATATTTTAATTAATTATATTTTAAATCAATTTTAATTATATTTTATTTTAATCAACATCTTAATCTAATTTTAGGTTTGGAAAAGATAGGGATAAAATTATCTTTTCATTGTGTTAATTTCAATTATGTATATATCTTCCATTAATTTGGATGAAAAAAACTAATGATGACACTTTCATCCAAAACTACATGGGAGCTTTCAAATCACAAGAGAGTAAAATGAATTTTAACCTATAAGACTATTGTTATGTCACTCGCAAATGTTTCTATGGATTTTTATTTTATTTTTATTTTTTTGTTGAAGAATGTTATATTATTTACAAATATAATGTATATTCTAACTTGGAGGAGGGGCTATGAGATTTGAAACTCAAATATGTAGGTCTGGTAAAGAGATTCTTACCATTTGAGCTACCCTTTGTCTCGAAAAATATTTCTTGATCCGGATAGCATTTTTCATTGTTTAATATGTTTTCTCACACTACTACTACCATCTCTGCTACATATGATGTAATTTGTTGCAAGATATTTACATCAAAATTTTATGTAAGTTATATTTAAGTAGATTATTACAATAACGCAATAGTTTATTCATAAGGAAAAGACAAAAAGGTATCATGTCCATTTTTTTATGCTTAAAGAAGTAAGTGGTATTTTGTGTAATAAGTACACTACAACAGTGTGTATCTCTCTCTTACACATTAGAGCCTTTGTGTATCTCTCTATTACACACATGTAGAAACCACGTCTATGTAAGAGGATAAAGATGTTCTCATAATTTGTTGCAAGATATTTACATCAAAATTTTATGTAAGTTATATTTAAGTAGGTTATTACAGTAAACAATAATTTATTCGTAAGGAAAAGACAAAAAGGTACCATGTCCATTTTTTTTTGCTTAAAGAAGTAAGTGTGTATCTCTCTCTTACATCCATGTAGAACCCATGTGTATCTCTCTCTTATACACATGTAGAACCCGCATCTATGTAAGAGGATAAAGACGTTCTCATAACCCAAAATAAGAGTAATTACAAATACACCATCTGCGATCTGATTAAAATACGAATTATTTTTTATAATTTTAAAAATTACATTTCACTTCTTGAAATTTTTAATTTCATAACAAATCGCTCCTTTTATTAATAAATTATCAAGTCAATTAACAGTTTTTAATGATATTAAAAATATATTTCAATTAATAATTTAGATAATTTTATTATTATATAAGAGAGTAATTATGAATTTCATTTTTTTAATTAATTTTGTTAAATAAAAATTTTTAATAAGAAGGTATTTGTAATTTTTCAAACTATAAGGAATAATCTATATTTTAAGCAAACCTCAGAGGTGCGTTTGTAATTTACACCCCAAAAAAATAAATAAATAAATTGAGTGACAACTGCTCACCCAAATTACAGGCTAATTAATTCCACCTATCCAAGTCCTATTAAGCTAGAGCAAACAGGGTCCAAATTCCACCCTCTCCAAAACTCCACAAATATTGCCAAGCAAAATACCTTATCTGATAATTCTGCTAATCGTAGGCCCACACTTCCAACGTCGTTCCCTGATCACTAAGCCTATCGGGGTACCTGCACAAAAGTCCAACGGGGAACGGGAGTCCCCCAGCGGACCCTTCGACGGTCAAGTTAGAAGAGAGAGGAGTTTATGGCGAATGATAAGAGAATAACGATAGGGCACCTAACCTTTTTGTGTCTTGGAAGCCTTCATATGTCCTTCGTTCATCATTTTCTTGTCCACTCTGACCTGTCACGTTGGCCGAAAGTCTACGTTCTAGCTTGCCTTGTTCATGATGAGGCTGCCTGCTCCAACGTGAAGGGATTATCGCATTTAATGCTACAGGGGCTTCATTAATGGCTGATGTGTGGTGCAATAACTCTGCAGGATCTTTGTCTGCTTACGTGGCTAGTTCTCTTCTTGACAAGTGTTTAGATGCCATTGGTTCTTGGTGTAACGTTGGATTCCAGTAATGTTGGGCTTTAGTGTTTAAACTGTGTATTGGGCTCTAAGTGGTGGGCCAAAAACCTCTATGGGCCCACCTATGTCAGTAGTCTCCCATTCCCAAGTGCAGCTTCAGTCCAACGAAGGGAATAAGGAAGAAGACGGGAATGGTGGGTGGCCAAGTGAGAGAAGGCCGACAGGAAAGGGCGATCGGGAAAGAAAACCGACTGAAATGAAGGCTGACCGCAAAGGGGGACCGAGCGAGAAGACTGACTGTGAGGAGGGCCGACCGCAAAGGGTTACCGAGCGAGAAGACCAACTGAGAGGAGGGTCGACCGCAAAAGGTTACCCAGCGAGAAGACCGATTAGGAGAAAGGCCGACCGCAAAGGGTTACCTAGCGAAAAGACCGACTAGGAGAAAGGCCGACCGCAAAAGGATACTGAGCGAGAAAAGGGCCGACTGTAAAGGGGGACTGAAGGAGAAAATGGCGGCGCGCGAGGCTCGAGGAACGACGGGGCACGTGCTGATGTGAAGTGGAATAGACAGGGAAGGGGAAAAGGGTAGTGAATCGTGGTCGTACATGTGGCATGATCCCATAATAAGGGAGGTGATGCGTTGGCAAGAAACGAAAGGGGTAGGATTAATATAGGGCGTAGAAAAAGCGAGGGCGGAAGCTTTCGAAATTTTTCAAACTGGCAAAATTTAATCTCGATCCTTGGAATATAGGCAAACCATGGGCATTTGGAGTTATTCGTTTTACTTATCTTTTCGCGAAAAACCAGCACATCCCAGAGTTGAACTCATTTGTTTCGTGTGACACGCCTTTGTAACACTTTGCGAACTTCCTTGTGCCAGCAACCGAAGCGATACGCAGATACGTAGGAGGGATGGCTCGAGAAGAAGTGCCAGCCATGAGGCTAGAGGCATTGGGAGAGGACAACGCAGTGGAGTTGGCTGAACAATACAGAGCAGAGATAAGGGAGGAGAGGGGAGCTGGGCAAGCGGCGCGGGCTCGCCCGGCGACAATGATCATAGCCGCTAGGCCAATTAGCCATGTGGAACCAGACCACTGGCACACCAAGGTCGACGAGTCTACGTTCACAACGGAGAAGTTGGAGGAGGTACGAAGGAAGTACCAAATTCCGGTGGAGATAAAGCTGAGGTTGCCAACGTCGAAGGAGAGGGCGTCGGATGCACGACCAACAGAATTTACGTTGTATAAGAAGGCATTGCGGAGGGGGCTGAGGCTGCCACTCCCCCAAATAGTGGTGGACATACTGAACCAACTGAAGGTGGCGCCAGGGCAGCTGATGCCCAACGCCTGAAAAATACAAATGGCCTGCGCAATCGCATGGCCATAGGCGACCGGAGGGGCGGCTATGATAGTGGAGGAATTTTTATCTTGCTACAAGGCCTCCGGCCAACAAGAAACATGGGTGACCTTACGGCAATAGCGGCCCGAGGTCTAGTGGCAGGCTTACCATCTTCGGTGAAGGGGTGGAGGCCGAGATGGTTCTATGTATCGGCGAATGGTAGGAGGGGGGTTCTCACGGCGTGGAAAGTCCCTACAAAGTTAGTGGAGCCAAGGCTAGACGCAGAGGCTGAAAACAGGGTGAAGCGGGTGAAGGAGTGGAGAGAGAAGGAGGGTGCGAAGTGGGACGACCTGATCCGACCTTCAACCTTGTTTGCCTTGAGCCTAGGGCCGCAGCCGACGGAGGAGGATCCTGCATGGGAGGAATTCGAGGCAAGGAAGAAGGCAGAGGAGGTGGAAGAGCGAAGAGCATTCGCCAAGGCGGACAGGTATAAGGAAACATAGTTGGGGCCTGCGCCTAAACTGGTGATGAGGGAGCGGGCTCGACCATGGCCCAAACCGTTGGGAGACAAAGACCTAACTGACTTTACCCCACTGCCGTCCCTAGTGGACCTGCTGAAAGAGAGGGGCAAACAGGAAGTGGAGGCAGTATTAAAGAAGACGAAGAAAAAAAGGGCAGCGGTAGAGGGGAGTAAGGGCGCTCCTGTTTTAAAGAAGATAAAGGAAGGGAGGGCGGAGGAAGCTCCAGAAAGGGAGAAATGCCCAAGTGGTGAAAAAAGACATGGGCCAAAGTGCCCAAGTGGGGAAGGAAGACATGGGCCCAAGTGCCCAAGTGGTGACGACGGTAAGGCCTGCAGCAGAAATATCCCCCAATCCTGGTGAAGGGAAAACTGGGGTTAGCAAACCAGAGACGAGTGTCGCGCTGAAGACCGCCATGTACCACGCGCACGCGCTGGTAAGTCGGTCGGTAGAAGAAGGGGGTGAAGCCAGGGTCGCTACTGACCGTCTCGTTGGAGTAGTGGAGGATGCGGCCGTGCGATCGATGGCATGATTAACAGAGGCCAACCTCCTAAGAGGGTTCTGCTCAGCGCAGATGGAGGCGACGACCTTGGCAGCTGCCCTAATGAATAAGGCATCACGCGCGAAGGTGGAGGCTGAAGGAGTGAAGGCGCAGCTGCAAAACCTAAAGGTTGAGACAGCGGACTGGAGGAAAGCCGCTCGGAGTGCATGCGCAAAGGGGCTAGAGTATGCGCAAAGGGTAAAGAAGATGGAAGTACCAGTGATGGTGCAGAGCTACTTGGCAGAGCGTGCTGGCGCCGAGCTCGTCGTAACCAAATTAGAGCTAGAAGCGGAATGCCACAAGGCGGTATCACTAGAGTTCAAGTTGGCGGGCGAGCAGAGGAAGCTAGACCTGGTCCAACAAGCCTGCACCACTACCAATGAGGGGTTGGAAGAGGCCCTTTCAAACAACGAAGATCTGTGCGACTAGGCAATCAAGGACAAAGAAGAGGCAGATGGTCAGATCGCAGAGTTAGAGAAGGCACTAGCAGAAGAGAGGGCCAAATTGGCATCTGAGAGGCGGCGTACCCCGACTTATGCGTTGCGGTCGTGGAGCAATTCAAAGGGTCTGCCGAATTCCAGATGGCCATTGATGCCGTGGTCGCTAGGAGCTTAGCGAAGGAGGGGGAAAGGGGTGCTGGGCCGTCGGGAGTGGCCGTTGAAGGTAGAAGTGAAGAAGAAATGATCCAGAGCTTCTAGCAGTCAGACTTCTACAAGCACGAGATGAGCCAATACTAGGACAACGGCTGGATAAGCTTCAAGTATAAGGCACAAGAGCTGTTCCCAGGCATGGACTTCAGTCTCGTGAAGGTAGGGGAAGACGACGTTGCCCAAGCCCCCTTGGATAAAGGGATTGGAGAGGAAGATCTCGCCTCCAGCGAGGGGGATTAATCTCTGTAACGAAGTGTAAAAAATTTTGTTTTTGTTTGTTTGTTTGTTTGTTTTTTTTTTTTTTTTTTTTTTTTTACATGCAAGGTCTGTAATGAATTGTAGAAAAGTGCAAGTTTGTTAATAAAATGACGAGTTTTCTTATTGTTGCTATTGTTGTTGTTGCTTTGATTTGTAAAGTTTAAATGGTGAATAATGGCTATGTAGAATTGAATAAAAATGGGTAAGAAAAATTTGAGAATATGAAATTTGAAAATTTTGGTAAAAATGGACAAGCAAGCATACTTGGTCTGGATGAGGCCAGTTTTAACTCAGACTGGCTAAGTTCTTCACACTCAGTCTGGTTGAGGCTTGAAAGGCTCAGTCGGGCTGAGGCTTTAGGTATCTCAGTCTGGTTAAGTTCTTCATGCTCAGTCTGGCTGAAGCTTGAAGGGCTCAGTCGGGCTAAGGCTTTAGTTATCTCAGTCTGGCTGAGTTCTTCATGCTCAATCTGGCTGAGGCTTGAAGGGCTCAGTCGGGCTGAGGCTTTAGTTGTCTCAGTCTGGCTGAGTTCTTCACGCTCAGTCGGGCTGAGGCTTTAGTTATCTCAGTTTGGCTGAGTTCTTCACGCTCAGTCTGGCTGAGGCTTGTCGGGCTGAGGCTTTAGGTATCTCAGTCGGGCTAAGTTCTTCATGCTCAGTCTGGCTAAGGCTTGGTCAAAAAGTTATCATTGAAACGCAACACAGATAATGGAGATGCCAGATTGTTGTCATTTAAGGCATAACCTATTGATCACAAGTTTACACCATGTATGGAAATGGCATAAATGAACAAGTGTGCAGATCAAGAAAAGAGCACATACAACAATTGAAAAATACAAAAACAGGAGACACTATTTCACTGGAAGTAACGCTTTAAATGCTCGGCATTCCATGGATGGGGGAGGTCTCTGCCTTCCATATCTTGGAGACGGTAAGTGCCCGGGCGGGGTCTGGCCTTGGCAACATATGGTCCTTTCCATTTGGCTGCTAGCTTATCCTTAGTCGAATTTTTAGTGGCAAGGGTTGCTTCGCGCAAGACTAGGTTGCCCACAGCGAACTCTCGAGGTCGGACTTTGCGGTTATAATGTGTTGTCATTTTCTGCTAATATAATGCCTGTTTGACAACAGTTATCTCTCAAAGTTCTTCAATCAGGTCCAAGTCAGCTCGACGCAACTCTTCGTTTAGTTCTAGATTCGAGTGTAAAATCCGGGGGGTCGGCAGACCGATTTCCACAGGGATGACGATCTCAACACCGTATATTAGGCGAAAATGGGTCTCCCTAGTAGAGGTTCGGGTGGTTGTCTGATAAGCCCAGAGCACGTTCGGTAATTCTTCAGCCCAAAGTCCTTTAGCGGTTTCTAGTTTAGTTTTGATGATTTTCAGAAGGGAACGATTGGTGACTTCGACTTGCCCATTAGCTTGGGGATGACCTGGGGAAGAAAAACATGGCCCAATGTAGAGCTTTGCATAGAATTTCTTGAACTTGGCATTGTCGAATTGCTTGCCGTTGTCCGAAACGATGGCTTGGGGGATTCCAAATCGGCAGACGATCGACTACCAAATGAACCTGATGGTGTTTCGCTCAGTGATTGTTGCGAGGGGTTCTGCTTCCACCCATTTGGTGAAGTAGTCAATGGCAACAACAGCGAACTTGGTTTGGCCTCTACCAGTGGGCAAGGGACCGACTAAGTTGATGCCCCACTTGGCGAAGGGGTAGGGGCTGCTGAGTGTAATCAACTCTGTTAGTGGAGCATGTGGGATGTTGGCAAAGCGTTGGCATTTATCGCACTTGAGTACAAATTCGGTGGCATCTTGGTTGAGAGTAGGCCAGAAGTAGCCAGTGCGAAGGACTTTGTGAGCCAGAGACATTGCACCCGAATGATTGCCACAGATGCCCTCGTGGACTTCTTTCATCACATAGGTCGCTTAAGCAGGACTGAGACACCTGAGGTATGGGCGTGAGAATCCTCGTTTGTACAGTAGGTCGTTAATGAGGATGTAATTGAAGTGTACCGCTCGAACCGATCAGGCGGTCGAGTAGGTGCAGATTGATCGGGGCGAGCGGGTTGGTCGATATACTGAAGGGTTTGTTGTGTATATTGGGTGGTTCTAGTTTCAGATTCTTTTTGCTTCTCCCTGGAGGTTGGGTTTTTGGTTGTAGTATCTTGGCGGGCTGCCAGAGAGTCTTCGGCGTTCATATATTTTTGGGCTTTGGAAATGAGGGTAGCCATGGAGGTTGGAGGGTTTTTGGAGAGGGAGGAGAGGAAATCAGATAATCGTAAACCGGCCATGAAAGCCGTGAGGATGACCTTGTCATCGTTTTCCGCCACTTGTAGGACTTCGGTATTGAAACGGGTGACAAAGCTACGTAGTGACTCCCCCTCCGTTTGGCGGATATTAAAAAGCTATGTTGCCAGACGCCACTGGCGTTGAGCGCCAATGAAATGGCTCAAAAAGGAATCACTTAGGTGTTAGAATGTAGAAACGAAGTTCGGTGGTAGCTGACTAAACCATAGTCGAGCTGACCCCTTAAGCGTCATGAGGAAAGCCCGACACATGATCTCATTAGGAAAAGCATGGAGGATCATTAGGGTTCTATAAGTCTCCAAATGGTCAACTGGGTCAGTTATGCTGTCGAAAGAGTCGATCGAGGGCATTTTGACTTGGGAGGTAGGGGTTTGTCTCTGATGGAGGCGACAAATTGGGAGTTGGCTGTTGTGGAGGGTTTATTCTGTATGTTCTGCATAACCCCTTGAAGTTGAAGTTTCATGGCTCGAAGTTTCACATCCCAGACAGGAACATTGTCACCCCCCGAGGGCAATAGAGGCTGAACACTACTAGCCTCTCCTTCAGAGGCAAGTGTTTGACCGAATAGATGTAAACCTCGAGGTAGCGGGTTTATGTCTTGGGGTGGAGCTTGCCGGCCCTCTAAGTTGGAGAGGTGGGCTTGCTGGAAAGGATGGCTCGGGGTTTGTTCTCGATTGGGAGGGATATCTTGTGGCGGTGGAGGAGGAATAAGGAGGTTTCGCTGGAGCAAAGCATTGATCAAAGCTTGGTTTTGCTCGGCCAAGTGGTTTGATGCTGTTAATGAGTTCTGTGAAGTACTGAGGTGGGTTGTTTGGATTTATAGGGTCGGCTTGGGGGTCGACTGTTGTGTTGAGAAGCCATGGATCTCGTTGTGACGATTCACCTTGATGGCCAGCGATGAGGGATTATCGGGAACGGGTCTTTAGTAACAATGAGCACAATTGTCACGCGAAATGGTGTTCCCACAGATGGTGCCAACTGATAGTTCTGCCAATCGTAGGCCCACGCTTCCAACGTCGTTCCCTGATCACTGAGCCCACCGGGGTACCTGCACAAAAGCCCAACGGGGAATGGGAGTCTCCCAGCGAATCCTCCGACGGTCAAGCTAGAAGAGAGAGGAGTTTATGGCGAATGATAGGAGAATAACGATAGGGCACCTAATCTTTTTGTGTCTTGGAAGCCTTCATATGTCCTTCGTTCATCATTTTCTTGTCCACTCTGACCTGTCACGTTGGTCGAAAGTCTACGCTCTAGCTTGCCTTGTTCATGATGAGGCTTTCTGCTCCGACATGAAGGGATTATCGCATTTAATGCTGCAAGGGCTTCATTAATGGCTGATGTGTAGTGCAATAACTTTGAAGGATCTTTATCTGCTTATGTAGCTAGTTCTCTTCTTGACAAGTGTTTAGATGCCATTGGTTCTTGGTGTAACGTTGGATTCCAGTAATGTTGGGCTTTAGTTTTTAAACTGTGTATTGGGCTTTAAGTGGTGGGCCAAAAACCTCTATGGGCCCACCTATGTCATTATCAGAGGACCAAATCATAATCAATTTTACATCATTGGACCAATCTTATTAAGATTACTATCACTAATTCAAGTATTATTAAGAAGGGTTTATTACACTTTCTACCTTTAAATTATCGTCAAATTATCCATTTAGTTCCTAAACTATCGATTGAATCTATAAAGTTTTAAAATATATAAATCAAAGTATATTTAGGGGTTGTTTGGAATGATCCAAATAAGTGTATTTTTTGACTTTTTACGAAAAAACATGAAATATGGGTTGAGTTTGAAATGATGTGGTAGAGAGATGATGTGATTTAAATGAGATGATGTAACTTAAATAGAATAGTGACTTTTTGACTTTTTTGTGTTATGCCAAACTAGGCCTTAGTTCCTAAATTAGCAATTGAATATATTAAATTCCTAAAATATTTAATTCAAACTTATTTAAGCCCTGAAATAATTTCAAAAACAAAATATAAGGTTCAAAAAAAAAATAGCCAAACCATAAACCAATATGAACTAATTGTTGATTACATTCAATTTACGGATTCAGGTTCAAAAGAATAGAAAATTTTGATCCAAACCATTCCATGTTTTTGTTAATTTTAATAAGGGGTCATACTAACAAGTGCCATGAACACTTGATAACGAGTAATTAATAATATTTCATTTCATTTAATAAACGGGAAATTACATTAGCAATCCCTATAGTTTGGGACTTATGTCACTTTAGTACCTGACTTTTTAATTGTGACACATTTGATCATAAATTTTAAATCTTGTTTCAAATAAGGACAATTAAAAATACTATTGCTTAATTTCAAGGGCAAAATCGTCAATTTGATAAATATAAACTAATTTGACAAAAATAAACGTCAAAGAAATATTTTTAAAATTTTAAAATTATTTCTACTCACCAAAGATAAAATTATGTAAAATTGATAAATCTTTTAAATATTTATTTATTTATTTATTTATTTTACCAAATTAATTTATTATATGTTTGGATGATGATCATGTAATGGGTAATCTATATATTTAATATATGAAATGTTTTTAGTTTTGGATTTTTCGATTTAATGAATTGGTTTAATAATGATATCAAAGTTATTGTCATGTTTGACTTTTGGAAAAATAAAAATTAATTTAATGAAAACAAAAACAACCACCATTACATGATTATCATACAAACACATAATAAAAATTAGTTTAGTAAAAATAAATAAATAAATGTCTAAAATATTTATTAATTTTACATAATTTTATCTTTAGTTGGTAGAAATAATTTTTAAAAATTCAAAAATATTTTTTTGAAATTTATTTTTGTTAAATTAGTTTATATTTTATCAAATTGACATTTTTGCCCTTGAAAAATCCAATAGTATCATTGATTGTCCTTATTTGCAACAATATTTAAAATTCAGGGTCAAATGTGTCACAATTAAAAAGTCAATGACCAAAATGACACAAGTCCCAAACTATAGGGACCGTTAGTGTAATTCACCCTTTAATAAATCTTGAAACTTGTTAAATTTTAAATAATAAGTTAAAAATAGAAAGTTATTAAGTACATTTAATTTAATTAATGGGTTAAAAATAGAAAGTTACTAAATTCAAGATAATTTAATACAACATTAAATATATATATTTAATAACTTTATATTTTTAACCCATTAATTAAATTAAATGTATTTAATAACTTTCTATTATTAGCTTATTATTTAAATAAAAATGCTTCCTACACCCAGTGATTCATCACCCCCACCACCCCCTAGTGTCAGGTGACACTGTGGGATCGGAAGAAAAAAAAAAAAAAAAAAATACAATTTTCTGGCCAGTGGTGGCGCCCCCGTCACTGGGGTGCCAATCAGTGTTGTTATTTAAAATTTAACAAACTTCAAGATTCATTAAATGAGATGAAGTATTCTCAATTGCTCCTTATCATCAAGTTTCCTTAGAGCACTTGTTAACCTAACCCATTTACCAAATACCTTCTCTCTGTACAAAATAACAATGATTCATCCCCATTTTCTCCCCACCTCCTTTGACCCCCCTCTCTCTCATTGGTTACTTTTTCTTTTTCTTTTTCTTTTTCTTTTTCTTTTTCTTTTTCTTTTTTTTCCTGCTCCTCCAATCACCCCCCGCCACGTGGCAAAGGGGGTCCCAAGCATTATTCCTGTACAAAAATATAAGTGCATTCTTTTTTTCACCATTTTGATATATTTTTATACTTCTTATATTATTGAAAAGGAAAATGCTATATATAATTTTATTTCTTATAAGGGTATTTGGTGCGGCTTTTTTAGCTAATTTAACTTTGAAAATATTATTTTAGACTATTTGATTAAATTTATTTCAAACAGTTTCTAATTTAAGCAGCTTTTTTTAACTCAGAAAAACTTATTCTGAGAAACTGTCCACCTTTGCTTCTGATTATCAATTTCTAATTATAACAACTTATTACGATTATATCCTTAGATTTTTTTATCTTTTCATAGGACATGTGGACTAGTAGTTAATAACAAAATAAATAAATAAATAAAAGTTAATTCAATTTACAACTAACAAAGATTAATTCAATTTACAATTAACAGAGTAAAAAGGATATTTACATATCAAAAAATTATTTCACTACTTATTTACCAAGCACTACTCAGCAATTTAAATCTACAATCCAGCAACTGCACCAAATAGATTAACAACTTCTGATTATAATCTGTTAAGTTATAATCTATAATCTATTTAACAGTTACACCGAACACCTCCATTTATTTATAGATGTAGGTCCCATTATTTGGGCTAGACTTCTCTCCAGTCCATGATCAGACTAAAGCGTGTTGTTGGACCCATGAGGGCTTACCATGGGTCCCGTTTCGATGATCCAAACCATTCAATATCTAGAACTCGTTGAATGCTTTATCCAAATAAAAAATCACATTGATCACATATCGATAGCTATTTGATCGAATCATATTTCCGTCGATAGTAAATATAATTTTCAAAATAAATTGTTGATAAAAATCTAGTCCGATCAAGTAGTTATTGATATCTGACCAACGTTATTTTTCTTGAGATAAAATATTTGACGAGCTCTACACATTAAACGGTTTAGATTATCGAAACATGATTTGTAGTGAGCCCCACGGGTTCAATAATACCGTCCAGTCCAAGTAAACTAGAGACAAGCTGCCCCATTATTTTGTGTCTAAAAATGTAAAAATAAGGTAAGAAAATGAATTATATATGTATTGATCTATTAAAAATTCTATTTTCATGGTGACTACTATATAATATGAAAAAATTATTTGCCCGGACACTTTCTATGAAATTATTCCGGAGCTATAATCCTTCTAAATGAAGACGGAAATGCGGTATGTGTGGCACGATAGAGGTACGCCACCTGTATAGTTTATACTATAAGATATAAGGTACTTCTAGTCCTATCTAAAAAGGTACTTCTAGTCAAGTGTGGAGTAATTTTTTTTCCCAAATAGATACCCAATAAAATGTAAGTTATTTGCCCAAATTAATTATATAGCAACATATTTTTTTGAGCATTGTGACTTATTTTTAACATTTTGTCACGTCAAAACTTTACTCACCTCAGATTTTAGTTTATTAGATTTTTAAATAAAAATAAATATATTTAAAAAAAATTAAGATCACTTTGAATTGTTAAATTTATAGTTTTAGAACGAAAATATACCATGTTTAGGAATGTGTATTTTAAACTATGATTTGCTAAGACCATCTCCAACGGTGAACTAAACTTGGCGTCAGATTTAAATTTTGGTTAAAAAGTCACTTTTTTATGCTTCAACGGTTTCACCAGATTGGTATCAAAATGAGAATTCAACAAAAAAATCATCAAATTGAGAACAAGCTACAGATTTGACCAAATTACTGTGTGTGACCGTTGGAGGAGGTAAACCGATCAACCAGCCGGTTGCCCGGTCGACTGGTTTCCTTTCAAATACGTAGGTTCAAACCGGTCAAAAAAGGTTTAAACAGATAAAAAAAAAAAAAAAAAAAATTCCCCTTACCGGTCGACCACTTCCTCAATTCTGCTTTGATGCTCACTGTTGGAAGAAGAAGTATCAAATTGAGAAAATAACCTATTTTTTACTCAAATTTGATGAAAAAAGAAGTGAACAGTTGGAGATGCGCTAATATAAGCGTTTTCTAACAATTTTGGTTTGGAGAATATTCAAAAAATTTAAAGGATATTTATGAAATTTTGGGAATATAGAATTATTTTGTATTAAACTAGATAGTCTTGATATAGTACTAAATTTTCTAGCCTCGGACGGTGAAACCGAATCAGAATTGAATCATTTTCTTTGTGATTTTATTTGGTTTCGAAGATTTCACGTTTGGTTTGATTCCTCAATTTATGGAACTATATGAACTTGATTTGGTTATTGATTTACCTCTAAAAACTCCAAACAATCCGTACAAAAAGAGGACCGACCAACCAGCATGAGCACATTGTTTTGCTTTTATTTATTTTGATAATAAATATAACAACGAATACTTGACGATAAAAATTAACAAGTTTTTGCTGGATTCTGTCAGGGCTAACATGGATGTTTAGTGATTTGTCTCTAAGAAACCCTAACAAAACCTTAATTAATCGCTACATATTTCTTCACAGAAGTTTCAACTGTCCCTTTGATACTCAACATTACAGCTCATAACACATGAATATTTTCAATTAATTTGTGTACACCATTAAATAATTAATTTGTAATAATTGCAGAGTCGGTCTCCCGGAAGCTCACCAAAGTTAAATTCTATGCTAAATTTTATGAGGAAATTTTATAATATCCATCCTATTTTAGAGTGTGTAACATATATATACATATATATATATATGTCTCACTTATGTAATATTTAGATATGGGTGTTAGTTATGAGTTGATTATGATTCAATGTGATGTTGATTATCACCTATTATGATTATTTTGCTTACGATCAAAAACATGTTTGATTACAGTTTATGTACTGTTTGGTTATAATTTATTATTTTTTTAGTTAACGATTAAAAATGATTTACTATTACATCAGTAATAATTAATACCACAAATATTGCATGTTAGAAAGTCTCCGACGCTTCATTAAATCTTTTATCAAATTTAAATTTGATGAAAATTGATGGAAACGGTGCTCCAACCGTTTCATTAGTTTGATTTAAAATTAAAGATGTCTTAAATTTTTCATCAAATTGAGGATGTCTAGGGCCTTTCATCAAATTACTGTGGGATAGTTGTTAATGCAGGAGCACCAGACTATCAACCGATTGTCCCCCTTGGACATCCACTTCTTTGCAATTTACACTGAGCAATTTACACTAGCAGGTCAACCGGTCAAACATCCTCCCAGTCGATTGATGATTTGAAGAAATTTTGTTAAAACACTTGATATCAGATCAAGCGTGTACTCAAATTTTTACTCAAACTTAATATAAAAACATAAATAAAGAAACCTTAAAGATGCTCTTACACAAGGGTACATTTAGCAAGCAACCTCACAATTTCCACCATGTTTTTACACAACTGAATGCCACATGTTTCTTCTCTTTCTATGTCCTAACAAATTAAGGAGTGTGCTAAAAATTCACATTGAAATTTTGTAGGCTCTCAGTTTAGTTCAATTTTTATAATTTTTCTTTTAAAATTTGTTTTGAAGAACTAGTTTGGTAAAAAAAAAAAATACTCATTATTTTCATATGATTCATCTTTTTTTTTAGCTTTTTCTAGACAATAATTTTAAAAATATTTTTTGAAGTAATTTTTTTGAACTAGTTTTTAATTTTTTAAAAATCAAAAAATACAATCTGAGAATTCAATCAAACAATTTTTTTGATAATATTGGTAAAAGCAATTCCCAAAGTCGACTTGATTGGAAAAATTATGTCTCTGTTGGGGTAAAAATTTTGGCAAATTAAACTAGAATGAATTTTGGATAGAGAAATCTGCAACGACTCAAAACTAATGAAACAAAAGGCAGATTTTTGTTAAGAAGAAAAAAAAAAAAAATGAAAATAAAACTAGTATGAGGGAAAGATCAGAGCGTGAACAATCCTCCTCCTTGAATGTGATCAAGGGAGCCCCACATGCTAGCGTCGAAACAAATGCTAGTTAATGCTTTTTAATATTCACTTCTACATTTTAGTTGGAGCAACATTTTAAAGATACTGCAAGTTGGATGAGCAGAGTCCCAGTCCCTCCCTCCCCACAGTACTCAAAATGAAAAATATTAAAGATCTCAAAAAATTTATTAAAATTTTTACCAAATATCTCATATGATATGAGTCTCATATGGGTCCACACCCTGTGGGTCTCACGTGAGTCTCACTCTTATATGAGACATTTGATAGAAATTTTGATAAAACTTTTACAGACTCTAGCATTACTTCACAATAATTAATACAATTTGGTACACAAGGCCAGGTCATATACCCTGTATATGAGGTTGAAGGATCTCTCTACAATTCCCACAAGTTGAACCAAGAAACAAAGAGGAAAAAAAACTCAAGATATACAGAGAGAAAGATGGCTTGTTGGTCAGCTGAAAATGCCACTAGAGCCTACCTCAAAACCATGAAAATGGTGAGTAATTCAAACAACTCCTCTTCAAAACCCATCAAAGATCACTAATTTCCCCTCCAAATCTCATTTTATTATTATCCTTTTAATTTTCAATTAATTGTACTTAAGTTTTCATTTCTTCTCAATGCAGGGAACAAGAGCGAAAGAGCCAGATGTAGCTGAGTTTGTATCGGCACTCGCTGCCGGCAACAATGCACAACTCATGGTTGTTGCATCAGCCAATGCTACCTGCAGCTCCACCACACTGGCATTGGTGGCCGCAGCCCACCAAACCGGTGGACGGGTTGTCTGCATCCTGACCGGGACAGAAGAGCTATGTTTGTCCACAAAGGCACTAGGTCTTGACGCGAGGCGCGTTGAGTTCGTCATTGGGGAAGCTCAGTCTCTGCTCATGAATGACTACAGGGAAGCTGATTTTGTGGTGATCGATTGCAATCTCAAGAACCATGAGAGAATTTTTAAGGCAGTTGAAGAAGGTAAAAGACATAATGGAACCGTTGTTTTGGGGTACAATGCATTTTGCAAGGACTCGTGGTCGTGGGGTGGGTCAAAAACTCAGTTGTTGCCTATCGGAGAAGGGTTGCTATTGACTAGAATAGCAGCAAAAGCCAAGGTTGTTGGTGGTGGTGGAGGCGGCTTCAGAAAGAGAAGTCACTGGGTTGTGAAAGTAGATAAATGCACCGGTGAAGAGCATGTGTTCAGGGTGAGATCTCCACAAATGAAAGTTATTGAAGGTTAGAGTTATTGAGGTTTAGTTCCTCAAGGGAATTTTTTATCTCAAAATGTAAATAGCTATCATATATAAATAAATGCAGCAACCTTCTGGTTTTTGCGACAGTTATGTTGACGCGATTCTTAAAATTAAAGATTTAAATTGTTCAAATTAAAACTATAGGGATTGAATTGAAACCGACCAAAACCATATAGAGGGTAAAACTATAAACAAAATGTTTTGCATTGCTATTTTGCACTTGAGAGAATAGGTAAGATGCCATTATGCGGGGCTGCTAGCTCATCAAATGCAAATAAAGTTCAGACTCAATTTAGTATCAGGATATAGATTCATAACCAATTGTATTCAAAGCAGCAATGCTACAGATCAAGCAATACCCTGGAATTAACAAACTGAATATCAATTTAATGTAAAATGTTAACTGAACTTCTTGTTTTAAAAACAGCATAAAAGTAATTAAAAAAAAAAAAAAAAGCTAAAGACGCAAAACTATCATTCACCAGTCCGAAAATAAGCTGAAATATCAAAAGGTGCTTTAGAAGCCATCAATTGCTATAATCACAGTATAAAAAAATCAATTAATCAATTTTAAAATTAAAAAATTAAAAAAAAACACTAATGTAAATGTAGCGTTCTGAAGCCTAATTATAATGCTCTAAGCTCATAGGTCACATTAGCATGAAGAGACAAAATCAACTTATAATTCTGACTATTTATTTGCCGAATTTTATGTGAGACCAACTCAATGTGTCTCTGTTATTGTTAACATGTGATCACAAGGAATAATACGAAATAACAGTAGGATCTAAGGCACGGCATAAAAGAGAATAGTCATAATTGTATTCTTTGGAGCTAATTTTAGCAATCAATGTTAATATGTCACATTTGTGAGAAGATATATTCATTACTATCATTAGTCTAATTCTTTGAGGAACAAATTCAAGGTGTCTATTATTGTTGACATGTAATGATAATCTGTTGTATGAGTAAGATAAATACAATCTGACTAGCACAGAGCATGGCAGCAAATTGGGCGTCCGGATCCTCTAGGGTGATTCCCTACAGTGATCCTCTAGAGTGATAATTTAGGATGCGACACGTGTCCAATTAATGAAATCAATGGTTGAGATTTTTCCTCTCCAAAACGACGTCGTTTTGGTTTTGATTTTTTTTTTTTTTTTTTTTTTTTTTGCAGATCGGGAAGGAGGAAGAATGGGTTAGAGAGAGAGTCTCCTCCTTCTCTCTAGAACCAGACCCAGATCTCAAAAGCAGAAATCATGAAATTGATTCAATCTGATGGAGGAAGATCAAGATTTGTCCTTGGCTCATTGCTGTCCTTGTCCCTAGAAAATTGAGGTTTTCTGATCTGGGTTTTCTTGTTCTTGGCTCATTGCTTTTGTTTCTTGATTCAATCTGATGGAGGAAGATCAAGAACACAGGTTTGTTTGCAAGATTTGTCCTTGGGAGGTCACATGAGGGGTCACTTAGCCTCGATTTCAGCTAAAAAGCATGAAGATCATCAAAATTGTGAGAAGGTTTTGAGGGTTTCTGATTCAACCCAGAAGCTAGAAAAGCTCAAGAATGGCGATTTGGGTCTTGAAGGTGATTGTCATGGAAGCTATGGCCTGAGAGAGAACCCTAAGAAGACATGGAGGGTTTCAAACTGGGTTTTGGGGCAAGAAAGAGATCGGACGGCTCTGCTATTTTCCAAAAAAAAAATTCAGATTCTCAGTCCCAAACACTATCAACAATGGCGATCTCTACAACTCCAAGATCAACGACCCATCTCTCTCTCCTCCTCCTCCTAACCCCCCTCTCTCTCTTCTCTTGAAGCCATTCTTGATCCGCAAAAAAAGCTTCAAAAAAACTGTTTTTTTTTTTTTTTTTGAAAAATCCTCACCAAAACGACGTCGTTTTGGTGAGGACAAAGCAGAGCCGTCCGATCTCCACTTTAGGAGATCACTCTAGAGAATTAACTCTAGAGGATCCGCTCGCGCAAATTGGGGCTTAAAGAATACAAACAAGAGAATTCCTTTCTAAAAAAATCTCAGAATTTTATGTAGTCCATCATAACAATCTGTGAGAATTTGTAACATTAAAAAGATATTTTCATTCTGTTTCCCACTATGTTGTGTCACCCAATTGTCCCAACAACTTAAGCCGATCAAAAAAAAATTTGTCCCAACTCAAGATGTCTCATTGTTGAAATATGTGACTAGATTAGTTGGTCAAGTCCCAACAAGTTGGGCAGACTTGTTTCACAAAATCAAGAAACAATGTTATGTCATGGCATTGTACTCTGTTATCGATGTTTAACTTATCAAAGGTTGATCCCATGATCCATCATTACTAATTTCTATAATTTTTATGAGGTTCCTCTAGGAATATGCCTTATTTTAAAATATGACAAGCATAATGAGTGAATAGCACATTTTGTATGTTTGTAATTAGCAACTCTCTGGCTTTAACACAAAGAATGAACATATTCATGTTTGTACAACTCTGTAAAGTCAGGCTTGGCTACATATTCTACTGCAATTTTGGTCGAAGAAATTTCTAGTGAAACTTGAACATTCATCAATAGCAACATGAACAATTTCACACCTAATGTCAATGGCACAAGTAAAATAGTTCTTAGGCATCATTGATAAACTCTCTCAACATGGAACAAACACATCATTGCAAAGATTCACGTAGATCATCTATATTTTTATGGAGGCAATAAATACATACACATGTTGATAAGTTACAGAGGCAATAATTTTGAAGTCAATGGTTTTCGTTTGTTGGAGGTAAAGCCACCATTCAAAAAGCAAATATTTAATTGATACAAGCGGTTACAAGTGAAATCACCCATAAAATTCCATTCTAAGCTACAAGAGACTAGGCCACAGAGACATTCACTAGCGAAAGGACACAGAAAATACAACAATATCCCCTAGGAGTGGCATCACCTGTAAGTAGTTAGTAGAAAATCTGAATCTCCAGCCTATCACTACCCTTTTTGAAAACACTCAAGCATCCTCTGAAGAATCAAGTCATGGAAATCGGGGAACAGTTAGTGTAGTTACCGAGTTCTTGAATTATTGCTTCCATAGATGGCCTCTTCTCAGGCGATTCATGCGTGCACGTCAAAGCAACCTTTGCGAGCTTTGCAGCTTCATATTCTGAGAACCTTCCATGTAGGTTTTTATCAATAAAATCGGGGAATCTACATGACTCAGAAGCAACTCGTATCGAGCTGGTAAGTTTCCTCTTTCCTGACAAGATCTGAAAGACAAGCACCCCAAAAGCATAAATGTCACTTTTCTCGGTGAACCGGCCTGTAGTGGTGTATTCAGGAGCTAGATATCCCATGGCAGCACAGGCCTTGAGTGCTGAGAAGACGATGTCATTGGTCAGAAGTTTGTGCAGGCCAGAATCAGAGAGCAAAGGTTTGAATCGCTGGTCAATGAGCACCTTCCCTGCTGATATGTTTTGATGAACTAGAGCAGGTTTGTTCACAGTGCACCCATGTAAATACTCTATACCTGCTAACAAAGATGGGCAAAGCTTAGTTTTACATTTTTTTAGATTTTTAAAATAAATAAATAACTTTTATGAGGTCTACACGGTAAGATCATGTAACAGCAATCAATACATTTTCTTGAAAGTTGATCTAATATGCAAAGAAAGAGAAACATGAAGAAAACAAATGTACAGACCTCAATTGTTTAAAGTGTGTAGTAAATTGAGGAAGAAAGAACTACTCATTTAAGAACAAAGTGCCAACAACTTCTGGATTTGTATAAGATAAAGCACAATAATGTCGCTGAGCTCCTGGAATTCAATAAACTGAGTAATTTAATTCAAAACTAAGCATCGAAATGGCTTTTTACAAATGAGTTGGAAATGATATCATTCCAGGTCTTCTATTAACAATGAAGTGCAGCATGTCCAAAATATTTTTGATGAAGGAAATGCCAATAAATTATTGTTTTAGTGCCCCTTTTCTGGATGATTGCTATTATGTAAACTGAATCCACAGTGAGTGGTGAATGTGCTTTGAAAAGCCATGCAATAAAAGTGATCAGCTTGAAACAATCAATAAGCAACATCAGAATAGAACTGACCTTTGGCAATGCCATTGATGATAGAAACTCTGGTAGACCACTCAAGGACCCGATTATCCCCCTCCTTCAGGTCAAGATAGTACAGCAAATTTCCATTGGGAATAAAATCATAAATGAGAAAACACTCACCTCGGCCTTTCGAACAGCAAAACCCTCTCAACCTAACTAAATTTTCATGACTCAAAGAGGCCAGAATATTCAGTCCCTTCAAGAACTCATCTTCCTCTGATTTGCAGCTAGTTTTAGTGATGCTCTTAATAGCAACAAAGGACCCATCTCTTAAAATCCCTCTATAGATTGCTGAGAAGTTGCTCCTACCCAACAAATTTTTTCCAGCAAAGTACTGAGTAGCTGACTCAACTTCTTCCAAATTAAACCTATAGCTTTGCAAGGCCTCTTGGGAGGAACCCCCGAAATTGCGACCATCAGCAAAGGGGTCCCACCCTTTGGAGTACTCAAGGCTGACAAGGGGAGAGCCATTCTTCCTGTAAACCTCCACAACCTGATCAGTACTTACATGTTTATCAGATATATCAAATGCACTCCTGAGCTTCTGTTTCCGGCGGCAATATTGTGAGAAGGTCAGAACCCCTATTGCAGTCAATGCAATAGTAACCACAATTACTCCAATAATAACAGAAGCTTGTGGGGTTTTAGAAGAGTTTGAGCATCTAGATTCGCTGCAATTCGACTTCAAGTTTGCTGTATCTGGGATGTCTCTCGTTGAGATACTGGTTGTGCCACTTTGGTAAGGTTCAGGCCTATTTGGATTTGAATGATCCAAAGCACTGCAAGCTCTCAAGGCCGAAAATCCAACTCCACATAATCTTGTGTTGTTTTCATATTGAAATCCTTCAACTAATCTCTTCAAAGCTGCATCATCCACAGTGAAAACAAAATCAAACAGGGTTCAATGTTTTTCTGACTTCTAAATTTTTACACATGAAATTGAAAAATATGTCATGCATGAGTAAATAAACACTTATACCGGGAGGTACATTTCCAGAAAGAGTATTGTTTCGGACATCTAGAACTTCAAGCAAAGGAGCATCAGCTACTCTTGTGGGAATCGAACCAAAGAGGCGATTAAAACTCAAGTCTAGCCTCATCAACATTCCCAAATCCCCAAATCTTGCAGGGATTGCACCAGTCAATTGATTATATTGCAGAGCAAGGACGCTAAGATTTTTCAGAGACCCCAGCTGTGTAGGTATGCTTCCAGTGAGCTGGTTATAACAAAGCTGCAAAACTACAAAGCAAATAGGCAAAAGCACAAAGAAAGTTTAGAATCAGAAAAACAAAAACAAAAACCGGGAAGCCAAACTGCTTAGCACTATTAATGCTTCTTAAACAAAACCTTCATCAGTAGCTTGCAGAAGCACAGAAATTAAAGAAACAGTTTAAAAATTAACAGAAAAATATGAGCTAAGTTCGAACAGTGCAAAACCCTCAAAAGAGTATGAAACTTTCCAAACAAAGATGCAGGAACAAATGAGTTTGTGAACAAAGCTGAATCTTTTGCATGTCTGCAGTTATATAATTATAAAATGTGACCCTCAAGGTAGACCACAGTGAACACAACTATGTTTTTTGGCAAGTAAAAATATAATGTCAGTAAAAGAGAAAACAACATTGACAAAACAATGAAGGGAACATACCCACTTGTGCAAATCAGAACTGAGCTAAAAAGCTCTTAAAATCCTAGGAGTATACCCTTCAAACTAGGAGTGCACCAATCAGGGAGATCCCAAAACAAGAGCAAACAGTTCTAATTTTGAAATCCATACTGGAATGCACTATCTCTATTAGCTGCAGGAGTCATTATCAATTAAAACATTAGCATTAAGCTCCATCAAGAGACCAAACTAGCAAAGTCAAGTGTGCAGTATGGAAGCAATAGAATTGCAGCAGCCATTCTCGTCAGCCCCCAAACACACAACACATAGCTCACACCAGCAACCAAACAAACACAGCTCATCTCTAAGTGAGAATTGAGAACGCAAATAAGATAAACTCTATAGAAACAACATACCCAGAAAACTCAAACAGAAAGTAGTTTCTCCATCACATCAGGCACAAAGAAAGAAAACCCACATGAGTTCAGCAGAGAAAAAACCAGAGGTAGAACTGTACGACAAGAACGACTCCACCAAAAGAAAAGAAGATGAAAAATATTAAAAAAACAGAAACACTCTGAGAAAACTTGGAGACAAGCCATTTGTTTAAAAAGAGAGAAAACACTTATTTAATTCAGTGGAAAATAGAAACATAATAAACACATACATAGAGATAGAGCAATCTAGCACCACAACCTTGTAAACTATCCATGTTTCCAAGTTCAGGAGGTATGTGCCCAGATAGATTGTTGACATTGAGGTAAAGATCACTCAGCTCAGTCAAATTCGAAATCTCTCTGGGTATTTCACCATACAAAGAGTTGTAATGCAGGTACAGACCCGTCAAGTGCTTGAGCCCAGAAATCGCCGGCGAGACCTTGCCGGTAAGGCCTTTGCTCTGCAACGAAATGTTGGCCACTTGACCCTTATCGTTACACGCCACGCCCTCGAATGAGCCGTCACAAGGGTCGCCCGAAACAGTCCATGTAGAGAGGAAGGTGTTTTCTGGGTCGAGACTTGCCTTGATGTCAATGAGTGCTCTGAGCTCGGCATTACCACAAACAAGTGGAGGGTGAGTGAGTAAGAAAAGTGTGAGGAGAGAGAAGATCAATGATGATATACCCATTTCTGTTTTGTCTCAAAATGGACGAAGATGGGATTTTCTCTCGCTATCGTCACTGGGTTTTCTTGTTCTTCTGCTACTTCTCACTTCTTGTGTTTGTTTTTTACTTGCAGAAAAGAGACTGATGGGTTCGAATCTCGGCGATTAACCCGTGCGCAAAGTAGAGCCAGACTATCTCATGTCTCGGACAAAATGAAGAGAAGAGCTGGTGACAAAGAGACAAAGTGCAGGGAGAATTCAACAATGCACGGCTGAGATTATGTTTGTCTCAGCGGAGTGGATTACGTTAGATTAATATTTTCATGATTAATAGTTTTAGGATTATGAATGTTTTAAATTGTGTATTTTATCCTATGTTTAGATTGAGTTTGGATTATAAGGGAAGGTTAATAAAATATTATCAATTTGATATTTGTTTAAGGGGATTGAAATTGATAGGACATGAGACATCTAATATATTGACCACAAATTATGATCATTTGATAAGTTAGTTCAAACTTTGACTTAAGGGTTAGTTTGGGATGTCCTAAAAAAGTGCACTTTTTGACTTATTTGTGGGTTTGGGTTGGGTTTGGGTTGAGTTTGATGTGATGTGTTAGAGAGGTGATGTGATTTAAATAAGATGATGTGACTTAAATAAGATAGTGACTTTTTGACTTTTTGGCTTATTTAGTACATGCCAAACTAGCCCTTAGTCTTCCTAATTTATATCCCACCTCTACGTGGGATTGAATAGTTCATCATATGTGATATATTATATCCGGATGAATTATTAGTCCGTACCTCAATTTTTTAACCAAACATTAGATTAACAAGTTTATTAGACTATTAGTCCAATTCCAAACATATATCTCCCCAAACAAACATACAACATTACCGTATGCACCACCCTAGCCTATAAATGGTGTCGGATTTGGATTTTTCAAAATTCGAATAAGGCAAATCTGAATTCGATCCAAATTTGTTTATCTCATATTTGATTATAGATCACTCGAATTTGAATTTGATAATTTTGGATATTCGATCCGATAATCCGATTCGATCCATTTATTTATTTATTGAGCTATAATTTTATATAATTTGATTTTTTTTATTTTGTATTTTCTTCATTCAAATTGAGAATAATTGGATCAAATTATCGGATTAGATCGATTTTTTGCATATTCAAATCCGTTTAATAAACGGATTTGGATTATCGAATTGCTAGATCAAATTTTTTGTAAACGAAAACGGATTTTCGGATTGGATTTGGATTGGATTCGGATTAAATCCAATCCATTAACCCTTACACCAGCCTTAGTTATATTGATATGTTCAGTTATACCTAATGTAATATTTGATTATGATTTTTGTTTAATTATGATTCAAAAAGTATGAAATTATGTCATTTTTTCTTGAAAAAATTATTTATAAGTCCTATTAGAGAGACTTATGCTACATATGGTTCTACTAAAAAACTTATGTTCCCATAAGTCCTGTAGGAAATTTGTTGACACATTTACCCTCAATATTAGTTGTTAATATCATAAATAATAGTAAAACCATATATAGGAAATTGAATGTTACCATAGATCATATTTATATAAACGTAACGTAACGTGACACCTACATAAACGTAACATGACACCTATGATCTATGGTAACATGCAATTTCCTAGGAAATTGCATATTACCATAGATCATATCTACATAAACGTAACGTAACGCGACACCTATGATTTATGGCAACATTCAATTTTGTATATAGGAAATTGAATATTACTATAGATCATATTTATATAAAACGTAACGTGACACCAACATAAACCAGTAACATTTTCACATTCAATTTAAAAAAATAAAAACTCATTAAGTTGGCGAAACGTAACGTGACACGTTACATTACGTTACGTTTATGTTGGTGTCACGCTACGTTTATATAGGTGTCACGTTACATTTATATAGGTGTCACGTTACGTTACGTTTATGTAGGTGTCACGTTACGTTATGTTTATGTAAGTGTCACGTCACGTTACGTTTAGGAAATTGAATGTTACCATAGATCATATTTATATGAAACGTAACGTGATACCAACATAAACCAGCAACATTTTCACATTCAATTTAAAAAAATAAAAACTCATTAAGTTGGCGAAACGTAACGTGACACGTTACGTTACGTTTATGTAGGTATCACGCTACGTTTATATAGGTGTCACATTACATTTATATAGGTGTCACGTTACGTTACGTTTATGTAGGTGTCACGTTACGTTATGTTTATGTAAGTGTCACGTCACGTTACGTTTATGTAGGATCTTGTAGAATACATTCCTATCTAAATAGGACTTGAGACTCTATAAAAAATTACACAAGACTTAGCCTAGCATAAGTGTCTGAAAAATGACTTATAAATAAGTTTCCCTTTTTTCTTTAATTATAATGTGCATATTTAAGGGTGTATAGCCTTTGAGAATGTGTACATAGGAGTGGTCATTCACCGGGTTAGGCCGGGCCGGAACTATCTAATAAGATATTTTATATCTACCTAAGTTCGCTCGTGCCGAATATCGAACCTATACAATCATCATAAGCCCAGTCTTAATATAAATTATAATTTTCAAATCTGTTCATTGGGCCATGCACATAAGCTATTTAAAAAAACTAAACATTATAGTACTTATTATTTTTTCATATGGTAAATTACACTAACACCTCATGAGATTTCTATTTAATACAAATCTCCCCCTCACATTTGAAAAATTACACTTACCACCTTGTTAGATTAAAACGTCATATTTGTTCCTTAGTTATTATACATATAAAATAATAAAATAATACAAATATTGTGTTCATGTCATTTCAAGGGAAATAATAATCATCTTCTTTGGTTTAACTCACACGAAAAATTGAATTTTTTTTATTTTTCATGTTTTATTTTTTGTTTTTACTGAATTTTTTTTTTAAGCGATTTTTATTTTTTATTTTTTATTTTTTAGATACACAGAATCTACATATACTTAAGAAGTATAATAATTTGTGATTTTTTTAAAAATAAAAAAATACAAAAATTCAGTACATTATCTTTTTTTTTTTTGTATTCAATGAATTTTTTAAAAATTTTATGTACAAATTTTATATTTTTTAAATATATCTGAATTAAATTGATCTAATCTAAATATAATGGTGGAAATAAAAATAAAAAATTATATTCATTTATAAAAATTTATACAAAAATATCATAAAAATGTTATGATAGTGCTATTGTTGTAAATATAAATCATATTTATAGATGTTTTGTTTTAAAGGAGAAGACACCATTAAGTTATATCATTGTGTTTGAAAATTCTATATAAAATTTATTTTTGTATATCATCACTTAATAAGAATATGTTCAGGTAGAATTTAATGATGGAAAGTTGTAAAATATAGTTATGATAATAGAAAGAAGAAATGGTAGGAAAAATGGCAAGATGGTCATTTAAAAAATTTTAGGACATGACATCAGCAATCCAAGGGATAATTTGTAATGAGATTACAAACCTCAAAGAGGAGAATGTAATTTTTCAAATATGAGGGGGGATTATTCAATATAATTTACCCTTTTCTTCATAAATAAACAAAGGCATATTGGGTAACTAACAGTTAAATATTCAATACCATATTAATTAAAACATTATAAAGTTTTTTAAACCAAACACACCTATAATTTTATAAGCTCAAAATTTTTAAAACCAAACTATTAGTAATACATCAAACTATATATATATATATATATAATTCATGATTTAAATTTCAAACTTCTTCCTCTGTTTCATTATCATCTTCTGAAAAGTTAGAATCACAATTAACCATTATTTCCAATAATACTAAGTTTTCTACATTATTAACAAAAAAATTATTAACATGAAATAAAAAATTTTAAAAATTATACAATTAAAAGGGTGTATATATTTTTAATATATTATATAAATTAATTAGTTTATTAAATTAAACATGTAGTGGGGCCGAGTCAGGCTGGGCAGAGGTATGCCTTATAAGTTAAAATCATATACTCAAACTCTAAAAAAAAATAGGGCTAAGCTAGGTTAGGCGGGCCAGCAGGTTAATGTCCACCTATATGTGGGACCATGTTAGGGGCCCTAATTTTTGGCCCCCTAATCCCCTAAAATTTAGACCAAGGCAAAAAAAAAAAAAAAAAATGTCCAAAACGACGTCGTTTTGGGCATTAAGAGAATTAGGAGAGACTTTTTTAAGAGGACAAATCATTTTCCATGTGCATTGTAGTCTTTTCCATTTGCATAGATACCCTTCAAGTAGAATTCTTTGGAGAAGTCTGTAGAATTCTTTGGAGAAGTCTATGCAGTCACTAAATTTTGTCAAGAAAAATTTCTTGGATGGAGAAGTTTGGTTAACATTTGGGGTCGTTTGGGATCCAATTAGTTAATAAATACAAAACATATTATTTTAGAGAATAGGATAAAATATCATATTTAGATTAATTATTTTAGTAAATATAATAAAATATCACATCTAAATTAAGGTGATTTTAATTCTACTTACACCACCAAAGATCTCCTTACACCCTTTTTCTTTTTACATCATTTCCAAAATTTAAAATTTTAATTTTATCTCGTTACACCCTCAACAATGCCAAATTTAATGTTGGTTTGAGATGTTCTAAAAAAGTACATTTTTTGACTTATTGGCTAAGAGCATCTCCAATGCACTAGGCATATAATACTTGTTAGTTAAAATACCTAGTGTGATTCACTTTTTTCAATTCCAATGCACTAGGCATATGATTAGGCATTTTGGCTCAACTCATATTCACTAGCTACATGTAGCTAGCTTTCAACGCTAGGCAAAATGTATTCAATCATTAAGATCATTTCCCACCATCTTTGTTGTTGACGTGACATTCTATAAAATTAATAGTATTTGGATAAATAGCTAAAATAAAGAGTATGGTTGGAGTAAAAATATAAAACAGTTGATAGGCAAAATAAAATATATACTTTATAGTAATATTTAGATAGGTAAAATGCCTACTACCAGAGCATCTCCAATGCACTAGGCATATAATACTTGTTAGTTAAAATGCCTAATGTGATTCACTTTTTTCAATTCCAATGCACTAGGCATATGATTAGGCATTTTGGCTCAACTCATATTCACTAGTTACATGTAGCTAGTCTTCAACGCTAGGCAAAATATATTCAATCATTAGAATCATTTCCCTCCATCTTTGTTGTTGACGTGACATTCTATAAAATTAATAGTATTTGGATAAATAATTAAAATAAAAAGCATGGTTGGAATAAAAACATAAAACAATCGATAGGCAAAATGAAATATATATTTTATAGTAATATTTGGATAGGTAAAATGCCTACTACCATTGGAGATGCTGAATTTGATGTGATGTGTTAGAGAGGTGATGTGATTTAAATAAGATAATGTGACTTAAATAGGATAGTGACTTAAATAGGATAGTGACTTTTTGACTTTTTGTATTATTTAGTTTATGCCAAACCAACCCTTACTCTTATCTTCTCAAATTCAAAACCTACCCACCGCTAACTATCACCTCCGGAGATCCCTTTTCCCTGACCGGCGAGTCTATCCTTCCTCACTGGCGAGTCCCACTTTCTTCACCGGCGAGCCCCTCTTCCTTCACCGGCGAGCCCATCATTCCTTACCGACAAGCACCTTTACTACCACGGTTACTCTAAATGCCAAACCCCAACCTTCTCCACCCCGATTCTCCAATCGGCAACCTCCACCGCCGATTCCCTTTCCCGACCCTTTGTGAACCCCTTTCCCTAACTTCCCTCTCCCTCTCGAATCTTTCCCCAGTCTTCTTGTTCTTATTTGCGACTAGATCTAAGATTTTCAAACGAAGAAGAAAAAGAAGATGACGATGAATAAAAGTAGGTGGTGTGCAAGGAGAGATTGTGGTGGGAAGGGGTGGTGGGGAGTTGCATACATGATAGGAAAGGGCTGTACTGTATGTCGATGTGAAGGGAGGTAAGAGGAAAGAAATTGCAGAGGGATAATGAAGACTTCTCTTCTCATTAATGGCTGCACATGGTAACTATGGTGGGGCTGCAATGGTATGCGACGGAAGGGAAAGGAGTTGGGTATGTATGGTGGTTGATGGTACTGCCACCTCCGACGCCGGCGAGCAGAGGTGACAGAACATTTGGTGTTAGAGAAATTAGGGTCTGTGTCCTTTTTGGTGATTTTGATGGATGGATAAAATTATAATTAAAAAAATTCAATTTGAAGGGTGTAATGAGATGGTTTGGTTGTGTAAGTAAAATTACTCGTAATTTTATTTGCACCCTAAAAATTAGGTTAGGCACTCCAATTTAATGAATTTTTTTTTTATTACCATTAAGTCTCTATTGAAAATGATGAAAAAGTAGTTTACATTGGAAAAAGTATAAATCAAAGAATTTAAGACACTCCATTCATCATCAGTCTCAATATTTCTTTTCTCGCACTTCTCTTCTTACGCTTTTTACTTTTCATCTTCATACTTAATTCTATTTGTTTGAATTTATCATTTTTGCCTTCTATTTCATATTAAATTAACAATAGACAATAAAAAAGATGTTTTCCAACAGTTTTCTATAAATAATGAAAGTTCCCGTTTGATGTGTTTCATTTTTTGTTGTTTGGTTTGCAGAATTGATTCGTAAATTTAGTACCGAACAAATTATATTTATTCGAAAACTTGTTTTCAAACAAAATTCATATATTCGACAGTGTTGCCAATATAATGGTCATTGTTTAGTATTGAATATCCAAACAAGTTGTACATGTTCGTCTATGTTTATTTGAACGTTTAATTTTTAAAAAATTTCACACTCCAATTTCGAAAAAAAAAATATATATATATATGTATATGGCATTATATCTCCAACCAAATTAGGTATATTCGGAAACAAATTTTCGAAGAAATTGAATTTGTTCGGTATTGAGTTTCTAAAAAAACTTAAAATATTCGGCTCTATATTTCTATACTTTTAAATTTTTTATCTTTTCATACTGCGTTTTAGGGTGATATTTTTCACACGTTGTAATAAGACTTCAACAAAATGTATAATGAATTTTACATGACACTTATGAGGTATGTTATGTATATAAAATTAGTAATTGTAATGTGGGAAAATGAGTTGGACTCCCTGAATTATCACTATAAATATTAATTGTTATTCTTTTAGATGTATATAGAGAGATATTAATGTGTATTATCACTATGAATATTAGTTGTTATTCTTTTATATGGAGAGGGAGAGAGAGAGAGAGAGAGAGAGAGAGAGAGAGAGAGAGAGAGAGAGAGAGTGAGTGGGGGAGGAAGTAATGCTTATGAAGCAATGCTTTTTAGATTGTCATTAGCCGGACTCATTTAGGGGTGTTTTGGAACACACAAAAAAAGTCAATTCTTTGACTTTTTAATTTTTTTAGTCAAAAAAATTAATTTTTTTTATCCAAAATAATTCAATTTTTTGTCAAAAAAATCATCAAAAAAGTTAAAAAGTCAAAAAGTCGAATTTTTACCAACTTCTCAAAACACCACTTAAAGCTCGATTGAGAAGTTAAAAGTTGGGATTTTTTAGTTAAAATAATCACAAAGAGACAAAATAGATTTTTTAATCTAATAAGAGAAAATATCACATCCAATCTATAATCATTACATTCTTTCTCTCACAAAAAGTTAAAAAAGTCAAAAAAATCCATCTCAAATGAGACTTTTTAGCCCTAAGCTAAAATAACCAAAAAATTAAAAAATCAAAAAGTCAACCCACTTTCCAAATGAACTCTATTTGTGTCAAATTTGACATAAATTTACTGTAACAAAAATTTGACAACCCTATTTACTTTTATATTTCTCAAGACACACATAACGTTTTTATTTGACATTTTGAAATAAAAAATAAATAAATGATATTTATGTTGCATTGGAGTAACATTGTTAAAATAATATACTATTGATCGATAATAATGTTACACCTTGTTTGGTTTTAAATTTTTAAAAATAATTTTTTGAATTTTGAATTTTTATTTTTTTAGTGAAACTTTTAAATATTTTAATAAATTTTTTATTTTTTAAATCTACGTAATTTAAATACAGTTAAAAAGTAGAATATTTATAATAAAAAAATGGATAAATTACAAATACACCCCCTGAGGTTTGTTTAAAATATAGATTGTCTCCTATGGTTTGAAAAATTACAAATATCCCCTTATTAGAATTTTTTATTTAGCATAATTAACTAAAAAAATGAAATTCATAATTGCTATCCTATACAATAGTAAAATTACTTAAATTATTAATTGCAACATATTTTTAATATCATTAAAAACTGTTAATTGGCTTAATGATTCATTAATAAAAGGGGCGATTTGTTATGAAATTAGAAACCTCAGGAGGTGGAATGTAATTTTCAAAACTACAACAGTGGGCAATTCATATTTTAATCAAATCTCAAGGGGTGTATTTGTAATTTATCCTAAAAAAATATAAACAAAAAATCAATAAATGTAAACAAATATGATTCATATTTTTTTAGATTTAGTGATTTTTTAAAAAAATTCTTCACAAATTTTATACTTTTTAAGTATATCTCATACTAAGTGAATCTAAAAAGTATAAAAAAAATTTAATTAAAATGCTTTTAAAATATCAAAAAAATACGAATTAAAAATTCCAAAACCAAATCCAATAACCATTGCGACTTGGCTTAAAACATCTTTCCAGTTATAGTAGGATGGAATAGATGAAGTAAGAGAAGTGCTTCCGACCCCCAGTGGGGATCCGGCCCCCAGTGACGTGGACTTCCCCCATTCGCTGAAAAAAAAAAAAAAAAAAAAAAACAAAATTTTTTTTTGGCCAATCAGTGGGCGACACGCACGACCCCCAGCACTCCCATTGGGGGTCCGAAGCTTTTTCCGATGAAGTAATTTGTGTTTGGGAAGTTTTTAAAGGAATAGATGTGGCTGGAGATGGTGTGGATGTTGTGCGGTCATTTGGCTCTATTTTAGGCTCTGTTTTGATAATTTAAGTAGTTTATTTTTTAAAGTATATTGAGTAAAACATATCGGAAAAACATATTTGCAAATTTGATTTGAAGCATAAAATTAAATACAACTACAATTCGATGAAAAATTTATTAATATTCGATTAATTTGATTTTTTACAAGTATGTTCAACATTTTTTAAAAATTTATTCACAAATTTATAGTTTTTAAATATATCCATACTAAGTGGATATAAAAAGTATATAAAAAAGAATTAATTATAATATTTTAAAAATATCAAAATATATGAATCAAAAATTCCAAGACCAAATTCAATAACCATTGCAACTTGGCTTGAAACATCTTTCCAGTTATAGTAGTGAGAGGGTAATTTATATGAAAATTAAGCCGAGCTGGGTAATGGGCCGTTATGGGCCAACAGTACGAAGGGCTGAGTAAAAAGGTCATAAAGTTACTCCGGTCCGCAAGAGGCGTAAAGATTACTCCGCTCCGCAAGAGGCGTAAAGTTCCTCCGGTCCGCGAGAAGCTTGAAGTTACTCCGGTCCTAAAAAGCTTATAGGTGAGTTCGGTCGTCACGCACAAAGTTATCCCAGTCGGGATCGGAGTATTGGTTATCCCGGTCAAGACATACCATGGTTAGCATTGGGAGAGCCGAGGTAAGAGCAGTGAATAGGAAGAGCCGAGCTAAAGTTATCTCGGTCTAGTCTGCGGCTTAGCATGGCTATGCTTACCTCGGTCATATTGAAGTTTGACCATGGTAAAACCATCTCACTTGGTTTATGCAGTGAGAGGGGTGTTGAAGGATAAGCATTATCTTTCAAGAGTATGAATCCTAGGAGGACTCTATATGGAGGAGTAAAAGTCCTACTAGGATTGTGCCACACGGAACCTACAAAAGCTCACAAACATCACCTATGGAGAGGTAACACAACTTTGATTCCCGAATACACAGAGCTTTTTGTCTATTTGTCTATTTTCCTGACTCAGGCATCGGAGAGGTATCCGGCACACACCCGCCGGCTAGCTCACGTTTGTGTTTTCAAGGAGTAAAGCGACGACATACGGAAGAGTGCAATCTTAATCAACATGATTATACGAGAAGGTTTATTTCTTTTCCCATACAAGTAGGATGGAATAGATGACGTAATTTGTGCTTGGGAAGTTTTTAAAGGAGTGGGTGTGGCTGGAGATGATATGGCTGCTATGCGGTCATTTGGGTCTATTTTAGAGTTGGTTTTAATAATTTGAATAGTTTATTTTTTAAGGTATATTAAGTAAAATATATTTGTAAAAAACTAAGTTACTTAAATATTGTTAAACATTTTATCGAATTACGTTTGTATCTATAAAAATGAATAGCAAATTTAATTTGAAGTATAAAACTAAATACAATTACGATTTGATGAAAAATTTATTGATATCCGACTAATTTGATTTTTAACAGGTATATTCAATTCAATATATCTTAAAAAGTGAATGATTCGGATTATTAAAATGGATCCTAAAATAGGTTCAAATAGCCGCACAACAATGTCTGTTGTGCCTCCCGCACAACAACCACACCATCACTAATGTGGCTATAGTAGTGGCATATCTTCATTTATAGCTAATGTTTGGCCCATTAAAATGATTTTGGACAAAAATAAAATGATTATTCTTTATACCTTCAATAGAATGGTGTGTGTTTTAAAATATGACCATACAACTAATATAAAGATCTTCCTCCTGAAATTTTGGAAATAAAGTCATAGAGCATGTAGCCTAAATCCATACTTGAAAAAGTGAGAAGAATAATTAACTTAGTTGCTCGTCAATTGGGAGGGAAGTGGGATGTTACTGTGCGGGTTGCACAGCAATGACTGCTGTGCGGTGAAATAAACCATTTTGAAATTCATTTTGATAATTCAAATCGTTCACATCTTAGAATACATCAAGTAAAACATACCTGCAAAAAATCAAGTTAATCGAATATCGTTTATCTATTCATTCACTTACATTTGTATTCATTTTAATATTTTAAATCACAATTATTATTTATTTTTGTAGATACAAATGTGAGTGGATGAATATTTTGGCAAAGTAACAAGAATATTCTGACAAATATTCTCATACCTTAAACCCACGAGAGTGCTTGCTTTTATATAAGGTGTTCTGTCTCATCTTATATGATAATATTTGTGGTAAACTCTTATTTCTTTTAAGAATAACAAATAACCTAGAACTTATCTCTCCTAATTAGAAATCAACCTGGTTACCTGGGACGAGGTAGTGGATCATTTCCACACCTCGGCCAATCACACCCTCCCACATAACACGTCTGCTCAGGCCCCACCACGTGGCCAAGTAAAAAATTATGTCCCCACAAATGATCATTCTTTTAAATTAATAAATGATAATTTTATTTGAAATGCATATTTCTTTTGCTTTATAGAATTAAATAAGGGAATGGATGATCGAACTAAATGATCATTTTATTTTAATTTTCAAAGCAAATACTGTTCATATTCTTAAAACATTGTACAAATACGTTCATACATCTTTCTTTTCTTTTTTTCATTTTTCTTTTTTACTTTTGGGATATGGGGGATTAAGGGTGTAATTTTAGCCCGGCCCGGCCCATTTTGGCTCGGGCCAGGTCGAGCCCATGTCGGGCCTTGCGGGCTCCCACCAAAAAATCAGGCCGGGCTGGGCCGGTCCACGGGCCAAAAAACTAGGCCTAGACCCTAGCCCAGGCCCAGGGGTATTCGGGCTTTGGGCGGGCCAGTGGGCCAGGCCTCGGGCAGGGCCCATGGGCTTGGGTCTGGGCTCGGGTTTTGGGCGGGCCTAAACAATTTTTTTAATTTTTTTAAAACTTTTTCCACCAAAATTTATTAGTTTCCACTAAAAAAAAACACTGGGCATCAGGTGGGCCGGGCCTCGGGCCGAGCCGGGCTTCAAAACAATGGCCCAGGCCCTGGCCCAAGACATCGGACTGGGCTTGGGCTCGAGTCTAAATGGGCCTTAACGGGCTGGGCCCACCTCAGGCCGCAGGCGGGCTTCGGGCCGCCTGCGGGTCATGGGCCAAAATTACACCCCTATGGGGGGATGTGTTTTGGAAGGCTGTTCTCTTGGGACCTTTTTTAATCTTTTAGCAGAGAACAAAGGCATCTAGTACTTTTTTGAAATTCCCTCAACTCCACTTTAAATTATTCTTTCCAACTTCTCTTTTTGCAATAATATTTGACGCTCAATGAAGAAAGAGAAGCAAGCCCTAGTTGTAGAATAGTAGTCCAATTTAGCACAAAATTATATGGAGTTCTCTCCCTGTAATTGAGTTTTGAGAAGATAAAGTGCTCCAAATATTAAATCATAAGAAATAAAGTAAAATTTGTCCCATCTTTATTCACAATTAAAATTTTTATTAGCTAGTAGATTCACATATTTGTTTCTCTAGATAAACATTATCAATCTTAATAACCATGAGATATTTGATTTCAATTTCTTAACTTCAATTTTCTGAAAAATGAGTGTTTTATTTTTCATGTTTTTTTTTTCCTAGTGAATTTTTTTAATATTTTAATCAACTCTTTACTTTTTAGATACACTTAATATAAATACAATTAAAAAGTGTAATATTTGTGAAATTTTTTTTAAAAAAATCACTAAATATCAAAAATATAAAAATAAAAATGAAAATTCAGTACATTTTCATATTTTTGAATATTTATTGATTTTTTAAAAATATTTTACTTTTTAGATACATTTAGGTTATGTGCATTAAAAAGTAAAAAAAATTCTTAAAATATTAAAAAAATTCACTAAAAACAAAAAAATATAAAAAATAAAAAATTTAATTTTCAGAAAATTAAACTCAGAAAATTAGAAACTAACAAAGTGACTCAAAGATAATTTTTACCATCTTTAACATTTGACAATCATAGCTGGACAGACGACGAGATTAAAACATATAATTTATTGTCTATTCTTATGCTACATTAAATTATTAACTCATCCAAAAAACCCTCTTTCTAAGTCATCTAAAACCTTCATATATTTCGTTGCTCACCCTACTCTCTGTCTCTTGAAGAAGAAGATGATTATGATGATGATGATGATAAGAGTGATATGTACCACATTATTACAGGTAATAATTGCTTCAAATAGAACATTGGCATCTAACTAAAATGCAACCCCTGCATTTTGCTGTCTCAAAAAGCCCTATCGCTATCTTTGAGTCTTGATCGTGAAAATCATTCAGACTCCCATGTGTAATCCTCCAAATAATTTATATTATTTAAAATTTTATTTGTAATTCTTGTCTTCATTTTTTTTATGTTAATTTGGTTTTAATACATCATTTTTATCTATGAATTTTTCACATTGTTTCAATCTGATCCAATTAATAACAACATTTAGAAATTTAACTGAAATTAAGGAGAAAAATAATTTATTCATTCTCCTTCAAATAATTGAGCGGTTAGTTTTCAAATTGAAATAATTCTTCTTTCTTCTTTTTACAATAAAAGTTTTTGACCAATGTTATCAATTATGTCAATTAAAATGCATAATTGATACAATTGAAACTATAGGAATTAAATTGATATAAGAGACAAATTACTATAATTACATATATAATTTGTCCTTCATATTATCTATTTATGTGGATCTCATGCATGCAAGACTTGCACAAATAAATAGTGTCAAAAAAAAATTATAGTATGATCAGATCAATACCATAAAAGGTAATAAAGGGTCTTGTAATCACCACTCAATTAGCATCGGTTAAGCATTACATATATGTCAAAAAGTTATAATTTCAAGAAAAAAAATTGGTGAAGTTCAATGGAGTAATTGTCTAAAGCATTAGATCCAGTGAATGTTTTTTATTAGTGAAAGATTCATCATTTGTAAAATATTTTGATGAGAAATTCTTTTTGTTGTTTTGGAGAATATTTATTTTCTAATTTTATGCCTTAATTTATCTATTGATTTTTTTTGATTATCTGTTTAATTTTTTGGCTATTTGTTCGAAAATTTTGACTATCTGTTCAAATTTTTAACTATTAGTTCAATTTTTTTAACTATTTGTTCAATTTTTTCCCTTATTGTTCAAATATCTATTCAAATTTTATCAGCTGTTCAAATTTTTTTTCTCCAAATTCTATCTGTTGAAATAGAAGCCAGGCCAAATCCTATCTATGGAGCCAAACCAACCCTATCTGTTGCAATACCAAGCCAAACCAAACCCCATCTATTCAATTTTTTCCCTATATGTTCAAATCTCTCTCTCTCTCTCTCTCTCTCTCTCTCTTTCTCTTCATCTTTTTGATAGCTTTCTTGCTTAGAGCACATTTCTTCATGGATCTTAATGAAAAACAAAGAACAAAAAATGATCTTCAACACTGATTCACATGATAAAACCATCAATCATACGGAGAATATCTATTAGATTCAAAAAAAAAAACAAAAAACAAAAAACAAAAAACAAAAACAAAAGAAATCTAAACCAAATAATAACTTTGATTTTTCTAGTTATGCTAAAAAAAGGATACAAGGAACATCGAGCAATTTACCATGATTATCACAAAATTTTTGAGCAATTTCATCTAAATTGAACATTTCAATATCATAATTGTGAATGATAAATGTTGATTTATACCAAAAAGTAGTGATAATAAGGAAATCAAAGGTAGTGACCACAACGTAGGGAGCAACGAAGCTAAGGTGGATGATGAATGAGGAAGCGACAGTCCTCGGAGCTAGTGTTGCAGTGGATGTTTGTAGTGGTGGACTTGGCGGATGAGAGAGATATGCTTGGTTTCTAGAGAGAGAGAGGCAGACAGATGAGGAGAGGAAAACAATTGGAATGGTTTAGTTAGGGTTTGGGGTTTAGGAAACACTATTATATAAACTTGGGTAGTTTGGTCATTTTGTAGGAATTTGTCCTTATGGACAAAATATTTTAGAGTGTGAACCTTTGGGCAAAGAAAATCCAAAAGGTTTCTCACTAAAAAGTTCCCGTTCCTTATATATATATATATAGATAATATTAATTATTAAAAAAAGCCTTTAAATTATATAAGTTGGCCTCCTATTAGAGAAGTAAATTTTCATCGTATAGTTTGGTGAACCATCAACCTAAACTATGATAAAAGCTTACAACCTAAACTATCTCAACCTAAACAATTCAATTTTTCCTTCTTTTCTCGATGTGGAATTATCAAATAAAAGTTAGCCAATGGAAATTTTCTTAATTATTTAAAATTAAGAAAATCAAGAAAATTAGGGGTGGTTTGGGATGATCAAAATAAGTGCACTTTTTGACTTTTCATGAAATATGGGTTGGGTTTGAAGTGATGTGGAAGAGAGGTGATGTGACTTAAATAAGATGATGTGACTTGAATAGGATAGTGACTTTTTGGTTTTTTTAGGTTATGACAAATAAGGCCTTAGTATGAGATATTGAAACTCTCACAAGACTTCTTATTAAATGAGATGAAAGTGTGTGTGTCAATTTCCGACCACACTGCCAACTAAGTACTCAGCTGGAGAACACCGGCAGAATAGATTAAGCCCGAACGACCTGCAATAGAAAGAATAGATTCCGGCGGTGGTTTGTCCACCCGGGGGCACTCCGACGATCAAGTCAGTAAAATATCTCTCAAAGATAACCAATAGTGCTTAACTCATTAGACAGAGTATAAAAAGCATACCTTAGACCCATGGGGGTGCTTCACTTTTATAGCCAACACAATCCTAGTCCAAATAGAAGCCTAGCTCCAATGGACTTAGGATTACTGCTAATCTTGGACTCCCAGTAGGATTAGGACAAACTCTCTAAGAGTCTTATTTTTACCCAAACTGAAGTCCTCTCTCATTCTAGGACTCTTGTTCCTTATCCGCTTATCCCGGATTCCGGTATCTTTGCAGATAACCTCGGCCTAGCTGAGATAATCTCGGCATCATGACCAGGACACGTGACACCTCGGCTGACACTTCGGTGTCACCTTGGCCACGTGTTTGTCATTCAAAAATTATATCCCTACAATTGCCCCATAGGTTCTATTACCTCGGCATCCTGAGGTGATGGAATCTATATCATTTCTTCCATTTAGCATGTCGGCTAAGCTCGCTTCATCATCTATTGCCGAAGTCAGAACTCGTCGGCTCAATATGACCAAGACCTATAGTTTGCTTTCATCAATGCCTTAGAACCAACGACCAAGTTCGTTCAAGTTTGTTAGCCGAAACCGTTCTCCTAACCGAGGTATTTGCTTTATTGAATCAAGAACTCCAAGAGTTCCAGTACGCGTATGAGCTGGCACGCACAGTATTTCAACCATTTTTACCACGTGTCTTTCCCCTACTGGACCGTACCTGATACGCGCTATCAAGTCGCATCACTTTTGCGTGCGCTGTCTGACAAGTACGTCGTCCAAGGCACCATAATTGCCATTTTGCCGCCATTTCATGCTTTTGATCAGCTCTCTCTCCGTCTTTTCACTTCTGCATCTTCGTTCTTGTTCAAACTTTCTCTCTCAAATCCTCCATTGCTGCTTTTGCGAAGCTTTCTGCAACTAGTTTCACTATCTCCCTCCGGTGAGGCTTTCGTTGCACTTCTTTGCTTACTACCACCGTCTGACACCGGCGTACTTCACACCGGCCTTTTTGTAATCTAAACAATCATTCTTCAATGTTAGGCCGAAATGCCTTCTTTCCTTTTCTGAATGCATTCTATACTTAAAATAATTTACATGTCTTCAAAATACACTTTAACTGTGCAATCTCCTCGGGGTGTAGCACCTCGGTTGTACCCACTAATCAGTTTATCTCAGCCTCGGCTTAACACTTGAAAATATTTTTTACAATATTTTCACAAGTGTTATTTACAACTCGATACTTCACTCTTTAGTAAGACTTCTGTTTTCAAATTTCTTCTAAGTCTTGGCAACATGGTAATCTCGGCAAGTATGTAGATATTTCTTTCAACATGACCTTGGCTTAACTTGTAAATTTTTCTCAAAATTTCAACAAGTGTTTAAACCAATCTTCTTTTAACATAACCTCAGTTAACTTTAACTTGTAAACTTAAATTTCAACAAGCGTTAAACGTGACCTCAGTTTAACTTCAACTTATAAATTTCAATTTCAATAAATGTTAAACATATCATCGGTTTAATTTTAACTTGTAAATTTCAATTTCAACAAGTGTTAAACACGTCCTCGGTTTAACTTCAACTTGTAAATTTCAATTTCAACAAGTGTTAGACACGTCCTCGGTTTAACTTCAACTTGTAAATTTCAATTTCAACAAGTGTTAAACATATCATCGGTTTAACTTCAACTTGTAAATTTCAATTTCAACAAGTGTTTAAACATGACCTCGATTTAACTTCAACTTGTAAATTTCAATTTCAACAAGTGTTAAACATATCATCGGTTTAACTTCAACTTGTAAATTTCAATTTCAACAAGTGTTAAACATGACCTCGGTTTAACTTCAACTTGTAAATTTCAATTTCAACAAGTGTTAAACACGTCCTTGGTTTAACTTCAACTTGTAAATTTCAATTTCAACAAGTGTTAAATATATCATCGGTTTAACTTCAACTTGTAAATTTCAATTTCAACAAGTGTTAAACATGACCTCGGTTTAACTTCAACTTGTAAATTTCAATTTCAACAAGTGTTAAACACGTCCTTGGTTTAACTTCAACTTGTAAATTTCAATTTCAACAAGTGTCTAAACCAATCTTAGCTTGTGAAATTCCAACTCCCAAGCATCATTCTTTAGCCATTTGCCCCCTAATGTGAACTTAAATTCCACTTGGGTTCTCATTAGGCACGTGGCTTTGACCTCATCGCCGATGTAAAATTTGAACAAAGACTGGCCGAGGTTATTAACCTTGGTCTCTTTACTAAGGCACTTAGCTCCAATCTGTGTCTGATTTTACCGATATGACAAGTCTAGGTTAACCCAACATAGTTCAACTTTTTTATATGCAAGTAAAGTTTCTACTCTGCCATATAATAAGTCTAAGTCATTCGTCATGTTTCAATTAGAAACATCGTCATAGGACTGGTCGGTCCTATCACACAGATTTCAAAAATCAAACTAGCACTTCAGCCGTTATGCCCTATTGCCGGCAACCTTTCTCAGGCTGAGGTCCCTAACTTTGAACTCTCTTGGGCTGACCTTCTTGTTGTAAGCCCTAGCAAGTTGTTGCTGGTATGCCCCCAGCCGAATTGCTATTCTCTCACACGTTGTAGGTGGATTCAAAGTTTTTTTATGCTTTTTTATATAGGCTTCAGCTTTCTTTTGCATGTAAGGCCAAAAGAATCCCTACGATATTGCTCTATGGGCAAGGGATCTGCCCCCTGCATGGCTTCCATATACTCCTTTGTGGACCTTATATAAAAATTCTTTAACTTGGGCCAAGCTCTTCTCTTCTCGGACTTAATCATCTAGGCGGAGATCTTGTCTTCTGGGATCTGGGATTTGAGGTCTGGAATTCGGGATCTGCTCACTTGGGCTAAGCTCTTGTCTTCTCGTATCCAGTGTTATCTTGGTTTCACTTCGGCGAACCATTTCTCTTCTCTTGTTTGGACGCCTTTGTCTCCGGCGTGTCTTCTTCGGCTCTGGCATACTTTTCTATCCTGGCCATCAGCTCCTCCATACTTTTCGGCAATGTCTTTGCCAGTGATTTTCGAAGCTGGCAGTCATCCTTCAAGCCGTTTTTAAACGACATGACCACCACCTCTTGGTTACATCCTGGTATTCGATTGAATACCTCATAATACCTTTCGACATAGGCCCTAAGGCTTTCATCCTCGCCGATCTTCAGGGCCATTAGGGCGTCCACCGTCAATGGCTGTAGCTTGTTTGTCATGAACCTGGCCACAAACATCTCGGCCAGGCCTTCCTAGGTTTTCACAGTTCTTTTCGGCAACTTATGAAATCAGTCCGATGCAATTTCTCCGAAGGATGAGGGGAACACCTTGCAGAGCAATGGCTCGTTCCCGGTGTACAATGACATCAAGTTCAGGTACAAGCCGACGTGAAGGTTGGGATCCGACTTATCGTCGTAGATCTGGAATCTCGACATGCTAAACCTTTTCAGGGCTTCGAATTTGTCCAATTCTACCGAGAACGGTGTTCTCGGCTTGACCAGGGAGGTTACCTCGGCATCTTGTTACTTCCTCTGTAGGTGATCCTCCAGATCTTCTTTAATCCATCCAGGAGCTCGGTTATCTCCTAACTTCAGTCTTTTCGGTGCACTACTCCCAGTTTCATTATGGGTCCTTTTGGACTTCCTTCCATTGGTTGCGTCGAAGCATAACTCCTGCCCTTGAACATGCCGATGTTCTTTGGGGTCGGTTTCCTTGGTGCGATGCGTCCTCCTCGATTCTTCCCTTTTTGACTCTCCTCGCCCGACCTCCCTTGAAGGCCGGTGACAGTGTTTTTCGATTCTGGTGTGCTGGGGGACTATAGGGACTGTTTTCTTTCCCTCTTTTCGGGCATCCTCCTTTGCCGCTGGAATCAGCGTATCTTGTAGTGGAAACGGTGGCTGCATGACGTTATTCTGCATCATAAAATTGACCACTGTTTGTAGGTCCGCCAATTTGTTCACCATGGCCTTTACCTTATCGTCCCTCCGTAGGTATCTTTCTTTCCATACCTGGAGGTCGTCCTCGTTGTAATACCCGCTCCGGTCCGTTTTCTTTGGTACGTCGCTCTCCTGGCCGACGTCCTTTCCTTCGTGATTCTTATCACGAGTCTCTTCGTTGCAGTTGACTTATTCAACGTCAGAGTCAATATGTTTCTCATTCTCAGTAGGGGTGTCGTCCCCAACCTTCTCTTTCTGTCCGTCGTTGGCCATTTATTCTCCTTTCTTTCCCACAGACGGCGCCAAATTGTGTGTGTCAATTTCCGACCACACTGTTAACTAAGTACTCAGCTGGAGAACACCGGCAGAATAGATTAAGCCCGAACGACCTGCAACAGAAAGAATAGATTTCGGCGGTGGTTCGTCCACCCGGGGGCACTCCGACGATCAAGTTAGTAAAAATATCTCTCAAAGATAACCAATAGTGCTTAACTCACTAGACAGAGCATAAAAAGCATACCTTAGACCCATGGGGGTACCTCACTTTTATAGCCAACACAATCCTAGTCCCAATAAAAGCTTAACTCTAATGGACTTAGGATTACTGCATACCTTAGACCCATGGGGGTGCCTCACTTTTATAGCCAACACAATCCTAGTCCCAATAAAAGCTTAGCTCCAATGGACTTAGGATTACTGCTAATATTGGACTCCCATTAGGATTAGGATAAACTCTCTAAGAGTCTTATCTTTACCCAAACTGAAATCCTCTCTCATTCTAGGACTCTTGTTCCTTATCCGTTTATCCCGGATTCCGGTATCTTTGCAGATAACCTCGACCTAGCCGAGATAATCTCGGCATCATGACTAGGATATGTGACACCTCGGCTGACACTTCAGTGTTACCTTCACCACGTGTTTGTTATTCAAAAATTATGTCCACACAGAAAGTATAAGATTCTCATTATATGAGTAAAATAACTTATTTTTTTTCCTTCTTTTCTTGATGTGTAATTATCAAATAAAAATCATTATTTTAAATTAAGAAAATCAAGAAAATTAAAATGAGAATTTGGAACTCCTAGAAGTCTTCTCACTAAAAAGTTTATTTTCCTTAGAAAAATGATTTGTGGCACTAAAACTGCTGGCACTAATGGCACTAATTTCCTGTTTTGGTAACTTTGTTTTTTTTTTTTTTTTTTTACCTGATATAAAAATTAGTGCCATTAGTGCTCAAAAAATTAGTGCCACAAATCACAACCGTTTTCCTTATATATATAGATAAATGACATTTATGTTGCATTGGAATGACATTTATGTTGCATTGGAGTAACATTGTTAAAATAATATACTATTGATTGAAAATAATGTTACACTTTGTTTGGTTTTAAATTTTTAAAAATAATTTTTTGAATTCTGAATTTTTGTTCTTTTTAGTGAAATTTTTAAATATTTTAATAATTTTTTATTTTTATTTTTTAGATCCACTTAATTTAAATACAGTTAAAATGTAGAACATTTATAAAAAAAATCTAATAAAAAAATCAATAAATATAAAAAAATATGATTCACATTTTTTTATATTTAGTGATATTTTAAAAAAATTCATATTTTTTTATATTTAGTGATTTTTTAAAAAAATTCTTCATAAATTTTATACTTTTTAAGTATATCCAATACTAAGTGGATCTAAAGTATAAAAAAAAATTTAATTAAAATGTTTTTAAAAATCAAAAAAATACGAATTAAAAATTCCAAAACCAAATCCAATAACCATTGCAACTTGGCTTGAAACTTCTTTCCAATTATAGTAGGATGGAATAGATGAAGTAATTTGTGTTTGGGAAGTTTTTAAAGGAATAGATGTGACTGGAGATGGTGTGGATGTTGTGCGGTCATTTGGCTCTATTTTAGGGTTCGTTCTGATAAGTTGAATAGTTCACTCTTTTAGGTATATTGAGTAAAATATATCGACAAAAAATCAAGTTGGTCGAATACCGTTAACTATTTCATCGAATTACATTTGTATATATAAAAATAATAGCAAATTTGATTTGAATATAAAATTAAATACAACTACAATTTGATAAAAAAAATTTATTAATATTCGATTAATTTGATTTTTTACAAGTATGTTTAACATTTTTTTTATAAATTTCTCGACAAATTTTATAATTTTTAAATATATCCATTGGATATAAAAAGTATATAAAAAAGAATTAATTAAAATATTTTAAAAATATCAAAAAAATATGAATTAAAAATTCCAAAACCAAATTCAATAACCATTGCAACTTGGCTTGAAACATCCTTCGGCCTTGTTTGGTTTGTTTTTCAGAAACATTTTTGTGAAAAATTCTCTACAAACAAATTTTCAAGAGTAATCAAACTAAATAAATTTTTTCAAAAAAAATCTCAAAGTTTTGTTTGGTTACCTACTTTCCAAAATCACACACTGTCTCTCTCTCTCATACACATTAAATCAATCACTTTTTTTAAAATTCTCTCTCCCAAAACAATTTTCCAAAACTATTTCTGAAAAACGGCAAACCAAACAAGTTTTCGTACTTTTTATCTCAAAAACTATTCTACAAACACAAACCAAGTTTTTGTACTTTTGGGAAGTTTTTAAAGGAGTAGATGTGGCTGCTATGCGGTCATTTGGGTCTATGTTAGAGTCGGCTTTAATAATTTGAATAATTTATTTTTTAAGAGATATTAAGTAAAATATACTTACACAAAATTAAGATAATCAGATACTATTAACCATTTCATCGAATTACATTTGTATCTAAAAAAATGAATAGCTAATTTGAAGTATAAAACTAGGCCTTATTTGTCATAACCTAAAAAAGTCAAAAAGTCACTATTATATTTAAGTCGCATCGCTTCTTTATCACATCACTTCAAACTCAACCCATACCCAACCCATATTTCATAAAAAGTTAAAAAGTGCACTTATTTAGATCATTCCAAACACAACTATGATTTGATGAAAAATTTATTGATATCCGACTAATTTAATTTTTTACAGATATATTCAACTTAATATACTTTAAAAAGTGAATAATTTAAATCATTAAAATGAATCCTACAATAGGTTTAAATAACCGCACAACAATATCTGTTGTGCCTCCCGCGCAACTGCCACACCATCTCTAATGTAGCTATAGTGGTGGCATATCTTCATTTATAGCTAATGTTTGGCCCATTAAAATAATTTTGGACAAAAATAAAATGATTATTCTTTATACCTTCAACAGAATGGTGTGTTTTAAAATATGACCATACAACTTATATAAAGATCTTCCTCCTGACATTTTGGAAATAAAGTCGTAGAGCATGTAGCCTAAATCCATACTTGAAAAAGTGAGAAGAATAATTAACTTAGTTGCTCGTCAATTAGGAGGGCACTCTAATCATAAAGTCAATAACAAATCTTACAAGATATTTCGACAAAGTAAAAAGAATACTCTAACAAATATTCTCATACCTTAAACTTACGAGAATACTTGTTTTTATATAAGGTGTTCTGTCTCATCTTATGTGATTATATTTGTGATAATCTGTTATTGCTTTTAAGAATAACAAATAATCTAAAACTCATCTCTACTAATTAGATATCAACCTAGTTATTTAGGACGAGGTAGTGAATCATTCCCACACCTCGGCCAATCACACCCTCCCACGAAACACTTTGGCTCAGGGCCACGTGGCCAAGTAAAAAATTTTGTCCCCCACAAATGATCATTCTTTTAAATTAATAAATAATAATTTTATTTGAAATGCATATTTCTTTTGCTTTATAGAATTAAATTTGGGAATGGACAATCTAAGGTGATGTTTGGCAAGAAAGTTTGGGTGGGTTAGGGGTTAAAATAGTCATAAAAAACAAAATAGGTTATTCTAGCCACAAAAAATAAAACATCAAATCCAATCCATAATCATTACAATTCTCTCTCACAAAAAAAGTCAAAAAAGTCAAAAAGTCCTTCCCAAACCAGGCTAAAATAGCCCAGGCTAAAAAAGCCAAAAAGTCAAAAAGTAAAAAGTCAACCCACTTTCCAAACGGAGGCTAAATGATCATTTTATTTTAATTTTCATTCTAATGAATCAAATACTATTCATATTATTAAAATATTGTACAAATACGTTCATACATCTTTCTTTTCTTTTTTTCCATTTTTCATTTTTAATTTTGGGATATAGGGGATGTATTTTGGAAGCCTGTTCTTTTGGGACCTTTTTCAATCTTTTAGCAGAGAACAAAGGCATCTAGTACTTTTTTTGAAATTCCCTCAACTCCACTTTAAATTATTCTTTGTAACTTTTCTTTTTGCAAATAATATTTGAAGCTCAACGAAGAAAGAGAAACAAGCCCTAGTTGTAGAATAGTAGTCCAATTTAGCACAAAATTATATGGAGTTCTCTCCCTATAATTGAGCTTTGAGAAGATAAAGTGCTCCAAATATTAAATCATAAGAAATAAAGTAAAATTTGTCCCATCTTTATTCACAATTAAAATTTTTATTAGCTAGTAGATTCACATATTTGTTTCTCTTGATAAACATCATCAATCTTAATAACCATGAGATATTTGATTTCAATTTCTTAAATTCAATTTTTTGAAAAATGAGTGTTTTATTTTTCGTGTTATTTATTTATTTATTTCTAGTGAATTTTTAAAATATTTTAAGTAATTTTTTTTTTTTACTTTTTAGATACACTTAATATAAATACAATTAAAAAGTAAAATATTTGTAATTTTTTTAAAAAAAATTCACTAAATACCAAAAATATAAAAAAAATGAAAATTCAGTACAATTTTATATTCTTGTGTATTTATTGATTTTTAAAAATATTTTACTTTTAGGTTCATCTAGGTTAGGTGCATTTAAAAAGTTTTTTTTAAAAAAAAATTCTTAAAATATTTAAAAAATTCACTAAAAACAAAAAAATATATGAAAAATAAGAAATTTAATTTTCAAAAAATTAAATTAAAAAAATTAGAAACAAACAAAGTGATTCAAAGATAATTTTTACCATAACTTTAACATTTGACAATCATAGGTAGACAGGTGACGAGATTAAAACATATAATTTATCGGTAGTGTTACATGTACCAATTAGTATATTAACTAGTGTATCAATACTAGTTATGATATTATTATTGAGCTCACTCATTAATTACATTACAAATATCAAAAACTTCTTAAATTATGTTATATCATCAATTGATATATTAATTAGTAGACTAGTTGATACATATAATATTATTCATAATTTATTGTCTGCTCTTATTCTACATTAAATTATTAACTCCTCCAAAAAAAACCCTCTTTCTAAGGTGGTGTTTGGGAAGTTTGGGACTAGATTTTTTTTTTATTTTTTTCACAAAAAGACAAACTTTTTGTAAAACCAAAAAAAACACATTCAAAGAAAATATCACATCCAGTCCCATAATCATTTTACTTTTTCTCTCACAAACATCACATCTAACTACAAAAAAACCTAATTATCTTCCAAAATACAAAAAAAAATTTCTCCAATAATATTCTATCACTAAAAAAACCTATATAAAAACTCACTTCCCAAACACTCACTAAGTCATCTAAAACCTTGATATATTTCGTTGCTAATCCTACTCTCTCTCTCTCACTCTTTCTTGAAGACGATGATAATGATGATAAGAGTGATATGTACCACATTATTACAAGTAATAATTGCTTCAAATAGAACATTGGCATCTAACTAAAATGCAACCCCTGCATCTTTCTGTCTCAAAAAAGCCCTATCGCTATCTTTGAGCCTTGACCGTGAAAATCATTCGGAGTCCCATGTGTAATACTCCAAATAATTTATATTATTTAAAATTTTATTTGTAATTAATTTGGTTTTAATAGATTAATTTTATATCTAGGGTAAATTACTAATAAGTCCTAATAGTTGTACTTAATTTCTATCAAGTTCTATTGAAAATAAACTTTGGTAAAATTGTCGTTAAAAATAATTTTTTTGTGATAATTTTTTATATATGTTGCTAAAAATTGACAATTAACGACTTTTTTTTGTCATGATTTTTATAAATTGTCGTTAAAACTTACAATTAGTGACTTTTTTATGACAATTTTTTCATCAGATCTATTAAACAATAAGTCCACTTATTAGGACCTATACGTAAGTGCCCCTTATATCTATGAATTTTTCACATTGTTTCAATTTAATCCAATTAATAACAACATTTAGAAATTTAACTGAAATTAAGGAGAAAAATAATTTATTCATTCCCCTTAAAATAATTGAGTGGTTAGTTTTCAAATTGAAATGATGCTTCTTTCTTCTTTTTACAATATAAGTTTTTAACCAATGTTATCAATTATATCAATTGGCATAACATAAAAAATTAAAATGTAAAATTGATGCAATTAAAATTATAAAAATTAAATTAATATATAAGACAAATTACAATAATTACATATATGATTTGTCCTTCATATTATCTATTTATGTGGATCTCATGCATGCAAGACTAGCACAAATAAATAGTAAAAAAAAATTTATAGTATGATCAGATCAATACCATAAAAGGCAATAAAGGGTCTTGTAATCACCACTCAATTAGCATCGGTTAAGCATTACATATATGTCAAAAAGTTACAATTGCAAGAAAAAATTGGTGAAGTTCAATGGAGTAATTGTCTAAGGCATTAGATTCAGTGAATGTTTTTTATTAGTGAAAGATCCATCATTTGTAAAATATTTTGATGAGAAATTCTTTTTGTTGTTTTGGAGGATATTTAGTTTCTAATTTTATCCCTTAATTTATCTATTGTCTTTTTTTGATTATCTGTTTAATTTTTGGCTATTTGTTCAAATTTTTTGACTATTTATTCAAATTTTTTCCCTTATTTGTTCAAATATCTATTCAAATTTTATCATCTGTTCAATTTTTTCCAAATTCTATCAGTCAAAATTCTATTTGTTGAAATAGAAGCCAGACCAAATCTTATCGATGGAGCCAAACCAACCCTATCTGTTGCAATACCAAGCCAAACCAAACCCTATCTATTCAGTTTTTTTCCCTATATGTTCAAATTTATCTATATCTATATCTCTTTCTCTCTCTCTCTCTCTCTCTCTCTCTCTCTCTCTCTCCTTATATGTTGCAATCTACTTCATATCATCATCATCAAAAAAAAAAAAAAAAAATTGTTAAGATCTGAGCCCCCCTCTCTCTCTCTCTCTCTCTTTTTCTTTCTCTCTCTTCGTCTTTTTGGTAGCCTTCCCGCTCTGAGTACTTTACTTCATAGATCCTAATAAAAAACAACGAACAAAAAATGATCTTCAACGCTGATTCACATGATAAAACCATCAATCATATAGAGAATATATATTAGATCCAAAAAATCAAAAGAAAAAAAAAACACAAACAAAAAATATGCATTGTGTTTGGGCAGGAAAAATGAAATGGAGAAATAAATTTAACTTATATTTTATTGGGCAAATTGTACTAGTAGTCCATGTATTTTGGTTATTGTATCATTTTGGTTCTCGTAATTTTAATTAGCTCGATTTTGATCCTGAATTTATGATTTTGTTTCAATTTGATACAATTGATTATAGCTTTTAGCATTTTTTTTTATGAAAAAAAATATATATATATATATATAAGTGGCATGCGTCATATTTTTTAGAATGAAATTATAAATTTACTAAACTCAATGAGTTAATCTCAACCTAATTTAGTGATTATTTTCCGGAAAAAATATTAGTAGCAATATCAATTGGACTAAATTGACATAAAATTTAAAATTAATGATTAAAATTGAACCAATTGAAAATGGAGAGACCAAAAAAACACAAGAAAAAAAATCTAAGGACCACCGGTATAATTTGCCTTATTTTATTTACATTACCTTTACTTCTTTTTTTTTTTTTTTTTGATATTCTTTTTTAAATTTTTATCTAAATCCATAATTCAAACACAATTTCAACTAACCCCAACGAATCCCAACTCATAGCTGGCATCCCAACAAAACATGTGAAAAAGGAACTTTTAGCTTAGCCATTTGGTCCTAGTGATCTATAAAAGTTTATATTGATGATGCCCCTACCACTATCAAAAATGTAACTAAAGCTTTTTGGATGCATATTGTTTCATGCATGAGATGAGATATGTCAGCAACTGTAATAGGAAAGGGCTTGCAAAAATATGCATGCACACGTTTGAAGCTTCAACACATCTATCTTTTTTTAATTCAACTTGTGATCTCAAACCAAAACAGAGAAAATTTGGGCATCTCTTGTTAGAATTTTTGAGATTTGATCAAATCATGAAGTATGAAAGAATTAGTTATAATTGAGATTTGATCAAATCATTAAGTATGAATTATAATTGAGAAATAGAAGTGTGTCTGGCATGTGAATGAGGATAGAAAATTCTAATCACTTGTTATGTGTGGGAGAATATATATGTCGTATACATTTTTCTCTTACTTTATTAACTACAAAAATTGACCCTTTCATGTCTCAGACAGAAATATATAAGGGTGGCCAACTATAAGTTAACCAGATTGATTAAGTAGAAATCAATCCCTGCATACATATTATTTACACAAGTCATAACTCATATATATATAAAAATAAAAATAAAAAACAAACAAAAAATATGATTACATAATTCATGGTAGTATTTCATATAAGAAAATCAATATCTTGACCCATACCATAAAATAAACCCGACACAATTGATCAATACATAAATAGTGCAATTTATGCAACAAGTCGAATAACCAATAACTCATTACAAACAAATAACAACCATATGTTGTTCGTCTGTTAACCTAATGGCTACTATTCACATATAGTTGTTTGTTTGTTTGTTTGTTTTTTCTATAAACAAAATAAATAATAAACTATATTGGCCACAGTATTTAGCTAGCTTTTGAGCCTTTTGAAAATAAACATGGATGCCATAGTTTGGCATCTTTTGATCTTTATAAAAGCCACTTTACTCAGAGGGATGCTCATTAGGGTCAATGGGGAAGAGAATATTGTTGAAAAACAAAGCCAATGAGACTCTACTAAAATTCCAAGCTCTTTCTTTCTTTATCTCTATATGTGTTGTGTTGATAAAATCTAAAAAATGGACTCAGATTTCTTTTCCCATCCAATTACTTCTTCAATAAGGCAACAAGAACAGGAAAAAAAAAAAGAAAAAAAAAGAGGTTATGAATGAATGAATGAAAGAACAACACTTGATAGTGGCCAGCAGGTCCAGCTCCACCAACACCATGATTATTGCAATAATAGTTCAATGACCTTGATTTTTGTCTGTTTCTTTTTCTTTTTCTTTTCTTTTCTTTTCTTTTCTTTTCTTTTCTTTTCTTTTCTTTCTATCTCTGTGGGAGGAGAAGGAGGGGCCTTCAACACCTATTGTTTCTCTCCTGTTTTCTATAACTGGACCAGTTTAGTGGCTTATCAAGGTAGCACTTTGATAATCTAAATCGTTTAACTTTTAGATTTTTGTATTAGTATCATCTACACAGAAAATAAGATTGATCTGTTAATTATTATACATGATTTCATCATATTGATTTTAAATATATGTATCATCTATTTTTTTAAAAAATAAATATGATGAAATTATGTGATTAATTGTCGAATCAAACTTTTGTTCTTTTTTCTTTTTTTTTTTTTCAATGAAAAGTCCAAATTCACAAGCTTAAAAAGTGAATGAATGAGATCATAGCATGTGGTCAGTATGCTAGAGTGGACTGGTTGAATCTATCTCTCAAATTAAAGAGAAACTATACTCCTCAATAATGTGTATGCTATCGAAGAAAATAGTATGTATATTAAAGTAAAAGCTCGACTAGGATGAAATTTTTTGTTTTTGTGAAAATGCCCTCTTGTAATTGTAATTGCAACGGCTAAATTGTAGCATACATACATATTTGTAATTATCGAATTCAAGCATATTCATAAGAGTGTGCACACCTATATACATATATGAATAGTATACATATGTCCTTGTGAGATGGGAAGAGCATCTTTGCTTTGCGTGGGAAAATTTAAGTAGGATGACTAGTTTAGGGGCTAAAAAGTTAAAATAGTCATAAAAAGATAAAAATAAGTTAAAAAGTTAATAAGATAAAATGTTACATCTAAATTATAATTATTTTCCTTTTTCTTATACAAAAGTCAAAAAAACTAAAAAACTGAACTCAAACGAGATTTTTTTAACGTAGGCTAAAATAGCCCAAAAAAACCAACCCATTTCCCAAATAAAGCCAATGGCTTTACATTACTATGGTGGGCTATACACTAACATGGTTGGTCTAGTGGGCCTTGATTACAATACCGGAGGCCTTTTCGAAATATGTTTACAATCATGATTCTTGATCTTGAAGAGAGGTTATCTACCCAATAAATATGGTTGAATGACAATAATTTTAAGAGAGAATGAGAATCATTAAGATTGTTATTATTAGTAATAAATTATTGCTTCAATGCTATTAAAGTATTAGGTTTCATTAAGAATTTTTCACCAAAAAATGATAAAATTTTAAATATCTTTTAAGTCCGGTTATTATTTTTAATGTTAAATTACTAATATTCCTTCAAGAATGTGAGGGAATCAAATTTTTACTTAGTTTAAGAATGTGATTCGTGATGAAATAGATAATCAGGAATTACTATCTTATTTCAATCTGTTCCAAACAATGAAATATGAGGACCATGAAACATATATTCATCCTTAAGATATTTTTGATAACTTTTTTTAGATCTAAAAAAGGGAAATTTTCAATTCAATTGAAGTTTCTAAAAATATTTAAATCAATGATATACTTTACAAATTTTAATGATTAAAGTCTTAATGTTTTTTCATGAATATATAATTGTTTTATGAAAATTTTACTAATTTGTAATATCCTTAACAAACAATCGTGGGCAGTAAAATATTCAATCAATTATACAAATTGTTCAAATTAACTCTTACAAATTCGCTATCCACTAAATCTAATCTAGCTTTAGCTAAATACTTGAATGGGTTAAAATCGCCCAACTAAGCCCAACTTGAGTGTTTTGATTAGGTGATTACAACTTACTCAAGTAACCACTTGCATAATGCCACTATTAGAGCATCTCCAACGGTGACTCAAATTTTTCACCAAATTTGAGTCAAAAATGACCAATTTCACCAAATTTTTTAACAGATGCTCCAACGGTTCACCTTTCACCAAATGTGTCCCGGGACAACCGGGTGGTCGACCGGCCGGTCGACCGGTTAGGCCAAAAAAATTTTTTTTTTTTTTTTTTTTTTGAATTTTTTGAACTTTTTTTTGAACTTTTTGAACTTTTTCCGGGACGACCGGGTGGTCGACCGGCCGGTCGACCGGTTAGGCAAATTTTTTTTTTTTTTTTTTTTTTTTTTTTTTTTTTTTTTTTACGGTTTGAACTTGTTTTCCTTGAACTGTTTGAACCTTTCACTTTTGGTCAACCGGGTGGGCAACCGGTTGGTCGACCCGGGTCCCCCTCCAACGGTCCGTAACAGTGTTTTGGTGAATTTATTTCTTCCTCGTCGATCTGATGAAAGATTTGGTGAAATCTCATTTTGGTGCCAGCTTTGGTGAACGGTTGGAGCCATGAACAGTATCATTTTCATCAAAATTCAAATTTGATATCAGATTTGGTACAGCGTTGGAGATGGTCTTACATGTAGTTATTACACTTTGATATACGTTTTACAAAATGTATAAAATATGTATTAAAAAAACATATTAACATTGTTATTATTTTTGGCAATTTAAAAAAAAAAAAAAAATCTTAGATATACTTATGTAGGCGAAGCCTTGTTTGGGGTACTCTAAAAAAGTTAAAAAGTCAAAAAGTCACTATCCTATTTAAGTCATATCATCTTATTTAAGTCACATCACTTCTCTACCACTTCACTTCAAATTCAACTAATACCCAACCTATATTTCACAAAAAGTTAAAAAATACACTTATTTAGATCATCCCAAACCATTCCTTAATTATCAATAACTCTTATATTCTTTTTGTAATGCACTAATAAGTTTTAAAAGAGGAATGCATCAGACCTCCACTGGGGTGACCCTGTGACTCTAGTGAGATCTGATTGATCAAAACTTATTTATTTATTTATTTATTTTTCTCCTTACGAGCACAGGAGCTGGGGTCACCCCACCGGCCCCAGCACGGCTCGTTTTAAAAATACTTATTTTATTTGAATACTTTTTGAAATATTGATTAGAAAAAAAAACTTGTAAGGAAATAAGTCTAACCAACGGAACTGGTTCGCAAGTCACTCTTGGGTTTCTCAAAAAGATTTTGGGCTATCTTGGAAGATAGTGGCCCGATACGCTAAGATATATACGACTTACTAAATATTGGGCCAGAACATTGCGACGATGAATTCAAAAACAAGAAATGATCCAACAACAGCAGCTTCTCTCAGGCACAACAAATATTTGGCCAATTTCCTCGACTAAGGTTCTGGCAAAACTTTATTCCCATTCTAGGTGGGTTTCTATCTCTTTTTTTTTTATAATTTTTTTTATATTTTTTTTATTTTTTTTATTTTTAGAGTAAACCGGCTTTTCTAAAACTGTTTTTTAGAAAATGATTTTTCAAAAGCCGTTTTTTACCTTACAAAATTAATTAAAATAATAAAAAAAATTTATCACAGAAACCGGACTTTGAAAAGCCATTTTTTGATTAAACTTAACTAATTAAGACTGGCTTTTCTAAATACACTTTTACACCAAAACTAAAAAGTTAATTTTATTTTAAACATAAATATTTTTTTAGCAAAAATATTTTTTATATAGAAATCGGCTTTTCGAAAACCATTTCCTAAAGACGTCTTTACAAAGATCGTTTTGTAAAACAGTTTCATGTGAAAAATTATCAAGATATTGATTCGTAATTATGTTTCAATTTTAAATAGTAAATATCAATCAGAATCAAACAATCAACGACAAACCGGCAAAACAATTTAACGTGAAAAAAATTACAATTGGAACACTTCCAATTGTGAAAAAAAATCACGGGCCAAAACCACAAAATAATCCACTAAGAAGACAAAAAGAATTACATATGAATACCTTCAATTACCTAGCGAATCCACGCCCGAATTGAACCAAACCTGATGTGCCTCTTCTACCACCGTCTTCACCTCAGAACTGCTTTGCCCAACGTTGAAACCACAACGCCGATGTTGAATCCACGACAATGAGCCACTCTAGAATCCACTAAAGTTTCAGGCTAAGTTTCCCATAATCCACCGATGAACACTTCTCTCTTTTTGTGAATAAACGAATACAATCAACTCTTGATGTTTATCAATATGTAGTTCGTTGATCAATTGATCATCTTCTAAAGGAAACTCACATAAACCACCATCCAATATAGAACACTTTGTATTTTATACCTCTCTGAGAATCTGAACGAGTTAAACCCTAAAACTCATACACAGTGCACTTTATACTAAACAAAATTGCGATGACCACTCGAGCCACCACTTTACTGCTTGAGCGGTGTGAGTAAAGGTGGTGCAAAACATATAAGCCAACTGCTTGAGCGCAACATTCATTGCTCGAGCGGTGAAACATATTTTCCAGAAGTTCAGTTTGCAGGCAGAGATACTAGATGATTCACTTCACTGCTCGAGCACACTCGATCTCCATACATAGTCAGTGAAAACAAAGAATGTTCAATATACAGAACGTTTGCACAAATTCTTCTACATAAGCACAATTCAGGTTGGATTTGCAGTTAAAAACTCACAGCCTCATTGAAACAAAAGAGTGAATAAAATTACAATTGAAATGAGTTTTGTCAAACAGGAATGCTAATTACAAAAACCTAACAATCTCCTCCTTTGGCAATTCTGTGACAAAGCACACCTAACAAAGAAAATCCTTGAAAATCCTAAGTGATTCGTGATTAGATCAAGATTCAAATATTCCAAATCCCAAAAATCCAAAACACTCAATCTAAAATCAACAAGCACTTACGAGAGTGATTTTAGATTGTTTGTTTTTCGGAATAAACAATAAATCGATACAAACGATTTTTACGTGGAAAAACCACAATTGAAGAACCTTCAATTGTAATAAAAAACCACGGGCGAACCGCCACTAATCAATCCACTACTGAAGAAAGAAAGATTACAAAGATAACACACAAATTACCCAACACAGTCAATTTGTCTCTGAATCTTCTGTAACTCTTTCACCACGCCTTCGTCACGGAACTGATCCTGAAGTTGAACCCACAACTTCACTTTGTCGAATTAACGACTACGTATCGAATCAAACGCCTTTTGAAACTCTACGTCTTAATCTTCAGAATTCACCGAAGAGCACTCTCTTGAATATAAAGTATCAACCTCCTTGATGTATGAATCTCAATGTATAAGTTTAGAACTCTCTCAAGAACATCAAGGAAAACTTACCAAAAAACACAGAAGAAAACTTCAAACAAAACTCTAGACCTCTTGAATAAGATCTAGAAAAGTCAGTTTAGTTTTAGGAGAAAACCAACTACTTATAGACAACCAAAAGGAATTCTAGATTTGGAAGAAGCCAATCACTTAAAGAAATCCGGATTCTGAAGCTCGCTCGAGCGAGGAGCTTATTTTGCGTGATTTCTACTAGTGCCTTCGCTCGAGCCACGAACTTCTTCGCTCGAGCAAGGAATAAACTCTTTCAGGTTATTGTCTGGACGCAGTCTTTTGCTCGAGCCACCAACTCTTCGCTCGAGCGTACATCGATCTTCGCTCGAGCCACCAATGCTTTGCTCGAGCGTACATTCACCTCTTTCAGGTTTTAATCCACACGCAGTCCTTCGCTCGAGCGAGGACTTCTTCGCTCGAGCGACGAAGACAAAAATGCAAAAAATTACAACTCAATCAATAAGTTTGTTCGCGGGTTTTGACAAGATAGGACCTAACAATCTCCCCCTTTGTCAATACCCAGACAAAACTTTCTAAACAATTTCCTGAACACAAGAACTAACTAGAACAATTACAACTCAAAGAATTTGGCTAATCAATTACAACTCAAGGAATGATCTAATAAATTACAACTCAATGATAAACAATAATGAAACCAAACTTGATAACCACCCAATCTGCACACCACAAACTTGAAAAAATTTGTTATGCACAATAAAAATATCAATACAGTTGCATTTCAAAAATTTAATCCATTGAGCTGTAAAAAAAAACATCATGATTATGCATTGAGTATGCATTGAGCTGTAAAGAAGTCTCCCCCTTTTTGTCCGGGATGCAAACAGAAGCAGGTAGATACAAGAAAAGCAAGAAAAACCAAAAACTGTCCAAAAAGTACAACTGTCCAATAAGTACAAATGTCCAAGAGAAGAAAAAAAACAAAGGCAGAAAATACCCACAAACCATCACTAGGAAGAAGAAGGAGGAGGATGCTGCAGCTGTAGGAGAGAGAGGATCTGTGCTAGCATAGTACTCTGCTCATCGAGGCGAGCATCCATGAGATCAACGCGGTGAGTCACAGCGTGCTCCAAGTGCTGTAGCTGTCCACGGAAAGAGCGAGGGAGATCATGAGCACTGGCTGGAGTAGCATAGGCAGCCTCAACCTCCTCCTCTGCGGCAAGAGGATCATCATCATCCGCAGTACTTGTACCACCGGCACTAGAAGCCCCGACCCCAGACACACTCCCCCTCACGTGAGCCTGACTCTGGGAAACGGTGAGTTTGGTGATCGGTTTTATGGGATGTGCAAACTCATCGTCCTCAAACACAGGAATATTAAGTGAAGTGAGAAAGTGTGTAATCAAACAACCATACGGAAGCCCCAAAGATTTCCTACCCTCAGAAACCCCAATCATTTTGGAAACAATCATTTCGGGAAGATCTATAGGAAGTCTGTGATGAATACAGTATAAAACATACCCTTGATCCTGAGTAATATGCGAGGAATGAGTGGTGACATAGATATTAGCACAAACAATGAGATTAAGGAGACGGAATCGCGGAAGCAACTCATTCTGCTGAATGAGTGCCCCGGCAGGCCAATTTCGGTCAATACCACATAACTCGGAGGCAACCCTATCAAAATCGACACCAGACCGGGTAAGAAATGGAAAATGACAGTTACTGACTTTAGGAAGATTAAGAAATAACCTAAACACATCCCCGGTAATATCAATGGACCTTTGCCTAACCCAAGTCTGAAAGGTACAGGCTTTTTTGTGAATAGAGTGGATGTTGCAATAGAACTCCCGGATAAGACTTAGATTTTGTGGACCGGAAAAGTGTAACACTTGATCCCCACCCAAAGAATCGAACAAGGAACGAATAGGAATAACCTCAAAAGCATTTGGTAAAACATTCCGCTCTAAATGGACTTTGCGAGTGGCAAAAGTTTCTCTAAACAATTTGGCCTTGGTTTTCGACTCAAATTTGGCAGTGTTGAAAGGGGAACGAGAGACAGTCATTTTGCGACGCTTGGAAGGCTCTGCCATTACTAAACAAACCACAGAAGCATGACAAAGACAGAGGACAAACAGAGCAAAGCAGAACCTAGAAACATAGACCACCCAATAACCATCCAGAACAGACAAAACCCCACACCCCCAATTTCCAAACCAAGGAGCACAGAAAAAACATTAGTCCATGAGCATTAGCAGTATAAAAATGAAAGAAGTAACATCTGCCAGTTTAGAACATCAAGCAACCATAGAGAAAATTATTGATGAAAGCCATTAGAGAAAGAAACCAGCATGATAAGAACAATGAGATAATGGCAGCAGAATATTAAAAATTCCAATCTCAGAATGTGAAAAATTCCAATGTGAAGTGAAATGTAAAAATGCCAATGAGATAATATTTAACAGCACAATCAGATAATGACATGATATGGATATGGAAAGGAAATGTCCAATGTGAAATTCCAACAAAAATCCCCAATCTCAGAATATTAAAAAGTCTAGAGCAGAGTATTAAAGCAGCAGAGTATACAGAAAAATTTCCAAAAGTAAAATCCCGAATGGGAAAAACCTAGGAAAAAAAATGCAGAGTATAAAATGCAAAACCATGTACCCTAGATGCAAGAGAGATTTGAAAATATGAGAAGAGAGGAAAAAAAAATAACACTGGAGAATCCTAGAGCAACAACAGAGCATCGGCAAAGAAGAACAAGCGAAGAGTTAACAAACTTACCAATGTCGGGGAATGCACAAGAATGCACGGAAATCCTCAGAAATCAGAGAAAAAACACAGATCAGACCAGCAAACGACCACTCAGAAACCCTAGGGGAGAGAGAGAGAGAAGAAACATGAAGAAGGGAAACAAAATGAACTCAAGAGACACCCCCTGCAGAATTTAAATCGCGACAGGTCGCTCGAGCGAAGACTCTCTCGCTCGAGCGAGTTCAATAAAGCGCAGAGGATCGCTCGAGCCAAGAATGGGTCGCTCGAGCCAAAAACACACGCTCTCAGGTCTAATGCAGAAGCAGAAGCACGGTCGAGCGAGGAACTAGTCGCTCGAGCCAAGAAGGAAAAAAAAAAACAAAACCAAATTTTTTTTTTATTTATTTTTTAATTAAAATAAAAACGCCTAGGAAGCCCTGTAACAAGCAAGGAGACCAAGTGTCAGACTATACCACAAAGACAAGAGAATCCATCAATTATGAGTCCTGAAAATTTGAGAAAGGAGATAAAACACAGATCATGAACAAAACAGATAGTATTAAATCAAAGCCATAAGCATCATGAGAATGCATAACTCAAAAACACACATGAGAGCTCACATAAATGATGTGTGTGTGTGCAATCCTTGAGAGCCACAAAGCTAGAGTTAATCCTAGTAGTGATCTGATGGCTGGACCTCCAACACGAGTAACTGACCATCACAGAGAAAAGTCAAACCACTAGGAATCATGGGGTATTTGTTGAGTAAATGCGGAAGCTCCCCCTCAAGGAATGATCCCTTTTTTTTTTTTATCTTATTTTTTTATTTTAATTTTTTTTTTCTTGTGGGCACTCACTGGTGGCATGCACGCTCAAGAGTATGGAGACCAAACCAGAGAAGAATGAAATCAAAATGATGGCCTGGTTGGTGCCTCTGAGGTAGCCTTTTCCTAATGCCTGGATATCATGTACTGAGGGAGAAACCATGAAAGTGAAACAAGGATGGTAGATGGTTAAGAGACTCAACATCACCCATGATGTACTAGTATAGGTCAATTCCTCCGAAAAAGTACAAGAAACACTGTCAGTGGTCCATAGAGAACTTTGATCACTTGTGCGGACAATGACTCTAGAAGTGCCGCCATCTCCAAAGGTAACAATTCCTCTTTCATATTTTTCAAGAGATGTGAAGTAGGATTTGTTACTAGACATATGATGAGAGCACCCACTATCAAGATACCACATGTGTGAGTCACGTGCTTTTAGAGCAGTGTGAGCAACAAAACAAGTCAAATCATCTTTTCTAACCTAAATCTTTTTAGTCTTGGTGTTCTGCCTAGACATGTAAGGTTGTCTCATAACCCAAAAAGTATTAGAATTTCTACCCTTTTCTGACACCTTACCAAACAGTTCAAAACAGTAAGGACGAATGTGGCCATACCTACCACAGTGATGACAAATAAAAACAGGTTTTACCTCCCTTTTGTTGATCTTACCTGCTTTTGCTTGATGAAGAGAAGAATCAACCTGGTCTACCTTCAATTTTCCCTTTGCATGAGTCTTCAAGTTATATGAGGTAGAGGCCTGTCCCTTGTGAGCTGTCGCACAATAGCCTAGCCCTCTTTTGTCAGAACCCATTTGTTGAGACCCGAGTATGTCTTCTAGAGATCTGGAACCTTTGTTCCACATGGCAATTGTTGCTCTAACGATACGGAGTTCTTCATCTTTCTGACTGACTATCTCTTCCAATGCAGCTTGTGATAACTCAAGACTTTCAAGCTTTTCTTTATATGTGGAATACACCTTCAGAAGTTCATTCCTTTCAGTTTCACAGGATAGAAGTTTTCCACATAAGTCTTGCCTGTCACTTGAGATCTTGATGGCATTCTGTTTTGCTGTTAAGAGTTCTCCTTTGAGCCGGACATTCTCACTCTCATATGTTTTGAGCTTGAGAGAGAGTTTGTCGTTGGTTTTAGATAGATTCAGAGATTCCTCGTATAGCTTCTCGTAAGCTTGTTGTAGTTCATCGCCATTGATCTCATCAGTGTCTTTAGATGTTTCATCATCCTCTTTTTGCTCTTCATTTTCCTTGACCTCATCCAATCTAGCAACCAAGGCAGACAAGTTGCTGGAGGGAAGTGAGGGTGAATCTCCTCTTTCATGGAATTGGCTCAGAATTTCCCATGCATCTTTAGCCTTTGTGCATTGAACAACCCGTTGCTGTTCTTCATTAGAGATTGCTCCACGAATAATGGTCAGGGCTCTCTGATTGCCCGGATTATCTGCACTTTCTGTATCTTCTTCAATAGCTTGCCAACCTTCTGGTTCAAAAGCTCTCAGAAAAGCCCTCATTCTGATTTTCCAGTACAGGTAGTTCGTTCCATCAAAGGTGGGAGCATGATGCAAGTTCTGACCTCGAGCTAATTCCGAAGGCTTTGGAAGAGGTTGAGTAAAAGTGGTCCAAAATGCCATGAAAGCACTATCCCTGTCTTCACCAGATTCAGGTTCTTCGGGTTCTTGCTCCGACCCGCTTTCATCATCCCAAGTAACAGTGTAGACTTTCTTTCGATTCTTTTTCGAAGGGCATTCAAGGGACATATGGCCAAACCCTTGACATTCATAGCACTTGACCCCTGGCCCCCTTACAATCTTCTTTTCAGTAGTTTGAGCAAATTTTGGCGGAAAAGTTTTGGGTTTATCATTACTCTTATCTTTTGAAATAGGGGCTCTGAAATTAGGCTTTTTTTTCAAAAATTTTTTAAACTGTTTTGTAAGCATAGCCGTCATCTCAGACTCTAAATCAAATTCAGTCTCCGGAGGTTTTACAGTCTCATGAGCACTCGTGAAAGCCATACTTTCTTTTTGCTTTTTCTTAGAAATTTGGTGGGCTTCATAAGTCTGCAAATTTCCAACCAATTGATCGAGCTTGAAGGTATCAACATTCTGAGCCTCCTCAATGGCTGTCACCTTTGATTGGAACCTCTCGTGAAGGGACCTCAAAATTTTTCCAACAACTTTTGCTTCTGGGATTTTTTCACCAAGAGTGAAACAGGAATTTACGATATCACTGAGTTTTGCATAGAAATCATCAAACGTCTCATCGTCGCGCATAAAAAGGGTTTCAAAGGCGGAGGTGAGACGTTGAAGTTTTGACCTTTTAACAGAGGTAGTACCTTCGTGAATCGTTTCAAGAATATCCCACGCCTCTTTTGCTATTTCACACGTGCAAATTCGACGGAATTCTTCAGGTGTGACAGAGCAGAAGAGGGAGTTGAGAGCCTTGCTGTTCCAACTCGAGTTCTGGTAATCAGTTGTGTCCCATTTATCAAGGGGTTTAGGAATATCAATGCCATCAATGGTGATTGTAGGTTCACTCCACCCAAAGATTACGCAGTGCCAAACTTTCTCATCGATGGATTTTAAAAATGCTCTCATACGAGCTTTCCAATAAGAATAGTTTGTACCGTCTAGTAAAGGGGGTCTATGAGTCGAGTTACCTTCACGAATAGAATCCATGATACTAGTCACACAAAATCACACTCCTATAGTTTTGATAAAACAAAGAGTGACCCGCTCTGATACCAATTGAAAATCTTAAGTGATTCGTGATTAGATCAAGATTCAAATATTCCAAATCCCAAAAATCCAAAACACTCAATCTAAAATCAACAAGCACTTACGAGAGTGATTTTAGATTGTTTGTTTTTCGGAATAAACAATAAATCGACACAAACGATTTTTACGTGGAAAAACCACAATTGAAGAACCTTCAATTGTAATAAAAAACCACGGGCGAACCGCCACTAATCAATCCACTACTGAAGAAAGAAATATTACAAAGATAACACACAAATTACCCAACACAGTCAATTTGTCTCTGAATCTTCTGTAACTCTTTCACCACGCCTTCGTCACGGAACTGATCCTGAAGTTGAACCCACAACTTCACTTTGTCGAATTAACGACTACGTATCGAATCAAACGCCTTTTGAAACTCTACGTCTTAATCTTCAGAATTCACCGAAGAGCACTCTCTTGAATATAAAGTATCAACCTCCTTGATGTATGAATCTCAATGCATAAGTTTAGAACTCTCTCAAGAACATCAAGGAAAACTTACCAAAAAACACAGAAGAAAACTTCAAACAAAACTCTAGACCTCTTGAATAAGATCTAGAAAAGTCAGTTTAGTTTTAGGAGAAAACCAACTACTTATAGACAACAAAAAGGAATCCTAGATTTGGAAGAAACTAATCACTTAAAGAAATCCGGATTCTGAAGCTCGCTCGAGCGCAGATTATCTCGCTCGAGCGAGGAGCTTATTTTGCGTGATTTCTACTAGTGCCTTCGCTCGAGCCACGAACTTCTTCGCTCGAGCGAGGAATAAACTCTTTCAGGTTATTGTCTGGACGCAGTCCTTTGCTCGAGCCACCAACTCTTCGCTCGAGCGTACATCGATCTTCGCTCGAGCCACCAATGCTTTGCTCGAGCGTGCATTCACCTCTTTCAGGTTTTAATCCACACGCAGTCCTTCGCTCGAGCGAGGACTTCTTCGCTCGAGCGAGGAAGACAAAAATGCAAAAAATTACAACTCAATCAATAAGTTTGTTCGCGGGTTTTGACAAGATAGGACCTAACAATCCTAATCACCCTAACCCATTACACCCAACAAAGACAAACTTTCTCAAGGTCATGATCTGCAAAACAACTATTAGTACCACCAGAGTATATGATAGCATGAAACATTTGACAATATGAAATCTAAAAAGAATATCATGCTAAAGCAACAAATCTCCCCCTCAAACATTATGAAACTCATTTTTTACTTTGGTTCCCCCCCCTCATGCTTGTTTGTTTTAGGTTTCAAGTGATCCACATTTTTTGCTCCAACACTAAACTTGTACTCCATCACCACTTCACTTCACTTCACCAGAAAAGAAAAAGACGAAGACCCGAAGATGCAATATGGACAAGAGACCACCGTAACCAGCAGCTGCTGTCCCACCCCTTTCTCATGCCATAGTTGTCCCTTCTTTATCACATCGGCGCTTGGTATATCTCCCCCCTATCGTCCAGATTCATGTTTATTTTGTAGAAATTAGGGTTTTAATTTTTGATTTGGGGATTTTTAATTTCAAAATTAGGGTTTTGATTTTGATTGAGAATAAATAGATAAGAATTTTGACTTTTTAGAGGGTGTCTATGAAGGGTGATCAGTGATCATTATGGTTTGATGAGCTAAAAAATGGTAGTCCTTCAACCACTAACCTATCCTTGTTTTTGTGGAGGTGATATATTTTGTTTGTTTGCTTTCTCAATGGTGTATTACATAAAGAGTTTTCTACTTTTTACTTTCTTGTTTCATGGATCTTTGTCTTTTAGTTACAAAATTATATTGAATTTTTCACCATCCCTTTGTCTTTTAAACTTGGTGGGAAAATATGATTCTTGTCACATGAAATCGTTAATATCATGTGTTTATTACTGTATCATTATCATATTATTTTCTTAATTCTTTCTATTACATGCTAATAATGCAGTTGCCAACTAGTAATTTATGATGACATTTGAATGTCACTTAAAACTCTATTTTTTGGGGTTTTGTAAGTCAATCTGCTTTTTGAATTCTCATTCCTATTGGGATCTTGTAATGACATTTGAATGCTACTGTGTTGTGTTTTTTAAGGGTTATTAGGACTTGGGAGATAACCCTTCTATGAAAAAACAATAATCTATAATTTTGAGAGAAGGCTCCTGTTTAGCAGTGTTTTCATTTTCTGTTATTCAATTTTACACTCATCTAAATTGCCTTCAACTATGGATTGCATTATTTCAATAAGAGTTATCTTATCTTTTTCTTTTTTTCTTTTTTCTCCCTCTCCTTTTTTCTTCTTTTTTCTGTGTGTTTTTGAGCTCTTCATTTTTCCTTTAGCTATGGATTGTGTTATTTAAATTTTTATTTTTTTATTTTTTAAAATAAATATAATGAAATTATGAATTATCTATGCATCAAAACTTAAAACATAAATTGATTAAATTATCAAAATAAGACTCCTAATGATTCTACCAAGCCAAACCGCATCATCAAGTCTACTAAGAGAAATTGAGACAAGCCACTTTCCTTTTCTTTTTCTTTTTTTGGTAGACATGATCAAATTTAAGAATTAAATTGTTAAGCTACATTGTATAAAACATAAAATGATAAAATTATTAAACTAACACATTAGTGACATTGAAATTTTCAAAATATGTGACGCAATCATTAAACTGATTTCTTTTTTAATAATTTGATATTTGACCCATTGAACCAACTAATTCAAAGATCAATCATTAAACTTATTTAATGAGTGTCATTTATCATATTTTATACCACATTAGGGTGTCTATAATAATTTTCTCCTATGATCTTAAGAGGAATGTGCATATAGTTTAATGGTAGGATATTTGTATTCTAAGGAGAGGTCACATATTTGACCCTTGTTCAAACCATGCCATTGCTATTTTCCTTCCACTCTCCCTTAGGCCAAACACACATGGCCTTCGTTTGGGATGTGAGTTGGCTTGTTGGCTCTTTTAGACTGGGGCTAAAAAGTCTTGTTTGGGATAAACTTTTGACTTTTTTGACTTTTGTAAGAGAAAAAATGAAATGATTATAATTTGGATGTGACATTTTGTTTTATTGGGCTAAAAAGCCTATTTTGTCTTTTTGTGGTTAAAATATCTATTTTTTGATGTACTTAAATTTTTTTTAAAAAAAATGTCATATTTTTATATTGTTTTGTTACTCTTTTCAAATTATAGTGAAACCACAATGACCATAGACGTAACTCTTTTATGGGATGAACTATGCAAATATTTGTGATTTTGTGTACTTCATTTAGATTTTTGTTTTATACATGTTTGCGTTTCGTGTCTTACCTATCCTGGTTTGGTGTATCAATTTCTAGCACTTCCATGTGTGAGGAACTAGTGTACATAAGAACACAGAAAATGTACATAGAAAAATGAACATATAATGAAATGTGTGGCTTTTAAATTTATTTTAATTGTGACAAACACCACACCAAATTTCAATTCATACCATACATTTCATTTTTTTTGTGTAATTTTTTTGCACATTTTCCCGCCATATATTCTCTATGTAAATGGGTTGGATTGGTTCAATTTGATACCGAAAGGCAAGCTGTATTTGAAATGTCAATGGGTATTGTATATGTTCACATAATTTTAGGTTTTCCAATTTTGTGTACTCTTAGATAAAGGGTATTTTTTACATGTACCCCCTTTGCACATTAGACAACCCCTGTGCTTCGATGTCATATGATATTCCTTCTTGGAGATTTGGCACAATGTTCCCCCCTCCCAATGGAACATAATGCTCACAATTTCCATACCTAACCTTCACATTCAAAGTAACTCAATTTATTCAAAATGACAAACAAAGCACATATAGGAAACTAATTTAGATGATTGAACTACTAGTATTTTCAAAAGAACTAAATGACATTTGAGTAATAGGCTGCGATGTGATTACAATGCCTGATACAAATTAAGATAAGATATTGCAAGTGAGTGCCATATATGGAAGCTAGTGTCATCAAATCCCAAAACCACAACATTGTCATTTAGATCTTAATCTTACAACGAAAAAAAAAAAAAAAAAAAAACGCCTTTGAAAGGTAAAAATCACAAGAAAAAAATGAGGAGCTTTTAGCTAATTTTGAGCTTAAAACCTAATCATGTATAAGGATCTAGTTCATAAAATATTTCATCACTTTGAATATTGACAAAATAACAAAAATTGAACCACACAATTCCCAAAAAAAAAAAAAAAAAAAAAAAAAAAATTACAAACAAACAAACAAAACAATGCATCCAACAAGAAAAGTTTAACTCAATAAAGAAAGAAGCTTCCAATAAGAACATAAGGTATGAGGAAAACACGCCGATTGAAGTTTAAATGTAGACTCCCATGTAGGGAGAAGTATAGGTTGTTACCAATTAATGATAATGAGACCTTGTCTTGGATATCCCAAAAAAATTAGGGGATAATTTTTTTTTTTGGAAATTTATGAAGAGAAGGAGAGCATTTTTGGTGGTACATAGATGACAATTCCGGTGGGAGGGTCATTCACTCAAATGTTGACACAATCGTATAATCCTGTGGTCAACACTTGTACAACCTCATATGCATAGTGGACTCAAGAATGTTCACCATCTTTTTAAGTTGAACATACAAGGGAGATGGTTGTTCAAATTTATGTAGCCTCCAATAATACAGTGCCAATTCTTGATTTTGATGTTGAGCTTGGAGTAAATGATTAAGATTTTGTAGAAGATTTCGATGCAACGATGGAAGATGAAATGAATTTACACATTGCTGATGAAGTCAAAGGGCATGATGATATCCATGAGCTACACCCAAATATCCCTTTCTACCATAATGTTCATCTCGACAATGATGATTTAATCTCAAGCTGCAATGTTGTCAAACGTTGGCCATTGTGGGATTTCGAAATTACTGAATTGGAAAAATGAATGATTTTCGACAATAAAAAAAAGTTTGGTGCACGCTATTTAGTTGCACAACCTAAAGCGCAATTGAGAATGCAAGGTTATATAGAATTGAAAAGAAAAAGTTAGGTGTCCGAGTGCAAGCACTGCTGTAGCTAGAGAGTTCGGGCATCGAATTTGAAAGACAAAGATTTCTTTCAAATTAGAAAGTTTGAAGGGCCGCATCAATGTGTCTACCCAAGGATGACTAGAGACAGTCGTAACCTAAAGTCCGAGCTTATTGCTCATTTCATCAAGGGACATATTGCGGTAAGTTACTTGTTAGGTTACATTTAGAAGATTTAGTTATGACTTTAATATATTAAAATATAATTTCCATTTACAGATATCATTGGACTTGTCTCTTGCTAGCATAATTGAGATCGTCAAAGAGAAGTTCAAGTTCACGATCACATATAAGAAAGCTTGGCTTGCAAGAACGAAAGCAATTGCAATGGTTTTTGGGGACTGAGATAAGTCATACAGAAGGTTGCCAGATATATGGCTGTATTGCAGGCATTCAATTCAGGCACCGTTGTCATGTGGGGCATTTTTCCTAAATTGCACTCTAGCAAAATTGAAATGTACATGAACTATATTTTTTGGGCATTTAAATTGGCAATTGAAGGCTTCAAGTATTGTTGTCCAGTGATATGCATTGATAGCACACACTTGTACGGGAAATACAAAGGCAAGATTGTTGTGGGCACTACAGTAACTATGGTTGACAAGATTATACCTCTTGCTTTTGCCGTTATTGATGAGGAGATGCTTAAGAGTTGGGGTTGGTTCATTACTCTCCTTAGGCAACATGTTTGTCGTGACCAAGAGGGGGTCACATTGATATCTAATTGACACAGGGCTTTGCTTAGTGTTGTGTCTAGAATTTGGAACAATCTATTAGTGCAACCTAGAGGATATCATAGGTATTATTTACGACACATCTGTAGCAATTCCAATGAAAGACTCAGCAATATAGTAGCCAAGGATCTTGTGTGGAGAGCTAGTTTTGTACTCTAAGTGTGAAAGTTTAACAAGATTATGGAGGATATTTACAATTTAGAAAAAAAAAGAAGTACTAAACGATGGTTTAGTTAGATGAACCATTTTCATTGGACTTTGTGCCATGATGGTGGTTGTTGTTGGGGCATATTCAAGACAAACCATATAGAGGGCTTCAATGGTATATTGAAAGGCGCATGTAGTGTCCCGATTACAACATTTGTTGAGATCACTTTTATCAGCTCGTCAAATATTTTGACGAGGCAAGGACCATTGCTGAAAATGTGAGTAGTCAGGGTAAGTTCTACATGAGTAATGTTCAACAATGGATCGACGAGCACCAAGCTAAAGCGAATGTCCATATGTTGATACCAATTAATAGGTAATTTCCATTATATGCACCAATTTCACAAAACATTATCATTTTGTAGTAGTCGTTCATTGATATTAGGGTATATTTAAACATACCCTTCATATTAATCCACTTACGTTCATATTTTGTAGAGGAATAGGGAAATATGAGGTGAGGACAACACCACATGATATGGGAGTGGTGCTCGTCAAATAGTTAGCCTTCGACCATTGCATTGTTCGTATGAGAAGTACACACTATTTCACTTGCCATGTTCCCACATGCTTGCTATCATAACAGACTTGGGCGATGACCCTTTTCTTTTGGTTGCACCAGAGTATAGGTTGGAAGTCCACAAGCGTATCTTCGCGCATAAGTTTAAGTCAATGCCCCACGAGCAATATTGACCTCATGATGATTTCCCAACTTTGCTTGCTATTCCAGAATGATGTGAGCTTAAATCGAGTCGTCCTGAACATAGCTTCATCCACAATGAAATGGATACATCTAGACAAAGTGGAATACGCCATTGCAGTTTGTGTTTGCAGAGAGGTCATGATAAGAGAAAATGTCCAGCGAGACTCCAATTAGTTCGACACTAGTTTCTTTATCTCATTATTAGAGTTCATGTAATATTCAATGAATTAGTAATCACTAGAGTTACCGAAAAATCAACCTAAGAGGGGAGGTGAATTAGGTTTCTACAAATTAAAATTAATAATACCCCAATAAAATTAACTACTAGTACAACAAATTATTAACAAGCACAATGATGAACTTAGCAGTAAATGATCAAGCAAAATAATAATGAAGTATAACTAACATACATGGTAAATTAAATGATTAACACATGAATATTAGATAGCTATAGCAGTAGTAGGAAAGTAAAGAGATTAGGGAAGAGGAGACAAACAGATTTATAGTGGTTCGGCTTCAACCAAGCCTACATCCACGCCTCAAGCTTCACTTGAGATTTTCCATTATCTTCTAGCTTCACAGGGGTGCTAGCAACCTCATAAACATGGAGCAATTCTCCATAGATTTTACACAGACTTCACAAGCCCAAACTCTTGCAAATCTTAGGTGATTCACAATCACTCTCAAGCTTTCAAGAACACAGTGTTTGCAACACTTTTACAAGATGAAATGGTATTTTTTCTTTCAAAGAAAGCTTACAATAATTATCTCTCAAAGATAGATATAAAAATGAAGCTCTGGATTTTCTGTAAACCTCACACAGGAAAGATGAGCTTAATGCTATAAGGCTCAGTGTATAATTTCTGAGAGAGGATGTAAACAAAAATTGAAAAACACTTCTTAGAGAATTTTTCAGAGAATAGATGTGAGTGATTATAGATCAAAGAATATTTTCTGATTTTTTGTAACTTGTTTACATTAGAGGCTTTGGTATATATAATGAAACTTATAGCCGTTGTATTCATTTGAATTTATAGCCGTTGTACTCCATCATTACTAATTTGAATATCTTCCACTTGAACCTTTGGAACTGCTGCTGTGCTGGGTTGTTTGAACCTCTGTTTTGGGCTATTTGAACTTCTGATTTAATCAAATATTAAATACATTCTAACAACATTTAGGATAAAGGTTTAGGTGAGAAATAATGGGACATAATAAATTTTGATTCTATTTTTCTCTTTCAAATAAATTATCAAAATAAATTTTGATTCTATTTTTCTTTTTCAAATAAATTAAAATATAATTAAATAAATCATCAAAATAAATTTTGGATTCTATTTTTCTCTTTCAAATAAATTAAAACATAATTAAATAAATCATCATAATAAATAAGTCTAACAACTAGTATGACACTTCACATATGACTTCAATTAAGGTGTTGTAATGTCAATTAAGGATGACATTGATATGGGCAAATGTGGCAAATCTCTTTACGACACATGTGACACATGTTAATGTCAATGTTTCAAAATGCGACATTATGTAATGGGTTACGTAATAGTTGCGGCGGTAGGCACTACGCGTTACCTCCACTTTTGCAATGTGATTGAGATTCATAGGTGTGTCGGCCGTAGTGACCGTAACGACCCATTATGTAATGTTTTGAGTTGATTCTTTTAAAATAAAACAAAACAAAAAGTTGAAAAAATATATATTGAACAGATTTTGTACATACCTTTATGGTTGATTGGATGGTAGTCTACAAAACTCTTGAGTTCTTTTCAGATTGTAAACCCGTGAACCACTTTCTGAGTGAGATTCTTTAGACCCATAATCTTTGGATCAGATCCACAACCTTTGGAGCCTTTAAAAACTCTCCAACTGAGATTCAGATCTTTAGATCCACATATTTTCAACCATCTTCAACTGAGTTTCTAATATAAAAGAAGAAGAAGAAGAAGAAGAGTGGTTCACGGGTAGAGGGATACAGAGAGAAGAGGGAAGATGGAGGAGTGAGAGACAGAGAGAGAGAAGAAGGAAGATGAAGAACCTGTGTTGAAGATGATGGGGTCAATGAATCTTGAAGAAGGAAGATGATGTTGTCAATCTAATCTACTATAATAGCAAGACCAAGTTGTATTCGGCTGCCTCTTGAAGAGTTGTTTATTATTGTTTTGTTTTGTTTGTGTGTGGTCTCCAACTGTTGCTTGCCAAACAACATTTGTGATCATTCATAATATATTTAGCAACTTTTGATTTATTTGGCTCTTATTTCCAGTATCTTATATATAATAGTTAGTAATTGATTTTTTTTTTAAATATCTAAAAAATATAACACTTATAATTATATTAATACATTTTATATATGTCGATTTTTATTGATTAATTTAATTTATTTTTATTTATAGGTTATTCAAAAAGATAACGAATATTCAAGCGTAAAAAAAAAAAAAAAAAATCATGTATGAATTTTTTTCTTTATAATTTATAATTTTTTTATATGATTACATTAGCATGTAAAATTAAAATGTATAAATAGTGGTTGCATTTTTTTTATAGTCATTTCATTTAATATTTAATTGTAAATACTTTTTATTTTGTTATTGTAGTGTGTTATGACAATAATTTTTATGGCACAATTTTTTTTGAATGTCTTTTAAAAAAAAATCAATAGCTCAAAAAAAAAAAAAAAAAAATCTTTATAATTTTTTTTTAAATTTTTATATGATTACATTACCATGTAAAATTCAAATGTATAAATAGATGTCGCATTTTTTAATAATCATTTCATTTAATATTTAATTATAAATATTTTTTATTTTTTTATTGTAATGTGTTGTGACAACAATTTTGATGGCACAATTTTTTTTTTTTTTAAAAAAAAAAATGTCTTTTCTTAAAAAAACAAAAAATCAATAGCTCAAAAAGAAAAGTTTTTATAATTTATTTTTTAATTTTTATATGATTACATCAGCATGTAAAATCCAAATGTATAAATAGTGATTGCATTTTTTTATAATCATCTCATTTAATTATAAATATTTTTTATTTTATTATTGTAATGTGTTGTGACAATAATTTTGGTAGCACAATTTTATTTTATTTTTTAAAAAATGTCTTTTTAAAAAAATTATGACACAATTTTTAATTTTATAATCATTTCATTTAATAATTGTAAATATTGTTTATTTAGTTAATTCAAGTATTGCTCAAAAATAATTTTTCAGACATTTAAAATAAATTAAAAAAGGTATCAATGATGTAGAATTCAAATTAAAAAATACCACGACAAAAGAATATCAATGATGAACCTCATAGTGATGATATTGGTTGGAAATTTGGATCTCCAATTGAGGGTACTAGACATCATATTATTTGTAAATTTTGTGGACATCTCATTAAAGGTGAGATTACACATTTCAAACAACACTTAGCACATCAAACGGGACAAGTGCATTCTTGTCCTACTGTTAGTAGAGACGTGATGAAGAAAATGATGAAACATTTACAAGATAAGAAAGTGAGAAAAGAAAACAAACAAAAGAGGAAAGTTGAATTGGAGGTACATATTAGGGGAGATGATCTTTATGATGAGGATGAAAAAGGATATTTTGTAGACCTTCGAGATGATGACTTTAACTCTAATCTAGAGATGACCAAGGCTAGATAAGCAAGTATTTGTTCACAACAACAATGAGAGGAAAGAAAAACATTTAGACGAGGTGCTGCAGGTCATGGATCACAATTTGATGCAGGTGGTAGTTCTAATGCAGAGGGTAGTGGTCAAAGAATGCTAAAAGGGTCAGGTATTGTTGGGCTTTTTCGTTGACCACAATCCATGCGTGAAACTAGTGGGAGTGGACATAATTAGATTAAGCCCAATGCTCTTGAAGCAAGGTTGGGAGTAATGGATGTAGAACTCCAAAAGAGCAAGAGTACAAAGCAGCGAAAAGTCTCTACTATGAATTTACAGAAGTTAAGGGAGAGATTGAGATAAACAGTGTCTAAGTTTATACTTTATATTCCATTCAATGTAGTTGATTTAGAGTATACACAACCTATGCTTGATGTTGTCGCTAAAGTAGGGCCAGAAGTAAAGGGTCGTAGTGGTTATGAAGTTTCTGAAGTATATTTGAGCTTGGAGTATGATGAAATGACGGAATGGATATGATCATTGAAGGAAATTTGGGTAGAGAGAGGTGTACCCATCATGTGTGATGGTTGGAGCAATCTAATTCAACATCACATCATCAACTTCTTGGTGTACTGCAACAGAGGTACTATATTTCACAAATCAATTGATGCCTCTAATATTATTAGTAGCACTGCTGAATATTATTTTGGGTTGTTAGATAAAGTTGTTGATAACATTAGAGACAATATGGTGTTCAAGTGGTGACCGATAATGAAGCTGCATTGAAATTTGTTGGCAAAATGTTAATGAGAAAAAGAAAACATTTATATTGGACAGCTTGTTCGGCACATTGTATCAATCTTATGCTAAAAAACATAGCCCATAAGAAAAGTGTAGCAAAGGTGATTAAATATGGTAAAACCATCACCTATTTCATTTATAATAATGCATGGGTGTTGGTTTCATGAGAAAATTCATTGAAGATAGAGAATTGATTCGACCTGCCATCACTCAATTTGCTACAAATTTTATTGGCATTGAGAGTGTTGTTAGATATAAATAACAATTGAGAGTTATGTTTAATAGTGATGAGTGGAAGAATTTTATATAGGGGAGTATAACGTCAGAAAAATTACTTTAGGAAATGAGTTTTGGCAAAAAGCAACAGAGCTTTGTAAAGTTCATGAGCCACTAGTGAGAGTATTGAGGTTGGTTGATGGGGATGAGAAGCCAACCATGTGTTTCATATATGAAGCTATATATAGAGAAAAGTTGGCATTTAAAAGAGATTATTGCTACTACACCGAGTATTGAAAAATTATTGATACTCGATGGTCTTTTCAATTATACAAAGATTAACATGCGGCTGATAAGTGTTAGGATTTCAATTATAACATGTATATTTACTCTCAATTACTAATTACAATTTTATTTTTGAAGGATACTTTTTAAATCCCCAATTCCAATATGGTGTTACCTCATCCTATGAAATAATAAGAGAAGTGATGGATGAACTTAAAAAAGTAATTACCAGATTGGAGCCTAATATGGATGCTTAAGTAAAAGCAACAAATGAAGTATGTACCAATTATTTAAAGTTTAATAGTAATAATTTACTTTTGCAAATGTTACTTCTATTGATTGTCACAAATTGTAGTTGTTGCTGTTTCAAGATAAACAGGAAACCTTTGGAACTCCTTTAGCACAAAAAGCATGGAAACAATCAAATCTGCGTTTTATTTTTAAAATTACAAATTTACAAAACATGAGTACTTAAATAATTTTCTATCTTATTTTGACTTATGTCTAATGTCTAATGTAATGTACTTTTGTGCAGGTGAGTGGTGGATTTTTCATGGTAGTTGTGCTCCTGAACTTCGAAAAATAGCTGTGAAAGTGTTAAGTCAAACAACCACATCATCTCACTGTGAACTTAATTGGAGTACTTTTAGTCTCATCCACACGATGACGAGGAATAGAATGAAATATAAGAAAATCCCAAAAATAGTCTTCATCACCTACAACATGAGATTAAAATTGAGACACATTAAAAGAAGAAGCCAAGAGGAAATTGATAGGAGTTTTAATCCTATTAACTTGGATTACATATTTGAAGAAGTTTATCCAATAAGTCCACGGATAGAAGAAAGGGAAAATCCTTTTCTAGATGGTGTGGATAATTCTGAATGGTTAGATTTGTCTCAAATGATAATGATGATGGTGGTGGCAATGACGACGACGACGATGACGATGGTGATGGCGATAACAGTGATGGAAACAGTGGTGGTGGCACCCATAGATATCAAGCTCAATGCACTTCTCAAAGCTCAACTCCTACTCCAACTCCAACTCAAAGTGACAATAGTGGTAGTTTAACACCATCTGATGGAGGAGGTGATAATGGTGACGGTGGAGACGCTTCTTACGGTGGCGGTGGCAGTAGCAACGATAGTGGTTGTGATGGTGGTGATGGTACTAGTTTTGGTGCAGGAAGTGAAAATTTCATTGGAGGATTTGGATTATATGATGTTGGGGGACATTATAATGTTGGAGAACTTGTTGCACCTTTACCCCAACTACATAGGAGGTTTCGTGATAGTGATACACGTAGGGATGAAAGAAGAATAAGAAGCAGAGAACAACAGTTTAATTCATGTGATAGTACTCAGGGTTACCCTTATCACCCTTACCCATTGTAGCTTGCTTTTCGTGCTCCTTTCGAATATGATAGCCCTGCAGTTCGGACTTTCGTGGTTCTGAATCTGATTTCACAAGTGCAATGTGAAATAGATAAACAAAAATGAGTCTAAATCCGACAAATCTTTTGGAAAATCGATTATGAATAAAAAATGTAAAAAATGGACTACTTTGCCAGATTACAGAGTCACCACCTAAATAAATTTAAGAAATTTAGGAAATCTGTGATTCATGCCAAAGGCCATGTGTTCGTTTTCACCAAAGTGTCTCGGCTCGGGAACTTAGGTATGAGAGGGGAAGGTCAGGAATTGAGCACCCCACTCACCCGATCAAAGATTGGCTTTTACTAATCATTTTGTGATTTTTATATACATTATATGCTCTTATTTCAATTTTAGGCTATTCTTATTATGTGTTACACACAAGCATAGACTAATTTGCAAAAGTTAGAACACTTTGATTTATGTTTGTTTTTGAAAAGAGTTTTGAATATGTACCACTTGAAAAAGTGATCTCATAAATACATTAATCAAACCATCTCAATTTAAGGAATTAGCCTTCATCCACTAGCATTCAAACAAGTATAGCACTTAGCCTCATGATATCATGCTTGGCATGGCAACAATTATATGCATGCAATGTGCTAAAGTAAAAATGCTCACTTAGTACTCTGAGGCAAGCCAAGGAAAATAAAATAGTTAGAAAAAATGCATGCTCTACTATGCGAATGACTAATGCAACACATACAAGATGCAAATAATAAGCTTGGCTACTAACGTGGCATGTGAAACAATTTGCTAGTATGTAGTTAAGCACGTTTTCTTGGATAATAAACAACCACAAGGTTAGAATGATGCGTCGAACCAAATGTATGCAAAAAAATGGATATGGCAAGCATGGTAATGATATGAAAAATATAAAACATGATGCTACCATTACAAGCGGGAAAATAAAAGGGAGAAAGACGTGGGGTTGGAAGACATACACAATATTACAATTTTGCCCTCATGCAGGAGGGTCCGAACGAATGTCCTAACTAATTAAGCTAATTATTACAACGTCACAAATTAACCACTCTAGCTAATTAATTAAGTACAACACAAAAATTAACTAGCTAATCTAACTAATTAATACAAATTAGAATTAAACTAACTAATTAGTTACAATATGGGATTAATTAACTAAGTAATTAATTATTACAAGTCCATTAGTTTAGGTACAACATACTACTATTAAACATAATTTTAATGAGCCCCGAGAAACGAGGGATGGTTCATGCATGAATGCGGATTTCCACCCGAAAATGCTCTCTATTTTGCTGCCAGAATGCTTCTGTTGCACAGTCGGAAAATTGAACTGCTTTTGCCTTAGCCTCTACTCTTTTTTGCAAGGAAAAAGACACTGCCTAGTTGAAAAGAGGTGGCCGGTCGGCCAGAAGAAGTGGTTGGCCATACAGTAAGGTGGCCGGTTGGCCACAAATGTTTGGTACTGCCCTACTGCAACAGACATGAAACAGAGCACAAACAGAGAATTTTCAGGGGACGTTTGTCTACCCTGCCTCTATTTATCATCAAATAGATCAAAGAAGGGGTAGGCTTGGTTTGTAAACCATCAATCAACACAAATTCATTGTGTGATGACTTATGAATCAAGGGCTACAATCTCAAAATGACAATGAAAGACTCGCAAAACCTCTTCCCTATCATGAAATTGATCAAGGGAAGTAGTTGCTTTAACTCTTGAACCATTTTTATCGCTAACAAGTATGAAATGACTCAAGACTCAAGGGGTTCAATTAACGTCCGATTAAACCCAAGTTGATTTTATTTATCTTGTCCCATTTTAGCCCCGATTTTATTGCCTCATTTACTTACCTTTCCATTCATTAGTCATTTTGGTCCAAGAATCAGCATGAAGTCCACTAAAGGGAGATGAGTGTCAAACAAGAAGTTATTTTGAGCATAAGAGAGAAGTAATGCCCTGATAATGAACCTCCGAAGAGATTAAACCATTTAGCATTGAAGGGTCTCTTTCTCAAGCGTAAACAATACTCGGTGGAAACAACTCTCAAAGAAATAAAAAGCCAAGAAAGGAGGGAGATTGCAGAGGTGATTACATATGAACAAAAGTATGAAAAGCATGAAATAAATGCTATCAACTCAAATAGGTTGGTGGCTAAGGCCTAAACCACCAAACCTATGAGGACAACTACACTACAAGCATGTGATACAAAGCACAAATGAAACAAACGCACTAAAACAGTCCTAAAATAGCTAAAAATAGTGCTGGAAATAACATGAAAAAGCTTGGAAAAGTTAGCTAAAATAATGGAGATATTGAACTAGTAAACAAGCATAAGGAGGGGTGGCTAACCCCTCCATTTTTGGGACCTCAAAACAATATTTTTAGCCTCTAAAATCTCTAAAATTCAGTGGTAAAAAGTTAGAAAAAGTTGAGGAAGAGATGGGAAACACAAGGGCAAAAGTTTAGGAGACAAGGTTCAAAGAAGGGTGATTAACCCCTCTACCTTTAATAGCCTTAAACCACAAGTTTCAGCCCATAAAAATAGTTGAAAAATAGTCTAAAAACAGTAAGAAAAGATAGGAAAGAAGTAGTGTAAAGAAGCTTGAAGTTATACCTCTTGAAAAGGAGTAACACTTTGAGTTATAAACCAACAATTTCCCACCCTCAAGAGCTGAAATTCAAGCTCATACAACCTTAGCAAAGAGCCCTCAAAATTTGGTTTAGGGAGTTTAGGTAAAGTGTATATAGTTTGCAAGGTAGAGAGAAATATTTTCCAAGATTTTGCTTTACCAAAATTTTTCTAACCTAAATTCTAGAGAAGAGGGGGGGGGGGGGGTCAAGTATATATAGAAAAATATGTTGCTATCTAGGAAATATCAATATAGAGACAATTGGTGCAGTGCATGCACCTGTGGGAACAATTGGCACAACTGGCAAGAAAATATTTGTTCTGCCGACACTACTGGCTGGCTGGCCACTAAAGGGGACGGTCGTACCTCATTTCTGGCCTGCTGGCCACAAGTTGGCCTGTCGGTCTCTGAGTGGTCAAGCTCGAAAAAAAATACTGTTTTGGTCCAAAAGTGGTGCAAGGTTTTTAGGCTTCTGAGACTCAAAACTGGGGCTTCCTGCTAAGGAAATCAAACATTTGCACAACGTATAAATTCATCATTGGGTGATCAATTGGAGGCGCCCAAGTCTTAAAGGCGGACAAAAATGGGGTGTCTACAGTTGCCTCTCTTTGACAGAGCTCGAAGTCATGAAATGACGCGAGTGAATGTCAAAGCCCAGAGACAACTCATTTTGACAAGGCCGTAAGACTTTGGCAAACAATCAAGACATAAAAGAAATTGGTTGAACTCGAAAGTTGCCTACGTATCCCTTTACAAGGAATCAAACCAGTGTAGTTCAGGGGTAGAATGCAAAATGATACATGAATGATGTGATGCAATAGTTGAGAATATGAACGAGCACACCACTCGAAAACGAGATTCAATGCAATGCAACAATTGAAATCAATTAAAAAACAATCTTAGCTACACTCCTGCATAGATTGGTTAACAAGAGACGGGCCAAACTACACTTCCGCGTAGAGAGGTGAGAAACAAACCAAACTACACTACCGTGTAGAATGGTAACAAGAAACAATCCTACTACACTTCCGCATAGAGAGGAACAAAACAACCCAAACACTACTGCGTAGAGGGGGATAAGAAGCAACCAAACTACACTTCCATGTAGCAAGGTGATCCTAACTACACTTCCACATAGAGAGGACAAGAAGCAAACCAAACTACACTATCGCATAGAGAGGTACAAGAACGAACCAAGCTACACTTCCGCGTAGCGAGGAACAAAACAAACAAGCTACACTTCCGCGTAGCGAGGTGATCCTAACTACACTTTTGCGAAGAAAAGACAAGAAGCAAACCAAACTACACTACTACATAGAGAGGTACAAGAACGAACCAAGCTACACTTCTGCGTAGCGAGGAACAAAACAAACAAGCTATACTTCCGCGTAGCGAGGTACTCCTAACTACACTTCCACATAAAAGGAAGAGAACCCAAATCACATTCATGTGACAAGGGTGAACACAAGAACTAAAAATCACAATGCACACAAATACGACATAATGATAATGCATGCTCCACGTAAATAGCTAATAGACAATGCATGTTCTATGCAAATAGGCATATGAAATTGAAAAGATAAACAACAAGCGGTGTCTGGAGATACCTTGCAACAGGCTCAGACTTACCACTCGGAGGCCCCTTGAAATGCTCAAAAAGGATACACATCGCTTTAACTTGAGGCCAGGACATACCCATGCACTGGAACAAGAGCGAAAATTGGAACGGTGCAACCGAAACACAATTTCGAGGTCCTCGGAATTTGAACCAACTTCAAATACTTTAATCCTTCTTTCCCAGATGAAAACAGGATCTCTTACACACTACTTGGGCAAGAGAGCAACACAAACCAGCTTGGGGCCACAAAAGGGGCTGGCCAGCCACAAAAGTGGACGGTCGGCCACCTGTGAAAAATCGGGGGTAGTTTTATCCTTTCAATTTGGGTCTCATTAAATATACTTCTAAACCTTATTTTGCACACACCCATACCACCGAAAATGGTCTCCCTCTCTCTAGGTGCTTTCTCTCTCTAGATCTGTGCTTGTACGCATTTTCCAACGCCCTACGCAAATTTTATTCGTAAAACCTCTTTGGCCCTCTACATTTTGAACCGATCAGATTTTGTTTTTGTTGATTTTTTTGGGTTTTCATCACTTTGGGCTTACTTATCTCGAGTTTTTCTTGGGTTTCATGCATTGTCCCAGGTTTTGACCTTTTCTTCCCTTTTCTTTGTCCGATGGTTAACTTTTCCAAGTTTTCTGCCTGTTTTCTCATTTTCTCCATTTTCACTACCTTTTCAGCTATCTACATGGCGGATGAGATCCAACATGACGGTGCCCCTCCCGAGGTACCTATACTTCCGCCTACTGCTAAGGTCGAGGAGCCGGCAGTTGCTAAGGCCGTCGGGGCGACGGAGGACATTGTCGCTGAGTTTGCGGTAGAGCCTGAGCCCGAGCTACTGCCACTGAGGTTGAGGCCATTTGATCTGACCACTTATCACCCGTACACGCATGCGATAGCATTCGGAGGCATGCTGCGCTTCAAGGATTCTGACAGCGGCGTGCCTGAGGATGATTTGTTGAGGGAACAGACCTCCTAAGTTTCTCATGGCGCTACTGAGGTACAAACTTTGCTTTCATGCACTTTACCTTGTCATTTCATTACTGCCTTTCACCACTGACTTCCATCATTGTTACACGGCTATTGATTTCTTGCTTTATCACAGGGTGACTCTCGTTCCTGGAGAGGATATGGGACGGTGACAACGAGAGACTGGTATTAGGAGCTCCCTGCCCAAGTTCGCGAGCCGGTCGATGAGGCGGGCTTTGGCCTATTCTGCACTGGGCTCCCACGACACTTGGCTAGCCGGGCCTTACTCGGAGCGTTAGTGGAGAGGTGGTGGGACACCACCAACTCCTTCCACCTCTCTTCCATCGGGGAGATGATGATGACCCCCTACGATTTTTATATGATCACCAGTTTGAGAGTAGGGGGTGATCCGATCCCTTTTGACATAGACATGGGCCGATGGGAGGCAACATAGATGTATTTGCTCAGGGCATGCCCTCCGTTGGACAGGCCAGCCATGGTTCGATATAGCTAGTTTTACGAGTGCTTCCACGGGAGCTAGCCAGGGACACAAAAGGAAGTAGAGTAGTATATGTAGGGCTTTCTGATCTACCTTCTTAGTACCACCTTGTTTGCGAATAAGTGAAATATCGTAGGGCTATATCTGCTGAGCGCCCTTGTGACATTGCCTCGAGTGTGATTCTATGACTGGGATGGTGCTGGCCTTGCTATCCTCTATGAATACATGAGCTCCGGTTCTCATATGAAGGAGAACAAGGTCGGAGGCTATTGGAGAGCCTGGGAGGTACACACTGCACTTTCAGTTTCTATTTGCCTCTTATGCTTTCCGCTTTGCATTTTCTATTTTTATATCTGTCCATGCATTGTGCTTTCTGCTTTGCTCGTTCTGTCTTTATCACTAGTCACACATTGTGCCTTCTACTTTGCACTTTCTATTTAATATCCGTTCGTACATATTGATTCACAAATTATTTATGCCTTATAGCTTTGGGTTTATACCTATTTCCCAGCCCTCACCCCAGTGCTGATAGAGGAGGTAGCACCAGCAGTGCCCTACTCGCAGTGATATGATGGTTGGTGTCATTGCAGGCGCCGCGGCGACATGACCTTCACTTACTACTGCCCATATTTTGACACGGTGATGGCTCGTGAGGTAATCCGAAACTCACAGTCATTTCTGCTTTATTTCCATTACTACTGTTCTAATTCATACTCTAACAACTGACAGCAACTAACAACTTGTAAATTCTCTATTTGCAGATCACATGGCAGCCGTGGGCGATGATGCCGGTTGGAGTACGAGACCAGTATGCTGGATCTTGGGCTACCTTTCGGTATTGGATCCTGTTAGAGGGCTCATTTTTCCGGGCTTGGTTTTTGGGTGAGCGTTTCGTTCGTCAGACTCTGGGCCTACCTGCTTTAGTCGTTCTCGCTTTGCCTCCAGCATCTATGAGGACAGCAGACAACCTCCTAGTTGAGTCTATAGTTCAGTTCATAGTGAGGATGGATGTTGATTTTTTCAGAGGAGAAGGAGATTACACAATTTTCATCTGGACTCATCTCATGCCGTCCTTGACTGGAGTTCGCGAAGGCGACGCAATAGGCGCCCTTCTGGCTGGAGAGGCTGCTTGTGAGGCCAAGGCTGATGTTAGAGAAGCCCCTTCTACTGTGCATGTAACTGGTTCGCCGGTGATTCCTACCATGATTCTCTGCGAGTGGTCGAGCGAGATGGCCTATCAGATCCCGATAGAGCCACTGGTGGCGGAGCATGGGTATGTCAGGGCTCTGAACGTACTGCAGGTATGAATCATACTTTACAATTTCCATCCGATTTTTCCCCTTTTGGATACTGATTGTTCAACTTCACTTACAGGCATTTGCAGAGTATACGGATGGTCTCTTTCGGCTGGTTGCCTCTCTAGTCCACACGGTATAGAGGCGAGAGATACTGCTGGCTCTCTATGGTATCTAGATATTCTCTCTTCTTCTCGTGCATTTTATTGCCTACTCGTACTGTTGCACACCACACTGCATCGACGTGCCATACTCACACTGATATACGATACTCACACTGTAGACTGACATGTATTTTGATATAGCCTCCCACTGCACTGACACACTACACTTATGCTGAATTTGCCTACTCATACTGTATACTACATTCTGCAACATACTCATACTGTATTTGATACTCTAATGCTAGTTTTCAGGTTCCCCCTACAGCTCCTCCAGGGGTGGTGAGGAGAGGTAGATAGGCCGTAGCACGCGATCGAGATGAGCATCGACTTTGAGGCAGAGGTAGGGTTGCTTAGGGCTGGAGCAACGAGTCTGCAGAGGAGACCTCCTCCTCATTGGAGTCAGTTTTGATTGGAGATGATGCTGAGACCAGTGGCACCGAGGAGGCAGTGAGCCAACACTCTGGGTTGTCTGAGCGCGGTGATAATGATGCTAACTCCGGCTCTGAGTCAGGGAGTGAGAAGGGTGCCGATATCGGCTCTGAGTTGGGGAGTGGAGATAGCGATACCAGCTCTGGATCGGTGTCCCATTCTTCTGATAGCGGCGCCGACGGAGATAGTGCCCTTGAGTCCCCTCTAAGGAAGAGGACAAAGAGGGCCTCTTGAGCTTGATGCGACCGACACAAATTTTTGTACTCTTAGACTTAGTTTCTTTTATTTTGGTAGCTTAGCACTTGTATAGCTTCAGATAGGTTTTTACTTTTTGTTTTTTTAAAACACTTGTATTTCCTCTTTTGTAAGAACTATGATCGAGATAAACCCCTGTAGTTTTATAAAAAGAGTTTTGTTTTGCATCATGAGCACCACACTTGCATAAAATAAAAATGGAATGGTATTTGAAACCAAAAAAAAATTGTATTGGAATAATGTTCATAACCGGATAATGAGCCGACCAACGACCAAAATACAAAATACAACTTGATAAGCAACTTAAACACAATTTACACTTGCTAAAAACAAAATACTCAAAACAAAACCTCAAAGCACACAAAGACCGGAACAAAACTAGATTGCCAAACTGCCAAGCTCACAAAAGGGGACGACCGGCCACTAAAGGGGATGGCTGGCCAGAATAAGTGGCTGGCCAGCCAAGTATGGTGGCTCATCAGTTGTCTGACAGTTGGCATCCAATCACACAGCCTCATCCTCTATAAGAGGTCTTCCTTCGCTGTTTCTTCGACAAAACCTCATTTCTGCTGCTAATTCTTCCAAAAATGGAGATATTTCTTGTCGAGAAGCTCAAAGATTGGATAGCCACTTTGGACGGCACGGAAAAGGTAAATTTTCAAGGTTTCAACATAAACGCGCTTTTTCCACTGAGCCGTACTCCACTTTGTTTTCCATTCCTCCATGCCGCGGTTTGATGTTGGGACCCAATTACACATGTATTTCACTTCGGAGCACAGGAAATGTGTCCGACTCTTGAAGAATTTCAAGCATTAATGGAGTCCCGGCATGACGAGGAGATCATGCCTCAGCCTCGTTTTGGTTATGCCTAGGCTTTGGGATGAATGTGTGGGCTCACTTTGCATAAAGCTCGATCTTTGGCTCACGATGGGGAGCTAGATATATACGGCTTGATTCATTGATTTTCTGACATCGGCAACAGAAGCGACGTTCTTTGGCGAGGTTATCGACAACATGCCCTCTATTTATGTATGCTCGCGCACTTTCTTTTTGCCCTTAGTTGCGGCAGAGCCAGCATTAGGTTGATTGAGGTGGCTCAATGCTTGAAAGGGGGTAAGAGTTGCATTGGTTTAGCACTGGCTGTGACCCTAATGGGTTTAGATGTTTTCCATTGGCGAGAGACTACTCGGTTTGCAGGGAGTCTGCTGCTTATCCAAGCATGGTTCTCCACCCTTTCTTATTTATGATTCTCACATCACTTGGCATTTACGTTCTATTTTCTCTCAAGCCCTTTCCTTACTTTTTCACTCTATGCATATCTCTCTATTCTTTAATCTCTCTTATTTTTCATCCCTTCTCAGATATGGCTAATGGATAAACTGAAAGTGGTGGACCCTTGCCCCAAGTATTCAGCCTGAGCTTATTTCTTCCGCCAGAGGTTGGTGGATTTTCCCTCAAAGGGATGGTAGTGCAACTGGATGTGTAGCAAATCTACAGCTGACATAGCTTGGCGTTGCCCCTGGCTTAATTTGGCTGAGATGAGCTACAACATTGTAGACACCCTATTTTTGACCGCCCGCAAGACTTGGGCACTTTGTCCTGTGCACTTGATGATGAAAGTTATGTTGTGTGTGATTCGAATTCTCAATGAAGGAACGTAAGCTCGCACTCTAGAACAATCCCAAACACTTCATATTCATACTGTTCTTACCCCAAAAATTCATTTTTGAACATTGTGCCACCCTACATTGATTTTAAAACAGAGGAACAAGGGAGCACATTGGGAGTCGGCCGTGGCTATGGGGAGCCGGCTGGCTCTCTTTAGCCAGAAACACTATTTTGGGCAGGAATCAGCCAGTTGTCCATGTTTGAAGATATTTTTGACCTATTTGGATCAAATTCAATAAATACGAGCATATGTCTCAGTGTTAGAGGTTGGAAAAATTTCAAAAAAGCTAAAACATAGTTGAGAGCCCCTCTTCTTGTGCAAGCTAACTTTGAGATATTTGATCATCCATACACCATCTCTATACACTACATACAACCTTGGAGCCATAACTTAGAACCTTGGTTGAGCTTTGTGAATCACAATTCAAGCTTGAGAGTGTGCTTAGACCAAGTTTGGTTCATAAATAAGAGCTTACCTTCTTTAAGAGGTATAAGCTTACGACCTTTCTATTGCTTTCATTTCTGTCCCTCTTTGCCTATTTCTTCTGCTTTTGTATTGTTTTGATCCTATTTCAAGTGTTGGAACTTGGGTTTGAATAGCTACCAAAGGGTAGAGAGGGTTAACACCCTTTCTTGCACTCTACTTCATAGCTCACACCCTTGTTTTACACTCTTTTCTTTGCCTTTTAAACTGATTTTCATAGTTTGAAAAAGGCTAAAAAAACATGGTTTGAGTCTCAAAAATGGAGAGGTTAGCCACCTCTCTTTGCTTTTGTTCACTAGCCTTGCATTTCCTTGTTTTTTTCTACTTTTTCTATGCTCTTTAACATGATTTTTTGCCGCTATTTTTAGCATGTTAGGGGCTGTTTTAGGGCTGTCCTAATTTATTTAATTAGTGTATGCTTTGAATATCTAGCTTGTTGTGTTATAAGTCCTCATATCTAGCATGTTGTGTTGTGTTACCCATGCTTTGATAGATTTTCTTTGGTTAATTTTCATGTCAAGACTCCCATCCTAATAATCAAATTCATGTGATCATTTCTGCCACCTTCCTTTGTTTTTTTTTTTTTGAGAGTTATTTCAAACGATTGATGGTTATTCAAGGCATGGGAAAGAGACCTATGCTCAATGGTTTAATCTCTATGGAGGTTCATCGTCAAGGCATAGGCTCTCTTTCATGCCAAGAATCACTTCTCGTTTGATATTTCTTCTCATTTAGAGGACTCAACCATCACTTTCGATAAATTGATTAAAGAATGGAAAGGACTAATAAAATTGGCTTAAAATGAACTAAACTGACATAAAGAAAATGTTTAGAATTGGTTGGATTTGGCCGGACGTTATGCCAAGTCCATCACTTCGAGAATTGTCACTTATCAATCCATGATATGTTGATGAGACTTGGGGTGTGTCTACTTCCCTCTTTGAGCCTTCATGATAAGAAGGAGGGTGGTTTTCCATTACATTTATTCAATTTTGTCAAAACGTGTTCGAAATCATCAAGCCATCAAATTGTGCTTGTTGGTAGTTTCGGACTCGAAATTGTTCTTTTCTTGAGTTTCCCAAGATAGAGAAGAGCAGAAGGGACAAACAGGGCCTAGAAAGGCTCTGTTTGCACTGTTCTCACCTTAGAGCACAAAAACATTTTTGGCATAAAATTAGAGCACAACCGGCTCCCAATGTTTGGCAAATAGTGAGTTTTTTTGCAGAAATAGATGGTAGTGGCTGAGGGTAAGATAGAGCAATCTGGGTAGACAGAGCAACTTCTAGACACTGTGCATGCAATCATTGTGCCTCATTGTTACTTGTATTCGTATTATTATCTTACTATTGTAATTATTGTTGTTGTGGTAAATATTAATTGTTGTCGCAATTGCATTGGATATTATTGTCATGTAATTAGTATTGATATAATATCTTTGTTGTAATAAATTAGATAGTTAGCTTAGTGTCCCTTGAATTTGTAATAAATAGTTAATTAACTTAGCTAGTTAGTTATTTAATTCATTTATTCGAATTTGTAATAGCTAGTTTTAATTAGGACACTTGGACATTCGGACCCTCTTACATGAGGGCAAATATGTAATAATTGTGTTTGTCTTCCAACCCCCATTTCTTTCTCCCTTTTATTTACCCTCTTATAATGGTAGCATCATGTTTCCTTAGCATTCCCATGTTTTCATACACTCGTCTATCATTCATTGGGGTTCGGCTCATCATACTGACAGATGTCAAATTCAAATTCTTACTTGAATATGTGATTTATCATGTCTTGAATCAGATCATATACCATGCTAGTAGCCGAGCCTATTAATTATATGATTGTATGTGTTACATTAGTCATGTTGTATTGGTTAGGAGCATGTATGTCTTCTAATCATTTTGCTTTGTTTGGCGTGCCTTGGAGTACTAGGTGAGCACCAACTACTTTAGCATGTTGCATTGTGTGATTGTTGCCATGTTAAGCATATCTTCCATGAGGCTAAGTGCTTAAGTGACATATCTGTTTGAATGCCTGTGAATGAAAGCTAATTGTTCGAATTCGGATAATTTGATGAATGTATATATGGGATCACTTTTTCAAGTAGTGCATATTCAAAATAATTTTCAAACAAACATGAAATCGAAGTGTTCCAGTTTTTACAAATTAGTCTATACTTGTGTGCATCGCATAGTAATGCTAGCCTAATAATCGGAACAAGAGCATATAATGTAAATAAAAATCACATCATGATTAGTAGAGGCTGATCTTTGATAGGGTGAGTGGGGTGCTCAATTCATGGCCTTCCCCTCTCATACCTAAGTTCCTGAGCCGAGATATTTTGGTAATGACGAACACGTGGCCTTTGGCACGAGTCATGGGTTTCCTAAATTTTCCAAAAATATTTAGGTGACGACTCTGAAATCCGGCAATACAGTCCATTTTTGGCATTCTTGATAAAAATTGATTTTCTAAAAAATTTGCCGGATTTGGACTCATTTGTGTTTCTCTATTTCACATTGCACTTGTGAAATTAGATTCAGAACCACGAGAGTTCTAATTGTAGGGCTAATCGTATCCGAAAGGAGCATGAAAAGCAAGCTACAGTTTTTGGCGACTCTATGGGGAAATTAGAGAACTTGACTTGACACTCATGATGTGAATTTTTATCTACATGTATATGTTCTTTGCATAACATTTGCTTTGTTACTTTAAGTCACTGTGTTCTCCATGTGCTATTCCTAGACGGCTTGCCGGAGGCTTGCCTAAAAAGCTTGCCAAAAGGCTGGCTGGTCATGGGTTCTGTGATGTTGGAAACACAACCCTTGGATATGGATTATCGCTGTACCACTTGATCCTCCTTTCACTTCTTGGTGTTAGGTGTGAGAGGTATATTAGGTAAACTTGCCGAGGTACCCTTTCGACCATTTGGCCTAGCTTTATATAGTAAGCCATAGCGACTATCCCAAATTAAAATAGGATGCCACCCATATGCAGGATGTTGTGAGACTTGTTGATTGAAGTGGTCTAACCTAAATCATGTCAAAAATCTAGGACAGGGTAACCCTACCCGCCTCATAGAGGTGTTTTGGTTCTTTTACTTGGTATATGCTTTTACAGTGAGACTATACAGGATGGTTTATATCAGTATTAGTTTGAGAACAGAGTTTAGTGGGGATTGTGGTTCTTCAGCTGTGTTTTTATTTGCTGTGAATTGGGTTGAAGTGCCGTCTGATTTTGATTGATGGTTTTTCTTTTCTATCTTTTGCTAGGTAGTTTACCATCATAACTTCAGAAAGACCCGATATTCCCCAAGTTGTGTGGACTTGCTCTTGCAGGCTTTGCAAAGCTCAAGACCTTGTTGGTGGTCAATCAGTGTTAGTCTCACTTCTGCCAGTTGTTCAACAGAGATGGAACAGACAGTCAGCAGCACCAGTACAAAGCACTCGGCAAACACCTATCTGTTCTCACTCAAGCAGTTCACCAGTATCTAACTCACCTAGACCAGTAATGGCACAGAATGCAGAAGAATTTACTGCCATGATGGCAGCTTTCCAGAGAACCATGGATACCGTGAACCAAAGGATGGCTGCACAGGATGAAATCATCGTTGATCTATGACGCACGTTTGGGGCATCCGTGTCAACTGTACATCCAATCCCAACTGCTCAGCCGAACCTTGATCTGCCTCCACCAGTGAAAAATTCCAAGGTCCCAGACCCTTAAGAAATGTTTCCACTATAGGCCTCTGGCGCAACCCCTTGCGGGAATAATTCCCTTTGATATCAATGAAATTGATCTGGTCCTAATCAAGATTGCCAGGCTAGAGAAAGCACTGAAAAAATCCCAAGGCTCAACTCCATTCCGAATATTGAAGACGGGTACACTGAGGCTTCGGTCAAATTACCAGAGAAATTTAAGATGCCCCACATTGACAGATTCGATGGAAGTGGGGATCCAATTGTATACGTTCGCTCATTTTCAGATGAGCTAAGACCAATGGGCCTGTCTCAGGCTCAAAAACTATCGTTGTTCGGGAGAACTCTGTTTGATCTAGTGGCCATCTGGTACGCAAAACTGGAGGATTCTATGAGGCGGAATTGGGAAGAGCTATATGAGGCATTTGTTAACTAATACTCTTATAACACGCAGATAGAGGTAATCATTAGTGAGCTGGAGGCTACTACCCAGAACCCCAAAGAATCATTCATTAACTTTGTTGCCAGATGAAGGGCAAAAGCAGCCAGAATGACAAATAGACCTTCTGAAAAAGAGCAAGTCTGGCTGGTGGTCTAGAATCTTGAACCAGATATGCTGCAGAGAATGATAGTGGCACCGTTATCCACCTTTGCTTCCCTATATGAGTTAGGGGTCCAGATTGAGAGTGCATTCAAGAAGGGCATTATTCACATAATAAGTGAACTTGCAAAAAGGCCGTTCTCCCGGGGTACCAATGTTAGTAGTAGCACTATTCTGTGACCTGCAGATGTTAGTACAGTTGTTACAGCTGCCAAAATGGCCGATCCCTTTGCCGCTGCAACCTCACAACCTTCACAAACCACCGGCCCACCTCGACATCGAAGAACCTTTAACCCCCTCCATATGAGCCCAGCTCGCGCCCTCAAATTGTTAATGGAAAAGGGGAATCTCAAGCCCATCGATCCTTAACCATTTCCTGACCCATTACCACCCAGACATGACCCTACCCAGTATTGCATCTTTCACCAACAACATAGTCATCCCACAGACTTGTGGTACCGCCTACGTCATGAGATTTAGGATCTCATTGACAACATAGTCATCGGCCTACCCTCCAAACCAAACGTAACTATCAACCCACTTCCTACACATAACCAAGTCCCCCCATCCAGAAACATTAACCAAATCCATACACTATCACCCACCTATAATCCCAGCATATATATTACTCGATTCCATTTACCCAAGCTAGAGGTGATTATTCCAGAAGGCACAGACATGTGCATGATGGACTTAACACCGCAAACCCAACTCGAGTCCATGGCGGCAGAGGCAGAGAAGAAAGAGAGTGCACTAGAGAAGGGTTTGCCTGATGCCCAAGTCATAGAGAAAGGGGTCTCACTTGCAGAGGAGTACGACCCCAGCTTATACATCGTTGCCATCGATCAACTGAAGCCAGTAGTCATATTGCTAGACTTCCTTAGCATTAATGCTATTGGGGAGGACCAATTAGGGAAGAATCAGAATGATTGGCTGAAACAGGGCCTAAATGACTTGGTTGAATTGGAAGAAGACTTGGCTTAGCTGGAAGAGGATCTAGACAACCTCTACTTCTTTGAAGAAGAGAGTACAAGCAATGTACAACTGGGGTAGTAGGATCCAAGCTAGCCAGAAACGAGTAATGGGTGGTCAAGTGAAAATGAGTCAGATGTGGAGGAACAGATGGGAGAGACTGGGAAAGAATAGGAAGTTGGTGGTAGCAGCAAGACTAAGGATACACCTTTGACTGAGAAAAAACAGGCATTGGAACAATTTCAAAGGGAAAGAATAGAAGAAATCCAGAGGAAGATAGCCCTGGAGCAAGGAAAAAGAAAAGGGAAAGAAGAAACCAAGGCAATGGCGGGTGATGTCCAAACCACCAAAAAGATAGAATGGGAGCCCAATGATCGGAAAAGAATGCCCAGGAAGCTCAGAATGTATTCAAAACGCAGAAACCAAAGCTGTGGTGGAGGAAGAGTGGTATGATGATAGGGGGCGTGACGTGAATGTGCTCCAGCTAGAACCTAATAGTAGCCTAGCCATGGCTGCTGGGGAGTGGTAGGAAGATAATAACTTAAGTCATGGGTATATTGATGAAGGGTGGAAAGCTGATACCCTTGATGACACGTGGTATACTGATGAGATTAACCACATGACCTGGAGTGGTCGGTACTTCAAACTCGCGGCCTTAGATTAGTCGGAGTCCTCCAACAAAGTGGCCAAAAAGTCAAAAGAGAAGGTTATTGAAGAAAACCTGGTCCTGAAACAACTCAAGAAGATTCAGGTAGACATATCAATTAGGGGGCTAATAATGGCATCTCGGGAGCATAGACAAGCACTGCTAGAGGCAATGAATCGGACAAAATTGCCTATTGACCCCACTGCTGACCAATTGGTGTCGTTGGTCACATCAAGGGACGTTACGCCAGTGATATCCTTTATGGATAAAGAGTTGCCACCCGAGGGTGCAAACCACAACAGACCCCTATATGTGACCCTGGAAAGTCGGAAAAAGTGGATTCCGATGGTGCTAGTAGATACCAGTGTAGACACCCCATTTTTGACCATCCTTAAGACTTGGGCGCTACTGATGGCTCACTTGATGGTGCAAGCTATCTTGTGCAAAGGTTTGATTTCTTCGGCAAGGAGAGAGTCAAATCCCAACCTCACACCCCACTTTTAGACCAAAATGATTTTAGCCCTTAAAACCCTCTCTTTCAAAATATTTTTGAAACAAAGTTCCTATGATGGCCTGAGGCTCGTATTTTGTTAAATGTTGCGCTTTTCGGTAAACCGAGCAAGGACAAAGTAGAAATGAATGAAAGAGAGGTGAAATCTTTGAAAAAATATTTCAAAACACCTTGGTTAGAGGTTTGAAGTTGAAGAAAATGGGAGTGGAGGGAAGAAACCTAGTTGAGGAAGAAGTTGGGCATGAATCGTTAAGAGAGAGACGAGCAGTCCTTGCTAAATCGGGCCTATCCATTTGTATACTTGGATTTTAGCTATGAGGCCACCACCGGTGGAAATAAGACTTCTAGGGCTTCATTTTTCGTTCAAGAATCTTCTCAAGCCGAGGCCAGATGAGGGAGATATGGTTGGTTGAAGTTAGGCATCAATCCGGTTGGACCGAAACTGAGCAGTCTTCACTAAAAGAGGGATATCTCTTAGCATACTTCGAATTTTGATGTGAGGCTTCCACCATTGGAAAGAAGACTTCCGGGGCTTCAGTTTAGGCTTAAGAATGACCTGAAAAGGGGTCCAGATGAAGGAGTTATTCCTAGTTGAAGTCAGGGCCTGGGACTAGTTTTTGCTGTCGGCCTCTGTGGGAGGGTGCTGGCAAAATTGGAGCTTGCCGGCCATACGTCGTCCAAAAGTGACCCTTATCGGCCAAAATTAGTCGCTGGTCGGCCAACAAAGTAGCAGGTTAGCCACCAAGATGGCCGGTCGGCCAAAAATGTCCAGAAAGCTCAGAATTTACAGATCTTTTGCTCCAGCTGTCTTCCAAATGCTCCAGCCGTCTCTATAATCAGATATTTTGACCAAATGCTCTATTTTTTCTATATATTGAAGCCATATCTCTCATATTGCAAGGTTGGAAGGTTAGCAAGTTTGGGAGCCTCTCTCTCTAAAACCTCTCTCTCTCTCTACATTCCTCTCTCTCTAGAATTCTCTCTCTCTTGCCTTTTGTGCATAGAAGTAGAGAAACACTTCTAGTTTGCCTAGACATCCTTCACCAAAGTTGGATATCTTTGGGCTGAGGTCCCTTGGAACCTATTTTTGGGCTGTTGGAAGGTTGTTTGAGCTTAAGAAAGTGGCTGATTTGTGCTGAGCTTCAAGAGGTACAACTCTCTCCCTTTTAGCTTGTTTTGCATACTTGCTTTGTCATAGGTTTCAACTATTTTGGGGCTGTTTTTGGGGTGGTGTTGAACTGCAAAGACCTCTATTTTTCAGTCCTAAAAATGGTGGTTTGAGCCTATTTTGTGTTAGGGAGTTGTCTCTCCCTTTTGTTCCTTGGCTTGTGAAGCCATTTGTGCTACTTTTGAGGCTTTTAAAGTCAACCTTTTTTGGCCTTTAAACCACTGAATTCCAGGGGAATTTCATTGGCAAAAACTTTGTTTTGAAGTCCAAAATAGGAGGGGATGGCCTCCCCTCCTTGTCTCTCTATGCCATGCCTTGGTAGCACTACAAAGTAGCATCTTTTTATGGCTTATGTTGGCTTGTTCTTAGCATGTTTTTGGCCTTATTTTAACATGTTATAACTCTGTTTTGGGCTGGTTGGAGCACATCTTGTTTGCTTCTTACACTTGTAATGCAATCTTGTTCACTAGCCTAGTGTGCTTGATTTTGTAGCCTATTATTTTAGCATGTGTTAGCTTGACTCCAGCATGTTTTTGGACTTTATTTAGCATGATTTAACTCTGTTTTGAGTGGTCTTGGTCACATGTGCTACACTTTGTATAGCTATAGTGTAACCTGCCCTTACTAGCTTTGTGGTTTAAGGCTCTTGGCATGCCTTATTTGAGTTATTTGCATGATATGGCATCATTTAGCATGTGATTTAAGAGCATATTCCCCTATCATACTCTCACATAGATCACTCTTTAAATGCTTTTGAGAGTTGTGTCTTATGCCTAGCTTGCGAGCCAACATGTGCGCATGATTTTCTTTCATTTTAAGCTTCAATCTCAGCATGATTTAGCCTTTGTTTTGGCATGCTTTAACTCTATTTTGAGTTGGTTTGGCCCTTTGAGACTTGTGTTGCAAGGTTGTGGTACAACCCCTTTCATTAGCTCAATGCTTTATGCCTCTACCATGCATTACATGAGTCGTTTGTATTGTTTTTAAGTCATTTAGCATGTCATTTCAGTGCTGAAATATATGCCATAGCACTCCATTGTTTCACTTTTTCATTTGCTTTGAAAGAGGTCTTTAGCCCCTTGTTGGCTTGAGCATGGAATTGAGGCTTGAGCATGGAATTGAGGCTCTCGTGCCTAACGGTTTTAGCTTTCTCTTGAGGGTTTCTACTAACCAAAAGCATGAGGCTTCTTTCATGCTCAAGGCACTTGTGGCTTAGACCACCTTTCCGATTAGAGGACTTTTTCACATTGAACTTAACCGGTTAATGGACTAATTGGTAAGCTAAAATGTGTAAACAAGAATTGGACCAAGTAAAACATGAGCAAGATAACATGTTATTTGCATTGCTTGTGTTTGGATCGGATGTTAATCCAAACACAAGAAATGTGAGACGTTTCATACTTGAAGTGATGAAACGTGTCACATTTCTTGGTCGCCGTCCCCCTTGATCATGCATGATGGGGTGGAGGCACTTTGAGTCTTATGTGCACATTCATCAAGCTTGTGTAAGCTTGGTTCTTTGGCCACCATGCATTGAAAGTGCTTGGTTGGTGGCTTGAGAGCCAAGTGCTACACTCCTTTGAGCTTAAGACATGATAAGGAGGGTGGCAGTACACACATTTCCTTGCAAATACATTGCCATGCCTCTGTTTGCTCTCTGTTGCAGCAAAAGGAGGAAATGCAGGGAAGCAGTGGCCGACCGGCCACCAGTACTGGCCGACCGGCCATCAAATATGCCGACCGGTCACCAGTTTTGGCCGATGATCACCCACCATGGCCGATCGGCCATCAGTGTGTTCTTGAGATCAAACAGAAGCAATCTGGAGGTTGGCACAATTTTCAGAGGTTCAAAGATGTGCAAACAGAGGCATCTAGAGGCAAGGCAGTGGATTTTCGGGAGGAAGCAATCGAGCATGCATACCTCCCTCTCCCGCGAGGCTATCCTTATAGCTTTATTAGCTAAATGTAGTTAATTACATGTGCTGTAATTAATTTAGCTTAGTTCATGTTGTAACATTCTAATTAGCTTAGATTAGCTAGTTATTCAATTCGGTTTGTAATAATTAATTAGTTAGAATAGTTAATTAGTTGGTCTGTAATAATTAGCTTAGCATAACGTAGCTAGTTAGCTTATTTATTTAGACCCTCATTCGCGAGGGTGTATTGTTGTAATAAGTGTGCGTGTGTGTGTGCATGTCTTCCAACCCCATTTCTTTCTCCCTTTTACTTAACCGCTTTCGATGGTTAGTTTTAGGGCATTTTTCAATTAGCATACCTTATGCTTTGCATGTTTGCATCATTCATTTGTATTGCATGCACCGGGCTCGACGCATCATTCAAACTACATTGTATTTCAATATCTATTTGAACACGTGTATCAATTGTTGCATTTCATATGCCATCTTAGATAGCCAAGCCTATTTAGTTGCATTTTGCATGTGTTGCATTAGGCATCTAACATAGTTAGGATCATGCATGATTTCTAACTAGCTTTTGTTTTGGCTTGGAGTACACGGTGAGTGCTACGCTTTAGCATACTTGCATGAGTGTGAGTGTTGCCATGATAGCATGCTTGCCATGAGGCTATTTGCTTATATGCTTAACTGCATGAATGCCTATGGGTGGAGGCTTGATTGCCTGAATTGGAACAACTCAATGATTGTAAGTTTTAAGCCCACTTTGCGAAGTGGCAAAATCATGTTTTTTAAAGCCCACTTGAGGGTGGCAAATCTGCGCTTTAGCCTACTTACGAGTAGCATTTTCAAACCATTTTCAAAAAAAATACAAACATGAGTTGTTTTGTTCCAATTCTCGTGATTGAGTCTATACTTGTATGCTGTGCGCATCACATAGTAAAGTTAGCAAATAATTAGAACAAGAACACATGAGGTTTATAAAATAACATATCATGATAGTAGAGGCTGATCTTTGATCAGGCGAGCGGGGGTGCTCATTTCAAGACCTTCCCCTCTCGTACCCAAGTTCCCAAGCCGAGGCAACTTTGGTGATGACGGACACGTGGCCTTTGGCATGAGTCGGGGTTTCCTAAATTTCCCAAAATAAAACATTTAGGTGGCGACTCTGTAATCTGGCAAAGCAGTCCATGTTTGGCGCTTTTTATTTAAAACCGATTTTTCAAAATGATTTGCCAGATTTGGACTCTTTGGTGTTTATCAGTCTCACATTGCACTTTGTGAGATTAGATTCAGAACCGTGACAGGAGTTCGAACTGTAGTAAGACCAAATTCGTGCCTCTCCGAAAGAGGGGCGCGTGAAGAAAGTCAGGTTCTACAACTGGATCGGCGATTAATGTATGTCCCGTAAAGACTACCGATGCCATCGGTTTGAGGCCGGTTGACTTTACACCCACGACTCAGGCTGTCTGGGCTTATGACAATATTAGCCGGGATGTTATGGGAACATTCAAGAGCCATATCCTAATCAGCTCGCCTGAGCATGAGGTGGAATTCCATGTCATAGATGTTCTGGCCATGTTCAATCTACTACTGGGAAGGCCCTGGCTATATCAGATGAGGGCTGTGTCATCAACAGTTCATCAGTTGGTAAAATATCCCTTTAATAATGGGATTGCTACGGTATACAACAATTCTGCGATCCATCCTCCCCAAGGAACTACTGCGCCCGTGCTGGAAACCATACATGGGAAAGAAGATGTGTTCCTCTCTGGCTTCTCCTTGGCAGAGGCTCGGTTGGTCTAATCCATCATGGTAGAAGATGATAGGACTTATGAGAGTGCCCAGTCTATTTACATGATGAACAAACAGGGGCATATTCCTGAAGCAGGATTGGGCAAGAGTGGTAGGTAGGGAGGTACTATTGCTAAAGAGATGAGTCACAACCCCCATGCTTTTGGGCTAGGATATAAATCTACTGTTGAAGACTGGCAAAGGAAGGGGCAGGAGTTGAGAGGGAGAATCAAAGCAAAGAGGACTGGGAAGCAGTATGAGTTAGTCCACAAATCAATATGGGGAACCTTGAACGAACATTTTGTCTGCCAAGGGGAAGATTTCCCCTTCTGTGGATTTCCAGAGCGTTGGTATGATTGGGAGACAAAAACAAGGTATCTGGGGTTCGAGATCTTCTTCGGACACCAGTTACCAGAAGAGGAGGATGAGCAGACAGACCTAAGCCCTAACACAGATCAAGGCGGGATAGCAAGCCCGGATATTGAAGAAGAAGAGTTGTTGGGAAAAGCACTGGCTGACTTACAAGCGAGTTCTACTATAGACGCTGAGCCTGTCAACTTGGGGGATAGTTTTACTATCTCAATGATTGGGGATAAACCAGCAACGGATTTCTCCAATCTTATCGTGGATGCGTCTGAGGCTCTACGCGTGGTCTGAAAGTTTGAGAAAGGCGCCATCAGTAGATTTGAATCGGATACTGAGTCCGGATCTGATTCCACCGAGTTTGTGAAGTTCGAGTCAGATTCGGGTTCGTTTGAGTCTGGTACTTCTGGGAGTGGTAACCCGGATACCAAGGTCCTATCTAGGTCGTCTTTCAGTTTTTTTTTTTTTTTGAGTCAACTGCAACTGAGGATTCGGACTGTTTGAATGGGAATGCAGTAGACTTTGCCTATTTTTTTGTGCCTTTGGTTTGTTGTACTAATCTTGATTTTCAAAATTGTGACTTAAACGAAGAGGAAGAAATTCCTCAGGCTTTAAAAAATTTGGTTGACCAAGAGGAGAAGAGGCGTGTTAAGCCCTGTACTGAAGAAATAATTGTAATTAATGTGGGTACCGAGAAGGATCCCCGCTTGGTCCAGCTCAGGTCCACGTTGTCTTCGGAGGAACGCGAGGGTTTAATCGCTTTATTAAAAGATTTCAAAGATGTTTTCGCGTGGTCTTACGAAGAGATGCCTGGAATCGATCCTGAGCTTGTAAGCACCAAATCTCTCTTGACCCTGAGGCCCGATCAATTAAGCAGAAGCCGCGTAGAGTCCACTAAATTTGGGCATTGAAGATCAAAAAGGAGGTCACCAAGTAGATTGAGGCAGGGTTCTTACTTATATCTGAGTATCTAATGTGGTTGGCCAATATTGTTCTAGTTCCGAAGAAGGATGACAGAATCAGAGTCTGTGTCGACTTCGGGGATCTGAAGAAGGCTAGTCCAAAGCATGACTTCCCTTTGCCACATATAGATGAGTTGGTAGACTTCACCGCCGGCCACACGCTATTATCATTCATGGATAGGTTTTCCAGGTATAACCAGATTCTGATGGCACCCAAGGATAGAGAGAAGACCGCTTTCACTACTCCGTGGGGCACCTATTGCTACTGAGTCATGCCATTTGGGTTAAAGAATGCTAGGGCTACCTACTAGAGGGCTGCAACCACCATTTTGAACGACATGATCCATAAAGAAGTTGAGGTGTACGTGAACGACATGATTGTTAAGTCCAAAGAGTGAGAATGCCACTACACCGCACTGGAGAAATTCTTTCAACAGATCAGAGAGTATAGATTGAGGCTGAACTCCAAAAGTGCACCTTTGGGGTGACGACAGGAAAGATGCTGGGCTTTCTGATCACACAGAGAAAAATTGAGGTAGATCCTTCCAAAATCAGGGCCATCTTAGAAATGCCACCACCAAGGACTGAAAAGGAGGTGCACAACTTTCTGGGTGAAATGCAATTCATAAGGCGGTTTATTTCAAAACTAACCTTGGCTTGTGAACCACTATTTGGTCTCCTGAAGAAGGGAAATAAGTTTCAATGGGACGATCGTTGTCAGTATGCCTTTGAACAGGTCAAGCAGTATTTGCATAATTCTCCTGTGTTATCACCACCAAAACCGGGAAAACCATTGATCTTGTACCTGTCAATGACGAATTCGACTATGAGGCACATGCTTGCTCAAGAATCTGAAGCCAAAGTGGAGAAGACCATCTACTACTTGAGCAAAAAGATGCTAGACTACGAGACCCGCTACACTCCCCTGGAGAAAGCTTGCTTCGCCTTGGTATGGGCTACCAGGAAGTTGAGGCACTACTTGTTAGCTCATTCTGTGATCTTGGTTTCGAGATTAGATCCCATTAAATATCTCTTCGAGAAACTAGCGCTTACGGGTAGGCTAGCTCGTTGGTTGCTTGCTCTCTCTGAATTTGATCTCAAATATGTCACGCGCAAATTTGTTAAAGGGAGAGGTGTTGAGGCCGTAAACAATGGAATACAAATTTGCGATTAGATCCCATTAACTTCTATGTTTCCTTTTCATAAGTCATCGATGTATAGACCACAGACCAACAGAGCTGTTGAGGCCGTAAACAAGAATGTGAAGAACATCTTGCGGAAGATTGTTGAAACATATAGGGACTGGTCGGATAAACTGCCATTTGCACTTTGGGGCTACAGGACATCAATTCGAACATCTACAAGGGCAACTGCCTATTCCCTAGTATATGGAATGGAAGTTGTTTTGCCAATTGAGATTGAGGTACCATCGATGCGAGTAATGGCTGAGTGTTAGATAGTGGAGGTGGACTGGCAATAGAGCAGGTTTAAGAAACTGATGCTATTTGACGAAAGAAGGTTAAGGGCATTATATCATATCTAGGGCTACCAACGCAAAATTGCTAGAGCTTTTAACAAGAAAGTTTAGTCCAAGAATCTCAAAGAAGGGGATATGGTATTGAAAGACAACCGAGCTCCAATCCATGACCCTAGCGGCAAGTTCAGACTCAATTGGACTGGTCCTTATATCATCAAGTCAATCTGGTCAGGAGGGGTGATTATTCTCATGGATTTGGATGGCTTGCAGTTTTCATAGTCGATCAACATGGACAGGTTGAAGAAATATTATCCTTGAGAGGCTCTCTATGCCGAAAACCTGAAAGGGCGACCTAGGCAAAAGTTAGAGCATGAAAAATTAGAAATAAAGAAAAACTGAGCTCACACAGTTGAAAATCTGAAAGGGTGGCTTTGGAAAAAGTTAGAGCGCAAAAAGAGAGCATTAATACTCGAGTGAATCCTAGCCGAGCTACGTAATGCGTAATTCCCATTTTTAGGATACGTAGGCAATTTCATCCCGAAGTTCGGCCATAACCATCTCCAAATCAACTGTCCTGTTTCCATCATTTGTTGGCTTAGTTGGGTTGCCTCCATTTGGCAGAAAGGTCAGTTGAAGATAAAGCAGTGATGATAATGCAGTTGTGGGAAAATATGGATCTTTGATTCAGGGTCGTACATCAGAAGAATTGATTCTGTGTGTGTCAGGTAGTGATCATTTCCAAAAATGGTTTTGAAAAGTTTTAAATGAATTGATTTTTCTCAAAATTTTATCTTTTACAACATAGACCTTTTTTAGACCACAAAAGGAAAAATTTCAGTGGTCATAACTTTAATTCTATTGATTTCAACACAAGTACATTCTCCAACTCTCTGATTTAAATCAAAGTTGCTTTTACATCATAAAACTCGAAAAGAAAGATCAAAGCAGTAAAACTAGGGGAACAACTAAGTTAGGTAGCTCTATGTCTTCTACTGCACTCGTGGAAGTTTTTGTAGCTAAAGATGGCCCAACTTGTTCTTTGTCCTCAAGCCAAGCCAAGCACTCGCCAGAAAGGGCATAACTGAAGCTAGGGGCAGGGACCAGAAGCTCCCTTGTCTTCCAAGAAGTGAGGTACCGAATCAAGTGTGAACCACGAATGGGAAATAAAGCCGGGTATTCCACCTCCTCATATGGATGTGTCTGATGATGCCGAAACTGGCGTCTAAACCGGAAAGGAAAATAAAATACGCAGTGTGTGAGGCCAATTAACTCTGCACCTGACAGTTGGCACATGCTGTGACTCATCTCAGTCAAATTAAGCCAGGGGCAATGCCAAACAATGTTAGCTGCGGATCGACTGCACATCCAGTCGCACCACAACGCCTCGAAAGGGAAGTCCACTAGCCGTTGGTGAAAAAAGTAAGCTCTGGCTGAGTACTCAGGGCAAGGATCCACCATTTTCAGTTTATCCGTCAACAATATTTGGGAAGGGATAAAAATAAGAGAGATTAAAGAATAGAGAGATGAGCGCTGAGAGAAAAGTAAGGAAAGGGCTTTAAGAGAAAAATTGAGGGTGAGTGCCGAGGGATGTGACAAATCATAAATAAGAAAGGTGGGAAACAAAACGTGGAGAAGTAGTGGACTCCCTGCAAATCGAGTAGTCTCTCACCGATGGAAAGCATCAAGGCCTATGAAGGTTTCGGCCAGGGCCAAACCCATGCAACTCTTTCTCTCTTTCAGACATTGGGCCACTTCGATCAATCGGATGCTGGCTCCACCGAAACTAGGGGCAAGAAGGAAGTGTGCAAGTAGGCATAAACACAGAGCATGTTGGCGGTAGCCTCACCAGAGAAAGTCACTCTTGTCTCCAATGGCAGAAAACCAATGCACTAAACCTAGAATGTCCAATTCCCCATCATGAGCCAAGGACCGAGCCTCGTGTAATGAAAGCCCACACATTTTTCCAAGTGCCCGAGCATGGCCAAAATGGGGTTGCGGCATAGTTTCCTTATCACGCCGAGATTCCATCAATGCTTGAAATTCTTCAAGCATTGGACACATCTCTTGTGAGCCGAAGCGAAATACATGTGTAATCGGGTTCCAGCATCGAGCTGCGGCATGGAGGAATGGAAAGCAAAACAAAGTGCGGCTCAAAGGGAAAAGAGCGTTTATACCGAAACCACGAAAATTCACATTTTTTGAGCCGTCTAAAGTGGCAATCCAGTCTTGGAGCCTATTGTTGAGAAGAATCTCCATTTTGAGAGCAAAATATCAAAATTTTGCTGTTCTGCCAGGAAAATAGGTTGGGATAACTTTTTATGGACTTTGAGAATGAGTAGTGTATGACAGTTGGACTGCACTGACCGACATCACTTTTAGGGCCGGTCGTACCCTATTGGGGGCCGGCCGTACCTACTTGGAGCCGGCCGGCTCTCAAGGACTGCCCAGATTAGAGCAATTGCAGAGAAGGCAGGTTCTCACCTTGGCGTACTGGAGCTGTGTTTTGAGTTTTGTCTTGTTTGCATCAAGTGTTGTTTAGTGTTTTTAGATTGTTTCCATTTCTTTTTCTTGTTTTCGAGTTGTGTTTTGTATTTTGCCCAGTTGTAGGTTGTTATCCGATTTAGGAATCAATTTAAGAGCTAGTTTTCACGGTTCTAACGCCTTGTACAAGATTATCATGTAACGGTTGTGCCATACAGTCATCACATGCTATGCAATGCAAGAGAAGCCATCTAATTTTTTATTTTTATTTTATTTTTTTCATAACTTTCGGGTCCAAACCTGATCATTGTTTTAGACAAGCATAAACAAAAGAAAAGTCTTTAAAACAAAATATAAGGGTCTATTTGAAGCTAGTTCTTAACTACAAAGCAAAAGAAAAGAAAAGAAAAGTGAATCATCAACCTATCCTCGCCCTATTCCTCCTCGGATGCGGAGGATGTGCGTCGCTGTTATCATTGGGCTACTAGACTGCATGTTGACCTCATCTCCCTCGTCCTCGAGGATCGTGTACCCATCAAAAGACTCTTCAGAGGGCGAACGCTGCCTTACTCTGCCTCTCCCTTGGTTAGCCCAGCTTCTGCCCCTCATTGGGCCCCATCTCCCTCTCCTCCTGGCTGGAGGAGGTCCCGTAGGTACAGCTGGCGCCGGCTCCAGCTAAAAAGAACATTGATATCAGCATAGACTAACAGCAGTGTGACCAGTAAACAACAGTGAACTATTGATAGAGTATACCTCAATCCCATGAGTAGCTAGAGCAGTCTATCTCCTCCGTACCATGAGGAGCAATCGGTCAATTGTCCGGAGGAGGTCATCAGCATACGCTATGGGTACCTGCAAAAGGAAGAGAATTTGAGAACAGTGGACAAAAATAACACGATACAATGAACATAAATAACAGAGGATTGGAAAAAAATGAAATGCAGCGGGTAGAAGTATAAAGAAACATGTACCTGCTCGATGTCGGGGGCAATCACCAGTCTGTGATCCCTCTCTTCGATATGCTTAAGGGGTATCTACTTAATCACCCTATTTGGTCGTATGTATATGACCTCGGTAGGAATTGTAGAAAGCCCAGGAATGGTTGCGGCAGCGGGGGGACCTCCAGCAGCAGCGGCGGCAACCTTGGGAAGTACGCGGGATACACCCCAGGTAAGAGGCACCATCACCCAAGTCTGTAAGAATGTAGTGAAATCGCCGGCCTCGTGGTATCTATCATCGTCCTCTCCCTGCATTAGGTGATCGATCAGAGGCTCGCCATAAAGATCATCAGCAATCCTCATGCTGGAAGGAGGAGGATGTGGAACATCGGGATTAGCCTGGCCCCAGGTCTGGCGGGTAAATTGCTCTCCCAAATAGTATACCCTGCCAAAAGGGCCCTCGAAAAGGATCTGCATGGTGGAGGCCTCCCATGCAGCAACATAAATCCCCCTCAAAGCCTAAGGGATGCTCGCCCAAGGGTGCCAGCCAACCTGTGAACATAATATGCAAAGCAAGTGGCCGATGTCAAAGGTCTAAGCAGTATGGAAACAGTGTAGTGTGGGACAACAGTATGTAAATAGTGCAATATGGGACAATAGTATGGAAACAATGTAGTATGCACACAGTATGTAAAAGTTAAAGGCTAGTATTATTGCCCGAACTGCGGTGACGGTGTTGAAGAAGCAACGAAAATAAGGGAAATCTCGATCTATGAGTCGGCGACTGTGACGACCCCATCACGTATAGTAATTAGTATCTAATTAATTAAGGAGACTTAAATTTTAATTGCCCATTATTTTGATTTAATTTGGGATTTATAAAAGTTGTGGAGACTGATTCATATATGATTGTATTGAGGATTTATTCTGGAATTAGAAATTGAAAGCCTAAATGGCTCAAGAGAATATAAATAGTGAATTGAATTATTTTAATTTCGAATATTAGACCATATCGGAGTTTAATTAAATATTTGATTTAGATTTATAAAATTGAGATTTGATTAATTGGGTCCGAATTGGAGTTAATTAAGTTATACGAATTAGGAATTAAGATTATTATGAATTAAATTTATTTATGAGGTGTTCAATTGAGTATGTAATTTATTGACGAAGATTTTAAGTTTGATCTAAAATTGAAAGCCTTATTGATGTGAGAAACCAAAATTGAGGATGAAAATAAGTTTAATTTAATATTTGGAGCATTTTGGGAAGTTGATTAAAAATCTGATTCGGAATGATAAATCTTAATATAATTAATTGGGCTCTAAAGGAAGTCAAATTGGATAAATTAAATTATGTGAGATTTATGATTGGTTATGATTAATTTAATTATGTGTTAATCAAGATTTATTAACAATAAGAGTTATTTAATTAAATTAATCTTAACCATAAATTAAATTGTAAAATGATTTAGAGTTTGAGAATATATGTGGGTGTGTGTACTGAGAAGTATGTGTGTGTGTGCAGAGAAATATGAGTGTGTGCACGTGTGCTATGTTTTGTCACCAAGAAGAGGTGTGCATGTGTGTATATGTTCAAGGGTTTGTATAAGACCTATTTGGTGCTTTGCTGAGAGCATTTCAAAAGAAAGAGAGTGAATTCAAGAGTGTAGAGAGAGAGAACCAATAGAGAAAGAGAAGAGCAAAAGGAAAAAAACAGAGGAAGTTAGAGAAAGTGAAATTGGAAAGAAGGCTCAAGAATTCAACAACATTTGGTAAATATTTATCTTAATTCTTGTAGATAATTTAGTTATAAGCCGAAATTAAGAAAGTTATGGAATCATTCTCATGAATTTTGTAAGAAATTGGGTTTTAAGTAAGAAATTAAGTTAGGTTCATGGTTGTGGGAATTAATTTGGAAAAATTAATTGTTTTTGGTTTGATTTTGTAGTATTTTCTTATAATTCTTGAGATTAAGAAGGATTTGAGATTCTATTCATGGAATTAGAAGGAAATTGGGTTCTAAACATGAAATGGGTTACATGCATGTTTATGGTTATGGAAATAATTGTAAGAATTCTTCAAATTGAGCTTGGGTTTGGAAACCTTGATATATATGAAATGTATATTTGCATGCACCATGAGTTTTGAAAGAATTTGAGCCATGCAAGCTTATTATGCATTTGATTTTGAAGAAAAAGTTTTGAAAACATTGAGTTCATGAAAAGGGTTTAATCATGAAGTTAAATGAAGTTTTGATTTTTGTTTTGAAACCTAAAAATTGGTTTGATTTTAATCCCTAATCCATGCATGTAATGTAATTTAAGAGTTTTATTCAATTTGAACATGTTTTGGAATATATTTAGTTAGTTTTATTTGAATTACATATATGCAATGTTTGCTAGGAAAATTGACAAGAAAATGAAGAATTGAAGCTAAGATCAAGTTTATGAAATTTAATTAGAAATTAATTATTTTGGGTTTAAGTTGAAAAGTTATTGTTAAATTAAGCCCCATAAATTACATGCAACAAAGATTTATTGAAGATTAATGATGGCTTATAATTATTTTCATGTTTTGATGAAATTTTGCATGAGTTTTGAACATAAAATTAGGTTTTAAAAGCTTAATTTATGTTTTAGAATTTATGAGTTTGAAATTGGGTTTGATATGAAGAAAATGAATTAAATATAAAATTGGACAAATTAAGAAATAAATTATAATTTGAATTTGACAATCAAGAATTAGTTTGATCTTAATTTGAATTTCATATATGTAGATATTTTTCTAAGAGCCTTATAGCTTTAATTTCATATTTTGTAAGGAAAAGGAAGAAAAGTTTTGAATCATTATATTCATGGAGTTATAGCTTTAATCTTGACAAATTAAGGAGGTTTTTGCATTAGGATTTGAAAATTAAAGAACGAATAGAAATAACCGAACGAACAAGTATCGAATGAACTGAATAGGTTTAAGAACCAACTGAATGAATTGAACATATTTTGAGATATTGTGCTTGAATGTGTTTGTGTAGGTTAGACGTCACACTGTGATCACGTGTTTCAAGGAGCCAACTGTGAGTAATAATATTGTAGAGCTATGTTCAATTATAATTATTTTTTGATTGATTGACTATACTACTTTCTGAAATGATATTGTTTACTGAATGAATGTTGTCCTATTTTTGTAAACTGTACTTGTGGCATCCATAGCAACTGACTGCTACTGCTAGTGTTACTGCTACTGCTACTGCTACTGTTACTGCTACTGCTACTGCTGCTGTTACAGAGATCTCTGTCAGTTCCAACTCTTGGAACTACTATTTACCGTATTGATGGCCATCAAATGACTGTTCGGTCTTTAAGACCTATTGTACTGTTCTGCTATTGAATGGACTACGTATGACTGCTATGATTTCCAAATGACTGATATGTTATGAGAGATACTGATTGAGAAAATGATCTACTGATGAAATTGACTGTTTTAATTACTATAAGGACATCATTCATAACCCCTTTACACAGTTGTTATTCACTAGACTCTAGCTCATTATTTTATATTTATATATAGGTGATCAAGTGCAAGAGCGAACTTAGTGGCGTCAACCTAAACTCTGTTTTGTCAAGCCAACTTTTGTGCCTCACTTTCAAGTTCCTACTGAGACAAGCTTCAAGGTTTCATGGGTGGTTTAGAGTCCACCCTTTTGTTTTGAATGTTAGTGAGACTACTTCTGAATGTTTTCATATTTGAAGCTAAGACTGGTTTTGTTAATGGGATTTAATCCCTAATTATGTTGTGTTTTTGTACATAAGCGTGATGCTTGGACTGATGTGTATATACATATATGAAAGTTGTTTTGTTACATTTAAGTCCTCACAACTCATTGGATGTTATATTTTATTATTTACAAGCTTCCACCAGCCTATATTATTGTATTACTAATAAGCAGGTCTTTGGTAATCTTAGATTACTAGCCGGTCATGACGCTAAACCTATAGGGACGGGTTTGGGTTGTGACAGCGATGCTCAAATCAAGAGTTATAGCATCGAGAGCGGGGTACTGACAACTCAAGTGGCTGTTCTGGGACTGGAGCAAGGGAGGTGAAATATGTGTAAAACCATAGCTACAAGAAAGTAGATAAGTAGATATAAATAGGAAATGTAAAGCAAAGCAGGAAAGGGAAGCGTGAAGCGTACCTCCCAAACTCGCCAATAGCTGCCAAGTAAGTCCGCTTTGCGGCGAGATGTGGAGCTCATGTAGCAGTACATGATGGCCAGGCCGGCGCCACCCCAGTCATACTCCCTTACCTACTGCAAATGCACCAGTGCTCCCAAGAGATATAGCCCCACGGTATTTTCCCTGTTCGCAAAGAGGGTAGTACCGAGGAGATACATGAGGAACTCGTGGGTGTACTGGGCGACCTCCTCCGAAGTAGCTGGCTGAAGATCAGAGAAGTGCTCCAGGAGCTAGCTATATCTCACCATCCTAGGACCGACAGTGTCTGGGATCACTCTGAGGAGATTGAGCTGTGCAGGTCTCCACTGTGCCATGTCTGGATCAAAAGGGATCAGGCCGCCAACCTCGACCCACAGGCTAGTGAGCATCGAGAAGTCATACGGGGTTAGAGTCAGCTCCCCGATCGACGAGAAGTGGAACGAGTCTGTGGTGTCCCACCATCGCTTCACCAGGGCCCCGTGAAGTAATGTGTTAGCCCTCATCTGCACTAGTCCTAAGCAGAAAGGCCGAAAGCCAGCCGCGTCGACTAATTCATGGACCGCTATAGGGAGCCTCTCGTACCAGTGCTTGGGGCTAGAAATAGACCCATAACCTTTAATCCTCCTGGCCATTACCTGTAGTGTGGGAATGTTGTCAGTATTCGCAGTGCATTGAAAGGAATTCAAATAGGTTCAAACAAAGAGAAGAAATTGCTTACTGTGGAGGCATCGACGGACAAGTGCTCAGTGGGTTCCCGCAGTAGGATGTCCTCGTCAATCCCCGAAATAAGGCCCTCGAATCATAGGATACCGCTCTGGTCAGGGCGTGTGTATGTGGCTGGTAGGTGGCTGCATCAAATGGTCTATCAGCAAGGGGAGGCAACTTCGGCTCAGGGATGGGAGGAAGAACATCCTCGACCTCTATATCCTCACGTAGGGTGGCACCAATACCCACGACGGGGTCAAGGATGGGAACCTCATCGCTAGCCATAGTGACAAAAGTGGGAATGTGGAGAAAAGTGAGTAGGTGAGTGAGATTGAGTGAAAAACCTCAAAATCCAATACCCTAGGAGAGAGAAAATAAAGAGAAAGTGAAAAATAAGAGGAAGAGGGGAAAGTGAGGGAATTTTAGGTGAGGGTGTGTGCAAAATGAGGGTTGGATTTTGTTTTAAACAACCACGGTGGGTGATTTTACCGAACTGCCCTGCTGCCACCATCGCCTGCTGGTCAGCTCTATTTGAGCCCGGCCATACTTCATTGAGAGCTGGTTGGCTCCGAATGCAAACCCAGTTTTGGTTTTTGTTTATTTCAGTGTGTTTTAGTGTTGGGTTTTAATTTGGTTTGGGGAAGGTGTAAAATAAAAAAGATGGGAGCAGAAATAGTGAAAAGGATATGGAAGAAGAAAAAGAAAGTGGAAAAGAAAAGTGAAAAAGAAAATAAAAAAACGAAGAGGAGAAGAATCAAGAAAATATATATGAAAAGAGAAAAGATAGAGTGTAAAAAAAAAAAAAAAAAAAAAAAAGAAGAGGAAAAAGAAAATGAAAAAGAAGGGAAAAAGGTTTTGTACTTTGCTCGATTTTAATCAATTCAATTTGTTTAATCCATAGGTGTTTAAAATTTGTAATTTGTTTAATTCATATTTTATTAATTCATAGTTGGGTAATTTCTTAATTAATTTGAGCTCATAATTTGTTTTGTTTAAAGTTGTTTCGAAGTCATAATTATTTCGTTACTCGCTTCGTTAATTCATGCTTTGGTCCATTATCTCGTTGTTTTGAGAATTTGTACTGTGTTCCATTAGTCAAGCTAAGTCTATTTTCAAAATTGGTGAACTTGCTCTTAAAATTTGCTAATTCGAGCTTGGTTTTGGATTTGTGCATTTCTTTTTGAATTATGGAAACTCATGTTTATGCTTTGTACTGTTATCTCCGTGGACGTCATGGCTTCATTTTCTGAGGCCTTCCCAAGGATGAGATAATCTCGCTCTATTATGAATTTGTCTGCTTTTTTGTTGATTTGACTTCCTCTTTTAGCGTTAGACGCTTTAAGATTGTTGTTTTCCTCGGTGTTCACGCCTTTACTCTTGCGTGAGACGCATTAGGATTGTTCAAATTGGTTAAAAACATTGGGTGTGCCCAATGTTCACACCATTCTTTCCTCCTCTCGTGTGAGATGGGTTAGGATTGTTCAACTTGGTTAAAAACAGCAGGTGCACCTATTTGTTCACACCACCTCCTTTCCTCTCGCGTGAGACGCATTAGGATTGTTCAAATCGATTAAAAACAGTAGGTGCGCTTGTTTGTTCACACCATTCTTTCCTCTTCTCATGTGAGACGTGTTAGGATTGTTCAAATCGGTTAAAAACATCAGGTGTGCCCGGTGTTCACACCATTCTTTCCTCCTCTCACACGAGATACGTTAGGATTGTTCAACTCAGTTAAAAACAGCAGGTGCGCCTGTTTGTTCACACCACCTCCTCTTCTCTCGCGTGAGACGCGTTAGGATTGTTCAAATTGGTTAAAAACAACAGGTGCGCCCATTTGTTCACACCACCACCCCTTCTCTCGTGTGAGAGTGTTAAGATTGTTCAAATCAATTAAAAACATCAGGTGTGCTCGGTGTTCACACCATCCTTTCCTCCTCTCGCGTGAGATGCGTTAGGATTGTTCAAATTGGTTAAAAACATTAGATGCGCCTGTTTGTTCATACCATCCTTCCCTTCTCTCGCGTGAGACGTGTTAGGATTGTTCAAATTGGTTAAAAACAGTAGGTGCGCCTGTTTGTTCACATCTTTCCTCCTCCCGTGTGAGACGCGTTAGGATTTTTCAACTCGGTTAAAAATAGCAGGTGCACCTGCTTGTTCACCACTTTCCCTTCCTTCGTATGAGACGCATTAGGATCTCGAGTTCCTTGGTTAAAACCTTGGGTGCGCCTGGTGTTTACATCGCCCTCCACCTTCCCTGCGCAAGACGTAGTTAGGCTGGTATCTTTCCTGCGTGGGACAAGGTTTGGGTTTGCACTCTCTTTGTCCCCGTGTTTGTTTACTCACCTCTTTTCGTGTGAGACACGGCTTAAGTTGTTTTGCTTTTGTTTAGACGTTGCATACTTGCTTTTGCTTATAGCATTGTTTTGTCGCTTGTTATTTACATTCTTGTTTCATTGCATTGTTTCATTGCATGATCATAAATTATGTTCCATGCATATCATTTTTCATTTTGCCCTTGAACTACGTAGGTTTGATTCCTTGCAAAGGGGATACATAGGCAGCCTTCAGGTTCAACTTTTGGCAATTGTATTTTGCTTTTATTTTCTTGCCCAAGTCTTATGGTCTCATCAAATGGGTCATCTTTGGGCTTTGACATTCACTCTCGTCATTCCATGACTTCGAGTTCTATCAAAGAGGGGCAACTGTGGACAACCCATTTTTGACCGCCGCAAGACTTGGGCGCACTTGATGATGAAAGTTACGTTGTGTGTGATTCAAATTCTCAACGAAGGAATGTAAGCTCGCGCTCTAGAACAATCCCAAACTCTTCATATTCATACTACTTTTACCCCAGAAATTCATTTTTGAACATTGTGCCACCCTACACTAAGTTTAAAACAGAGGAACAGGGGAGCACATTGGGAGCTGGCCATGGCCATGGGGAGCTGGCTGGCTCTCTTTAGCAAGAAACACTGTTATGGGCGAGAATCAGCCAGCTGTCCATTTTTGAAGATATTTTCGACATATTTTGCTCAAATTCTATAAATACGAGCATATATCTTAGTGTTAGAGGTTGAAAAAATTTCAAAGAAGCTAAAACATAGTTGAGAGCCCCTTCCTTTTGTGCAAGCAAACTTTGAGATATTTGATCATCCATACACCATATCTATACACTACATACAACCTTGGAGCCATAACTTAGAACCTTGGTTAAGCTTTGTGAATCACAATTCAAGCTTGAGAGTGTGCTTGGACCAAGTTTGGTTCACAAACAAGAGCTTACCTTTTTCAAGAGGTATAAGCTTACCACCTTTCTATTGCTTTCATTTCTGTCTTTCTCTGCCTATTTCTTTTGCTTTTGTATTGTTTTGATCCTATTTCAAGTGTTGGAATTTGGGTTTGAGTAGCTACCAAAGGGTAGAGAGGGTTGCATTCTACTTCATAGCTCACACCCTTGTTTTACACTCTTTTCTTTGCCTTTTAAATTGATTTTCAGAGTTTAAAAAAGGCTAAAAAAACATGGTTTGAGGTCTAAAAAATGGAGAGATTAGCCACCTCTCCTTGTTCTTGTTCACTAGCCTTGCATTTCCTTGCTCTTTCCTACTTTTTCTATGCTCTTTAACATGATTTTTGGCCACTGTTTTACCATAATAGGGGCTGTTTTAGGGCTGTCCTAATTTATTTAATTAGTGTATGCTTTGAATATCTAGCTTTTTGTGTTGTAAGTCCTCATATCTAGCTTGTTGTGTTGTGTTACCTATGCTTCGATAGCTTTTCTTTGGTTAATTTTCATGTCAAGAGTCTCACCCTAATAATCAAATTCATGTGATCATTTCTGCCACCTCCCTCTTTTCTTTTTTTCTTTTTTTCTTTTCCTTTCGTTTGAGAGTTATTTCAAATGATTAATGGTTATTTAAGGCATGAGAAAGAGACCTATGCTCAATGGCTTAATCTCTACAGAGGTTCATCGTCAAGGCATAGGCTCTCTTTCATGCCAAGAATCACTTCTCGCTTGATATTTCTTCTCATTTAGTAGACTCAACCATCACTTTGGACAAATTGATTAAAAAATGGAAAGGACTAGTAAAATCAGCTTAAAATGAACTAAATTGACATAAAGAAAATGTTTAGAGTTGGTTGGATTTGGTCGGACGTTATGCCAAGTCCATTACTCTGAGAATTGTCACTTATCAATCTATGATATGTTGATGAGACTTGGGGTGTGTCTACTTCCCTCTTTGAGCCTTCATGATAAGAGGGAGGGGTGGTTTTCCATTACATTTATTCAATTTTGTCCAAATGTGTTTGAAATCATCAAGCCATCAAATTGTGCTTGTTGGTGGTTTCAGACTCGAAATCATTCTTCTCTTGAGTTTCCCATGACAGAGAAGAGCAGAAGGGACAAACAGGGCCTAGAAAGGCTCTATCTGCATTGTTCTCACCTTAGAGTATAAAAATATTTTTGGCATAAAATTAGGGCACGACCGACTCTTTTTGGACCTAGTCGGATCTCATTTGGGGCCGGCCGGCTCCCAATGTTTGGCAAGCAGTGAGTTTTTTGCAGAAATATAGGGCAATGGCTGAGGGTGAGGCAAAGCAATCTGGGCAGACAGAGCAGCTTCTAGACACTGTGCATGCAATTATTGTGCCTCATTGTTACTTGTATTCGTATTATTATCTTATTATTGTAATTATTGTTGTTGTAAATATTAATTGTTGTCACAATTGCATTGGATATTATTGTCGTGTAATTAGTATTGATATAATATCTTTGTTGTAATAAATTACATAGTTAGCTTAGTGTCCCTTGAATTTGTAATAAATAGTTAATTAACTTAGCTAGTTAGTTATTTAATTCATTTATTCGAATTTGTAATAGCTAGTTTTAATTCGGACACTTGGTAGCATCATATTTCCTTAACGTTTCCCATGTTTGCATACACTCGTCTAGCATACATTAGGGTACGACTCATCATACTAACCGATGTCAAATTCAAATTCTTACTTGAATATGTGATTTTTCATGTCTTTAATCGGATCATATACCATGCTAGTAGCCGAGCCTATTAATTGCATGATTGTATGTGTTGCATTAGTCATGTTGCATTGGTTAGGAGCATGAATGTCTTCTTATAATTTTGCTTTGTTTGGCCTGCCTTGGAGTACTAGGTGAGCACCAATTGCTTTAGCATGTTGCATTGTGTGATTGTTGCCATGTTAAGCATATCTTCCATGAGGCTAAGTGCTTAAGTGACATATCTATTTGAATGCCTTTGGATGAAGGCTAATTGTTCAAATTGGGATAATTTGATGAATGTATATATGGGATCACTTTTTCAAGTAGTGCATATTCAAAACAATTTTCAAACAAACATGAAATCAAAGTGTTTCAATTTTTGCAAATTAGTCTATACTTGCGTGCGTCACATAGTAATGCTAGCCTAATAATCAGAACAAGAGTATATAATGTAAATAAAAATCACATCATGATTAGTAGAGGCTGATTTTTGATCGGGTGATTGGGGTACTCAATTCATGACCTTCTCCTCTCATACCTAAGTTCTCAAGCTGAGACACTTTGGTGATGACGGACACGTGGCCTTTAGCACGAGTCATGGGTTTCCTAAAATTTTCAAAAATATTTAGGTGGTGACTCTGAAATCTGGCAATGCAGTCCATTTTTGGCATTCTTGATAAAAATCGATTTTCCAAAAGATTTGCTAGATTTAGACTCATTTGTGTTTCTCTATTTCATATTGTACTTGTGAAATCAGATTTACAACCACAGGAGTCTGAACTATAGGGCTAATCGTATCCAAAAGGAGCATGAAAAGCAAGCTACAAGCATATCCCGACAACCAGGTATATAGTTGGTTGGCCTCACACATTGGGTGTTTTATTTCCCTTTTCAGTTTAGATGCCAGTTTGGACATGACTAGACCTGCCCAGAGGAGGGGGTGGAATACTCGGCTCCATTTCCTATTCGTGGTTTACACTTGCCTCAGTACCTTGCTGCTTGGAGGACGAGAGAGCTCCTGGCCCCTGCCCCTAGCTTCAGTTATGCCCTTTCTGACGAATGCTTGGGTTGGCTCGAAGACGAGGCACGGGTTGGGCCATCTTTGGCAGCCGAGATTTCCGCAAGCACGAATAGAGGACACGGGAACACCTGACTCATCTATGCCCCTAGTTTATTGCTTTGACTTTTCTTTTCAAGTTTTTATAATGTAAAGGCAACTTTGATTATAAATCAAAGAGTTAGAGAATGTACTTGTGTTAAAATCAATGGAATTAAAGTTGTGAGCACTAAAAAAATTTCCTTTTGGTCCCAAAATGGTCTAAGTTGTAAGAGGTAAAATTTTGAGAAAAATCAACTTTTATTATAACTTTTCAAAACCGTTTTCAGAAACACTCACTACTTGACATGCATGGAATCAGTCCCCAAGATGCACAACCCCGAAACATTAAATCACAACTGCCTATAACTGCATTCACCATACCGGCCCTTCTGCCAAAATAAAGAAGATCACATAACCGAGCTAACAGATAATAGAGAAAGATGGCCCGATCAAATGAACGAATAGGACAGTTGAATTGGAGATGGTTATGGCCGAACTTCGGGATGAAGTTGCCTACGTATCCCAAAGATAGGAATTGGGCCTTATGTAGTTCAGTTTTGGTTCATTTGAGTATTAACTCTCTCCTTTTGCGTTCTAACTTTTGCCAAAGTCACCCTTTAGGGTTTTTAACCTTGCGAGCTCAGTTTTTATTTATTTATAATTTTTCATGCTCTAACTTTTGCCTAGGTCGCCCTTCGAGGTTTTTGGCCTAGCGAACCTCTCAAGGATAGTATTTCTTCAATTTGTCCAAATTGATCAACTGTGAAAACTCCAGACCATCTAGGTCCATAAGGATAATCGCCCCTCCTACCAGATAGATTTGATGATGTAAGGACCAGTCCAATTGGGTCTGAACTTGCCCCTAGAACCATGGATGGGAGTTTGGTTGTCTTTCAGCACCATATCTCCTTCCCTGAGATTTCTGGACTTGACTTTCTTGTTAAAAGCCCTAGCAATTCTGCGCTGGTAGCCCTGGATGTGATATAATGCCTTCAACCTTCTCTCATTAGACAGCATCAACTCTTCATACCTGCTCTGCTGCCAATCCGCCTCTACCATCTTCCACAAGATGTTCATAATGTTCTTGTTGGCGGCCTCAACAACTCCATTGGTCTATGGTCTATATGTTGATGACTTGTGAAAAGCCACATTGTATTTCTCGAGTAGATCCACCGCCTCTTTCTTGAAGTGTGAGCCGTTATCTGATATGATCTCGTTCGGAACTTCCGTACCGACAGATGATGTTGTTTCTGATAAACTTGGCTACATGTAACACTTTCAACACAGCATAAGACTGAGCTTCCACTCACTTCATAAAATAGTTAATCGCCACCAGAATGAACTCATGTCCATTTGAACCCTTTGGTGAGATTGCACCGATAATGTTGATTCCCCAGACTGAGAAAGGCCATGGTGAAGTCATGTTGTAAAGCTTTGACAATGAGATGTTCATGCAATTGTCATGGATTTGACATTTGTGGCATTGCCATACAAAACCAATACAATCCTCCTCCATAGTTGACCAATAGTAGCTTTGTCTAAAGATCTTCCTAGCCAGCATCACACCGTTCATATGCGCTCTACACTTTCCTCCGTGGATAGCCTCCATGAGATGCTTTGATTCCTCTTCTTCAATACATAGCTTATGCATTCCTAGATGGCCTCATTTATATAGCTTGTTTCCGCAGATGATAAATTGGACGGCCAGACCCGTATTCTCCGTTTATTTTTGGCATTTGCCCCTAGTGGATATGTCTCCTTTTCTAGAAAATTCCAAATGTCATAATACCAGGGATTTTTGTCTTGAACCTCATCTATTGTGGTTATTGAAATGGTCACATAAGCGGGCGTATATTTATGTTCGATAATGATCAGATGCATCTTGACTAAAAGCGGGATGTCTACTATGGAAGATAAAGTTGCCAACGCATTAGCAAACCAATTGTTCTCCCTTAGCAGGTGTGTGAATGTCAGTTTTTCAAACCTCAAAATCAGAATATCCAGGGCCTGATGATAAACCTTCATTTTCTCTTCTTTGACTTTCTAGTCTCCGTTCACTTGAGAAACAACCAAGTTCGAGTCTCCGATGACATCCAACCTTATTGTCCCTAGTTCTAGGGCAGCTTCCAAACTAGCAATACACACCTCGTATTCTGCTTCATTGTTGGACACTTTGAACTAGAGTTTGAAGGCTAGGGCTATATGGGAATCATTGGGTGCTATCAGCAACACACCTATCACATAACCGTATTGATTGGACGCTCTGTCAAAGTACATTGTCCATGTTCCCTCTTTCACTTGCAGAATGTCTTCATCAGGGAACAAATACTCCACTACTTTGTCTCCTTCCACTAGGTGGTTTGCCAGGAATTCTGCTACAGCTCCTCCTTTAACTGATTTGTGCGTTACATACTTGAGATCAAATTTAGAGAGCAAAAGCAACCAACGAGCTGGCCTACCCGTAAGTGCCGGTTTCTCAAAAAGATATTTAATGGGATCTAATCTCGAAACCAGGATTATAGAGTAAACTAACACGTAGTGCCTTAACTTCTTGGTAGCCCATACCAAGGCTAGGCAAGATTTCTCTAGGGGAGTGTAACGGGTCTCATGGTTTAGCGTCTTCTTGCTCAAATAGTAAATGGCTTTCTTGACCTTAGCTTTAGACTCTTGAGCTAACATGCACCCCATGGATGAATCTGTTATCGACAAATACAGAATCAAAGGCTTCCCTGGTTCTGGCAGTGACAACACAGGCAGATTCTGGAGGTCCTGCTTGACCTGCTCGAAGGAGAATTGACATCTATCATCCCATCGAAACTTCTACCCTTTCTTCAGGAGACCAAATAGTGGTTCACAAGTCAAGGTTAATTTTGAAATAAACCGTCTTATGAATTGTACTTTACCTAGAAAGTCACACACCTCCTTTTCAGTCCTTAGTGGTGGCATTTCTAAGATGGCCTTGATTTTGGACAGATCTACTTCAATTTCCCTCTGTGTGATTAGAAATCCCAGCATTTTCCTTATTGTCACCCTAAACATGCATTTCTATGGGTTTAACCTCAATCTGTATTCCTTGATTCGTTCAAATTTTTTTTCTAGTGCGGTGTAGTGGCCTTCTCGCTCTTTGGACTTGACAATCATGTCATCTACGTACACCTCGACCTCTTTGTGGATCATGTCATGCAGGATGGTGGTTGCGGCCCTTTGATATGTAGCCCCATCATTCTTCAACCAAAAAGGCATGACTCGGTAGCAGTATGTACCCCACGGTGTGGTGAATGCTGTCTTTTCTCTGGGTGCCATCAGAATCTGATTGTACCCAGAGAACCCATCTATGAATGATAGCAATGCATGGCCCGTGATGAAGCCCACCAACTCATCAATGTGCGGTAGTGGGAAGTCGTCCTTCGGACTAGCTCTGTTCAGGTCCCAAAAGTCGACACAGACCTCGGATTCTACCATTTTTCTTCGGAACTAGGACGATATTGACCAACCAGGTCAGATATTCAAACACTAACAAGAATCCTGCATCAATCTGTTTGGTGGCCTCTTCATTGATTTTCAATGCCCAATTCAGATGAATTCTGTGCTGTTTCTATCTGACTGGTCGGGCCTCAAGGTTAAGAGGGATCCAGTGCTATACAATCTCAAGATCGATTCCAGGCATGTCTTCGTAGGACCACATGAAAACATCTTTGAAATCTTTTAATAAAGCGATTAAATGCTCGTGTTCCTCCGAAGACAACATGGACCCGATTTGGACCAAGCGAGGATCCTCCTCAGTATCCACGTTAATGGCAATGATTTCATCAATACAGGGCTTAGCACGCCTCTCCTCCTCTCGATTAATCAAGTTTCTCAAAGCTAGATGAATTTCTTCCTCTTCGTTTTTATTAAAATTCTGAAAGTCTTGGTCAATACAATAAATTAACGGCACAGAGTAGTACATAGAATCTACAGTGTTCTCATTCATAAGTTTCGACTCTTTGGTTACAACCTACTCAAAAGAGAAGGAAAAAGCGGACCTCGACAGGACCTTGGCATCCGGGTTACCACCCCCGGGAATGCTAGACTTAGACTCTCCAGATTGACTCAAATATGATTCTGACTCCATAGACTTAGTGGAATCAGATTCTAGCTCATTACCCGATTCAAAACTGGAAAGAAAGCGTTTCTCTAGCTGCCAAGTAAGACATAGTGCCCTCGATGCATCCAGAATACCACTGGTGGGATCCACACTCGGTTCCTCTCCGATCATAGAGACGGTAATGCTATCCCCCTAGTTCTCTCTGTTGGTCGCCGGATCTGTCAAGAGATCAGCTAGTGTTGCCCCTATGTCAACCTCACTATTGTCTAATTCATCCTTTTTGCTCCAGCTAGCGTTGATGCTTGGTTTAGCCCTTTCTTCATCACTGTCTTGCAACTGATGGTCAAAGAAAATCTCGAATCTGAGGACGTGCTTTTTCGAGGAATTTTTCCAAGGATCAGAAAAGCCACAAAAAGGGAAATCCTCTCCGTCTCTAACAAAACGGCCATTCAACGTCCCCCAGATTGGCCTGTGGATGAGCTCATAATGCTTCCCAGCTCTCTTGGCCTTGGCTCTGCCCCTAATTTTTCCCCCCTTTCTTATCCAGTCCGCTTTGGTGGGCACATAGCCCAATCCAAAGGCATGCGGGTTGTGTGGCACCTCTACTAATGCTACAACACCCTTCCACCCGCTCTTTCCGAGCCCCATTCCCGAAACATGCCGCAGCTTATTCATGAAGCAGATGGACTGGGCACTAACGTACATGGCTTCATCTATGGCCAGAATTGTTTGCACCATTCGGGCTTCCACTAGAGTGAATCCCGAGAGGAATACATCCTCATCGCCATGATTGATCTCTAACGCTGGCGTAGTCACCTCTGGAGGCAGTTGGATAGATGAGTTCCCAAAAACTATTGCTACTCCTTCCTTATGAGGATATTTCAACATTTGATGGAGGGTAGAGATAACCTTTATGTGATGTAACCAAGGCCTCCCTAACAGTAGGTTAAAGGAAGCTGGCACATCCAGTACGTGGAACTCGATCTCTTGCTCAGATGGGCCCACCTGGACTTGCACTTTCACTGTACCCATGACCTTTCTACTTGTGCTGTTATATGCCTGTATCACCTGGGTCGCAGGGATGAAGTTTACCGGTTTGAGGCCTACCACATAGGCAGTACGGGAATGATAGACATTAATGGCAGAACCAGTATCTACTAACACCATTGGCACCCACTTTTCTTTGCACTCCACAGAAATGTATAATGGCTTGTTATGAGCCAAACCTTCTGGCGGCAACTCTTTGTCTGAGAAAGTGAGCATTGGCTTGGCTCCGCTTGGAAAGACCAAGCCCACAAGTTGCTCGGGCATAGTATCAATGGACAATTTATCCTTGTCCATTGCCGACAATACTGACTGTTGGTGCACCTGTGAAGCCATGATGAGTGCCCAGATAGAGATATCGGCTTGAATCTTCTTGAGCTGCTTCAGAACCAACTCCTTTTCTAGTTACTTCTCCTTCTGTTTCTCGACCTCCTGGTCCTTTCCTAATGGCTTTGCTTGATCCAGGTGTGGAGGTTTAAAATACCGTCCACTTCTTATGAGATGGTCTATCTCCTCAGCATACCATGTATTATCTAGGATGCAGTCTCCCCAATCTTTGTTAGTATAGGCCAGATGCAAATCATTGTCGTGCCACCACTCGCTATCAGCTGCCGGCAAACAATTGTCTGGCTCTACCTAAATCATCTTCACAGTACAAATGTCCCTCTTAGGGAAACACGTTGTTACGGTTTTCTGGCTGTCTTCAATTCTTTATTTTTCAAATTACCTCAGCATAACTTTTTATTCAGGATCTGTAGTTCCTGCAACACCCACTTATGGTTTTCCTACGCATGTGCCCTCCGACAATTTTCCTTTCTCATCAGCCTTCTTAACCACTACAGCTACCTCTATTTTCCTTCCCTCTAGCTTAATCTCAATCTCTTCTTCCTTGACTGGCTCATCACTAAGCTATTCGGTATTATCAGTCGATCCATTTAGGTTGAACCACCCAATCTATATATCTACCTGATCATGCTCATAGAAGAACTGTAGGTTGTCTAGATTTTCTTCTAAGTTTGCCATATCATCCAACCCCTGGTTCAGGCTATCCTCCCTAACCATATTAATGTCCCCCTGAAGTTGGCAACACGACCTCAGGCCTGAGTTGAGTAGTATAGACAATCTATTGGCTCGGATCATACTTGCTTTTAGATGAGTCCCCAGGACATTCTGATAGCAAACCAGTACCTCTCTTCGAGGTCAACATCTCTTCTACCGTAGGTGTTGTCACCATTGATCTGGAAAGCTCAAGTTATAGGTTAGAAGTGTCCATCATGCACAAGTCTGTGCCCTCAAGAATGGACAACATCGGATTTGGTAGGCGGGAAGGGGTAATATAGATGCTGGGGTCATAGGAGGTGGACAGTGTATGGATAAGGTGAAGATTTCAAGGTGGGGGGACTTGATTATGGGCTGGGAGTGGATTAGTAGGTACATTTGGTTTTTGGGGTGGAGCGATGACCTTGTTGTCAATGAGATCCTGAATCTCATGACGTAAGCAGTAGCATTGATTGGTTTCATGACCGTGCTGCTGGTGGAACACATAGTATTTTGTGGGGTCATGCTTCGATGGAAGAGGGTCAGGAAGTGAGCGAGGTTCTAAGGGTTTTAGGTGCCCTTTCTTGATCAGCACCTGCATGGCTTTGGATAGGGTTATGTATAGCGGGTGAAAAATTCTACCTGGAGGTCGAGTAGGGTTAGATGGTGTTTGTGGGCCTAGGTTGGCAAAGGGGTCAGCCATTTAGTTGCGGTGAAAACACTTACGTCCGATGGCCTTGCAGCTGTGCTACCATTGGTAGCATTGGAACTACGAACAAACGACCTCTTAGCCAGCTCCTTATCATCAGTAATAATCCCCTGTTTCATGGCATCTTCGATTTGAACCCCCATCTCGTAAAGCTCTTTGAATGTAAATAGAGGGAGAACAATTATTTTCTGTAGCAACTTGCCACGCAAATTTCGAACAACCATTCTAATCAGGTCCTTTTCTAAAGGTCAAGTGGTCATCATAGACACTTTAGCCCTTCATCTTGTCACAAACTCAGAGAAACAATCCTTTGGCTCTTGACCCGTCGCCTTAAGATCACTAGTTGCGACCTCGATTTGTGTATTGTAAGAGTACTGAGCAATGAAGGACTCGGCTAACTCCTCCCAGTTCTTTTTTGTAGAATCTTCTAACTTGGCTTATCAGATGGCCGTTGTACCTGACATGGTGCGACCAAAGAGAGATAACTTTTGCAACCTAGTCAAACCCATCGGCCGCAAGATATTTAAAAATAGCCATAAGTGAACCATCGGGTCCCCAAAACTGTCAAAGCGGTCAATGTGCGGCATCTTAAACCACTCTGGTAAGGTAACCACAAATTTGGTATACCCATCCTCTATGTTAGGAATAGAGTTAACCCCTTGCGCTTTTTTGAACAACTTCTCCAGTTTGTTGATTTTGAATGTGGTCGGGTCAATCTCAAATTCGAATGGTGCCTCAGTTTGATAGACCGGGGCTCTGGAAGCTTGTGCTGGGATAGGTTTTGCTTGGATAGAGAAAACCAAAATACCCTCGGCTTGTGGATCTGGAGCAGTGGCAGTGTTAGCAGTGCCACCGGGTAGAGGGATAGCCGTGGTGGGTACTTGTGATACAAAGGCCACAGCTAGTTGTGGTTGCTGTTTCTGTAGCCTAGTTATGACGTCAGCTTGACGGGCCGCATCATGCTGTAGTGTCTCAACTGTTTATTGCAGATGGAGTATTAATTCCTCCATATGTGGCGAGGGATACTGTGCCATTGGAATAGGTGGCTGTCCTTGAGCTGAACTGGAAACAAATAATTGTTCTTGAACCGGACTAAATACAGGAGAGCTGAGAGGTGAATGGTGATAAGAATAGAACTTGTGAATTTTGTCTGATCCTCCTTCGCTTTTGTAGCTCGCCTTTTCGTGCTCCTTTCGGAAGACGACTAGCCCTACAATATCGGACTCACACGGTTCTGAATCTGATTCCACAAGTGCAATGTGAAATGGATAAACACCAAAGAGTTCAAATTCGACAAATCTTTTGGAAAATCAATTTTGAATCAAAATGTCAAAAATAGGCTATTTTTCCAGATACAGAGTGTAGACACCCCATTTTTGACCGCCCTTAAGACTTGGGCGCTACTGATTGCTTACTTAGTGATGCAGGCTATGCTATGCAAATGGTCGATTTCTTTGGCATGGAGAGCGTCAAATCCTAACCTCACACCCCATTTTGGACCAAGGCTATTTTGAATGGTTTTTAGACCTTAAAACTCTCTCTTTCAAAATATTTTTGAAATAAAGTTCCTACGATGTTCCGACGCTCGCATTTTGTTAAATGTCACGCTTTTCGGTAAATCGAGCAAGGACAAAGTGGGGATGAATGAAAGAGAGATGAAATCTTTTGAAAAATCTTTCAAAACACCTTGTTTAGGGGTTTGGATTTGAAGAAAAGAGGAGCAGAGGGAAAAAACCAAGTTGGGAAAGAAGATGGGCATGAACCGTTAAGAGAGAGTCGAGCATCCCTCGCTAAATCTGGCCTATCTTTTTGTACATTTGGATTTCAGCTATGAGGCCACCACCGTTGAAAATAAGATTTATGGGGCTTCATTTTTCACTCAAGAATCTCCTCAAGCCGAGGCCAGATGAGGGAGATATGGCTGGTTGAAGTAGGGCATCAATCCGGTTGGACCGAAACTGAGCAGCCTTCACTAAAAGAGGGATATCTCTTAGCATAGTTAGAATTTTGATGTGAGGCTGCCACCATTGGAAATTGTACTTCTGGGGATTCAATTTACACACAAGAATGACCTAAAAAGGCATCCAGATGAAGGAGTTAGGCTTCCTTCAAATCGGGGACTAGGACTGATTTTTGTTGCCGGCCTCTATGGGAGTGTGCCGGCCATGAATGGCCAATGCCGGCCCTATGCCATCCAAAAGTGACCCCTGTCGGCCAACAATGGTAAGGTGCCGGCCATTGATGGCAGAAAGCAGAATTTTACAGATATTTTGCACCAGGTTGCTCCAACTGTCTCTCTTGAGATATTTCCAGTGGAAAGCTTGTATTTTGCTATATAATGAAGCCTTGTATCTCATATTCAAAGGGGTTAGAACATTTTAGAACACTTTGGGAGTGAAAAACTTGGGAGCCTCTCTCTCTACACCTCTCTCTCTACATTTTTCCTCTCAAGAACCCTTGTGCATAAGAGCTCACAAGTGTGGATACACTTCTCCTTTGCCTTTGAACCCTTAACAAGAGTTGTTGATCATTGGGCTGAGGTAGCTTGGGACTTGGTTTGAGCTCCAAAAGGTGATTTTGGCTCAAGAAAAGTGGCTGCCTTTGCTGCTGTGGTCAAAAGGTAATCACTCATCTCTTTTAGCTTGTTTTGCATACTAGCTTTGCCATAGTCTTCAACTACTTCGGGGCTGTTTTTTGGGGTGGTGTTGAACTACAAAAACCTCTGTTTTTCAGTCCTAAAAATGGTGGTTTAAGCCATGTTTGGCTAGGGGTTATCTCTTCCTTTTGCTCCTTGGCTTGTAAAGCCTTTTGAGCTTTCTTTCAAGGCCTTTCAAAACAACTTTTTGTGGCCTTTTAACCACTAAAATCCAGAGAATTTTTAGTGGTAAAAACCATGTTTTGAGGTCCCAAATAGGAGGGGGTGGTCTCCCCTCCTCTTGTCTTGCTTGCTTGTCTTGTTGGCCTATCAAATGAGCATGTGTTTTTAACCCTTTGAGGCTTAGTTCAAGAACTTTTTTGTGACTTTTTAGATCTTCCATAACTCTATTTTGGGCTGGTTTTGTCACCTCTTGCATGCTTCTTGTACTTGTAGTGTAATCCTACTTGTAGCCTTGCAAAGTAGCATGTCTTTGTGCCTTGAATTTGCTTAGTTCAAGCATGTTTTTAGCCATTATTTGTCATTCCATAACTCTGTTTTTGGCTGATTTGGTCACCTCTTGCATGCTTTTGGTACTTGTAGTGCAATCATGCTTGTTGGCCTAACATGCTTCATGCTTTTGTTCATCATTCTAGCATGTGTTAGCTTTCCTCCAGCACATTTTTGCCACTGATTTAACATGCTTGAGGTCTGTTTTAAGTGGTCTTGGCCATGTAAGGCTTGCTTAGTATGGTTGTAGTGTAAAGGCCCTTGACTAGCCTTGTGTTTCGAGTCCCATAGCATGCTTTGCTTGGGTTGTTTGCATGATATGGCATCATTTAATATGTAATTTTAGAGCATATTACTCTGTCACATACTCACACATATCACTCTTTAAGTGCTTTTGAGAGTTGAACCTTTTTGCCTTGTTGGTGAGCCAATACATGAGCTTATTTTTCTTGCCATCTATGCTACAAGTCTAGCATGTTTTTGCCACTATTTTGACATGCCTTAGATCTGTTTTGAATGGTTAGGGTCATTTGAGAATTGCTTAGTATGGTTGTAGTGTAAAGGGCCTTGTCTAGCTTTGGGTTTTGAGGCCTTTAATATTTTGTGCATGCGATGTTTGCATGGTATGACACCATTTAGCAAGTAATTTCAGTGCATATAGTGTAGTCACACTCTCATATACTTCACTTCTTCATAGCTTTTGAGGGTTGTGTATCATGCCTTGCTCATAGGCCAACATGTGTGCATGTTCTTCTAGCATTTTGAGCTTCCATTCCAGCATGCTTAGGCCATTGTTTTGGCATGCATGAGGTCTATGCATGGCTGGTTTATTCATTTCAGATTGATAATGCATGCCTCTTGAGTGATGCTCTTTATTAGCTTAATGTATTTGGCATTTGAGCATGCATTACATATGTTGTTTGCATTGCATTGTGTTCAACCGGACGTTATGTTGAACACAAGGTTGATTGGTCCACTTCATACTCAAATTGATGAAAGTGCGCCAATCTTCCTTGGTCTCTATTGCCTTTGATCATCCATGATGAGGTAGTAGATTTAGAGTCTTGTTTGCATTGCATCCATTGAAATGTGTGCAAGTTGGATCTTTGGCCATCATGCATTGTATGCTTGATTGATGGTCTTGGATCCAATGATGCACCTCCATTGATGTTTTGAAGTGATATGGAGTGGCATAGTATGTACATACCCTTGGGAGACCCTCACTTTCCTCTATTTTGTGCTCTGTTGCAGCTTGGTGTCACAGCACACCAGTGGCTGGCAGCTCTTCATTGTTGGCCAGCACCCTTTCATCTGTGGTCGGCAGTGTGCATCCTTGGCCGGCAGGGGGTCGGCAGCAGCTCCTCATGGCCGGCAGGCCATTAGTGCACTCCCTAGCACTGTTTTGGTAAGTTTCAGTAGCAAGCACTGGGAGACACCTTGCAAACAGAGCCTCTTGAGAGCAAACCAGAGAGCTTTTCGGGGCAGAAACCGAGCATGCATCCTTCATTGTTCAAGGCGGAGCTGTGGCAGCCTAATTTAGATGCTTTTCATACTTAGTTGGTTTTGTAACTTAATTAATTTGATTAATTAGTTGGTTTGTAATAATTAGTTTAATTAGCGTAGCTAGTTGGCTAAATTCATTCGGACCCTCCGTCGAGAGGGCAAATGCTGTAATAAGTGTGCGTGAGTGTGTGAATGTCTTCCAACCCCACGTCTTTCTCCTTTTTATTTACCAGCTTTTGATAGTTAGTTTTAGGGCATGTTTCAATTAGCATACCTTATGTTTGCATGCGTGCATCATTCATTTGTCTTGCATGCACCGGGCTCGGCGCATCATTCAAACTGCATTGTATTTCAATACCTATTTAAATACATGTATCAATTGTTGCATTCATATGCCATCTTAGCTAGCGGAGCCTAATCTAGTTTCATTTTGCATGCGTTACATTAGACATCTTGTATCATTAGGATCATGCATTGATTTCTACTTGGTTTCGTTTTTTGCTCGGAGTACACTGTGAGTGTTTATGCTTTAGCATCTTGCATGTGTGTAAGTGCTGCCATGATAGCATGCTTGCCATGAGGCTATGTTCTTATTTGATATAACTGCATGAATGCCTGTGGATGAAGGCTTCATTGCTTAAATTGGAACAATTCATCAAAATGTGAGTTTTAAGCCCACTTTGCGGAGTGACAAAATCATGTTGTTTTCTAAGCCCACTTGAACGTGACAAATCTGCGTCTTAGCCTACTTGTGAGTAGCACTTCCAAACCATTTTCGAGAAACAAATATGGGATGTTTTGTTCCAATTCTTGCGATTGAGTCTATACTTATGTGCTGTGTGCATCACATAGTAAGCTAGCTAATAAATTAGAATAAGAACACATGTGTTTTCAAAAACAACATATCATGTTAGTAGAGGCCGATCTTTGATCGGGCGAGCGGGGGTGCTCATTTTAGGACCTTCCCCTCTCATGCCCAAGTTCCCGAGCCGAGGCAAGTTTGGTGATGACGGACACGTGGCCTTTGGCACAAGTCAGGGTTTTCTAAATTTCCCAAAACAAAATATTTAGGTGGCGACTCTAAAATCTGGCAAAGTAGTCCATGTTTGGCGCTTTTTGATTAAAATCAGTTTTCCAAAACGATTTGCCGGATTTGGACTCTTTGGTGATTTATCAGTCTTACATTGCACTTTGTGAGATTAGATTCAGAACCGTGACAGGAGTCCGAATTGTAGTAGCTAAGAACAACAATTCGCGCCCTCACGCGTGGAGCAAGTTTGGGCGGTCTACACAGAGTCGTCATCTAAATATTTTTGGGAAATTTAAGAAACCCATGACTCATGCCAAAGGCTGCGTGTCTGTCATCACCAAGATTGTCTCGGCTCGAGAACTTAGGTATGAGAGGCAAAGGTCATGAATTGAGCACCCCCGCTTGCCTGATCAAAGATCGGCCTCTACTAATCATGATGTGATTCTTATTTACATTATATGCTCTTGTTTCGGTTATTAGGCGAACATTACTATGTGATGCGCACATAAGTATCGACTAATTCGCAAGAATTGGAACACTTTGATCTCATGTTTGTTTTGAAAATTGTTTAATCTGTACCACTTGAAAAAACGATCGCATATGTACATTACTCAAATTATCCCAATTCAAGCAACTAGCCTTCATCCACAGGCATGCAAAAAGTTTATCACTTAAGCACTTAGCCTCATAGTGAACATGCTTTGATATGGTAACAACCATACTCATGCGATACGCTAAAACAAGTAAAAACTCATCTAGTACTCCAAGCCAAAAAAGATGATAGAGTTAGAATAATGCATGATCCTAACTATGCAATATGACTAATGCAACGCATGCAATATGTAATTACTAGGCTCGGCTACTAATATGCCATATGAATCAAGTTGTGTCGTCGCGCAGGAGGGTCCGAATAAACTAACTAGCTAAGCTAATTAGCTAGATATTACAAAACGAATTAACTAATTATTACAAACCAAATAAACTAACTATGCTAGCTAGTTACTACAAAACCAATGAATTAATTAACTATTCTATGGAACTAACTAATTAATTACACTAATTAATTAATTACAATATGAATACAACATGAAATAAGTAATTAAATTAACTAATCAATCCTAGGAAGCGTGGAATGCCCATGCATGCACGGATTTCCACCTGAAAAGCCCACTGTTCTGCTGCCAGAATGCTTTTGTTGCACAGTAGAACATCTTTTCACCTTAGCCTCTGCTCTGTTCTATTCCAAAAAGTTGCTGCTCAATTTTACAAAAGTGGCTGGCAGGCGGCCGGCCACAAATGGTAGCCTGTCCTCCATAATTAGTGGCCTGCCGACCAGAAAAAGTGCCCTGCTGGCCACTGAAGCTTGGTTCCCCCTGTTGCAACAGAAAGCATACAGAGCACAAAACAGGGTATTCTCAAGGTATGCTTGTATACCTTACCCCTCCTTATCATCAAAATAGCTCAAAGGAGTGACAAGCCCAATTCACAAGCCATCAATCGATACAATTTCATTGTATGATGGCCTGTGAACCAAGGTGTACAATTTCAATAAATGCACAAGAAAATACTCGCAAACCTCCTCCCTATCATGGATTGACCAAGGGAAGTGGTTGACCTTGGAAACTTGAACCATTTCATCACTAGCAAGTAGGAAATGCCTCAAGTTTCTATGTGTTCAATTAACGTCCGATTGAACACCAAATTGCCTATTATCTTGCATCATTTTTTAGTTTCCATTTTGTTACTTCTTTTTTAATCACCAACCATTCTTTAACCAATTGAGTCCACAAGGGAGCTTTAAGTCCTTTAATGGAAAGGGACACAAAACCAAGTGTTGTCTTGGGCATGAGAGAAGTGTCATGCTGTTAGTAATGAACCCCCAAAGGGATTAAACCATTAAGCACAAGACCTCAATATCAAGCTTAAACAAACAAGTAGTTTGGAACAACTTTCAAAGCAAAGAAAAGGCTAAGAAAGGGGGAAGGTTGCATAGGTGATTAGAGGTGATCACAAGTATGGAAAGCAAGAAATAAATGCTATCAACTCAAATAGGTTGGTGGCTAAGGCCTAAACCACCAAGCCTATGAGGACAATTACACTGTAAGCATGCAATACAAGGCTCAAATGCAATGAACAACTAAAAATAGTCCTAAAACAATCCTGAAACAATCTTAAAACATGCTAGAATTAAGACAAAAATAGCTAAAACAATAAGCTACAACATAGAGCAAGTTAAGCTAGTAAACAAGCACAAGGAGGGAAGGCTACCCCCTCCATTTTTGGGACTTCAAAACATGGTTTTAGCCACTGAAAAAGCTCTCAGATTTAGCAGTAAAAAGCTCAAAAAAAGTTGACGAAGAGGTGGGAAACACAAGGGCAAAGGCCTAAGAAATGAGGTACAAAGAAGGGTGCTTCACCCCTCCACCCCTAATGGCCTTAAACCAGAAGTTTCAGCCCAATAATAATGGGTATAAATAGCCCAAAAACAGTGTAAAAACAGTAGGCAAAATAGCAAATAAAGAAAAGAAATAAGCCAAGACTTATACCTCTTGAAGAGGAGAACCTTTTCCAAGTGTTAAACCAACACTTACACACCCTCAAGAACTCAAAGTAAGCTCAAAAGTGCCTCAGCCCAAATACCACAAGGTTTGGTTTAGAGTGCATAGACAAAAGCTTAAGAATTTGCAAGAGAGAGATAATTTTGCTGCAAAAAGGTTCAACCCTCAAAAATGAAAGGGGAGGTCTTCTATATATAGAAAAACATGAAACTCCCTTAGAAATATCCATACATACACATGTCGGCAGGTGCATGCATCTGTGAAAATAGTTGGCACATCTGGCCAAAATATCTGCAAAAATACACAAGTGGCCGGTAGCCCACATTAGTGGTCGGCAGGCCATACTAAGGCGCCGGCAGGTCCTAGGGTTTTTAGGCTTGAAAAACTGTGATTTTGGTCCAAAACAAGACAAAATGTGTGTAGGGTTTGAAGGCTCAAAGCTGTGGCATTCTGCTAAGGACTTCGAGCACTTGACAAGCATATATACATTCATCATTGGCTGCGCAAGTGGTGGCGCCAATGTCGTAAGGGCGGTAAAAATGGGATGTCTACAGTTGCCCCTCTTTGACAGAACTCGGAGTCATGAAATGACGTGAGTGAATGTCAAAGCCCGAAGATGACCCATTTTGACAAAGCCGTATGACTTGGGCAAACAATCAAGACATAAATTAAATGGTTGCACTCGCAAGCTGCCTACGTATCCCTTTGCAGGGAATCAAACTGGCATAGTTCTGGGGCGAGATGCAAATGATATGCACAAAGATACTTTGAAACGGGACTCACACGCTACGCGAAGCCGACTATTTTGAAAACTCATGATCATGCAAGATGATGCGATGAGCAATAACAAGATAACAACACATAAATGAGCAGCTTTGAGCTTAAAACCAACACAGGTTCCAAGCAAAAAGATCTAAAACACACTCTAATCACGCCAAACTGTGAGATGAGGAAAGAAAACACCACTTATGGTTATGTTTCACGTGTCCTAAGAAACTGAGAAATAAAAATCGCTCGGGGTCACGTTTCACGCATCTCGAGATGAAAACCGCTCAAGGTCGCATTTCACGGGTCCTGAGATAAAAGCAAAACCGCTCAAGGTCGTGCTTCACGCATCCTGAGATACTCTAATCACGTTGAAATCATGAGAAGAGAAGAAAAATCGCTCGGGGTCGCATTTCACACGTCCCAAGATAAAACCCGGCCAGGGTCGCGCTTTTTATGTCCTGAGATACTCTAATCACGCTGAAATCATGAGAAGAGGAGAAAAATCGCTCGAGGTCACATTTCACGCGTCCCGAGATAAAACTCGCCCAAGGCCGCTCTTCATACGTCCTGAGATACTCTAATCATGCTGAAATTGTAAGAAGAAGAGAAAAATCGCTCGGGGTCACATTTCACCCATCTCGAGATAAAACCCGGCCAAGGCCGCTCTTCACATGTCTTGAGATACTCTAATCATGTTGAAATCGTGAGAAAAGGAGGAAAACTGCTCAGGGCCGCGTTTTATGCGTCCCGAGATAAAACCCGCCTAGGGCCGTTCTTCATGGATCCTGAGAAAGGAAAAAAGCTGTTTGGGGTTGCATTTCACGCTTCCCGAGATAAAACCTGCCCAGGGTCGGGTTTCACGTATCTTGAGATACTCTAATCACGCTAAAATTATGAGAAGAGGAGAAAAATTCCTCGGGGTCGCGTTTCATTTGTCCCGAGATAAAACCCGCCCAGGGTTGCGCTTCACGCGTCTTGAGATACTCTAATCACGTTGAAATCTTGAGAATAGGCAAAAAATCACTTGGGGTCACGTTTTGATTCCAAATTTTGCTAGAGGGCCCACTCCGCTGAGCTTGGTTTCTGAGTGAGCAATTTATATGCCAAACAGTAGGCTCGCCCGATCTGGTTGTTCCCATGCCACCCCTAGCGTCCATGAGGATAGCAGATAGCCTCCCGGTTGAGGCAATTATCCAATTCATGGTGGGCCTAGATGCTGATTTCTTCAGAGTGGAGGGCGACTGCGCGACGTTCATCCAGACTTCTCTCATGCCACCCTTGACCGGAGTTTGCATAGGCAAGGCAGCAGGTGCTCCCGCAGCGGGTGAGGCGACTCAGACGACTTGGGCCGATACTAGAGGGCCACTCCCGTTAGGCAGATTACCGATTGGCCGGATATTCCTACTATGCTTACATGTTGGCGGCCGACCGGGACAGCCTACTAGATTCCGATCAAGCCGGCAGAGGTAGGGCACGAGTATGTTAGAGCTCGAGGCGCACCTCAGGTATGGATCACACTTTACATTTTGCACCCCACATTTTCTACTTCAAATATTGATTATTCTAGATATTGAGCATCCAAATGCCCTTGCAGGCACCCATAAAGTATATAGAGAGCCCCCTCGAGCTAGTTGCCTCTCTAATTGACATGGTGTAGAGGAGAGAGACGCTGCTTGGTCTTCATGGTATTCAAGTAGTTTCCTCTATTTCAGCATGCATTTTACTATTAACTCTGTTGTGCACCACTCTATCATATTCCCATCGATACATTGGCACTTCCACTGTAGTCTTTTCCAAACTACACTAATACACTACATTGGCACACTGTACTCATATAGTATCTGGTTTCTGCATGACGCTCATTCTGCATATTACGCCTGTATCTAATACACACACTGTAATTGATATGTTGACAACTATTTTTCCAGATTCTGAGGGCACTATTGGCAGTAGTAGCACCAGCACCGGTAGCACCTCCTCCAGTAGTAGGGTGGAGAGAGAGAGAGAGGCAGGCCCCATCATGTGGCCGAGATGTGCGCCGCGGTCGAGGCAAAGATAGGGGTACCCAAGGCTAGAGCAATCCCTCGAAGCCCATTTTGAGTGATGATAATTCCGAGACCAGCGACTTTGAGAAGGCAGCGAGTCAACATTCTGCGTCATCTAAGAGCGGGGCCAATGATGCTGGCTCGGGGTCTGAGAGTGGAGATGATACCGAGGGTGGCTCCAAGGTAGGGAGGGGAGATGATGAGACGGGCTCTAGTTGAGAGTCTGATTTTAACAGCAGTGCTGACGGAGACAGTGCTCCAGAGTCCCCTCCGAGGAAGAGAAGGAAGAGGGCTTCTCGAGCTTGAGATGATTGGCGCCGATTTTTGTACTTTTTGCTTAGTTTCTTTTATTTTGGTAGCTTACCACATCTATAGCTTCAGATAGGTTTTACTTTTACTTTTGAAACTTGTACTCCCTTTTGTAAAAACTATGATCGAAATAAAAGCTCGCAGTTTTTATGAAAAATGTTATTATTTTTGCATCATGAGCACTATATTTGCATGAAATGGACATGGAATTGAATTTGAAAATGAAAACTTGTATTGGCGTAATGTTCCTAATCAGGTAATGAGATAGCCAACGACCAAAATACAAAATACAACTCGATAAGCAAAGCAAAAACAACTCAAACACAGATATACACACTTGCTAAGACCAAAAGACTCAAAACAAGACCTCAAAACTCAAATCAAGACAAAGCCAAGCTACCAACATTGCTCGGCCCACAAGTGGACGACCAGCCACCACTTGTGGACGGCAGGCCAAAAAAAGTGGACGGTCGGCCACAATTAATGGCCTGTTGGCCACTAATGTGAGGAACCACCAGAAAGCTGACAGTTGGCTTCCACTCACAGCCTTATCTTCTACAAAAGGTCCTCTTTTGTGATTTCTTCTCCAGAACCTCATTATAGCTGCTATTTCTTCCATAAATGGAGACATTTCTTGCCGAGAAGCTCGCGGGTTGGATAACCACTTTAGACGACACAGAAAAGGTAAATTTATAGGGTTTCAACATAAATGCACTTTTTCAATTAAGCCATACTCCACTTTGCTTTATGTTCCTCCATGCCGCGGCCTGATACTGGGACATAATTACACATGTATTTCGTTTCAGAACACAGGAAATATGTCCGACTCTTGAAGAATTTTGGACATCGATGTAAACCTAGCGTGATGAGGAAATCATACCCCAGCCCTATTTTGGCCATGCTTAAGCTTTGGGACGAATGTGTGGGCTCACTTTGCACGAAGCTTGATCTTTGGCCCATGACGAAGAGCTAGACATACCCAGCTTGATTCATTAATTTTCTGATATCGGTAATAAAGGAGACCTTCTTTGCCGAGGTTTTCAGCAACATGCCCTCTATTTATGTATGCTTGCGCATTTCCTTCTTGCTCCTAGTTATGGCGGAACCATCATTTGTTTGATCGAAGTGGCCCAATGCTTGAAAGAGGGTAAAAGTTGCATCAGTTTGGCCTTGACCGAGACCCTGATGGGTTTAGATGCTTTTCATCGGCGAGAGACCACCAGATTTGTGGGGAGTCCTTTACTGCTCTAGGTATTGTTTCTCACTCTTTTTGATATATGCCTCACTCATCACTCAGCACTCATGCTCTATTTTCCCTTAAAGCCCTTTCTTTACTTTTCTCTCCACGCACATCTCTCTATTCTTTAATCACTCTTATTTTTTATCCTTTCCCAGGTATGGCTCATGGATAAGCTGAAGGTGGTGGACTCTTGTCCCGAGTATTCAGCTCGAGCTTATTTCTTCCGCTAACGACTAGTGGATTTTCCCAATGAGGGATGGTGGTGCAATTGGATGTGCAACAGATCTGTAGCCGACATAGCTTGGCGTTACCCTTGGCTCAATCCGACTGAGATAAGCTACAGCATGACTCGACAGCTTGACATACAGTTGATTGGCCTCATGTATTGCGTGTTCTACTTTCCCTTTTGGTTCAGACGCCAGTTTGGACATGATCAGACCTGCCCAAATGAGGGGGTAGAATACTTGGCTTCATTCTCGATTCGTGCTTCGCACTTGGCTAGGTACCTCACTACTTGGAGGATGAGAGAGCTTTTGGACCTTGTCCCTAGTTTCAGTTATGCCCTTTCTGGCGAGTGCTTGGCTTGGCTCGAGGATGAGGCACAAACCAAGCCCACTTTGGCTTCAAAAGCTTCTGTAAGCACGAGCAGAGGACGCAGGAACACCTGACTCACCTGTGCCCCTAGTTTATTGCTTTGACCTTTCTTTTCAAGTTTTATAATGTAATAAGCAACTTTAATTTGTATCAGAAAGTTGGAGAACTTTATGTGAAATCAATGGAATTAAAGTTGTGAGCACTAAAAATTTTTCTTTTTTGTCAAAAAATGGTCTAAGTTGTAAAAGGTAAAATTTTGAATAAAATCAACTTTTATTAAAACTTTCCAAAACCATTTTCGAAAATGATCACCACCTGACACACTCAAAATCGATCCTCAAGATGTACAACCCCACATCAGCAAATCATAACTACCCCTGATGGAATACCATTACTGCACTGTATTGTAACCAGCTCTTCTTCCCAAGATGAAGATCATAACCGAACTCTCAAATAATGGACAAAGATGACCTAATCAGAAAAATGGACAGGACAGTTGAGTTGGAGATGGTTATGGCCGAACTTCAGGATGAAGTTGCCTACGTATCCTAAAGATGGGAATCAAACCTTACGTAGTTCGGTTGAGGTTCACTTGAGTATTAAATCTCTCCTTTTGCGCCCTAACTTTTGGCAAAGTCGCCCTTTAGGGTTTTCAACCATGCGAGCTCAGATTTTCTTTATTTCTAATTTTTCATGCTCTAACTTTTCCCTGGGTCACCCTTTCGAGTTTTCGACCTAGCGAGCCTCTCAGGGGTAGTATTTCTTCAACTTGTCCATGTTGATCAGTTGTGAAAATTCTAGGCCATCTAAGTCCATGAGAATAACTACCCCTCCTGACCAGATAGCTTTGATGATGTAAGGATTAGTCCAATTGGGTCTGAACTTGTCCCTAGGGTCATGGATGGGAGCTCAGTTGTCTTTCAGCACCGTGTCTCCCTCCTTAAGATTCAGGGACTTAACTTTCTCGTTGAAAGCCCTGACAATTTTGCACTGGTAGCCCTGAACATGATACAATGCTTTTAGCCTCCTCTCATCAAATAGCATTAACTCCTCAAATTTGCTCTGTTGCCAGTCCGCCTCTGCTATCTAACACTCAGCCATAACTCACAGCGACGGGACTTCAATTTCAATTGGCAAAACGGCTTCCATCCCGTAGAGGAGAGAATAAGGGGTTGCACCTATAGATGTCCAGATCGAAGTTCTGTAGCCCTAGAGTGCGAATGACAATTTATCTGGCCAGTCCTTGTAGGTCTCAACCATTTTCTACAAGATGTTCTTGATATTCTTATTGGTAGCCTCAACAGCTCCATTGGTTTGTGGCCTGTATATGGATGACTTATGAAAAGCCACATTGTACTTGTCCAACAAGTCTATCACCTCTTTCTTGAAGTGGGAGCCATTATTTGATATGATCTCGTTCGGAACTCTGTACCGACAGATCATATTGTTTATGATAAATTTGGCCACATGCGATGCCTTCAACACTGCATAGGATTGAGCTTCCATCCACTTTGTAAAGTAATCAATCGCCACCAAGATATATTCATGCCCATTCGACCCTTTTGGCCTGACTGCACTGATGACATCGATTCCCCAGACCGAGAATGGCCATGGCAAAGTCATGTTGTAAAGCTTCAACGGTGGGATATTCATGTGACTGGCATGAATTTGACATTTGTGCCATCACCATACAAAGCCAATACAATCCTCATCCATGGTAGACCAGTAATAACCTTGCCTGAGAATCTTTTGGGCTAGCATCACACCATTTATATGCGCCCCGTATTCTCCGCCGTGGATAGCCTCTATAAGGCACTTCAATTCCTTTTCTTCCACACATAATTTGCCCCCGCAGATGATAAATTGGACAACCATATGCCGTATTCCCCGTTTGTCCTTGGCACTTGCCCCTGGTGGATACATCTCATTTTCCAGGAAGTTCCAAATATCGTAATACCAGGGTTTTTTTTGTCTTGCACCTCATCTATTGCGGCGATAGTTTCATAAGCTGGCGCGTATTTCTGTTCGATGATAATTGGACGCATCCAGACTCCAAGTGGAATGTCTACCATAGAAGATAGAGTTGCTAAAGCATCAGCAAACCTGTTGTTCTCTCTTAGTAGATACGTGAATATCAGTTTTTCAAACTGCGGAATCAGAATATCCAGGGTCTGATGGTAAACCTTCATCTTCTTTTCTTTGACTTTCTAGTCTTCGTTTGCTTGAGAAACAACTAAGTTCAAGTCCCCTAGTTCCAGGGCGGCTTCTAAACCAGTAATACACGCTTCATAGTCTGCTTCATTGTTGGAAACCTTGAACTGGATTTTGCAAGCTAAAGGTATATGGGAGTCGTCAGGTGTCATCAGCAACACACCTATCCCATAACCATACTAATTAGATGCTCCGTCAAAGTACATCATCCAAGTTTCCTCTTCGACTTGCAGAATGGCTTCATCTGGGAATAGTATTTTGCTGCCTCATCTTCTTCTACCGGGTGGTCCGCTAGGAGCTCCACTACAGCTCTTCCTTTAACTGACTTGCAGGTGACGTATTTAAGATCAAATTCGGAGAGAAGGAGCAACCAACGAGCCAACCTACCCGTAAGCGCCAGTTTCTCAAAGAGATATTTGATGGGATCTAATCTCGAAACTAGGATTACAGAGTGAGCTAACAAGTAGTGCCTCAACTTCTTGGTAGCCCATACCAAGGCTAGGCAAGCCTTCTCCAATGGAGTATAACGGGTCTCCTAATCCAGCATCTTCTTGCTCAAGTAGTAGATGGCTTTCTCTACTCTATCTTCAGATTCCTGAGCGAGCATGCATCCTATGGTCGTGTCTGTTATTGACAAGTACAGAATTAACGGCTTCTCCGGCTCTGGCAGCGACAACACAGGCGGATTCTGGAGGTACCACTTAACCTATTCAAAGGCAACCTAACACCGATCATCCCACTGGAATTTCTTCTCTTTCTTCAGGAGACCAAATAGTGGTTCACAAGTCAAGGTTAATTCAGAAATAAACCATCTTATGAATTGCATTTTACCCAGAAAGCCTCGCACCTCCTTTTCAGTCCTTGGTGGTGGCATTTCTAGGATGGCCTTGATTTTGGAAAGATCTACTTCAATGCCCCTCTGTGTGATTAGAAAGCCTAGCATCTTTCCTGCCGTTACACCGAAGGTGCAATTCTGTGGGTTTAACCGCAATCTGTATTCCCTTATCCGTTGAAAGAATTTCTTCAAGGCGGTGTAGTGGCCCTCTCATTCTTTGGACTTGACAGTCATGTCGTCTACGTACACCTCAACCTCTTTGTGGATCATGTCATGCAGAATGGTGGTCGTAGCCCTCTAATAGGTAGTTCCAGCATTTTTTAAACCAAATGGCATAACTCGGTAGCAGTAGGTACCCCACGATGTAGTGAATGAGGTCTTCTCTTTGTCCTCGGGCACCATCAGAATCTGGTTGTACCCGAAAAACCCATTCATAAATGATAGCAACGCATGGTCTGCGGTGAAATCCACTAACTCATTAATGTGCGATAGAGGAAAGTCATCCTTCGGACTGACTCTACTCAAGTCCCAAAAATCTACACACACCTGGATTCTACCATCTCTTTTCGGCACTGGGATGATATTGGCCAACCAAGTCGGGTACTAAGATACTAACAAGAAATCTGCCTCGATCTACATGGTGACTTCTTCCTTGATTTTTAGCGCCCAATCCAAACGAATTCTATGCAGGTCCTGCTTGACTAGTTGGGCCTTGGGGTCAAGAGGGATCCGATGCTGTACAATCTCATGATCGATTCCAGGCATGTCTTCGTAGGACCAGGCAAAAACATTTTCAAAATCTTTTAACAAAGCAATTAAACGCTTGCGCTCCTCCGAAGACAACGTGGACCCGATCTGGACCAGGCGTGGATCCTTCTCTGTACCCACATTAATGGCAATGATTTCATCAGCATAGGGTTTAGCAAACCTCTCCTTCTCTCAATTAATCAAGTTTTTCAAAGCCAGGGGAATTTCTTCCCCTTCGTTTTCATTAAAATTCTAAAAATCTTGGTCAATACAATAAACCAATGGCACGGAAAAGTACACTGAATTTATAGAGTTCTCATTTTAAAAGTCCAGATCTTCAGTTATAGACTCAAAAGAAAAGCTGAATGAAGACCTAGACAGGACTTTGGTATCCGAGTTACCACCCCCAAAAATACCAGACTTAGACTCAGAGGAACTTGAATCTGATCTTGACCCCACAGACTCAATGGAATCAGATTCAAGCTCATTACCCGATTTAGAACTGGACAAATAGCCTTTCTCCAGTTGCCAGATAAGAGATGGTGCTCCTGATGCATTCAAAATGCCACTGGTTGGGTTCACACCCAGTTCTTCCCCAATCAAGGAGACAGTAAGGTTATCCCCCAAGATCTTTAGGTTGGCCACAGGAGACTAGCTAGTGCTATCCCTACTCTAAGTTCGCTGTCATCTGAGTCACCTTCTGTGTTCAGTTCAGTTTTGATGTTTGGTTTAGGCATTTCCTCATTATCACTGTCTTGCAACTACAGATGAAAGAAGATCTCGAACTCGAGACCATGTTGCTTTGAGGAATTCACCCAAGGCTCGGGAAAGCCACAAAAAGGGAAGTCTTCTCCCTCCCAAACAAAGCGGCCATTCAATGTCCCCTGGATTGGCCTGTGGATGAGTTCATAACGTTTCTCAGCTTGCTTAGCCTTGGCTCTGCCTCTCATTTCTTCTTCCTTCCTGATCCAATCCTCTTTAGTGGGCACATAGCCCAGTCCAAAGGCATGTGGGTTGTGTGGCACATCTATCAGTGCTGCAACACTTTTTCGACCACTTCTTTCGAGTCTCATTCTTGGAACATGCTGCAGTTTATTCATGAAATAGATGGACTAGACGCTGACGTACATGCCTTCGTCTGCGGCCATAATGGTCTATACTACCTGGGCTTCAGCTAGAGTGAATCTTGAAAGGAATACATCCTTCTCGCCATGGTTGATCTCCAGCACTGGCGTAGTTACCTCTGGCGGCGGATGGATAGATGAATTCCCAAAAATAATCGCCACTCCTCCTCCATGAGGGTATTTCAACATCTGGTGGAGAGTAGAGGAGACAGCCTTCACATGGTGTAACCAGGGCCATCCTAACAGCAAATTGAAGGTAGCCGGCTCATCCAAGACATGAAACTCTACCTCTTGCTCTGCTGGGCCCACCTGGACTCTAACTTGCATTGTGCCCATGACTTCTCTACTCGTGTTATCATATGACCGAATTACTTGAGCTGTGGGAACAAAGTCCACTGGTTTAAGGCCAATTGCATAGGCAGTGCGAGAAGGACATACATTGATGGCCGAACTAGTATCTACCAACACCACAGGCACCCATTTCTCCCTACATTCCATAGATATGTGCAACGGTTTGTTATGAGCCGAGACCTTCGGTGGCAGCTTTTTTTCAGAGAAGGTAAGGGTTGGCTTGGCATCACTTGGAAAAACCAAAACCTACCAACTACTCGGGCGTGGTGTCGATGGACAATTTAGCCTTGTCCATTGCCGATAACACTGCTTGTCGGAGTACTCGGGATGCCATGAGAAGACCCCAGATGGAGATGTCAGCTTGGATTTTCTTAAGTTGTTTCAACATTGCCTCTTCTTCTAGTTGTTTCTCTTTCTGTTTCTCGGCCTCTCTATCTTTTCTAGATGCCTCTGCTTGATCCAGGTGTAGTAGCTTGAAATACAACCCACTTCTTGTCAGATGGTTTATTTCCTCAGCATGCCATGTATTTTTTGGAAAGCACTCGCTCCAGTCTTCATCAGTGTGGGCCAGATGCAGATTATCATCATCCCACCATTCACCCTTAATGGCCAACAAACAGTTGTCTAGGTCTGTTTGCATTACTTTCACACCATAGGTGTCCCCCACAGGGTGTTGTGAATTCATAATTTCCCGACTGTCTTCGATTCTCTCTTGTTCGAACTGCCTCAGTTCAGCCTCCGGTTTGGCATCCATACGATTCACAATGCTCACTTCCGGGGCTGGGTTTTCCACATTGGCAGCTTTTCTTTCTCATTTACCCTTTCGGCTACTGCAGCTATCTCTGCCTCTTTTCTCTCTAGTTTCATTTCAGTTTCTTCCTCCTTGTCTGGATCATTTCTTAGCCATCCAGAGTTGTCTGTTGATTCGTTCAAGTTGAACCAGTCAATCTGTATATCCCCCTGATCCTGCTCGTCAAAGAACTGCAGGTTGTCCAAATCCTCCTCGAGTTCTGCTAAATCATCCAACCTCTGGCTCGGGCCATCTTCCCTAACTACATTGATGTCTAACAAGGATGGCAGCACCAATTCAGGTTTGATTTGATCAGTTGGCACAATGTAGCAACTTGGATCATACACCCCATCAGGTAAGTTCTCAAAACACTCCAGGAACGAGCTAGTTCTTTCCTCCAAGGTTGACTCCCCTTCCACTGTACGTCTCAACACCACAGGCTTGGGTTGAAGGTTAGATGTGTCCATCATGCACAGATCTGCGCTTTCTGGAATGAACAACGTCGGTTTTGGTAGGTGGGAGGGGGTAATATATACGCTGGGGTCATAAGGGATGGCCAATGTATGGATCAGGTTGAGATTTCGAGGTGGGAGGAGTTAGTTTGTGGTCACATTTGGCGTCTGAGGTGGAGCGATCACCTTGTTGTCAACGAGATCTTGAATCTCATGGTGCAATCGAAAGCATTGGTCGGTGTCATGACCATGCTGTTGGTGATATGCGTAGTATTTTGCAGGGTTGTGTTTGGATGGGAGAGGATCAGGAAGTGGACGAGGCTCTAAAGGTTTGAGGTGCCTTTTCTTGACTAGCACTTTCATGGCTTGTGAGAGAGTCATGTATAGTTGATTAAAGGTCCCTTGGGATTGGGTAAGGTTGGACGGTGTTTGTGAGCTTGTGTTGGCAAAAGGGTCGGCAGTCTTGGTTGTGGTGACAATGTTTACATCTGACGGCCTCGCATCTGTGCTATCACTGATAGCATTGGAACTGTGGACAAACGGCCTTTTTGCCGACTCCTTCTCATCTGTAATAAGCCCTTGTTTCATGGCATCTTCGATTTGCACTCCCATTTCATGGAGTTCTGTAAATATGAACAGAGGTAGGACAATCATCTTTTGCAGTAACTTGCCGTGTAGATTCTGGACAACCATCTGAATCTGATCCTTCTCGGATGGCCTTGTGGTCATCATCGAGGCTTTAGCTATCTACCTTGTCACAAATTCAAAGAAGCCCTCCTTCGACTCTTGGCGTGTTACCTCGAGATCACGAGTTGTGACCTTGATTTGAGTATTATACGAATACTGTGCAATGAAGGCCTCGACCATCTCCTCCTAATTCTGTTTGACAGAGTCTTCCAACTTAGCATACCATATGGCCGCTATACCTGACATGGTACGACTAAAGAGAGACAGCTTCTGTAGTCTCGTTAAGCCTATTGGCCGCAAGATGTCTGAAAATAGCCGTAGGTGAACCATCGGATCTTCGGAACCATCAAAATGGTCAATGTGCGCATTTTAAACTGATTTGGTAATGTCACTGCAGAGTCAGTATACCCGTCCTCTATGTCTGGGATAGAGTTAACCCCTTGTGCTCTCTTGAATAACTTTTCCACTTTATTGACCTTGAGTACAATTGGGTCAACCTCAAACTCAAACAGAGCCTCAGACTGATAAACAGGGGTTTTGGAGGCTTGTGCTGGGATTTGCTCTGCTGGATTACCCTGGTTTTCTTGGACATTGGCAATATGAGTGGTGGTTTCGGGCACTGGGATACCCGCGGGAGGTGTATGGGATGCAGAGGCCGCAGTCGATTGTGGTTGCTATTGTTGTAGTCGGGTTATAACCTCAGCCTAATGGGCCACATCTTCTTGTAGGGTTTCAACTATCTGCTGCAGATGATGTATCAATTCTTCCACACTGATGGGGGATACTATGTCATTGGAATAGGCGATCGAACTCGTGCTAGACTAGAAGTAGATGACTGTCCCCGGACCTACGGTGAGTTGAGGGGTGACTACCGTAAAAACTAAATCAGTGAACTCTACCTGATTCTGCTCCGTCTTGTAACCAGTGGGAGTGAGGTAAACACGGGCTGTCCCCGAACAAAATCCCTGACTTTACAAAGTCTTTTAACTCAGGTCTAGAGTACTTAGGGGATATCTGAACTTTCTGAAGCTATGGTTTTAAACTACTTAGCAAAAGAAATAAAACAAAATAGCAGTAATCAGAAACCACACAACACCTCAACTAATGATGTTATCAACACAGATATGATTAAAGCTGTAGGGCTGTACTACACACTGAACTCTGCCCCCAAAGCAGATACCAAATTTGCAACTACTATGCATATTTCCATACAGTTTCACTATAAAGCACATACCAGTTAAGAGAGAGCGAAAACACCCCTATGGTGGGGTAGCAATACCTTATCCTAGTTTTGTCAGAAACTAGGGTTTCACTATTCAAACAAAGCGATTTCACGCTATCCTGTACGTTTGGGTGAGCATCCTGTCCTAGTTTGGAACAATCACTAAGGCTTTACTATATGCAACTAGGCTGAATGGTCAAAAAGGGTACCCCAGCAAGACTACCTAATATACCTCTCACATCTAACACAGAGAAGTGAAAGGAGGATTAAACGGTACAATGGTAGTCTAGATTCAAGGGTTGTGTTCCCATCATGGCAGAGCCCACGATCGGTCAGCCTTTTGGCAAGCTTTTGGGCAAGCCTCGGCAAACCGTCCAGGAAAAGCAAATGGCAAACACAGTGACTTAAGCGCACCAATGCAAATGCAAATGCAAATGCAAAGAAATATATAAGTGTAGATAAAATTTCACATCATGAATTTCAAGTCTAGTTCTCTCTTTGCCCAGCAGAGTCGCCAGAAACTGTAGCTTGACTTTTCTTGCTCCTTTCAAAAGACGACTAGCCCTACAGTATCGGACTCCCGCGGTTCTGAATCTGATTCCACAAGTGTAATGTGAAATAGATAAACACCAAAGAGTCCAAATCCGGCAAATCTTTTGGAAAATTAATTTTGAATCAAAATGCCAAAAATGGACTACTTTGCCAAATACAAAGTCGCCACTTAAATGTTTTTGGGAAATTTAGGAAGCTCATGACTCGTACCAAAGGCCATGTGTCCGTCATCACCAAGATTGTCTCAGCTCAGGAACTTAGGTACAAGAGGGGAAGGTCATGAATTGAGCACCTCCGCTCGCCCGATAAAAGATTGGCCTCTACTAATCATGATGTGATTCTTATTTACATTATATGCTTTTGTTCCGGTTATTAGGCTAACATTACTATGTGATGCGCATATAAGTATAGACTAATTTGCAAGAATTGGAACATTTTGATCTTATGTTTTTTTTTGAAAATTGTTTCGAATATGTACCACTTGAAAAAGAGATTGCATATGTACATTACTCAAATTATCCCAATTCAAGCAACTAGCCTTCATCCACAGGCATGCAAACAATTTATCACTTAAGCACTTAGCCTCATAGTGAACATACTTTGATATGGTAACAACCACACTCATGCGATATGCTAAAACAAGTAAAAGCTCACCTAGTACTCAAAGCCAAAAAAGATGATAGAGTTAGAACAATGCATAATCCTAACTATGCAATATGACTAATGTAACACATGCGATATGTAATTACTAGGCTCAGCTACTAATATGGCATATGAATTAATTTAATAGCATGCGGTCTAAGCACGTTTTCAAAGAAGTATTAACTAACAATGCAAGTTAGAATGATGTGCCGAGCTCAATGCATGCAAGACAATGGATGCAAGGCATGAGAGATGCTAAATAAAACATGATACCCTAAACTAACCATCGTAAGCAGTTAAATAAAAAGGAGAAAGACATGGGGTTGGAAGACATACACATTATTACAATTGTGCCCTAGCGTAGGAGGGTCCAAATAAATTAACTAGCTAAGCTAATTAACTAGCTATTACAAAATGTTATTACAAACCAAATAAACTAACTATGCAAGCTAGTTATTACAAAACCAAAAATTAATTAACTATTCTTTGGAACTAACTAATTAATTACACTAATTAATTAATTACAACTTAGAATTAACTAATTGCAACATGAACACAACATGAAATAAGTAATTAAGTTAACTAATCAATCCCAGGAAGCGAGGAATGCCCATGCATGCACAGATTTCCACCCAAAAAGCCCATTGTTCTGCTGCTAGAATGCTTTTGTTGCACAATAGAACATCTTTTCACCTCAGCCTCTACTCTATTCTATTCGAAAAAGTTGCTACTCAATTTTACGAAAGTGGCTAGCAGGCCAGAAGTAGTGGCCGGCCAGCCACAAATGGTAGCATGCCATCCAGAATTAGTGGCCTGCTGGCCATTGAAGCTTGGTTTCCCCTGCTGCAACAGAAAGCATACGGAGTAAAAAAATATGGTATTCTCAAGGTATGTTTGTATACCTTACCCCTCCTTATCATCAAAACAGCTCAAAGGAGTGACAAGCCCAATTCACAAGCCATCAATCGATGCAATTTCATTGTATGATGGCTTGTGAAGCAAGGTGTACAATTTCAATAAATGCACAAGAAAATACTCGCAAACCTCCTCCCTATCATGGATTAACCAAGGGAAGTGGTTGACCTTGGAAACTTGAACCATTTCATCACTAGCAAGTAGGAAATACCTCAAGTTTCCATGTGTTCAATTAACGTCCGATTGAACACCAAATTGCTTATTATCTTGCATCATTTTTTAGTCTCCATTTTGTTACTTCTTTTTTAATTACCAACCATTCTTTAACCAATTAAGTCCACAAGGGAGCTTTAAGTCCTTTAATGGAAAGGGGCACAAAACCAAGTGTTGTCTTGGGCATGAGAGAAGTGTCATGCCATTAGTAATGAACCCCTAAAGGGATTAAACCATTAAGCACAAGACCTCAATATCAAGCTTAAACAAACAAGTAGCTTGGAACAACTTTCAAAGCAAAGAAAAGGCTAAGAAAGGGGGAAGGTTGCATAAGTGATTAGAGGTGATCACAAGTATGGAAAGCAAGAAATAAATGCTATCAACTCAAATAGGTTGGTGGCTAAGGCCTAAACCACCAAGCCTATGAGGACAATTACACTGTAAGCATGCAATACAAGGCTCAAATGCAATGAACAACTAAAAATAGTCCTAAAACATTCCTGAAACAATCCTAAAACATGCTAGAATTAAGACAAAAATAGCTAAAACAATAAGCTACAACATAGAGCAAGTTAAGCTAGTAAACAGGCACAAGGAGGGGAGGCTACCCCCTCCATTTTTGGGACGTCAAAACATGGTTTTAGTCACTGAAAAAGCTCTGAGATTCAGCAGTAAAAAGCTCAAAAAAAGTTGACAAATAGATGGGAAACACAAGGGCAAAGGCCTAAGAAATGAGGTACAAATAAGGGTGCTTCACCCCTCCACCCCTAATGGCCTTAAACCACAAGTTTCAGCCTAAAAATACAGAGTATAAATAGCCCATAAATAGTCTAAAAATAGTAGGCAAATTAGCAAATAAAGCAAAGCACTAAGCCAAGACTTATACCTCTTGAAGAGGAGAACCTTTTCCAACTGTTAAACCAACACTTACACACCCTCAAGAACTCAAACCATTTTTGAATGCCGCTAAGACTTGGGCAGTTTATTCCGAACACCTGATAATGAAAGTTATACCGTGCAATCTTTTGAATGCTCAGCGAAGAAATTTGGATTCAAGCTCTAATACCAAACCTTGCACCCCATTTTGGCCCAACTATTTTAGACCTTAAAACCCTCATTTCCAAAATATTTTTCCAAATGTTTCTACGATGTTCTGAGGCTCGCTTTTCGTTTCAAATATTGCATTTTTCGAAAAACTGAGTAATGACAAAGTGGAGGTACATGAAATGGAGGTGAACTCTTTGAAAAAAATCTGTAAAAAATCTTATTTATAGGTTTGGAGTTGAAGAAAATAGGAGGGGAGGGAAGAAAACTAGTTCAGAGAAGTTAGGCATCAATCCGATTAAGAGAGAAATGAGCAACCTTTACTAAAATAGGAATATCTCTTTTCACAGTTAGAATTTAGATGTGAGGCCACCACCATTGGAAAGTAGACTTCTGGGGCTTCAATTTAGACTCAAGAATGACCTAAAACCGAGTTCGGATGAGGAAGATATGCCCATTTGAAGTCGGGCCTGAGTGTAGTCTTTTAGACCTAGCCGGGTCTATTTAGAACTGGCTGTGCCTCATCGAGGCCCAGCCGGGCCTCAATGAAAACTTTTCCTGAGTTGCTTTTTAGGCCCGGCCATGTGTTTTGAGGCCCGGCCGGGTCTTAATGACGCCAGACAGACAGTTGACGAGAATTGAACAAATATCTTTGTTTGAAGATATTTTTGACCATTTTGGCTCAAATTCTATAAATAGGACCTCTTCCTTCAAATTTCAAGGTTGGAAAATTTTCTAAAAGCTTTGATGGATCCTGAAGCATCTCTACCTCCCTCTTTGAGTTCACTCCATGATAGGAGGGAGATGTGGTTGTTGTTCATTTCATTTATTGATTTTTGTCCAAAATTGTGCATCAAAATCATCAAGAAATCAACTTGCTTATTGATGATTTTGGAAACAATTCCAACCTTCTCTTGAGGCTTTCCCATGACAAAGGAGTGTGAGAGGGACAAACAGAGTTCAGAATAACTCTGTCTGCACTGTTTTCACTTCAGAGAACAAAACAAAATTTTGCATGAAATTGAGGCACAACCGGCCTTCTTTAGGCCCGGCTAGGCTTCATTGGGGGCTGGCCGACCATCAATGTTTGGTCAACAGTGTATTTTGCAGAAAATAGAGGGCAGTGGCTGACGGTGAAATAGAATGGTCTGGACAGACAGTGCAGTTTCTGGATGCTGCGCATACGGGCATTGTGCATCCTTGTGCATCCTTGTTTGATGATTAATTATTAATTATTATTGTTGTAATTAATTATTGATTGTCATTTTGTTGTAATAAATTAGCTAGTTAGTTAATTATAGCTTAGCATTTAGTTACTTATTCATTCATTCAGTTTTGTAATAAATAGTTTGGACACTCATTCGTACCCTCTTGTACGAGGGCCAATATGTAATAAGTTGTATGTCTTACAACCCCACGCCTTTCTCCCTTTTACTTACTTGCTTACGATGGTTAGAATAGAACATCATTTTTTAAATTGGCATTCTTATACGTTGCATCCATTGTCTTGCATGCATCCAAGGTTCAGCTCATCATACTAACCCAATATCAATGTTTAAATCTATTACTTGAATATGTGCTTTATTGCATGTCTTGAATGGAATCATATGCCATGCTCATAGTCAAGCCTATAAAATACATAATGTGCGCGTTGCATCTAGTCATATTGCATTAATTAGGAGCATGCATATTTTTCTAATTATTTTTGCTTTGTTTTGGCTTGAAGTACTAGGTGAGCAATTTTGAGTTTTAGCATCTTCCATAGAATGTTTGTGTTGCCATGCCAAGCATATTTCCATGAGGCTACTTGCTTAAATGATATAACGGTTTGAATGCCTATTGATGAAGGCTAATTGCTTGAATTGGGATAGTTTGATTAAATGTCCATTTTAGCCCACTTTTTCAGGTGGCAAATTCACAAAACAATTTCGAAACAAAGCATGAGATCAAGTGTTCCAATTCTTGCAAACTAGTCTATATCTTGTGTGCGCATCACATAGTAATATAACTAATAATTGAAATAAGAGCATATAATGTAAATAAAAACACATCATAATTAGTAGAGGCCAATCTTTGATCAGGCGAGTGAGGTGCTCAATTCATGACCTTCCTCTCTCGTATGTAAGTTCCTGAGCCAAGACACTTTGGTGATGACGGACTAATGGCCTTTGGCACGAGTCTTGGGTTTCCTAAATTTCCCAAAAATATTTAGGTGGCGACTCTAAAATCTGGCAAAGCAGTCCATTTTTGGCATTTGATTCAAACATCGATTTTCCAAAAAGAATTGCTGAATTTGGACTCTTTTTGTGCTTTTACTATTTCACATTGCACTTGTGAAATCAGATTCAGAACCACAAGTGGAGTCTGAACTGTAGGGCTATTCGCCTTCCGAAAGGAGCGTGGAATGTCAAGCTACAGTTTCTGGCGACTCTGCTGGGGATGTAGAGAACTTGACTCAAACTCATGATGTGAAATTTTATCTACACTTATATGTTCTTTGCATTGGTGTGCTTAAGTCATTGTGTTCGCCATCTGCTATTCTTGGATGGTTTGCCGGAGGCTTGCCCAAAAGCTTGCCAGAAGGATGACCGGTCATGGGCTCTGCCATGTTGGAAACACAACCTTTGGATAAGGATTACTGCTGTACCGCTTGATCCTCCTTTCACTTCTTAGTGTTTGGTGTGAGAGGTATATTAGGTAGTCTTGCTGAGGTACCCTTTTTGACCAATCGACCTAAATTGCATATAGTCATCCTTAGTGACTTTTCAAACATAGGACAGGATGCCCTCCTATTTACTAGGATGGTGTAATACAACTTGTTTGAGTAGTAAAGCTGTAAATCACTCCAAAGCTAGGACAGGGAACCCTAACCTCTTATAGGGGTGTTTGGAGTGCTTTTGTGCAAAATGTGAAATCTTTGGAAATGTGTGATGCAATCCTAGGAGAGTCTTAATTTTGAGGCGATCCCTTTCAAACTTGAGGGTCATATTAGAGTCAGAATTTGCGACAAAATCCAGGGGTTTGTGTTTGATATAGCTGAATTGTCAGCAAGACCAAAACAAGGGCCAAAAATTGTATCTTGCTTTGTTTTGACCGGCATACCTGGTATCTTGATTTGATGAGAGGCATTTGCTTCTTCATGCTAGGTTTGTCTAAGCCAGAGAAGGAGCAGTACCAGCCTTAACCCATCATAGTCTATCTAATTCCAAAAAAAACCCACTCAGCAAAGGAACAGTCCATGTGATCCCAAAAAGCCAGCTCAGAAAAGATCCAATCCCAAAAGATCCATCGAAAGCCAAAAGACCCATTCTAAAAAGCCCAATCCAGTCAAACCCATCTAAACTAATCCAGTTCAGATACATCAAGTAGAACCAGGTCAAAAATCCTTGTTAGTTAACTCTCAAATTACACCTATCCATTTTCCTAATTGCCAAACTTGGCAGACCCGTGATGGTACATAGTCCAGAAAAAGTTGTGGCCCTGATAATGACCCTAAACTAGGGAATTGCCAGGCAGGATAAGACCAATACTGAAATGCAATGCCCATCTGGGGCATCTACCACACATCCAGTCCCGGGGGTCCTGCCAAACTTTGACCTACCTCCACCAGCTAAAGATTTGCAAGGTCCAGATCCTTGAGAAGGGTTGGCCCAAGCTTGGGTTTTTAGACCCCTGGTGCAACCTAATGAGGGGCTTCTTCCCTTTAATATTAATGAGCTCGACCCGACCTTGTTAAAAATTGCTAACCTTGAGAAACAATTCAAAAAGGCACAGGGACTTAACTCCATTCCCGACATTGACGATGGGTACACCGAGGTTACCGTAAGGCTCCCAGACAGGTTCAAAATGCCACACATTGATCGTTTCAACGGGTTTGGAGATCCTATGGTACATATTCTGCTTTTCTTGGATGTTCTGAAACCGATGGGTCTGACTAAGCCTCAGAAACTCTCTTTGTATGGAAGAACCCTGTCAGATATAGTAGCCACTTGGTACGCCAAATTGGAGGATAAAGTGAAGCAGAACTGGGAAGGTCTGGCTGAAGTGTTTGTCAATCAGTATTCTTACAATACCCAAATTGAAATGACCACCCAAGAGCTTGAAGCAACCCCACAGAATCCTAAAGAACCTTTTGTGGAATTTGTTGCAAGGTGGAGAGCAAAGGCAGCACAAATGACCGATAGGCCTTCTGAAAGGGACCAAGTGCGAATAGTGGTGCAGAACCTTGAGCCAGATATGTTACAAAAGTTAATAGTTGCTCCACTGTTCACTTTTAAAAATTTTCATGAATTGGGGATTCAGATTGAGAGTGCATTCAACAAAGGGATATTCCTAGAGCGGGAAAACCAACAAGGAGGTGTTTTCCGGGAATACCAATGCTAGCAGTAGCACTATTCCTAAACCCACTAAAATCAATATTGTCGCCATTGCCAACCCTTTTGCCAATACCAACCCACAAACAGCCAGCCCAACCCGAGCTCAAGGAAAAACTTTCACCCCCCTCTATATGAGCCTAACTAGCGCACTACAAGTCCTGGTGGAAAGAGGGTATCTCAAACCCCTTGATCGCCAACCTTTTTCTGACCCACTTCCTACTAGACATAACCCCACCAAATATTGTTTATACCATCAATAGCGTGGTCATGGCACCGATCGTTGCGACTGCCTTCGTCATGAGGTTCAAAATTTCATCAACAACCAAACAATAGCTCCACTTCAAGAACCCACTGTTACCACCAACCCACCTCCCATCCATGACCAAGTACCTCATCCTCACCTTAACCTCATATATACACTACTTCCTTCATTCGACCCTAGCATATACATCACCCCAGCCCATCTGCCCAAGCCAAGGTGTTCATTGTTAAAAGTATCGATTTGTGCATGATGGATGCACCCAATCCAGTTCGGGCACATCAAGAGTGCCAAATAGCCGAACCCATTACTGCCGAGATATTAAGAATGATTGAAGACCATCAAGGAATGGTGGCAGATTTAACCTTTGGGGTTCCGACCCCGTCAAAGAATTCTCCAATCTTGGGACAAACTAAAAGTGGAATAGGCCAGTCAAAAGTGAACATGGTTGAAGCAAGTAGCAAGAATGAGTCTGGGGTAACTATAGATCCCTATGCACAACTTCGGTGGGCTATTGAAACTTTAAAGGTCAAAGGATTGGACAAGCAGTAAGTGCTTGCAGTCGTTGTAAAGACTGTGGATGACACGTTTATCGCTCAGGTTGAGAGCATGTTGAATCAAGGAGCAAACAATGAAAGGGATGCAGAAACACCCATCCTGAGTCCAGTCCCAATCCCATAAATACCTAGCCAACACCAGCCAACCCATTTGCTAATGTTTCTAAACCTAATGCTTCCTCCTCTCAAAAATGAACCTTCACCCATCTCCATATAAGCCTAACCTTCGCCTTGAAGGTACTGATGGAGAAAGGGTATCTCAAACTACTCAATCACTGACCTCTCCCTAATCCTCTCCACCTGAACATGACTCTACCCAATATTGCACATTCCATCAGTAGTATGGTCCCATACTGACCGTTGCTTTCGCCTTCGCCATGAAATTCAAGACTTGATTGATAAAAAGGCCATCACCCCACCTAAAAATCCCAAAGTTGTCAATAAACCTCTCCCTGACCACAATAGATTGCCATCTCATAACATAAATCCCACCCACGGATTGCCAATAACCAACCTTGACCTCAGCCAACACGGTCAGAGAGATGTGTGGAAACTACCAGGGTGATTGTGAGGCTCAATTTGCGAGATCTAGTTTGAAAGTCTGAAATCAATCCTACTGGGTGTGGATGTTATTGTTGAATTTAAGGTAGGTTTGGACCCTCTCGTGGGCTACTTGAAGTTGCTTTTGAAATCTATAGATGGACTTGGAGAAGGGAAACCCCCTTTTGTCTCAGAAATGCTTATTTTGTTTTGAGTTGTGTCCTGCAAATAGTTGTGTTGTGAGTGTTATTTTCTTTGTCTTTTTTTTGCATTGTTGCGTCAGTTGAGTCTTTTCCTTTAAGTCACTCTCGTGTACCCTTAGGTCTTTACTTTTATAAAAAAGTGGGAGTCCAGTTTCTAATCATTTTAGTGTGCCTATAGTGATGCATGTGTGACCTTTTACAAATAGAAAAAGGCTTTGAATTTGTTTTTGAATTTTTTTTTTAATGAGATTCTGTTAATAAGATCGAGTGTTGAAAAGGATCCCCTGAATGGTTTGAGTGAATTCTAACTTATCGACGCAAAGTCATTCATGATTTCAAAAATTTTAAACTGTTCCTTTTGCAAAACTTGCGAAGATAGATTTAGAATTGTGTGTGGTATTCTACATTGTTCTGGAGATTCTCTTTGCCATTAGGCAATCATTTTGGCAAGCATAAAACAGCTTTCAGACCTCACAATCATAGAGTTTCTCCCCCTGGTGCTTTCATTATTTCAAAAGGAAATGGATAAAAGAAACCAAAAAGAAGAAAAGAAAGAAGAAAAGAAAAGAGAAAAGAAAAAGAAGAAAAAGGAAAAAGATAAAAGAAGGAAAAGAAAAAAAGAAAAAAAGAAAAAAGAAAGGAAAAAAGAAAAGAGAAAAGAAAAGGAAAGGGAAAAGAAGTCAACCATTAAGCCAGGGGTATTCATTGGAATAAAATCCAATCAACTATGAGGAAAGGAACTTTTGTCTGAATCCGCGGAAGCCAATGCGAGGACGTACCACATTGCAAGAAGAATTATATAGTGATCCCGGTTTTCCTTTCCTTTGTATATTGTATTCCGGACTTGGTTCCGTGGTTGTGTTGTTGTCTCACTCTCATTTCCTTCCCTTACTCTTTGTATTTGAGTCTTGGGTTGTGTTGGGCAGGTTTGAAATAGGTTGGTTGTGCTTTGGAACCATTGGTTGATGCCCAGAATTTGGCCTTCACACTCGAGCGGGGCTTTTGCCGCTTGAGCGAGCCCTTCGTTGTTGCTTCTCCGCTTGAGCGAGAGTTTTGACGCTCGAGCGTAAATTTCCATCTCCTAGTACTTTTGTCTGCAGGTCTTCGTACGCTCGAGCAGGGGTTTTGACGCTCGAGCGGGGAGTTTGACGCTCGAGCGGGGACCATGGTCTACAAAACTCTCGAGTGTGAGCCTGTGTCTGACGCTCGAGCGGGGGTTTCCACGCTCGAGCGGGGCGACTTTTATATCAATCCATATTTCGACTTTTTGGATAACTTTTTCAACTCTCTTTCTCTCTCTTACTTTCCCAAACCCAGATTTGAGAGCTCCTCTCTCTAAAACCTTACATTCTCTCTAGGGATTGATCTAGCAGGAGTGATTTCCTCATCTTGGGCCTTTGTAAAAGTTGTGGGGATTGTCGAGGGCTATATTTTGATCCGAAAATCTTGGGTTTTGGAGCATCTTCAATTTCTTCATCATCTTCCTTTGAGCTCCGAATTTGAGGTAGGGGTTCCTACTCATTCTTATGTGCTTTAACATAGACATTGAGTTATTTGTATAGATGGGTTGATTTGGAGAGTTAAGATTTGAAATGTGTTATTTTCAAAAGAGGGGTTTTGTTATTTTGACTCATAAATGTGTATTTTGGGTCTTAAAATGATAGTATTGATGTTGTTGATAATACTTGGACCTTTGGGTAAATATTGAGAAAAAGGGGGAAAAATGCCATGTTTGGGTATATTTGGGTCATTAGTGTAATTAATGACAATTGTTATGGGAATGTGAAATTGAGTTGGAAATAATGGAATTGGCTCATTATGAGTTTGAATGGCGGAGTTGGATTTATTAATCGCTCACTTTAAAAATGTTGAGATTATATATCTGTTGAGGCATTTATTATCTATTTAGAAATAACTGCTTTGGGCTATTGGTGGAGGATAGTCTTGATTGTTGTGGACAATGCATGATGATTAGGCAAACTAAAACTAATCAATTGAATATGTCATCGAATATGACGGTTGGAATAATACATTGAATTTATGTATTGATTGATTATGTATATGATATGTGTTTATATACATTGTGTTGTGTGGGAGGAGATAGGGGATGTACTCCACGGTTTAGGAAAAGATAGGGGATGGACTCCTAAACCGGATGTTATGTGGGAGGAGATAGAGGATGGACTCCATTGATACAGCAAATACGTGTATCTATTGAATTATTGATACAGCAAATCTGTGTATCATTTGTGAAGTATGGAAGTGTATTATGTGTTATTGATACAGCGAATCTGTGTATCTATTGTGGCTTATGGAAGTGTTTTGATATGAGTTGTTATCTCATTTGAATTGTTGAAATGGAAGAGTTATTGATATGAGATATAATCTCATTTAAAGTATATGGCCAGGTTTTGAGCCAGGGTTATGAATTGAGAAATTGGATAAGTAATGAAAATGGAATGAAATTACACATTTGTCAAATGCTAAGATTTTAGTTATTGCTCATATTATGTTTAGCATATCTCTATTGGGCGTTGGCTTACCCTATATGGGATATCATTTTCAGGTACAGGTAGTATGCCACCTCCAAGGACGTAGCTTGAGAGGCTTGAGGCTGTTGGACTCTTTTGTTATTTTTGGTGGTATTACATGTATATCAAGCCAAGGGCTTATTTTGTGTAGAGTTAGTACTCTCTTTTGTAACCAAGTGTTGACTTGGAAAGTTGTAAGCCTATAGGGCACTTACTTTTGTTGTCAACATGTAATACATTTTGTAATGAATACTCTGATGATACGTAATTATGCCTTATTCTTTTATGTCTAAGCATGTCAAGAATGTATGATTTATGGGTTTATTTTGAGGGCGTTACAACTTGGTATCAGAGCGTACCGGGTTTGAATACTTTGTGTACGTAAGAGGTGATTAGTATCACAATGGGTTTGTCTCGCTTGTTAGAGACATATGTGTAATGTTATGTGCTTATGTGATAACATGTTTATATGACTATTTGGGTATGGGATTTAATTTCTAGGATGTTGATTGGATCCTTGGGTTTCTATGAGCCTTGTTGGAAAAGCACTTGATCAATGCTGTTTCTAAGCAGAACTCTAGTAACGCCTAGGGACTATCATTATCCGGAAATGCAATTCGTAAGTGCTTATGTGATTATGTTCTTACGTGGTGTGAATTACAGTTGTCCATGCATTAGGACGCGAGTGTATTAGCTTCGGCACATTTGTGAATGTGCTAATGTTCTTCGTTATCTTTATTAGGATGTCAGGACGAGGATGTGGTGGTAGGCGAGGTAGGCCTAGGAGGCAGGAGATGCCTATACCGGATGAGATTCTGGAGCAGCAGGAGGGGGTTGGTCAGGCTAATGTGGCTGAGCCAGTGGGTCAGCAGGCTATGGGTGCCTTAGCCCGCAAGATGGCAGGAGCTTTGAGGGAATCCTTGGGCATTCTCAGAGCTGAGACTCAGGTTTAGGCCCATGTTGTTAAGGCAGGGCCTTCATTTCTGAAGTTGGAGTTCTTCCGGTCTAACTCGGATGAGTTTGTTGGGGACCCTAAGGAGCCACTTAAGGCAGATGAGTGGTTGGAGTAGATGACTAAGACGTTTGAGATGCTTGGCATCGAAGACGGAGCATTGAAGGTGACCTTGGCATCTTTCCAGCTTAAGGGGGATGTGGGTCAGTGGTGGAAGTACATGAGGGGTCATATTGGTGGCACGTGGGAGGCTTTTGTAGATGCTTTCCAGGAGAAGTTTTTATCTCCAGCTGTCAGGGAGAAGTTGAGAGATTAGTTCTGCCAGCTTAAGCATCTGAGTTCTTCGGTGGCCGAGTTTGAGGCCGCATTTACTAGTTTATCTAGATTCGCACCTGAGCTGGTGGCATCTGAAGAATGCTGTTGTCTTGAGTTTGAGAGGAAGCTGAGGCATGGCCTCAAGATGAGAGTTGGGGGTTCTATGACCCGGGACTATGGGCGCCTTGTAGATGCTGCAGCCCATATGGAGAGTATGATGCAGGAGGAGGAGGAGAGGCAGAGAGGCTCCAAGAGGAGTCAAGATGGCCAGGGTGATGGTAGGAGACAGAGGGGTTCTAACCCTCAGCAGTCTCAGGGTGGTTTTGCTAGATCTACCTTTCCAGTGCCTAGTGCAGGCCCTGGGAGAGGCAGTCAGGGAGACGTGACTTGTTACAAATGTGGTCAGTTGGGCCACAAGTCTCCAGCTTGCCCGCAGAAGGGCGGAGGGCAGAGAGCAGCTTCATCTTCGGCTCGACCTCAGAGCCAGAGTTAGGGCAGAGGCCAGCCGCTCTCTTGTTACCAGTGTGGTCAGGCGGGGCACCTGAAGAGGTTTTGCCCGCAGTTGAATGGCACTTCTGGTGCATCTAGGCAGAGGCAGAGTTTCCAGCCAGCTCAGTCAGTTCAGGCCTCAAGGGCATATTAGGGAGCTTCGTCGTCCCAGTCTGTGCAGCAGTCTTTTGCTCCTAGAGGTGAGCAGGTAGATCAGGGGCCTACAAGGCGCGTGTATGCTGTTACCGCGCAGGATCTTGTACCGGCTCCATCGGTTGTGAGAGGTACCTTTTTGTTTTACAACTCGGTTGCCAATGTGTTGATTGATACGGGTGCATCCCATTCTTTTATATCTACTGCATTTGCATCTATTTTGGGTTTGGAGTTAGCACAGTTAGCATCTCCTATTTGTGTTGTATCACCTGTTAGGAGTGAGTTGATTTTGAAACAATGGTGTAGAGGTTGTGATATAGAGGTAGCAGATCGCCGACTTCCATTTCCTTTTGTAGTTATGCCTATGTCGGGTTTTGATGTTATCTTGGGTATGGACTGGCTATCGTCATACCGGGCTGTTATTGATTGTTACCGCCAGAGGGTCACAGTATGTACCTTGAGCAAGGATTGTTTCCATTTCTTGGGGGATCGGGTTGGTAGTGTGTTGCCACCGGTGTATGATCCGTGAGGGCGGAGTGAACTTAGTGGTCTTCTCGCTAGCCTTATGAGTAGTGAGTGTGATGAGACCGGGGTTGAGTTGCCGAGAGTGGTTTACGAGTATTCGGATGTTTTTCCCGAGGATCTTGTCAGTTTGCCACCTCATCGAGAGATAGAGTTCTCTATTGATTTAGTGCCCGGCACAGCGCCGATTTCTATGGCACCTTACCATTTTGCCGCAGTCGAGTTGAGTGAGTTGAAGATTCAACTCCAGGAGTTGTTGGATAAGGGCTTTATTTTCCCTAGTGTTTCGCCGTGGGGAGCACCGGCCCTCTTTGCTGAAAAGAAAGATGGTGCCTTGAGACTTTGTATCGATTATCGGAAGTTGAATCGGGCTACGGTTAAGAATAAGTACCCTATGCCCCATATAGATGATTTGTTTGACCAGTTGAAGGGTTCCCGTTGTTTCTCTAAGATAGACTTGAGATCGGGTTACCATCAGTTGAGGGTCAGGGAGGAGGATATTCCGAAGACGGCATTCCGTACGCGGTATGGCCACTATGAGTTTCTGGTGATGCCATTTGGGCTCACCAATGCACCGGTAGTGTTTATGGATTTGATGAACCGGATCTTCCAGGAATTCTTAGATCGCTTTGTGGTCGTTTTCGTGGACGACATTCTGATTTATTCGCCTTCTGAGGAGGAGCACGAGGAACATTTGAGAGTGGTGCTTGAATTGCTTAGAGCCCATAGGCTGTATGCCAAGTTCGGGAAGTGTGAGTTCTGGCTAAGAGAGGTCAAATTCTTAGGCCATGTGGTTTCCGAGGAAGGGGTGTCTGTTGATACATCCAAGATTGAGGCAGTGCAAGATTGGGCATAGCCTAAGAGTGTTTTTGAGATCCATAGTTTTCTGGGATTAGCTGGGTATTACCGCCGATTTGTGAAAGACTTCTCCAGGCTAGCTTCACCGTTGACTAGATTGACGCGGAAATGGGTCAAATTTGTATGGAGTGAGACTTGTGAAAAGTCGTTCCAAGAGTTGAAGGTTAGATTGACCATCGCTCCGGTTTTGATTATTCTGGAGAGAGGGTTGGGTTATGCGGTTTATTGTGATGCCTCACGAGAGGGTTTGGGTTGTGTGTTGATGCAAGAAGGGAAAGTGGTTGCCTATGGCTCACATCAGTTGAAAATACACGAGAGGAATTACCCTACACATGACCTAGAGTTAGCAGCAGTGATCTTTGCCCTAAAGATTTGGAGACACTACCTTTATGGTGAGAGGTTCGAGGTGTTCTGGGACCATAAGAGTTTGAAGTATCTGTTTACACAGAGGGACTTGAATTTGAGGCAGAGAAGATGGATGGAGTTCATAGAGGATTATGACTTTGAGTTGCACTATCACCCGGGAAAGGCTAGTGTTGTGGCCGATGCCCTTAGTAGGAAATCCATTAGTGATGTCGCTTGTATAGCCATCCGGGAATGGGAGATGTTAGGTGCACTTGGCGAGTTTGATTTGCTTCTGGGCGAATCCGTTGAGGCTGCGGCCTTGTTTTCTGTTGTTGCGCAGCCTTCACTTGTGAGCCGAGTGTTAGAGGCACAGAGAGGTGACCTTGAGGTAGAGTCCCTTCGAGAGAAGATCTCCAGTGGGAAGGCTGAGAAGGGTTTGTCTGTGTATCCCGACCTGAGTGTGAAATACCGAGACTGCTTGTTTGTATCGGAGTCTTGCCGAGAGGAGGTACTCCGAGAGTTTCACCATTCCCGCCTTGCGGTGCATTCGGGAGGCACCAAGATGTATCGTGATTTGGGTCGTCAGTTTTGGTGGCGGGGTATGAAGAGAGATGTGGCCGTTTTCGTATCGAAGTGCCTTACTTGTCAGCAAGTGAAGGTCGAGCGTCAGAGGCCAGCAGGTTTGTTACAACCCTTGCCTATTGCCGAGTGGAAGTGGGAGCATGTCACTATGGACTTCGTTGTAGGTCTTCCGAGGACTCAGTGGGGTAGTGATGCTATTTGGGTGGTTGTAGACCGGTTGACTAAGTCGGCGCACTTTATTCCTATGCGCGTGAGAGATTCGGTAGATCATCTTGCCGACTTGTATATTCGGGACATAGTGAGATTGCACGGGGCCCCAGTGTCGATCGTCTCAGATAGAGATCCTCGTTTTACTACTAGGTTGTGGCAGAGTTTGCAGAGTGCCTTGGGCACTAGATTGACCTTTAGCACGGCTTATCATCCTCAGACTGATGGGCAGTCTGAGCGTACTATCCAGATCCTTGAGGATATGCTTTGAGGTTGTGTTCTCGACTTTAGTGGGTCGTGGGAGAGGCACTTGCCCTTGGTGGAGTTTGCCTACAACAACAGTTTTCAGTTGAGTATCGGTATGGCACCGTTTGAGGCCTTGTATGGCCGACCGTGTAGGTCTCCAGTTTGTTGGGCCGAGGTGGGTGATGCACCTTTGTTGGGCCCAGAGTTGGTGAGGGAAACGACGGAGAAAGTTGAGCTTATCCGTAGGAGGCTTGTTACAGCCCAGAGTCGCCAAAAGAGTTATGCCGACCGTAGGAGGAGGCCTTTGGCATTTGAGACGGGTGATCATGTCTTTTTGAAGATATCACCTAGGCGGGGTGTGATGAGGTTTGGGAAGAGTGGGAAGTTGTCCCCTCGGTTTATTGGTCCCTTTGAGATCCTTGAGAGGATTGGGGAGGTTGTCTATCGTTTACCTTTACCGCCGCAGTTATCCAGGGTACATGACGTGTTTCATGTTAGTATGCTTCGGAAGTACGAGCTGGATCCATCGCATGTATTGGATTGGACCGACTTAGAGGTTGACGAGGATATCTCGTATGAGGAGAGGCCGGTTCGGGTCTTGGATAGGCGGGATCAAGTCTTGCGAGGCAAGACCATTCCCTTGGTAAAAGTTTTATGGAAACATCACGGAGTGGAGGAAGCCACTTGGGAACGTGAGGTGGATGTCCGTGAGAAATATCCGGACTTGTTTGTAAATGTTTAATCATGCATTGGAAATTTTGTAATATTGATGAACCTTAAGAGCATTAATTATGTCTTGAGTTGTAAAACATTGTATATGTTTTGGTTTATGGAAGTATTTTGAAAATTGCCTTGAAAAGGAGGTTTAATGTAACATTGCATATGTTGAATGTATTGTAGAAATGGAAATATATCATGAATATTGAAAATGATATAAAATTGTGAAATATGTGTTGAGATTGGTAAATTTCAAGGAAAGCATGCTAATAATGCATATTGAGTATATATTGTGAAATGCCTCTTGAATAGAGATGGAATGACCGGTAATGGGTCAAGTTGTTGGGTAATGAATTGTAATGTTGTTGAGAATTGAGAAAAACTTGTTTTTTGAAAACTTGTACTTAATTTCAGGGACGAAATTCTTTAAGGGGGGAAGGTTATAGCGATCCCGATTTTCCTTTCCTTTGTATATTGTATTCCGGACTTGGTTCCGTGGTTGTGTTGTTGTCTCATTCTCATTTCCTTCCCTTACTCTTTGTATTTGAGTCTTGGGTTGTGTTGGGTAGGTTTGAAATAGGTTGGTTGTGCTTTGGAACCATTGGTTGATGTCCAAAATTTGGCCTTCACGCTCGAGCGGGGCTTTTGACGCTCGAGCGGGCCCTTCGTTGTTGCTTCTCCGCTCGAGCGGGAGTTTTGACGCTCGAGCGTAAATTTCCATCTCCTAGTCCTTTTGTCTGCAGGTCTTCGTACGCTCGAGCAGGGGTTTTGACGCTCGAGCGTGACCCTTTGATTTTGTTCCTTCGCTCGAGCGGGGAGTTTGACGCTCGAGCGGGGACCATGGTCTGCAAAACTTCTGGAAGTGTGCAATCGACGCTCGAACGGTGCTTTTGACGCTCGAGCGTGAGTCTGTGTCTGACGCTCGAGCGAGGGTTTCCACGCTCGAGCGGGGCGACTTTTATATCAATCCGTATTTCGACTTTTTGGATCACTTTTTCAACTCTCTTTCTCTCTCTTACTTTCCCAAACCCAGATTTGAGAGCTCCTTTCTCTGAAACCTTACCTTCTCTCTAGGGATTGATCTAGCATGAGTGATTTCCTCATCTTGGGCCTTTGTAAAAGTTGTGGGGATTGTCGAGGGCTACATTTTGATCCGAAAATCTTGGGTTTTGGAGCATCTTCAATTTCTTCATCATCTTCCTCTGAGCTCCGAATTTGAGGTAGGGGTTCCTACTCATTCTTATGTGCTTTAACATAGACATTGATTTATTTGTATAGATGGGTAGATTTGGAGAGTTAAGATTTGAAATGTGTTATTTTCAAAAGAGGGGTTTTGTTATTTTGACTCATAAATGTGTATTTTGGGTCTTAAAATGATAGTATTGATGTTGTTGATAATACTTGGACCTTTGGGTAAATATTGAGAAAAAGGGGGAAAAATGCCATGTTTGGGTATATTTGGGTCATTAGTGTAATTAATGACAATTGTTATGGGAATGTGAAATTGAGTTGGAAATAATGGAATTGGCTCATTATGAGTTAGAATGGTGGAGTTGGATTTATTAATCGCTCACTTTAAAAATGTTGAGATTATATATCTGTTGAGGCATTTATTATCTATTTAGAAATAACTGCTTTGGGCTATCGGTGGAGGATAGTCTTGATTGTTGTGGACAATGCATGATGATTAGGCAAACTAAAACTAATCAATTGAATATGTCATCGAATATGACGGTTGGAATAATACATTGAATTTATGTATTGATTGATTATGTATATGATATGTGTTTATATACATTGTGTTCTGTGGGAGGAGATATGGGATGTACTCCACGGTTTAGGGAAAGATAGGGGATGGACTCCTAAACCGGATGTTATGTGGGAGGAGATAGGGGATGGACTCCATTGATACAGCAAATACGTGTATCTATTGAATTATTGATACAACAAATCTGTGTATCATTTGTGAAGTATGGAAGTGTATTATGTGTTATTGATACAGCGAATCTGTGTATCTATTGTGGCTTATGGAAGTGTTTTGATATGAGTTGTTATCTCATTTGAATTGTTGAAATGGAAGAGTTATTGATATGAGATATAATCTCATTTAAAGTATATGGCCAGGTTTTGAGCCAGGGTTATGAATTGAGAAATTGGATAAGTAATGAAAATGGAATGAAACATGGACACATTTGTCATGTAATTGAAATGGGTTATGAATTGATTCATGTGAGTTAAACATTTGTCAAATGCTAATGTTTTAGTTATTGCTCATATTATGTTTAGCATATCTCTACTGGGCGTTGGCTCACCCTATATGGGATATCATTTTCAGGTACAGGTAGTATGCCACCTCCAAGGACGTAGCTTGAGAGGCTTGAGGCTGTTGGACTCTTTTGTTATTTTTGGTGGTATTATATGTATATCAAGCCAAGGGCTTATTTTGTGTAGAGTTAGTACTCTCTTTTGTAACCAAGTGTTGACTTGGAAAGTTGTAAGCCTATTGGGCACTTACTTTTGTTGTCAACATATAATACATTTTGTAATGAATACTCTGATGATATGTAATTATGCCTTATTCTTTTATGTCTAAGCATGTCAAGAATGTATGATTTATGGGTTTTGTTTTAGGGCGTTACAAATTAACTCTGAAAATGGGGCAAAAGAAAAGAAGAAGACATGCATAAGGAAATGGAGAACCAGACTCAAATCAAGGCGAAGCCAGTTCCCGTGTTAGGGCAAGGATGACTATTGATCAAATTCACCACAAATGTTGTAATGTTATCCTTGAGAGGCTCGCTAGGCCGAAAACCCGAAATGGCGACCTAGGCAAAAGTTAGAACATAAAAAAAATGAGAAATCAAATAAATAGTGCTTGCAAGGTTGAAAACCCCGAAAAGGCAACTTTGGCAAAAGTTAGAGCACAAAAGGAGAGTGTCAAAACCTGAGTGTACCTTAGCCATGAACTACATTGATCTGATTGCCATTCTTGGGATATGTAGGCAACTTCACCCTAAAGTTCGGTCTCAACCATATCTATCTTGTTCATCTCGACCCAATCATCTTGCCCAATTTACATCGTCAGCTCTGCATCAATCCATGAGCTACACCGACTGTTGTGCGCATCACATACTTGCATTGGGTAAGAAGGAACTAGCTTGAATCAACAAGTGGAGAAATTTTCAATACTTGAACTTATTAGTTGAATCTCTAACTTGAGCAAAAAATGAATCAAAACTCGGGTTTTGCGAAATTGATTTTTAAAGAGAACATGAGTAATACTGGGGCACTATGAATGATCAGTTACCTTGAGTCTTTTTTCTACTTTTGGGTTAGTTGTGAGTTTAGTTGTGTCATGCCTGGTGTTTGTTTTAGTCTGTGCTATTCATCGAGTCACCATAACGTGTCTGTTGGTCAAAAGCGCCCTTCATCGAGTCACCATGTAGACACCCCATTTTGACCGTCCTCAAGACTTGGATGCCATCGTTTGAACACCCGATGATTGTGCATGCTCGTGTTCGTTCTGAGTCTCTGAAGGTCTCGGTCGAGCGCCTTGCCTTGGAGCCTTTCAACTTGTTTGTTTTGTGCTTGGTTGTGGACCAAGAACTTGTTGCTTTGAATCTGGAGGAGAGGGTGGCTTGTCAGCCATCGCCAGTGTCCATCGGCCATGGCTTGTGCTTGTTGGCCATTAGTGGTGGCCGATCGGCCACACTAATGGCTAATCGGTTACATTTCTGGCCGGCCAGCCACTACTGATGGCCGACAGCCATTTTTCTCCTTTTTCAAATATTTTATGTGCCAGCTGTTGATCATTGAATGTATCCTCCATACACGTGTATGGAGGGATGAAGCCAAGCTTTTGGCTTGTTTTTCAATATAAGGAGAGGTCCCTCCCCCATTTTGAGGGTTCAAAAAATTTGTGAGCAAAATTTCTCTCTCTCTCTCTAGAATCCTCTCTCTCTTTTCTTATTTAGTGCTTGAAAGTGAGTTTTCTCTACATATTTGCACTAGCACCCTTAGCCAAACACCTTGACCTTGGAGCTGAGGTTCCTTAAAGCTTGGTTTGAGGTCTTAAAAGTGGTTTTGGCTCAGATTTGCTCCTGTTTTGTTGTTGTGCTTCAAGGGTAAGGACTTGTCCCTTTTAAGCTTTGCTTTAGTTACTTGTTTGACCACCTTTGCATGGTACTTTGAGGCTGGTTTTAACCTCTAAAAAACTCTATTGTTAAGGTTTCAAAATGATGCTTTGAGTCTTGTTTAGTTAGGGGGTGGTTTCCTCCCTTTGCTCTTTGGCTTGTAAAGTCTTTTGAGCCATCTTTCAAAGCCTTTTGAAACAACTGTTTTTGGCCTTTAAATCACTGAATTCCAAGGGAATTTCAGTGGTAGAAAGTATGTTTTGAGGTCCAAAATAGGAGGGGGTGGCCTCCCCTCCTAGTGTCTTGTTTGCATGTATAGATGGCCTAGCATGTGAGCATGATTTTCTACTCTTTTGTGACTTGGTCTCAGCTTGTTTTGGCTACTAATTTGCCATGATTTAGCTTTGTTTTGAGCCTCCTCGGTCATATGAGACTTGTTATGCATGGTTGTAGTGTAAATGTCTTCACTAGCTTAGTGATTTAAGGCCCCTAACATGTTTTGCATGTAATGATTGCATGATATAACATCATTTAGCATGTGATTTCAGTGCATATATCTCTATCACACTCTCACATATTTCACCCTTTCATTGATTTTGAGAGTTGTGCTTTGAGCCTTGTTTGTGAGCCAATACATGAGCATGTTTTTCTTGCTTTTTGTGCTTCTATCTTAGCATGTTTTAGCCACTGATTTGGCATGTTTAAGCTCTATCCAGAGCTGGTTTGATCATTTAAGCTTGATATTGCATGCCTCTAGTGTAGTGCTCTTCACTAGCTTTAATGTTTTTGACTTTTAACATGTTGTGCATGTGTTGCTTGCATGTTGTAGCATTAGTTTTCATGCCATTCCAGCACTGAAAAATCTGTAACCTCCCTTATTTCTTCATTTTTTCCATTTGTTTTGAGGGTTGGTTAACCTTATGTTGTGTTTAAACTTGAGATAGAGCTTATGCTTAATGGCTTTAACTCTCTTTTGAGGGTTTCTACTAGTCAAAGGCATGATCTCTCTCATGTCTTAAACCATCCTTTGTTTGGCCCCACTCTCATTAGAGGACAATCACATTGGACTTAATCGGTTAAAGGCTTAATCGGTAATGTAAAATGTGTAAATAAAATGAGCAACGTAAAACATGAACAAGATAAGCATTTGTGTTGCATTGCATGTGTTTGGATCAGACGTTAATCCAAGCACGAGAAATGTGAGACGTTTCATAATCAAAGTGATGAAACGTGTCGTGTTTCTTGGTCGCCATCATCCTTGATCATGCATGATAGGGTGGTGGCCATTTGAGTCTATTTGTGCATTCATTAAGCTTGTACAAGCTTGGTCCTTTGGCCATCATGCATAAAAATGTTTGATCGGTGGCTTGAGAGCCAAGTGCCATACTCCTTTGAGCTTGAGATATGATAAGGAGGGTGCTAGTACACACATTTCCTTGCAAATGCATTGCTTTGCCTCTGTTGCTCTCTGTTGTAGCAAAAACAGAATTTTGGAAAAAGGGGTGGCCGACCGGCAACTTGAGGTAGCCGACTGGCCAGTGTTCTTGGCTGATCGGCCACTAGTGAATTTTTGTGCAAAAAGTGTTCATGTTTTGGAGTTGTGGCAATTTGGAAGTTGGTTCGATATTCAGAAAATAGAAAAGGTGCAAACAGAGGCAACCGGTGGCAAGGCGATGGATTTTCGGGAAAGAAGCAATCGAGCAAGCATGTCTCCCTCGCCCGCGAGGCCAATTCATTGCTTTATTAGCTAGTTGTAGCTGCTTATTTACACATGTTGTAATTAATTAGTTTAATTTGGTTTGTAATATTTTAATTAGCTTAGCATAGCCAGTTAATTTGTGTTGTAATAATTAATTAGCTAGACTAGTTAATTAGTTGATTTGTAAATAATTAGCTTAGCTTAGAATAGCTTAGCTTATTTATTCGGACCCTCCTTCGCGAGGGCATATTGTTATAATAAGGGTGTGTGCGTGTGTGCATGTCTTCCAACCCCCTTTCTTTCTCCCTTTTAGTTAACCACTTTCGATGGTTAGTTTAGGGTCATATTTCGATTAGCATACCTTATGCTTGCATGCTTGCATCATTCATTTGTCTTGCATGCACCAAGCTCGGTGCATCATTCAAACTGCATCGTATTTCAATACTTCTTTGAATACATATATCAAATCGTTGCATTCATATGCCATTTTAGATAGCCGAGCCTATTAATTGCATATTGCATGTGTTGCATTAGGCATTTTGTATAGTTAGGATCATGCATGATTTCTAACTAGCTTTTGTTTTGGCTCGGAGTACACTGTAAGTGTTACGCTTTAGCATATTTGCATGAGTGTGAGTGTTGCCATGATAGCATGCTTGCCATGAGGCTATTTGCTTAAGTGTTTAACTGCATGAATGCCTGTGGGTGAAGGCTTTGTTGCCTGAATTGGAACAATTCGATAAATGTAAGTTTTAAGCCCACTTTGCGAAGTGGCAAAATCATGTTTTAAGCCCACTTGAGGGTGGCAAATACGCGCTTTAGCCCACTTGCGAGTGGCATTTTCATACCATTTTGGAAAACAAACATGAATTGTTTTGTTCCTATTCTCGCGATCTTAGTCTATACTTTTTTGTGTGCGTCACATAGTAAAGTTAGTTAATAGCCGGTTAAGAACACATGAGGTTTATAAAATAACATATCATGGTAGTAGAGGCCGATCCTTTGATCGGGCGAGCGGGGGTGCTCATGTCATGACCTTCCCCTCTCGTACCCAAGTTTCCGAGCCGAGGCAACTTTGGTGATGACGGACACATGGCCTTTGGCACGAGTCAGAGTTTCCTAAATTTTCCAAAAATAAAATATTTAGGTGGCAACTCTGCAATCTGGCAAAGTAGTCCAGTTTTGGCATTATTTGATCTAAAATCAATTTTCCAAAATGATTTGCTGGATTGGACTCTTTGGTATTTATCAGTCCCACATTGCACTTTGTGAGATTAGATTCAGAACCGTGACAGGAGTCTGAACTGTAAGAGACCAATTCGCGCCTCTCCGAAAGGGGGGCGTGCGAAGAAAGTCAGGTCTACAGTTTCGGGCGACTCTACTGGGGATTTAGAGAACTTGACTCGAACTCATGATATGTTGTTTTATCTACATTTGTGTGTTTCTTTGTATTGCATTTGTATAGGTGCGCCTAAGCCACAGTATTTGCCATCTTTTATTCCTGAACGGTTTGCCGGAGGCTTGCTTAGAAAAGCGTGCCATAAGGCTGACCAGTTACAGGCTCTGCCACGATGGGAACACAAACCTTAGATCTGGACTACCGCTGTACCGTTTGATCCTCCTTTCACTTCTCGGTGTTTGGAGCGAGAGGTATATTAGGTGGTCTTGCTGAGGCACCCCTTTTGACCAATTGACCTAGTTGCATATCAGAAGCCTTAGAGACTATTCCAAACTATGACAGGTTGCTCACCCGAATGCAGGATTGTATAAAACCACATGCGTGCGTAGTGAAACCCTAGTTCCTGATGAAACTAGGACAGGGAAACCTTACCCCATCATAGGGGTGTTTTGGCTCTCACTTGCTTGATATGTGCTGTTAGGGTGTGTCTCTACAGAAATGTATGTATCAATTGCAAGTCAAGATATCAGTCTGAGGACATCAGCGTTTGAGGGTATCAATATTGAGGTAGAAAATTTGGGGGCTGAAATCAATGTTTGAGTGCAGATTGTCCAGCTTATGGTTTTAACTGTGTGTTGTCTTTATCTAAGTCGAAATGCTGTGCGTTTGCTGATTGTTGTTCCCTTTTTGCTTTATTTTTCTTTTTGCAACGTAGTGTTTCATCATTGCTTCCGACGAGGCAGTTACCCCCCAAGCACTCTGGACCAGAGTAAGGAGGCCTTATCGATCTAGGGATCTTGTGAGAGGACAACCGGTGTTTGCTTCGCTACCCCCGGTTACAAGACGGAGGAGAGTTCGGCAAAATTCACCAGTTCGTCAGTCATCTGTGCTCAATGAAGTCCAGTTTTCTGTTTCTACCTCAGAGAGAGAATACATACCGGGTCAGATAGATCAACACCCTTCAGTCAGCATGGAGGAAATGATGCGTCAACTCCAACAAACTATCAAGGCCATGCAACGGGATGCTGCTCGCCAAGCGGAAGTCACCGCTCGTCAAACAGAGGTTGTAGCCCAGCAGGCTGAGCTGATTTCCAGGCTTCAACAACAACAACAACCACAACAAGCAGCAGCATCTGCTTCGCACCCACCCCCACCTAGGGTTCCAATACCCGGGGATACTGCCAATGTCCAAGAGAATACGGTAATTCTAGCAGGGCTAGTTCCACCTCAGACTTCCAAAGCATCGGCCTACCCAGCGGATACATTGTTCGAATTTGAGGTCGATCCTACTGCTTTGAAAGTGAGCAAGCTCGAGGAGCTTTCAAGCGAGCTCAGGGAGTTAACTCGATCCCAGACATAGATGACAGCTACACAGATTCGATGGTGACATTACCGGATAAATTTAAAATTCCTCACATAGACCGCTTCGATGGCTCGGGCGATCCTATGGTCACTTGAGGCTGTTTTCAGATATTCTGCACCCGATGGGCCTGACTAGACTGCAAAAGCTATCCCTTTTTGGTTAGACCCTGTCGGGTATTACGGCCATCTTGTATGCTAAACTGGAGGATTCAGTGAAGAGGAGTTGGGAAGAGATGGTCGAGGCCTTCATTGCCCAATATTCATACATGCAGACCTGACTTTCTTCGCATGCCCCCCTTTCGGAGACGCGCAAATTGGTCTTACTACAGTTCAGACTCCTATCACGGTTCTGAATCTAATCTCATAAAGTGCAATGTGAGACTGATAAACACGAAAGAGTCCAAATCTGGCAATTGGTTTTGGAAAATCGATTTTGAATAAAAAAGCGCCAAACATGGACTGCTTTGTCAGATTACAGAGTCGCCACCTAAATATTTTATTTTTGGAAAATTTAGGAAACCCTGACTCGTGCCAAAGGCCACGTGTCCATCATCACCAAAGTTGCCTCGGCTCGGGAACTTTGGTACGAGAGGGGAAGGTCATGCAATGAGCACCCCCGCTCGCTCGATCAAAGGATCGGCCTCTACTAAGCATGATATGTTGTTTTAAAAACCTCATGTGTTCTTATTCGGATTATTAGCTAACTTTACTATGTGATGCACACAGCATACAAGTATAGACTAAATCGTGAGAATGGGAACAAAACAACTCATGTTTGTTTTTGAAAATGGTTTTGAAAATGGTTTGAAAGTGCTACTCACAAGTAGGTTAAAGCGCAGATTTGCCACCCTCAAGTGGGCTTTTAGAAAACATAATTTTGCCACTTCACAGAATGGGCTTAAAACTCACAATCATCGAGTTGTTCCGATTCAGGCAATAAAGCCTTCACCCACAAGCATTCATGCAGTTAATCACTTAAGCAAATAGCCTCATGGCAAGCATGCTATCATGGCAACACTCACACTCATGCAAGTATGCTAAAGCGTAACACTTACAGTGTACTCTGAGCTAAAACAAAAGCCAGTTAGAAATAATGCATGATCCTAACTATGTAGAATGCCTAATGCAACACATGCAAAATGCAATTAAATAGGCTCGGCTATCTAAGATGACATATGAATGTAACGATTGACACACGTATTCAAATAGGTATTGAAATACGATGCAGTTTGAATGATGCACCGAGCCTGGTGCATGCAAGACAAATGAATGATGCACGCATGCAAGCATAAGGTATGCTAATCAAACATGACCCTAAACTAACCATCGAAAGCAGTTAAGTAAAAGGGAGAAAGAAGTGGGGTTGGAAGACATGCACACACACACGCACGCTTATTACAACAATACGCCCTCTCGAAGAAGGATCCGAATAATTAAGTTAAACTACACTAAGCTAAGCTAACTATTACAAACCAACTAATTAACTATTCTAGCTAATTAATTATTACAAAACCAAATTGAATAACTAGCTACACTAAGCTAATTAATTACAAACCGAATTAATTAATTAAACACTTAACTAATTTATTACAAAACGACTAAGCTAATGAACTAATTAGCTAATCAATTCAAATGAAAAGCCTCAGGAAGCGAGGGAGATATGCATGCTCAATTGCGTCCTCCCGAAAATCCACCACCTTGCCTCTAGATGCCTCTGTTTGCACATCTTTAGACCTTTAAAAATTGTGCCAACCTCCAGATTGCTTCTGTTTGATCTCAAGAATATACTGATGGTCAATCGGCTATAATTGGTGGCCATCGGCCAACACTAGTGGCCGGTCGGCTGGCTTTGGTGGCCGGTCGGCTAGTACATGTGGCCGGTCGACCACTGATTTCCTGAACTTCCTCCTTTTGCTACAACAGAGAGCAAACAGAGGCATGTCAGTGTATTTGTCAAGGAATGTGTGTACTGCCATACTCCTTATCATGTCTCAAGCTCAAAGAAGTGTGGCACTTGGCTCTCAAGCCACCAACCAAGCATTTTCAATGCATGGTGACCAAAGAACCAAGCTTGTACAAGCTTAATGAATGTGCACATAAGACTCGAAAGGCCACTACCCTATCATGCATGATCAAGGGTGACAACAACCAAGAATTGTGACACGTTTCATCACTTTGAGTATGAAACGTCTCACATTTCTTGTGTTTGGATTAACGTCTAATCCAAACTGTCACGTCCCAAAACCCGCCCCTAAAGGTTTCGGGCATGACCTATTCAGAAACGGACACTTAACCTGTTATACGTAATATATGGGGCCTTGGCGGAAGCACTAAAATTTAACATAATAACAAACTCCATTGAGCTACCTCTAATATGCCAGGATCACATGCATCATATACATTATAATAACCAGTCACATGCCAAAATTATACTGTGAGCATCAGTCATATAGATATACATATACAGCCCCAGCTCTAAGATTGGGCATAACAAAAACATTGAAGTCATGTACATTTAACCTTAAATGAGTAATCAAAGAAAAAAACAAGACAATGTTTAACAAAGCTTCACAAAACTGAGTGATCTCGCTTAGTGCCTGGACTCATAAAGGTTGACAAAAGGGAACGAACGTCCTGGGTTAGGACTGACCTCCTGGTTGGTTACCTACAGGAACAGACATACAGAGGGTGAGCCAAGCTCAGTGAATAGTAATACATAAATAAAATAATGCTTAACTTGAAACATTGTATAATAGAAATACACATGGATTTGTAACTTCTCAATATTTATTGAACCATAAATTGTGTCTAACATGCTTTGGAAATAAGTGAGGATAGACATACGAACTAAATGCAACTTTTCAAATGTTCCTGAACATGGGTCTCCGCTCGAGCGGACCATGCAATTTCTGAAATTCTACAATGCCAAGTAAAGTTCCAACCTGGTATTCAAAGCTTCAAACATGTACTTTCGTATACTAATGCAACATGCACAATACGAGTCTGAATCTGTTCTTATTCATTATAGACTTGGATCTTATCATGAAACATATTGGCTTGAATATAATGTTTTGGATTAAAATCCTGGTATAATGTGGCACAAACCCTTAATCATGGTGGCATGAAGCCCATTAACATAGTGGCGCAAGGCCCTTGGATACTTACCAAGCTTCAAAACATATACTTACTAAGCTTCAAAACATATACCTATCAATCTTTAAAACATATGCTTACCAAACTTTAAAACATATACTTATCAATCTTTAAAACATATGCTTATCAAACTTTAAAACATATACTTATCAATCTTTAAAACATATGCTTATCAAACTTTAAAACATATACTTATCAATCTTTAAAACATATACTTAAGCATACAATGCAAAGTCCACATGATTTGTCTGAGTCTGTTTCACTTTATAGGCCCTTTCTTGAAACATATCAACTTGAACATAATGGTTGGCTTAAAGCCCTTGAATGGTGCGGCATAAGCCCTTAAACATTGGCATAAAGCCCTTGAAAGGTGGCATAAAGCCCTTAAACATTGGCATAAAGCCCTTGGAAGGTGGCATAAAGCCCTTGAAAGGTGGCATAAGGCCCTTGAAAGTTGACATTAAGTCCTTGCAAATTGGCATTAAGAATGCCCTTGTAAATTGGCGTTAGGCCCTTGTAAATTGGCATTAAGAATGCCCTTGTAAATTGGCGTTAAGCCCTTGTAAATTCTTGTATGAACTCAAGAGGTGTCTCACACGGGTTCTAGCAGTGACTCACAATGTAGCACTTAGTCCCGTGTAGCACTTTGTTTCATAACGTAGTTACTTATATCGTATAGCCAATGGCCCATAATCTTAAAGAATGAAAACACTTCATTTTTCCTCCTTTCTTTATATACACATATCAAAACATAACGTAATTACATATCGTGTATAAACAAGGTGTTAATGACAATCATTAGCTATATATATATGTGTAGACACCCCATTTTTGACCGTCCTCAAGACTTGGACGTCACCGTTGGAACACTCGGTGATTATCCATACTTGTGTTCGTTTGGCGTTCCCGGAGTTCTCGGCTCGCGCGCCTTGCCTCAGGACCTCCGAACTCGACCGTTTTGTGTCTGGTTTTGCACCAAACACTTGTGTCTTGCCTTGGAAGGGAAGGGGATGCTTTGTGAGGCATTCCCACACACCACCGGCTGTGGCTAAAGGCCACCGGCTAGCTGGTGTTGCTATCGGCACTTTATGGTGCCGACCGGCACTCTTTTGTGCCGACCGGCACTAATTTTGCCAAAATAGCACTCTTTGCCGGCCGGGCACTGTTCAGCTGCTTTATTAGATATTTTTAGACAGCTGTTTAGCCTTTTTCTCCCCTCCATACACGTGTATGGAGGGATGGCATTGTTTGGTGACTTAGCTTGTAAGCTTTGTTGCCTATAAGAGAAAGCCTCTTCTCTTGGCTCAAGGGTTGAAGTTCTTAACAATCTTTAGCCATTTTAGACAGAGAGGAAGGTCTGGTTTTAGGTTAGAAATCTTGTATCTAATCTATCTCTCTTATTCCCTCTTGTTTAAGCACTAGGTGTTTGTGCTTTACTATTGCACATAAACACCTAGTGTTTCACCTTTCTCTTGGGACAGAGGTTCTAAGGACTTGTTTTTGGTGATTCTTGGCTGGTTTGGAACTCAAGGAACCAACAACTTCAACATTTGTGAAGAAGATCATCAAGGGTAAGAAACTTGCTTTATTTACCCCATTTTTGCATTCCATTTTTGCCTAGTTTAAAACAGTTTTTGTGCTTAGTCTATAACACATAAAAGCTCTGTTTTTTAACCCTCTTTATTGTTTATTAAGAGTGTTTTGTGGTTTGAGGAAGTTTGACCTCATTTAGGCCTTGAAAAGGGCTCATTTTAGGCCATTTTGTGAGAGCTCCGGGACTTGTGTGTTTGGGCCTCTCTACCACTGAAATCTTGAGGGATTTCAGTGGTAGAGATGGTGCCATAAAGTCCTAGAAAAGGGAGGGTCACCCTCTCTCCTTGATGTCCTTGAAAAGGGCAAGTTTTGGCTTCCAAAGGAGCACCATGCTTGAGTGTGTGTTGATCATGTTTGGCTTGTTTTTCATGCTTATATTGCCATGATATAACATGTCCATAAGTTGGTTTTGGTCTCCTATACATGCTTAGTGTAGTTGCCTTGTAATGCCTCTTATTGCCTTAACATGTCTAGGAAGTGTGCCCCTATTCTTAGCATGTTTTAGACTTGTGTTTGTGAAGCTTGTATGCTTATTTTGCCATGGTTTAGCTCTGTCCATAGTCGTTTTGGTCGATCATGACTTATATCTTATAGCTCCTTTGTATTTGGCTTGTTAGCCTTAAGAGCATAAGAGTGTAGCATGCTTTGCTTGCTTTATTTTGGTGGTTTGGAAACCCCTAGCATGCCATTTCAGACCTCATAATATGCTTGTATGCTTGCCTTAGTGGCCTTGTTAATGCTTTAGGAGCATGTGTTGTATGCCCTTTGTTTTGGCTTCAATGCATGCCTTCGATTTAATGACTCTTAGATGCCATCTAAGTAGCCATTTAGCTTTGTTTTGACATGCTAGAAACCTGTTTTAGGTTGATTAGTGCATGCCATGTATGTTCGTACTAGGTGTGCTTCAACGCCTCATTGGCTTGCCTTAAGCTTTAGGCCATTTGCATGCTTTATTGGCATACTTTGTTGCATGATTTGGCATCATGTTTGACATGAATCTTAGAGCTTTCAATGCGTGCTAGTTGCCTATGTTTGTGCCTCTTAGATGTGTTCAAGAATTGCCATGATCATGCCTTGGATTTGGACCATAGCACTTGCATGTGTGTGTGTGTTTAGTCTCCATTTCTAGGCATTTTGGCCACTGATTTTGGGCCCCTTTGGGGTTGCCTAGATCATGTATAAGTCCATCCCTCATGTGGTTTGCATGCTTGGCTTGTGTGTTTGTTTGCATATTTGCATAAGTGTATCACATTGTCCATCTTGCATCCTAGATAACATGCTTAGGATTGTACCACATTGACATGCATACCAAGCCTCTTGAAGTGAGTTTGATAGAGGTTTGGCACCCTTTTGTGCCTATGTGTTTTGCATGCATTTGAAAGTAAAGTTGCATTCTTGGTCCTTAGGGCCATCATGCATGAAAATGCGCGATTGGTGGTCCGGGAACCGAGGCACATGCCCCCTTGAGTCAATAACATGATAGGGAATGTGTTTTATGCATACATGTTTTGAATCACATTGCCATGCACTTTGCTGTCCTCTGCTGCTGTGAGTTGCAGGTTTTGCAGGCACTTTGTGCCGACCGGCATTATTTAGTGCCGACCGGCAGTCAATTGGCAGGCGGTGGATGAATTCAGTGCCGGTGGCCACATCCTGCAGCCGGTGGCTATTCTGTGCAGCCGGTGGTGATCCCCAGTGCCCAAGGAGGCACTCCTGGGACTTTGGGAATTTTCTGAGAAGGATAGCAGGGAAAACAGAGGCACACTTGCATGACGGTGCGATTCCGAGCCAATTCCGAGCGCGCGCTGCATTTGAGCCCTCTTCCCGAGGCGTTTACTGCTTTAATTAACTTAGTTAATTTGTTAATTAATTTAGTTAATTTGTAATAATTAATTAGCTTGCGTAGTTAATTAATTTGTATTATTCTTTTGGTCCCTCCGAGCAAGGGCAAATTTGTAATAAGTGTGCGTGGGTGTGTGCATGTCTTCCAACCCCCATTTCTTTCTCCCTTTTATTTACCTGCTTATGTTGGTAGATTAGGGCACATTTAAATCAGCATACCTTATGCAACGCGTGCGTGCATTCATGCATTTGTTTACATGCATCGGGCTCGGTACATCATACAAACTGCATTGCAATTTTCAATTCCAAATTGAATACATGCTACTTGCGCATTTCACATGTCATGTTTAGGGTTAGCCGAGCCTACTCTAGATTGCATCTATGCTTGTGTTGCATTAGCCACTTAACATGAACTAGGTCATGCATGTTTGCTAACCGGGTTTCTGTTTTTGGCACGGAGTACGATGTAAGTATTTATGCTTTAGCATATCGCATGCGTGTGAATGTTAACATGACAGTATGATTACCATGCGGCTAATTGCTTACATGTGTTAAACTGTTTGAATGCCTGTGGGTGGAGGTTGGATTGCCTGAGTTGGAACAATTCATTGAAATCCGTATTTTAGCTTACTTATGAGTAGCAAAATCTAACACGTTTTTCGAGACAAAACGGATATGCAATGTTTATTTCCAAATTAGGCAATCTAGTCTATACTTTTGTGTTGTGCGCATCACATAGTAATTCTAGGCTAATAACTGGAATAAGAGCATGTAATGTTTTCAAAATCGGATATCACGGTTAGTAGAGGCCGGTCTTCGGACCGGGCGAAAGGGGGTGCTCATAGCTGACCTTCCCCGATCGTACCCAAGCTCCCGAGCCAAGACCACTTTGGTGATGACGGACATGTGGCCTTCGGCACCGAGTCAGGGTTTCCTAAATTTCCCATTTTAAAATATTTAGGTGGCGACTCTGTAATCTGGCAAAGCAGTCCATGTTTGGCACTACTTTCAAAAAAATCTGTTTTCTCAAACGATTTGCCGGATTTGGACTCTTTGGTTCAGATTTAGAACCGCAACAAAAGGGAGTCCGAACTGTAGAGTGAAGCCCCACGGGCGTGTCTACAGTTTCTGGCGACTCTGCTGGGGATTTTAGAGAGCTTGACTCGAACTCGTGATATCCTGTTTTGATTTCATTTATGTGTCTCTTTGCATTGCATGTGCATTGGTGCGCCTAGGACACCGTGTTGGCCATCTGCTATTCCTGAGCGGTTTGCTGGAGGCTTGTCTTGTCAAGGCGTGTCCATAAGGGTGACCGGTTGCGGGCTCTGCCAGTATGGGAACACAAACCCCGGTTTTTACCGGGGCACCCTCTCTTGACCATTCGACCTAGTGCATATTCGGAATCCATAGTGACCATTCCAAACTAGGACAGGTTGCTTACCCGATGCTAAGTTGTCTGAAACCGCTCTGTGCGTAGTGAAACCCTAGCTCCTGACAAAATAGGACAGGAAACCCTACCCCAGTATAGGGGTGTTTTGGTTCTCATCTATCTGCTATGTGCTTTAGAGTGTAACTCTGCAGGGAACGTACATATCGGTTTGCGAGTTTGGGTACCCGGCCCGAGGGCACCAGTATCAGTGTTGTTGAGAATTAGCCGTGTCCGCGGGTATCAGTTCAGTTTTGATAATGACTCCGGGGAATAGTGTTCAGTAGTAGAGCGCAGTTGTCCGGCTACACCCGTGTTTGATCTGTTTGGGGCTGAAATACTGCTTGCTTTCCGTTTCAGTTCAGAGATTCAGTGAGTTGACCCAGAACAGTTAGCGTCTCCCCCTTTGCTGAGGCAGGACTGAACATGATGCAGAACTCTGAAGAGATTGTGGTCATGACGGCCGCGTTGAGTCAGGAAACCATCCCACAGAATGATGCTACTGTTGATATGCCGCATCCGCCCAGGTCGCCCGCTGCACACCCAATCTGGACCCCCCAGTTCTATCAGGCTCGCGAGCCCACTACATTCGAGTTAATGGGGATGATAGGTGATCTTCAGAGGTCCGTGGCGGATCTCGCTTACGGAATGTCAGCCTTGCCACCGGTTGCACCGTATGCCGGAAATTTCGAACCCCAAGAACCCCCGCTACTGGGGCGGATTGTGATTGAGCTTAATCAGCCGGAGATGGCCTCCACATACAACAGTGATGCACCGATATCCACCCAAACCCTCAACCCGGCTGAGGCCAGAGGTAAAGACAAAGTGAAGGCAGATGCCGATCCCATCGAACAACTGCTGTGGACAGTAGAGGCTTTGAAAGCCGGGGGAATGAACAAGCAACAGATATCCGCAGTTACGACAAAAGCTGTGGAGGATGCTTTCCCTACTCCGCCTGAGGGCAGTTCCAGTCAATCAGAAAATCGGGACAGGCCCCGTCATGCCAGGGTAGCTTCTCCCATTCCCAATCCTGCACCAGGGAAGGGTCAGAAACTCAAAGCCGCACCCGCTGACCCGTTCGCTAGTTCATCTAGCAAGAGTGCTCAGGCCCCAAAATACCTGCCCCGGGGGCGCAGAGCCTTCCATCCTCTCTACATGCCTTTGTCTAGGGCACTTCTGATCTTGGCCAAAAAGGGGCATCTTACACCCCTCGATCCTAGGCCGCTCCCCAAACCCCTTCCAGCAGGCCATGACGCCACTCAGTACTGTGCGTACCATCAGCAGACCGGTCACAGTACCGACAGTTGTTTCCGTCTTCGTCATGAAGTGCAAGACCTGATTGATAATAAGGTTATCCTCCCGCCTACCTCGGCCAAATCAGTCATTACGGAGTTCTTGGAATATGAGGACACAGATATCGAGGACACAGATACCGCAAGTATGTGATCAGAAGGTGAACCGCCTGCGGGCAGTAGTAGGAACATTTTTTTGGATGCAGCGTTTGGCACGCATTTTTGAGCATCGACCAATACTAGTTTTGTAAATTCTGACTTGAGTATCGGGTCAGTCTTTTGTGTTGTCTTGAGCCTGTCTCATTGTTCGGAGACAGTCCTTTTGCTTAAGGGTCTGTCTAATTGTAATGAGTCAATCCCTCTTGTATAGAATACCAGGTGATTTCGGGGTTGTTGCCTCAAACACCGTTCTGTTTTGTACTTAGTTGTTTTTCCTTTTGAGTCTGTCTCAGTTAAGGAGCCGGTTGCAATCAGGGTTTTGGAATGAAACAGCTACGGTTACTCTGTTTTTATGCTTGCTTTGTGAGAGGAACGATAGTACCTTCTACCTACTCTCTTGTGCCTTGAAGTCATTGTAATGACCTGAGTTTTTCAAAACCTTTCGAACATTGCGGTGAAAACAAAGAGGAATGAATTCCTCGGGATTTGTAAAACTTTGATCAACTGAGAGAAAGAGAGGCGTGCTAAGCCCTTAATGAATAAAATCATGCTTGTTAGTATGAGTACTGAGAAGGACCCTGGCTTGATCCAGACTGGTTCCACACTATCTTCAGCACGAGCGATGTGTCGTTTTCTTTAAAAACTTTCAAAAACAAAATATTTTGCGCAGTCCTGTGAATACCTGTGTGGAATCGCTCTTGAGATTGTGCAGCCTAGGATCGCTCTCAGCCTCAAGGTTTAATCTATCTATTCCGAACCTGGAATCCGTTTAGGATATTCAAGCAGTCAAACGCCTGTGGGGCTCCGTTTGAAGCAGCCCTCGAGCAAGAGGCACCAAAGTCAGATCAAGAAGATTAGACCTCATCAGAAGAAGCTTGCGAAACTAAATCAGAGGCACCTCTCAAACTAGGGGCAAAAATGTCCGATGTGCTCGAAGAGCCAAAGGTGGATTTTTCTACAAATCAATACAACAGCCACTCTCCTGGATACAGAGGGCTTCAATCTCAAAACCATTTGGCATGGACTTGTTACACTTTTACCCTTTGAGAGGCTCGCTGGGCCGAAAACCCGGAAGGGCGACCCAGGCAAAAGTTAGAGCAAGAGAAAAATACAAAGAAAATAAAGCAAAAAAGAAAAAAAAGCAAAATACAAAAAAAAAAGAGACAAAAAAATACAAGGAAAAGAAAAGAAAAATGCAAAAGAATAGCAAAAAAAGAAATAGAAAAAATGAAAAAAATAAAAAAATTTTGAAAAGAAAGAAGAACAAAGCTCGCAAGGTCGAAAACCCGCATTGGGCGCCTTGGCAAAAGTGAGAGCCTAAAAATAGTGAAGGTTAAAATACCCGAGTGTACCTTAACCGGAACTACGTAAGGCTTGATTCCCATGTCTGGGATACGTAGGCAACTTCATCCTGAAGTCCAGCCCCCAACGCTTCCATAGCGTCTCAGTCCATGTCATGGTTTTGATCATTTATGCCTCCTCCGAATCTGATATTTCGATTGTAACAATCTGGGATACATAGGCAACTTCATCTTGAAGTCCAACCATCAACACCTTCTAGGTGACTGTGTCCATATATTGATTCAGACCGCCTCCGTCTCCTCCGTGTCCGAGGATCCGATCATCATCAACGAGGACTGGTTTACAGCATGCTGCGGCATCATCCAAACAAGGGGCAACTTTCCGTTGCCATGCATTGTCATAAGTTGCCCTGAGTTGCCGCCCAAACTAGGGGCAACTTTCCATTGCCCTCTTCCCCCCCTTCAAGCAAGGGGCAATTTTCCCAAATTGCCTTCGATCCGAGTTTGCGCATCTCGAGGGTAAGTTCCGTGCTTGTCCAGCATTGACTGTTTGCAAAAATAGTTTTTGAAAATTTTTGCTGAGGTTGACTGTTTTCGGAAAAACTATTTCATTTTCAATTGGGCCATGTTTGGACCCAAAAAGGAAAATTTTCAGTGCTCACAGCCTGACTTGCATGATCTCAAATCAAAAATCGAACAAGCGCGCTAATCTGATGTTCGTTTTGATCGAAACTGTTTTAGAAAGAAAACAAAAAATGGTCAAAGTAATGAACCAGGGGCACAGTTTGAGTCAGGTGTTCTGTTTCTCCCTTGTCATCAACGCGCTTGCCAGGAAGGCGCCCTATCTATCAGAAGAAATAGCCGTGAGCTAGCTGTATTCGGCATGAATCCGCCGCTTCCCATTCATCCATCAATCACCCTGGGGAGGGATGAAAAATGAGAGATTAAAGAATAGAGAGGTGTAAGTCGAGAGAAAAGTGAGCGAGAGGGTTTTGAGAGAAAAAAACCGAGCTCGAGGGTCGAGTGGCGTGAGGATCACACAAATCAGAGAGGGTGGGGAACCTGCCCGGAAGGATTGGCTCCTCAAGATCTTTTGTTTTCAAACACGTCCGTGTCGTGTCTTTTGATTTGTCGGTCTTGCTTTTGGCTTCGAGTCTTTTCCGAGCGTGTCTCGTTGTGTCAGGTCGTGTGCCTTTGTTTCTTTGTTTGAGTCTGTCTCGCCGTGTCCTGTGGTAGGCTCGATACCCTGGTCGTGAAACTCTTTCTCAAAATCATTTGTGCTCTGAATGTTGTGCCATTCTCTACATCCGTGCAAAGCAAGAGAAGGAAAGGGAAAATTTGGGACATCCGAGTGTGTTTCAACCGCAACCGTGTCAGCTTTGTGATCTGTCTCATCAGATTGGGGCTATCTGTTCAGAGTTTGCTGTGAGCAGAATGAATCGAATATTGAACCGAATATTAAGTTATGGGCTAAATGCATATCAATCCCCAACAGATTAGTCCTCAGCAGAGTATGGGCTGTATGTTCGGATTGAGCAGTGGTTCGTATGTGCTGTTTTGCTGTTTAGTTGGTTGATTATTTGATTATTACGGTGCAAGTGTTCGATTGTCAGACAACAGATCAATATCATTTACATTTGAGGTGTAATATGATGCAATGCAGTGCGAAGTATGAAGTATGCAGATATATACAAATGTGACACTTTTTCAGACAAAAAAGTTTGTTTCATTTCATATCATCTTTTTTCGAATACATAGTTTGAGAAAAGCAAAAACCTGCCTGCGGCAGTACATAGTACTCTATCTACCAAAAAGAGGAAAGTACAAGAAAAGAAATAAAGAAAAGAAGCAGCAAAATCATCATCATCAGCAGCAGGCCTCATGCCTAAGGATCAGTCCTCGCCCTCTTCCTAGGCAAAAGCGCAAAAGCATCGTCGGAGCTGTCACTATCGGAGCCCGAGCCCGAGCTGTCCCCGGCCTCCTCCGCAAATGACTCCGTCCCCGCCTCCGACTCACCATCTCCCGGAACTGGAGCTCGTGAGCTGCTCCCCACGTGACCACGTCCTTGGGTGGAGCTGTCATTCTTACTTGTTTGACCACCGTTGCATGCTACTTTGAGGCTGGTTTTAACCTCTAAAAAACTCTGTTGTTAAGGTTTCAAAATGATGGTTTGAGTCTTGTTTAGTTAGGGGGTGGTTTCCTCCCTTTGCTCTTTGGCTTGTAAAGCCTTTTGAGCCATCTTTCAAAGCCTTTTGAAACAAATTTTTTTGGCCTTTAAACCATTGAATTCCAGGGGAATTTTAGTGGTAGAAAGTATGTTTTGAGGTCCAAGATAGGAGGCGGTGGCCTCCCCTCCTTGTGTCATATTTGCATGTGTAGATGGCCTAGCATGTGAGCATGATTTTCTACTCTTTTGTGACTTGGTCTCAGCTTGTTTTGGCTACTGATTTGCCATGATTTAGCTCTGTTTTGAGCCTCCTTTGTCATATGAGACTTGTTATGTATGGTTGTAGTGTAAATGGCTTCACTAGCATAGTGATTTAAGGCCCCTAACATGTTTTGCATGAGATGATTGCATGATATAGCATCATTTAGCATGTGATTTCAGTGCATATATCTCTGTCACACTCTCACATATTTCACTCTTTCATTGATTTTGAGAGTTGTGCTTTGAGCCTTGTTTGTGAGCCAATACATGAGCATGTTTTTCTTGCTTTTTGTGCTTCTATCTTAGCATGTTTTAGCCACTGATTTGGCATGTTTAAGCTCTGTCCAGAGCTGGTTTGATCATTTAAGCTTGATATTGCATGCCTCTAGTGTAGTGCTCTTCACTAGCTTTAATGTTTTTGACTTTTAACATGTTGTGCATGTGTTGCTTGCATGTTGTAGCATTATTTTTCATGCCATTCCAGCACTGAAAAATCTGCAACCTCCCCTATTTCTTCATTTTTTCCATTTGTTTTGAGGGTTGGTTAACCTTATGTTGTGTTTAAACTTGAGATAGAGCTTATGCTTAATGGCTTTAACTCTCTTTTGAGGGTTTCTACTAGTCAAAGGCATGATCTCTCTCATGTCTTAAACCATCCTTTGTTTGGCCCCTCTCTCATTGGAGGACAATCATATTGGACTTAATCAGTTAAAGGCTTAATCGGTAATGTAAAATGTGTAAATAAAATGAGCAAAGTAAAACATGAAAAAGATAAGCATTTGTGTTGCATTGCATGTGTTTGGATCGGACGTTAATCTAAGCACGAGAAATGTGAGACGTTTTATACTCAAAGTGATGAAACATGTCGTGTTTCTTGGTCGCCATCATCCTTGATCATGCATGATAGGGTGGTGGCCATTTGAGTCTATTTGTGCATTCATTAAGCTTGTACAAGTTTGGTCCTTTGGCCATCATGCATAAAAATGTTTGATTGGTGGCTTGAGAGCCAAGTGCCATACTCCTTTGAGCTTGAGATATGATAAGGAGGGTGGTAGTAACCACATTTCCTTGCAAATGCATTGCTTTGCCTCTGTTGCAACAAAAACATAATTTTGGAAAAATGGGTGGCCAACCGGCCACTTGAGGTAGCCGACCAGCCATTAAACTAGCCGACTGGCCAGTGTTTGTGGTAGACAGCCACCTTTTATGGCCGATCGGCCACCAGTGAATTTTTGTGCAAAAAGTGTTCCTGTTTTGGAGCTGTCGCAGTCTAGAAGTTGGTTCGATATTTAGAAAATAGAAAAGGTGCAAACAGAGGCAACCAGTGGCAAGGCGATGGATTTTCGGGAAAGAAGCAACCGAGCATGCATGTCCCCCTCGCCCGCAAGGCCAATTCATTGCTTTGTTCGCTAGTTGTAGCTGCTTATTTACACGTGTTGTAATTAATTAGTTTAATTTGGTTTGTAATATTTTAATTAGCTTAGCATAGCCAATTAATTTGCGTTGTAATAATTAATTGGCTAGAATAGTTAATTAGTTGATTTGTAAATAATTAGGTTAGCTTAGAATAGCTTATCTTATTTATTCGGACCCTCCTTCACGAGGGCATATTGTTGTAATAAGGGTGTGTGCGTGTGTGCATGTCTTCCAATCCCCTTTCTTTCTCCCTTTTATTTAACCGCTTTCGATGGTTAGTTTAGGGTCATATTTTGATTAGCATACCTTATGCTTGCATGCTTGCATCATTCATTTGTCTTGCATGCACCGAGCTCAGTGCATCATTCAAACTGCATCGTATTTCAATACTTCTTTGAATACATGCATCAAATCGTTGCATTCATATGCCATTTTAGATAGCTGAGCCTATTACTTGCATATTGCATGTGTTGCATTAAGCATTTTGTATAGTTAGGATCATGTATGATTGGTAACTATCTTTTGTTTTGGCTCGGAGTACACTGTAAGTGTTACGCTTTAGCATACTTGCATGAGTGTGAGTGTTGCCATGATAGCATGCTTGCCATGAGGCTATTTGCTTAAGTGCTTAACTGCATGAATGCCTGTGAGTGAAGGCTTTGTTGCCTGAACTGGAACAATTCGATAAATGTGAGTTTTAAGCCCACTTTGCGAAGTGGCAAAATCATGTTTTAAGCCCACTTGAGGGTGGCAAATTTGCGCTTTAGCCCACTTGCGAGTGGCATTTTCAAACCATTTTCGAAAATAAACATGAATTGTTTTGTTCCAATTCTCGCAATCTTAGTCTATACTTTCTTGTGTGCGTCACATAGTAAAGTTAGTTAATAACCGGTTAAGAACACATGAGGTTTATAAAATAACATATCGTGGTAGTAGAGGCCGATCCTTTGATCGGGTGAGCGGGGGTGATCGTGTCATGACCTTCCCCTCTCGTCACCAAGTTCCCGAGCCGAGACAACTTTGGTGATGACGGACACGTGGCCTTTGGCACGAGCCAGGGTTTCCTAAATTTCCCAAAAATAAAATATTTAGGTGACGACTCTGTAATCTGACAAAGTAGTCCAGTTTTAGCATTAGTTGATCTAAAATCAATTTTCCAAAATGATTTGCCGGATTGGACTCTTTGGTGTTTATCAGTCTCATATTGCACTTTGTGAGATTAGATTCAGAACCGTGACAGGAGTCCGAACTGTAGGAGACCAATTCGCCCCTCTCTGAAAGGAGGGCATGCGAAGAAAGTCGGGTCTACACACCATAGCGTGTCTGTCACTCAAAAGCGCCCTTTCATCGAATCACCATAGCGTGTCTGTCGCTCAAATTTCAACAAAGTGGCATGGCCAAAATTCCATACATGAATGTTCGCAAACAAGTCCATGTGTGGAATTCATAAACAAACAGAGAGTGCCCATACAAGGGGCATCGCATTCATGATCAGTGTATGTGAGGAATCTGTCACTGCTTTAGAGGGGACTAGAGTAAGTTCTCAATATGTCAGAAGAGGAGCATGAGTCTTGTCGGTTGGCAACTGTTCTAGGGTCTGATGATCCCCATCACACGTGCCTACATGATGTCGAAAAAAGGTGGCCAATGACTGGACACTAGGAGCAATTTTCAATACATCTGATCGGGCTATCCATCGAACAAAGGGCATGAACCCAACCGATGGCCAATGATTGGATACTAGGGGCAATTTTCAGTGCATCTGATCGGGCCATCAATTGAACAAGGGGCATGAACCAAACCTTCTCAACCTTTCTCTCAATCTGCTTAAAGCTATTTGTCAGGCATTGTCCCCTGGATTAGGGTGAGCTCACCCCCGTGATGATTCTGATATGATTTAGGTTTCTAAAGTTGTCTCTGATCATTTCAAAACTCTCTTGGGATCGCCATCTTCCCTCTGATTAATACATGTGTTTTGGATTATGCGTACATGCTCATATATTCTGGTCAATTTGAATTGCATGATTGGTAGCTCCTGTTTCGTCGAGTTATCTTTTACATGTTTTCAATTACATTTCAATAAATTGTGGCAAGTTTCCCCATACTCATTTCATAAGGTACATAACGCATTACTCTGAGTACTGCTTATTTCCCTCTACGTACCATGCATCTTCACTTTGTATAGCACTGTCTGGTGCACCCACAGCATTGTTTTGTGCACCTTGAGTTCACACTGTTTTGTACATTCACTTTGTATCGCACTGTCTTGTGCACCCACAGCACTATTTTGTGCACCTCACTCGCACTGTTTTGTGCTCCTTGAGTTCGCACTGTTTTGTGCATTCACCTTACGCAGCACTGTTTTGTGCACCTTGCGTTTGCATTGTTTTGTGCATTCATCTTACACAACACTATTTTATGCACCTTGAGTTCGCACTATTTTGTGCACCTTACATCCCGTATCGCATTTTTTGTGCACTTTGGTTGCACTGTTTTGTGCACCTTGAGTTAGCACTATCTTGTGCATACATTCACCTCACATTATTTTATGCACCTTGCATCGCATTGTTTTGTGCACCCATAGCATGTTTTATGCATTCATTCACCCTCATTCGCACCGTTTTGTGCACCTCACCCACACTATCTTGTGCACTCACTGGGTCTAGGAGACCTTAAATACTTTAGAGATGCAATTCCTTTGGTGTTTTTCATGCCTAAACGACTTCAGGCGGTCTGGTATAGCCACCTAACTATGTTTGTAGTGAGTTCCTAGGAGATTAACTGAGACAGTGGAAACTAGAGTTCAAATGGTGATGCCTAGAATGCAAAGAGTCGGAATTTCTGAGACTAAAGTCTAGTTTAAATACCCAGGGGTGTATCCTCGGCTTGAAATCTGTATGGAAGCCCCATAGGTTGAGGTAGCTTGTATACGCCTCAATTCTGGATACTGAACCAACCTAGTTTGTCACCCTATTGGAGAATAGGGGAAATTACAAACATAGCCAAGGAGAAAAGTAGTACCCATGGTTTAAAAGCGCAACAAGAAGAAGAGGAAGATCCCCAGCAACATAAGGTAAGTCATCGCCAATTGCCCTTGTAAGGTATTTCCATTTCCCAACTATTACATCATATTCATTATTTGTTATCATCTATAACATTGCATATAGCATCTATCGCATGCATCTACTACACTATCCATTATATCCATTACATCATACCTGCATCTTTTCCATGTTAAGTTTAGTTTGGCATGTGCTCATATCTTTCCCTCATTGAAACATGGTTCTGTCATGTGTAAGTACCCATGCTGCGCTGAGGCCAGTATTGAGGGTGTCGACACCTTTTCTGTGTTAGACGTGGTTTGGTTTGTGTCTATGTCTTTTCTAGGTAAGATGTGGTTCGATCTGCACCCCTTATTCACTGCATCCATTGCATCGTACTTTGTCTTCTTGCATTCAGCATTTAGGATCATTACCTTTTCCCTGCAAATCATTCCTCACTTATATCATACCACCCAATTACTTGTACTCTTTCTCTTTCTACGAAAAACATAGTTTATAGGTGCTCGCACCCCTTTCGCGTTAAAACATGGTTCTGTTATGTGTAAGCATCCATGCTACACTGAGGCCAGTATTGAGGATATAGGCACTTAGCCTGTGTTAGGTATCGTTTGGCTCGTGCCCACAATTCTTTTCTATATAAAACGTAGTTTGATTTACATCTCCATTCCTTTATGATATTTGTGTGGTAAGCACTGCTTGTGGCTTAGATTGCTTGCATTGTATATCATTTGCATTATTTCGTTACATTATGTATCATTTTTTATTCTGCCCTAGAACTACGCTAGTTTGATTCCTTGCAAAGAGATACATAGGCAACCCTCAGGTTCAACCAACTGCATCTGCATTTTGTTTGTTTGCCCAAGTCTTACGGCTTTGTCAAAATGAGCCATCTCCAGGCTTTGACATTCACTCATGTCATTTCATGACTTCGGGCTCTGTCAAAGAGGGGCAACTGTAGACACTCCATTTTTTACTGCCCCTAAGACTTGGGTGCTTTATTCCGAACACCCGATGATGAAAGTTATACTGTGCAATCTTTTGAATTCTCAGTGAAGAAATTTGGATTCAAGCTCTAATCCCAAACCTTGCACCCCATTTTGGCCAAACTATTTTAGACCTTAAAACCCTCCTTTCCACAATATTTTCCCAAATGTTTCTACGATGTTCCGAGACTCACTTTTCGTTTCAAATATTGCACTTTTCGATAAACTAAGTAAGGACAAAGTGGAGATACATGAAAGGGAGGTGAACACTTTGAAAACAATCTGTAAAACATCTTATTTATAGGTTTGGAGTTGAAGAAAATAGGAGGGGAGGGAAGAAAACTAGTTCGGAGAAGTTACGCATCAATCCGATTAAGATAGAAATGAGCAACCTTTACTAAAATAGGAATATCTCTTTTCACACTTGGAATTTAGACGTGACGCCATCAGCATTGGAAAGTAGACTTCTGGGACTTCAATTTGGACTCAAGAATGACCTAAAACTGAGTTCGGATGAGGAAGATATGCCCATTTGAAGTCGAGCCTGAGTGCAGTCTTTTAGACCCGGCCGAGTCTATTTAGAACCGGCCATGCCGGGCCTCAATGAAAAAATTTCCTGGGTTGCTTTTTAGGCCCGGCCGTAGGTTTTGAGGCCTGGCCGGGTCTCAAGGACTCCAGACAGACAGCTGGTGAGAATTGAACAAATATCTTTGTTTGAAGATATTTTTGACCATTTTGGCTCAAATTCTATAAATAGGACCTCTTCCTTCAGATTTCAAGGTTGGCAAATTGTCCAAAAGCTTTGAAGAGCTAAAAAGACCTCCTTCCCTCTTTCTTCCTCCTTTGACCTTCAAACCTTCTTTAGCTATACATACACCATTGGAGCTTGTTCTTCAAGCTTTTTGTTAGAATTTCAAACCATATTTCATAAACTTGAGGGTGTTTGGAATCAAGTTTGATCAACAACTAAAGCTTGCTCTCTTCAAGAGGTATAAGCTTGTCACCTTTTTCCTTGCTTTCATTTCAATCTTTTTCTATCTTTTTCTTGTGTTTTCCAACTGTTTTGGATCTATTTCAAGTGTTGGAACTTGGGTTGAAGAGCTACCAAAGGTAGAGAGGCTTAACACCCTTTCTTGCACATTATCCCATAGCTCATACCCTTTGTTTTTGCACTCTTTTCTTTGGTTTTCACACTAATTTTCAGAGCTTAAAAAGGCTGGAAAACATGGTTTAAAAGTCTCAAAAGTGGAGGGGTTAGTCACCTCTCCTTGATTTTGCTTACTAGCTTTCTATCTCTTACTTTTGTCTATCTTTTTGTGCTCTTCAAACACACTTTTAGCCACTGTTTTTGGGCTGTTTTGGGACTGTTCTTGGACTGTTTTGGGGCTGAATCATGTGATTTAAAATTACAAAAAGTGGAGGGGTTAGCCACCCCTCCTTAGGCTTTGTTCCATAGCTTTTTTTCTACTCTTTTTACTTACTTTCTCTTGCTTTTAGCTACTGTTTTTGTAAATTTTGGGGGCTGTTATGGGTTGTGTAATTCATTTAAATAGTTTATGCTTCGAATATCATACTTGTTGTGTTGTAAGTCCTCATGGTTTCAGTTGTTTAGGCCTTAAACACTGAGTCATTTGAGTTGATAGCTTTATTTACTTAGTTTTCATGCGAAAAGTTTCATTTTAAATAATCAATTTTGCATAAGTCATTTCTTCAACCTCCCTCCTTTCTTCTTTTCTTTTGTTTGAGAATTATTTCAAACGATTGATTGTTGTTCAAGGCATGAGAAAGAGATCTATACTCAATGGCTTAATCTTTACGGAGGTTCATTGCCAATGGTGTGGTCTCTTTTTCATGTTGAGAATCACCTCCCGTTTGATATATTTCTCACTTAGTGGACATAATCCTTAGTGGATGTAATAATCACCTTGGACTTAACAGATTAAAGGATGGAAAAGACTAATGAATTTGGCTTAAAATGAACCAGCTCACATAAACAAAATGAGTTATATTGCTTAGGGATTCGGCCAGATGTTATGCTGAATCCATTGTGTCAAGAGTTGTCTTACATCAATTCATGATGTTTTGATGGATCTTGAAGCGTCTCTACCTCCCTCTTTGAGTTCACTCCATAATCGGAGGGAGAGGTGGTTGTTGTTCATTTCATTTATTGATTTTTGTCCAAAATTGTGCATCGAAATCATCAAGCAATCAACTTGCTCACTGATGATTTTGGAAACAATTCCAACCTTCTCTCGAGGCTTTCCCATGATAGAGGAGTGTAAGAGGGACAAATAGAGTTCTGAATAACTCTGTCTGCACTGTTTTCACTTCAGAGCACAAAACAAAATTTTGCATGAAATTGAGGCACGGCCAGCTTTCTTTAGGCCTAGCCAAGCTTCATTGGGGGCCGACTGGCCATCAATGTTTGGTCAACAATGCATTTTACAAAAAGCAGAAGGCAGTTACTGAAGGTGAAACAAAATGGTCTGGGCAGACAGAGCAGTTTTTGGACGCTGCGCATACGAGCATTGTGCATCCTTATGCATCCTTTTGCATCCTTGTTTGATGATTAATTATTAATTATTATTGTTGTAATTAATTATTGATTGTCATTTTGTTGTTATAAATTAGCTAGTTAGTTAATTATAGCTTAGTGTTAGTTACTTATTCATTCATACGGTTTTGTAATAATTAGTTTAATTCAGACTTTCGGACACTCATTCACACTCTCTTGTACGAGGGCCAATATGTAATAAGTTGTATGTTTCCTAACCCCACGTCTTTCTCCCTTTTAATTACTTGCTTACGATGGTTAGAATAGAACATCATTTTTCAAATTAGCATTCTTATACGTTGCATCCATTGTCTTGCATGCATCCAAGGTTTGGCTTATCATACTAACCCAATATCAATGTTCAAATCCATTACTTGAATATGTGCTTCATCGCATGTCTTGAATGGAATTATATGCCATGCTCACAGCCGAGCCTATAAAATATATAATGTGTGCGTTGTATCTAGTCATATTGCATTAATTAGGAGCATGCATATTTTTCTAATTATTTTGCTTTGTTTTGATTCAGAGTACTAGGTGAGCAATTTTAAGTTTTAGCATCTTGTTTGTGTTGCCATGCCAAGCATATTTCCATGAGGTTACTTGCTTAAATGATATAACTATTTGAATGCCTGTGGATGAACGCTAATTGCTTGAATGGGGATAGTTTGATTAAATGTCCATTTTAGCCCACTTTTCAAGTGACAAATTCACAAAACAATTTCGAAACAAAGCATGAGATCAAGTGTTCCAATTCTTGCAAACTAGTCTATACCTTGTGTGTGCATCACATAGTAATATAGCTAATAATCGGAAAAAGAGCATATAATGTAAATAAAAAAACACATCATGATTAGTAGAAGCCGATTGTTTATTGGGTGAGTGGGGTGCTCAATTCATAACCTTCCCCTCTCGTTCCTAAGTTCCCAAGCCAACACACTTTGGTGATGACGGACTAATGGCCTTTGGCATGAGTCTCGGATTTCCTAAATTTCCCAAAAATATTTAGGTGGCGACTCTGAAATCTAGCAAAGCAGTCCATTTTTGGTATTTGATTCAAACATCAATTTTCCAAAAAGAATTGCCGAATTTGGACTCTTTTTATGTTTTCACTATTTCACATTGCACTTGTGAAATCAGATTCAAAACCACAAGTGGAGTTCGAACTGTAGGGCTATTCGCCTTTCGAAAGAAGCGCGGAAAGTGAAGCTATACCAGGGGAGAGATAAAAAAAATAAGAGAGATTAAATAATAGAGAGATGTGCACTGAGAGAAAAAGTGAGGAAAGGGCTTTTCAGAGAAATAGAGATTGAGGGCCAAAGTGAAGTGAGAGCCATAAATAAGAAATGGGTGGGAAACAATACCTAGAGAAGTAGTGGACTCCCCGTGAACCGAGGGATTTTCTGCTGGTGGAAAGCAAACATCTAAGTGTTGTATTTGTTGTTTTTGTTTTGAGTCTTGTTTTGAGTCGTTTCTTTGAGTCGTTTTGACTTTGGTCAGTCATAGCCTCAATACCCGGTCAAGAACTCATTCTCAATTTTAATTTAAAAAATAAATCGTTTTGTGCTCAGAGTGTTGTGCCATTCCCAACATGGTGTACAAAATAGGATTCGTTCCTTCATAAAACTACGTGGTCCAACCTCGATAAAAAATGAGAGCAATAAAACCAGGACCTATCTGAAGCTACATAGGTTCCGGACTGCAAAGCAAAAGAAAAGAGGGAAAATTTGGAGCATCTTAGTGTGTTTCAACTTCAACAAATTCTGAAACTGCATTCCAGGTGCACCTTCTTAGGCCTCGCCATTTCTCTAGAGTATGAGTGTATCTCGACCCCGAGTTCAAGCCTGCTTCAAGTCAGAATGGCGATCAAAGCAGCATCTGTGGTTTTCGTATGCAAATGTTACCCCTTTCCAATATCTGAGGACCTTTGAACTGTGAGTTGAAGGTGGAAAATTTTGAAGAATACAAGGAGGAGATTCCCGTTAGAGTAGAGCGGTTCTTCGCCACTCACCCCATGAGGTGCTTTCTAAAGTGCCGCTTTGTTGGTTTACTGCATTTTCTAAGCATCACCCACTTATATCACTTGTCATCGCATACTAAATTGTGCATCTATTGCATAATCAATCATTCTGTGCATCTATCGCATAATAATCTCACTTCATTCATCTATCCCACAAATCACTTTGTGCATCTATCACACAATCAATCATTCTATGCATCTATCGCACAAATCACTTCTTGCATCTATCGCACAATCTCATCGTGTATCGCACTATCTTGTGCACCCCGTATCGCACTATCTTGTGCACTTTGTATCGCACTATCTTGTGCACTTTAAATCGCACTATCTTGTGCACCATGTATCGCATTATCTTGTAACTTTGAGTCGCACTATCTTGTGCACCTCATATCGCACTGTGCACCCTGTATCGCACTATCTTGTGCACCCCGTATCGCACTATCTTGTGCACCCCGTATCACACTATCTTGTACACTTTGTATTGCACTATCTTGTGCACTTTGTATTGCACTGTCTTGTTCACTCACAGGGTCTAGGAGACCCTAATACTCTAAAGGTGCAATTCCTTTCATGTTTGTTATGGCCGAACGACTTCAAGCAGTCTGGCATAGCCACCTGCCTGTGTTTGTAATGAGTTCCTAGGAGATCAAAAAAGATGGTGGAAACTAGAGTTTGAATGGCCGAGGCCTAGAATGCAAAGGTTTGGAATTTCTGAGACTAAAGTCTGGTTTGAATACCCAGGGATGTATCCTCGGCTTGAAATTTGTATGGTAGCCCCATAGGTTGAGGTAGCTTATATGCACCTCAATTCTGGATACTAAACCAACCTAGTCTGTCACCCTATTGGAGAATAGGGAAAGTTGCGAACATAGCTAGTGAGAAAAGTAGTACCTGTAGTTGGAAGCGCAACCAAGAAGAAGAGGAAGATCCACAGCAGCATAACGTGAGTCAACAGCAATTGCCCCTGTAAGGTACTTTCACTTCCCAGCTACTACATCGCATTTTATTATCTATTACGTCTATCGTATTGCATATAGAATTTATTGCATGGATCTATTACATCATACCATTTTATTGCATGTATCATTTCCATGTTAAGCTTAGTTTGGCATGTGCTTATACCTTTCCCTTGTTGAAACATGGTTCTGTTATATGTAAGTACCCATGCTGCGTTGAGGCCAGTAGTGAGGGTGTCAACACCTTTTCTGTGTTAGACGTGGTTTGTTTTGTGTCCATGCGTTTTCTAGGTAAAATGTGGTTCGGCTTGCATGCCTTATTCACTACATCCATTGCATCGTACTTTGTCTTGTTGCATTCAACATTTAGGATCATTATCTTTCCCTAGCAGATCATTCCTCACTTATATCATACCACCCAATTACTTGTACTCTTTCTCTTTCTACGAAAAACATAATTTTTCATGTGCTCGCACCCTTTTCACGTTGAAACATGGTTCTGTTATGTGTAAGCATCCATGCTACGCTAAAGCTAATATTGAGGATGTAGGCACTTAGCCTGTGTTAGGCGTCGTTTGGCCCGTGCTCACACTTCTTTTCTATATAAAACATAGTTTGATTTTGCATCTCCATCCCTTTATGGTGTTTGTGTGGTTTTGCACTGCTTGTGGTTTGATTATTTTGTTGCATTGTGTATTCATTTGCATTCCGCCCCTGAACTATGCTGGTTTGATTCCTTGCAAAGGGATACGTAGGAAACCCTCGGGTTCAACCAACTGCATCTGCATTTTGTTTGTTTTCCCAAGTCTTATAGCCTTGTCAAAATGGGTTGTCTTCGAGCTTTGACATTCACTGACGTCATTTCATGACTCTGAGCTCTGTCAAAGGGGGGCAACTGTAGACACCCCATTTTTGGCCGCCCTGAAGACTTGGGCGCCACTGATTGATCACTCGATGATGAAAGTTATACTGTGCAAATGTTACGCTTCTTCAACAAGAAGAGCTTCTAAATCCCAACCTTACACCCCATTTTGGATCAAAACTATTTTAGACCTTAAAACCCTCTCTTTCAAAATATTTTTGAAAATGTTTCTACGATGTTCCAAGGCTTAAATTTTGTTAAAACTGCACTCTTCGGTAAACCGAGCAAGGACAAAGTGGAAATAAATGAAAGGGAGGTGAAATCTTTGAAAAAAATCTTTAAAACATCTTATTTAAAGGTTTGGAGTTGAAGAAAATAGGAGGGGAGGGAAGAAAACTAGTTGGGGGAAAAGTTAGGCATCAATTCGTTAGGACAAAACTGAACAGAGTTCACTAAAATAGACATATCTCTTTGTACACTTAGAATTTAGATGTGAGGCCTCTTCCATTGGAAAGTAGACTCCCGAGGGCTTCAATTTAGGCTCAAGAATGATCTAAAACTAAGTCCGGATGAGGGAGATATGCCCATTTGAAATCGAGCCTGGAAGCAGATTTTTGTAGCCGGCCACTTTAGTGGCCTACCGGCCAGTTGTGCAAATTTTGGCCATTTTGAGTGTTTTGGCCTACCAAGTGTCCCCCACTAGTGGCCTGTCGGCCAGAAGAAGTGGCCTGCCGGCCACTTGTGTCCAAAAGCTACATTTTTGCAAATATTTGTTGCCAGTTGTTCCTACACTGCACCAGCTGATTGTATATAGATATTTTCAACCTGAGGCACATATTTTCTATATATAGATGACCTCCCCTCTTGCTTTCAAGGTTGGAAAATTTTAGGAGTGAGAAAATACTTTTGAAAAGCAAATTTTGGAAAATTCCTCTCTATATTTCTCTCTCTCTCTCTTACAACTTGCATAGCCTTTGCCTAAACACTCTAAACCAAACCTAGAGAGTTTCTTGCTGAGGTGATTTGAGCTTGAATTTGAGCTCTTGAGGCACTTGAGAGTGTGAAATTGGCGGTTTGTAACTCAAAGAAGCATTCCTCTTCAAGAGGCATACCTTTTAGTGTTTTTGTACCATCTCTACACCACATGTTCTCCATCTTTTCTTGTTGTTTTTAAGCTGTTTATTACCTGTATTTTTGGCCTGAAACTTGTGATTTAGGGCCATTAAAGGTAAAGGGGTTTATAGCCTTTCTTTGAACCTTGATTTTAAGGCCTTTGCCCTTGTGTTTCCCACATTCTCATCACCTTTTTTTAAGCTTTTTACCACTGATTTTTAGAGTTTTTCAGAGGCTAAAAATCATGTTTTGAGGTCCCAAATATGGAGGGGTTAGCGACCCCTCCTCTGGCTTGTTTACTAGCTTAAATTCTCCATTATTTTAGCTTAGTCTTTTAGCTATTTTTACCTAAATTCCAACACTCTTTTTGCTTACTTTAGGACTGTTTTGGGCTGGTTGTGTCATTTATGCTTTATATTACATGCTTGTAGTGTAATGGTCCTCATAGGTTTGGTGGTTTGGGCCTTAGCCACCAACCTATTTGAATTGATAGTGTTTATTTCTTACTTTCCATACTTGTCTTCATATCTAATCACATCTGCAACCTCCCTCCTTTCTTGGCTTTTTCTTTACTTTGAAAGTTGTTTCAAACTAGTTGTTTGTTTAAAGCTTGAGATTGAGGTCTTGTGCTTAATGGTTTAATCCCTTTGGGGGTTCATTACCAATGGCATGACACTTCTCTCATGCCTAAAACAAATACTTGGTTTGGTGCTCCTTTACATTAGAGGACTTAAAGCTCACTTTTGGACTCAATTGATTAAAGAATGGTTGGTAATTAAAATGGAGTAATAAAAATTGGGACTAAAAATGATGCAAGATAATAAGTAATTTGGTGTTCAATCAGACATTAATTGAACACATGGAAACTTGAGGCATTTCATACTTGCTAGTGATGAAATGGTTCAAGTTTCCAAGGTGAACCACTTCCCTTGATCAATCCATGATACGGATGATAGGGAGGAGGTTTGAGAGTCTTTTATGTTGCATTTATTGAAATTGTACACCTTGGTTCATAGGCCATCATGCAATCAAAGTGCATCGATTGATGGCTTGTGAATTGAGCTTGCTACTCCTTTGAGCTGTTTGATGATAAGGAGGGGTAAGGTGTACAAACATACCTTGAGAATACCATGTTTGTACTCTGTATGCTTTCTGTTGCAGTAGGAGGAACCAAGCTTCAATGGTCGGCAGGCTACCATTTGTGGCCGGCCGGCCGGCCACCACTTCTGACCTATCGGCCACTTTTGTAAAATTAAACAGTAGCTTTTTTGGAACAGAACAGAGCAGAGGCTGAGGTGAGAAGATGTTCTACAGTGCAACAGAAGCATTCTAGCAGCAGATCAGTGTGCTTTTCGGGTGGAAATCTGCGCATGCATGAGCATCCCTCGCTTCCCGGGGCTAATTAGTTAATTTAGTTACTTTATTTCATGTTGTATTCATGTTGTAATAAATTAGTTAGCTAATTAGAATTTGTAATTAATTAATTAGTGTAATTAATTAGTTAGTTCCATAGACTAGTTAATTAATTATTGGTTTTGTAATAACTAGCTAGAATAGTTAATTTAGTCAGTTTGTAATAATTAGGTAATTTGTTATTGTAATAGCTAGTTAATTAGCTTAGATAGTTAGTTTATTCGGACCCTCCTACGCGAGGGCACACTCGTAATAATGTGTATGTCTTTCAACCCCACGTCTTTCTCCCTTTTATTTACTTGCTTATGATGGTTAGTTTAGGCATCATGTTTTGTTTAACATCTCTCATGCGTATTCACTTGTCTTGCATGCATTAAGCTCGGTTCATCATTCTAACTTGCATTGTTAGTTTAACATTCTTTGAATACATGCTTAGACCGCATGCTATCAAATTAATTCATATGACATACTAGTAGCCGAGCCTAATAATTGCATATCGCATGCATTGTATTAGTCATATTGCATAATTAGGATCACATATTTTTTCTAACTTTGTCATCTTTTTTGGCTTGGAGTACTAGGTGAGCTTTTCTTTTCTTTGTTTTAGCATGTTGCATTTGTATGTTAAGTGTTTCCATATCAAAGCATGTTCACCATGAGGCTAAGTGCTTAAATGATAAACTATTTGAATGCCTGTGGATGAAGGCTAGTTGCTTGAATTGGGATAGTTTGATTAATGAACATTTGAGCCCACTTTTTCAAGTGGCACATTCACACTCTTTTCAAAAACAAACATGAAATCAAGTGTTCCAATTCTTGCAAATTAGTCTATACTTGCATGCACATCACATAGTAAGTTAGCCTAATAAATCGAAACAAGAGCATATAATGTAAATAAGAATCACATCATGATTAGGAGAGGCCGATCTTTGATCGGGTAAGCAAGGGTGCTAAATTCATGACCTTCCCCTCTTATACCTAAGTTCCCGAGCATAGACAATCTTGATGATGACGGACAAGTGGCCTTTGGCACGAGTCATGTGTTTCCTTAATATCCCAAAAATATTTAGGTAGCGACTCTATATTTGGCAAAGTAGTCCATTTTTGGCATTTTGATTCAAAATCGATTTTCCAAAAGATTTGCCGGATTTGGACTCTTTTGTATTTATCTATTTCACGTTGCACTTGTGGAATCAGATTCAGAACCATGGGAGTCTGAACTGTAGGGCTTATTCGTCTTCCGAAAGGAGCACGAAAAATCGAGCTACAACACGCCACCATTAATACCATGAGAGTTGAGTGGGAATTTCACATAACTTGAGCAAGCGTTCTCGTTGAGCTATGTCGTAAAGTTAATATTAAAATTCCTTGACCGTTAGCCATGAATATGTCAATTGACACTCCATAGTTGTTGCAAATAGCATTGTATCGTATTCGCGATGAAGTTAATCGCATGGCCCAACGCTTGCAAAGGTTCAAACTTCAGAAGACCGCGAATGAGCGTGCTGAAGATGGGTTAATGAATGATGCAGAACAGTACTTAACTTGGAGCAAGGATGCTATGTATCAATCTGACGTTAAGATGTCAGATAATGATGATAATGAATGAACTTGTTGGATGTATGACCAAACGATTTATGTTGTAATGGCTTTGTAATACTTATCCACGAGTTATCAATAAAAGGAGAAATTTGAATAGTAGTTTACATGTGTAATTATAAACGTAGTGAAATTGCTAAGGTAACCTCACACAAATAGATATGGTTGACCCATGACTTCACATAGTAATGTTGAGTAAGTTAGACTTGCAGCTTACTGATTTTTGTGTTGTATTATTGTATATTAAATCATATGGCATATGCCCCTGCTAGATAGTAGTTTTATAAATGAAAATTAGCTTTGCTTTCTCTTTGTTATTGTTATTTTGACGAATGCTAATTGAATTACGATTTTCTTTTTTCATGTATGCTTTTTGTGAAATATCCTAAATAAATAATTCATTGAAGTCATTAAGCCATGTATGGAGATTAAAGCCCTAAACTTTGAGGGACTAAATTCTTCATGGAGATTCTTTCCTTTTTGTTTTATGATTTACATCCATAATTGACACATAAGATGGATCTATACTCTAAAAGTAAAGATATTTTCAGATTGAGTGACATAAAGCAAAGGCGGAAAATGATTATGCTTTTGAATTATTTTGGTTAAGAGAAGTGAAGTTCTTAGATCATGTGGTATCCGAGGAAAGGGTGACTGTAGATTCATCCAAGATAGAGGCAGTACAAGATTGGGAACAACCTAAGAATACTTTTGAAATCCGTAGTTTCTTGGGGTTGGCCAGGTATTACCATCAGTTCGTGAAGGATTTCTCTAGATTAGCCTCACCATTGACTAGATTGACGAGAAAAGGAGCTAAATTTATGTGGAGTGAGACTTGTGACAAGTCGTTCCAAGAGCTTAAGGTTAGACTTACCACCGTTCTAGTATTGATTATTTCGGAGAGGGGTTTGGGCTATTCGATGTATTGTGATGCCTCACAGGAAGGTTTGGGTTGTGTGTTGATGCAAGAAGGGAAGGTAGTAGCTTATGGCTCGCTGCAGTTAAAAACACATGAGAGGAACTACCCTACTCACAACCTAGAGCTAGCAGCGGTGATATTTGCCTTGAAGATTTGGAGGCATTATTTGTATGGTGAGAAGTTTGAGGTATTTTCTGATCATAAGAGCTTAAAGTATCTGTTTACACAGAAGGACTTGAATTTGAGGCAGAGGAGGTGGATAGAATTTCTAGAAGATTATGATTTTGAGTTGCATTATCGTCCGGAGAAGGCCAATGTTGTGGCCTATGCCTTGAGTAGAAAATCCACTGGTAGTGTAGCTTGTATTGCTATCCAGGGGTGGGAGATGTTGGGTTCTATTGGTGAGTTTTACTTGTATCCTAGTGAGTCCATTGAGTCTGCAGGCTTGTTTTCGGTAGTTGCATAACCTACATTAGTGAACCGAGTGATAAAAGCGCAGAAGAGTGATCTTGAGGTAGAAACCCTCTGGGAAAAGATCTCTAGTGAGAAAGTAGAGAAGGGCTTAAATGTGTATCCCGACTTGAGTGTGAGATACCGTGACCATCTTTCCATGCTAGAGTCTTGTCGAGAAAAAGTACTCTGAGAGTTTCACCATTCACACCTTGTGGTGCATCCAGGAGGCATAAAGATGTATCATGACCTTAGTCTCTAGTTTTTGTAGAGAGGTCAGAAAAAGGATGTGGCTGTGTTTGTATCGAGGTTTCTCACTTGCCGACATGTGAAGGCCGAACATCAGAGGTCAGCGGGTTTGTTGCAACCCTTGCCTATAGCCGAGTGGAAGTGGGAGCATGTCACGATGGACTTTGTTGTGGGTCCTAGAACTCAATAGGGATAGTGATGCGATTTGGGTGGTAGTTGATCGATTGACCAAGTCGACGCACTTTACACCTATGCGCGTGAATGACTCGGTAGATTATCTTACCGATCTTTATATTAAGGACATAGTGAGGTTGCATGGGGTCCCTAAGACGATTGTTTCGGATAAAGATCCGCGTTTTGCGGCCCAGTTGTGGCAGAGCCTACAGGATGCCTTAGGCACGAGGTTAACCTTTAGCACAGCATACCATCCTCAAATTGACGGGCAATCCGAGCTTACTATTTAGACCCTTGAAGATATGCTTCGAGGTTGTATCCTTGACTTTAAGGGGTTGTGGGAGAGGTACTTGCCCTTAGTGAAGTTCACCTATAATAATAGCTTCCAGTCAAGTATTAGCATGGCACCATTTGAGGCCCTGTATGGCCAATGGTGTAGATCCCCTTTGTGTTAGGCCGAGGTGGGTGATGCACCTTTGTTGGGTCCAGAGTTAGTTCGGAAGACAACGGAGAAAGTTGCTCTTATCCATAAGAAGTTGGTTACGGCCCAGAGTTGCCAGAAAGGTTATATTGACTATAGGAGGAGACCTTTGTCTTTTGAGGTAGGTGATCATGTCTTCTTGAAGATATCACCTAGGCATGGTTTGATGAGGTTTGGGAAGAGTGAGAAGTTGTCCCCTAGATTTATTGGGCCTTTTGAGATCCTTGAGTGGATTGGAGAGGTAGCTTATTGTTTGGCCTTGCCACCACAGCTTTCTAAAGTTCATAATGTGTTTTATATTAATATGCTTCGGAAGTATGAGCCGGATTCATCACACATGTTGGATTGGACCAACTTAGAGTTAGATAAGGATGCCTCGTATGAGGAGAGACCGGTGAGAGTCTTGAATACTCAGGACCAAGTCTTGGAAGGCAAGACAATTCCCTTGGTTAAAGTATTATGGAAACATCACGGGGTTCAGGAAGCAACTTGGGAATGTGAGTTGGAAGTCCATGAGAAGTATCTTGACTTAATTGATTGATGTTTGAACATGTATTGAAATTGTGTTATGTTAATGAAATATGAAAACATTGTATGTTTTGAGAATATGAAAACATTGTCTATGTTGTATATGTTTTGAAAAATGTGAATTGTACTTTCAATGTTGGAACTTGTGTATTGAGTTGATGAGAATGGATGACTAGAGAATGGGTTATGATGGTGAAATTGATTAATTATCATTATTGTAATTGGTTTAAACATAGTTTTAAAACTTGATTTATAATTTCGGGAACGAAATTCCTTAAAGGGGGAAGATTATAGCGATTCTGGTTTAGACCTAACCCTTTTTATATTTTGGACTCATATTTCGTGGTTTTGTATTATTGTTCATGTCTTATTTCCCTCATTTCTCATTGAGTTTGAGTATTGGAGTGTCTTGGGCGTGTTTGGAACAAGTTGGTTACTAATTGGTTCAAATTGTTATTGTCCAGAATTTGGCCTCTTCGCTCGAGCGAAGCTCCTTGCGCTCGAGCGAGCTTTGTGAGCTCCTAGTATTTTTGCAGGCCTGCAGAGATACTAGGGAGGTAGTGTTCTTCCCTCGAGCAAGACTTCTTACGCTTGAGCGATGACCTTCTGTCTGTAAAACTTCTAGGAATTTGTATCCTGCGCTCAAACGAAGATTCTTGCGCTCAAGCGAAACAACTTATTTGTCTCTAGTCGCTCGAGCGACAACTCCTGCGCTCGAGCGAGCTGCACGTATATTAGTTCGCAGCCGCACCTTTTTACATCACTTTTTCATATCTTTCTCTCTCAAAACCCTAGATCGACCATCTCTCTTTCTAAAACCCAATTTCTCTCTACAAATACACCTAGATCTAAGGATCTCTCTGCCCTACTCTCTTTGATAAAAGGTTGAGCACTCTAAGGGCTCTCATTTGATCTAAATAAAGCTTGGTTTCGGTGCCTTTGAAGTTCATCCATTTCTTCCTTGGTCTTCTAAGCTTGAAGTAGGGGCTTTCTACACTCTTCTATGGTTCTTAACTTGGTTATTTGTTGATGTGTAAGAAATGTTGGAAGTTAGGATGATTTTGAACAAACCTAGGGTTTTGGGTTGAAATCAAAAGAGGGGTTTTCAATTGTATGTGGTAAAAGTGGTTATGGGAGTAGATGTGAGGTTGTGTTGGGGTAAATTTGTTGATTTTTATGTTTGGGGTGAATTTTGGAAGAAAATGGGATTTCGCCCTAAAATGTATCAAATAGTTATTTTGTATAAATAAATGAAATTGGTATTGGGAATGTGAAATTGGATGGTGTTTGTATAAATGGTGAAGTTGGATGTGTATTACCTTTCACTTATGGAAATTTTGATAATTTATCTGTCATGGAGATTGTATATCTGTTTAGAAATATTTGTTTTGGGCTATCGGTGGAGGATGGCTATGATTATTATAGAAATTGCATGAGGATTAGGTGAATTGAAACTAATCTCTTATCCGTTGTCATTGAATATGGCTATGCCTTTAATGTACGATGTTTGGGGAAAGAAATGGGATATACTCTATGTTTGAGAGGAGAAAGATGATACACTCCATTAAATTAAGCTGGCCTATGTGTCTAGGGTGAAAGTCCCGAAAACCGCACGTATACATCAATGTTGATTCCCGTGGACGAAATTTCCGTAAAACGGCAAATAGAAGTATTTGTATAATGGATGTGTTGGTTAGAGACCCACTAAGTTGTACCCTCAGTTTCGTTGTCGGAATGAAATGAAAATGACTCATGAATTGAGATAAAACAGATTGAGATATAAAACTTAGCATAATGTGGTTTTGTAAAAGAGTCGTAAATGATTTGATCATGGGCATTGTGTATGCATGTTATACTTATATCTTTGTTAAGATTCATATATTGTGTTAAATTATCTCTACTGGGCTTTGGCTCACCCTACTTGGGAAAGTCATTTTCAGGTGCTGGTGATAAGCCTCCACCAAGGACTTAGCTTAAGAGGACTATGGAGCTGAAGGCTCAATTTTATTTCTTTTGTATTAAAATTTTGTACAAGTGTAGGGCTTTATTTGTATTGAGCTTACGACTCATTTTTTATGTACCCAAGCCTTGACTTGGAAAGATGTAAGCCTTTAGGGCATATGATTACCTGTTTAGCTTTTATTCCATCATTGTGGTTTGGTAACACATGCTGTAGATTTAGAGTGTCCTATTTATGAATGTATATCGCATGTGTCACCCCTTTTGTACAATCGAATCTCATGTAATAGAAGGATATTTTACTTTGATTTATACTGTTATTTACATATCGTTTGGATGGTTCATTGTATTTACTTCGGGGCGTAACAATGAAAGTGGAGTTGGATATTTATTATCACTCCCATTTTGAAATTTTATCTATTGTTGGAAAAATTATCTATTAAGTATAAATATATGTTTTAGGCTATTGATGGAGGATAGCTTTGATTGTTGTAGAAATTGCAAGAGAATTAGGTTAAACTGAGACTAATTTCTCATACATCATGTATCGAGCATTGCTTCATACTTGAACATTGAAAATGTATTATTTTTTAGAAAAAAAGGGGAATCTAGTTAGGGGGTGTGGTTATGGTTTATATTGTTGGCTTGCATGTCCGTGGTGAAAGTCCAGAAACTCGTGCGGTTAGGTGCCAATCTTTCCAGTTAGTACTGGTAAAATGGCCTTGGTAGTACTTTATAGCCTACTAGCAGACACGTATCTAGAGATTCCCAGTGTTTTGTATCCATTGCCTTATTTTCTAATATAAAAGTGTATTTTCATGAATTGAAATGTATTGATAAAGGCATTGCATGGTTTTGAGATAGAAAAGTACAATGTTTGACAAATGGCATGCATGTGCATTCACCTTATAACTTTGCTAAGTTCCATAAATTGTGTTAAAGTATCTCTACTAGGCTTTAACTCACTCTATATGGAAAACAACTTTCAGGTCCTGATGATATGCTTCCACTAAAGACTTAGCTTGGGAGGACCGTGGAACTAGAGGCTCATTTTTGTTTCTTGTTGTAATTATTTTGTACAAACCTTGGGCTTTAAATGTATTGAGTCGAACTCACTTTTGTTGTACCTAAGCATTGTCTTTGAAAGATATAGTCATTAGGGCATTAACTTATCTGTATAACCTTCTATTTCAAACCGCTTATATGTGACATATGCTATAGATTCAGGATTTAAAATTTATGAATATATACTCGTATATGTCATCTTTTGTACAGTAAAGGAATATAAATGAAAGGTTATTATTACACATTATTGTGTTTCTATTGAATGTAATGAAAAGGGTTGTTGTTATTATTTTGGGGCGTTACACCCGTGATAATATTTTATCTCATTCATTTGATGCAACCCTTCGAATATGTTGTTCATGACTTTTTGCAGTCTATATACACATGATATTGTTGAGTCGTATTGTGGCGTTGTCGGCATATGTATGTGATTTTGTGATTTTTTTTATTCGTTATTGATTTGATATATGAAAAATTTTATAGGTCTATGGCTCGTCTACTGGAGGAGATCCCACTGTTGATTCATCGGCATCAAGCCGATACGATATAACATCATTCAGTATGAATTATTTATTTTTAAGTGATAATCGTACTAGCGCTCAATGGAATTATTATATAATATAAGTAAAACCCTTATTGAAATTTGAATTTGAAATGTTTAAATGGAAAGTATAAAAATAAATTTGTTCATATCAATGCTTTTTTTTTTTTTAAAGCTTAAAAATCTTTAAATAGATAAATCAAATACAAAATTTGTAGTTGTGAATAATAATATAATAATCAATTATTTAATGTGACATGTGTTCTAATTCGATTTATAAAAACATTTTATGAAATTTAAGCTATAAGTTATATTTTTTCATACGTCCTAATTATATTAAGAAAAATAATAAATGAATATGTGATAAAATTAAGTTAATAATTATGAAATATTTTTTAAATTGAATCGTCATTTCTTTAATCAGATGCTGAGATAAAAATAGTAAGTCTCGCACAGTTGGTGGTGTTGTGCAGGCAAAAGATCAACCGCAATTGAAATCCCAATGATCTGATTTAGATATATGGGACACCTCATTGGACCATAGAGTCGTACGATACATACTGCATGCGGGGTTTTATGGGGTGTATCAAATCGGTCCTATTAGATTGGACCACCATCTCGTTATGACTCTGGTAGAGAGGTGGCGCATAGAAATGCGTACTTTTCATTTCCTTGTCGGAGTGGCCACAATTACATTACAAAATATGTCTATGCTATTCACCCTACATGTTGATGGAGACGCGATTACTAGCAAAGACCTAGGAAACAAGGTCGAGGATTTGATAGGTTTGTGTATGGAGTTGTTAAGAGTAACACCTATACAACACGACTTCATAGGATCTGTACTTAAGTTGAAATAGATATTAGATCATTTCTGTTAGCTTCCACATGATGCGACAGACGAGACAATGCATCATTATGCACGAGCCTATATTATGTGCCTTATTAGGGGGGTTCTAGTTCTTGATAAGTCACAAAACATAGTGAAAATGATGTTTTCGCCACTATTGAGAGACTTTGACCATATCCATGATTACAGCTGGGGTAGTGCCACATTGGCATGTTTATATAGGATATTATATCCGACGACTAAGCCTGATACAAAAGAGATGGCTGGCCTATTTTGTTGTTACAAGTGAGTCACAATTACTTTAATAGTTGTTTCATATTGTTGATTATGTTTTATTAAATGCCTAATGTATTAAAATATACTATCATCAATGATTATAGGTTCGGGCATGGGAGAGATTGGTTTGCATCATTCCGAGTAGGAAGTGCAACATTGTTGATGGCAAGTGTGCCATAGGTTAGGGAAAGTAGGACTGGCCCTTGAGCTAGTAGATGGAGGGTTCGGTTCAACCATGAGGTGATATCAACAAATGTTAGTGTCATTTTTAGGGACCAATTCGACCGCATGATAGAGGGTAAGATTTAAAATTTTGTATGTGTAGCTCGATTTTTCGTGCCCCCATTCGGAAGACGAATAAGCCCTACAGTTCGGACTCTATTTGTGGTTCTAAATCTAATTTTACAAGTGCAATGTGAAACAGTGAAAATACAAAAAGAGTCAAAATCCGGCAATTCTATTTGGAAAGTCGATGTTTTGAACAAAATGCAAAAAATGAACTGCTTTGCCAGATTTCAAAGTCGCCACCTAAATATTTTTGGCCAATTTAGGAAACCCAAGACTTATGCCAAAGGCTATTAGTCCGTCATCACCAAAGTTGTCTCGGCTGGGGAACTTAGGACGAGAGGGGAAGGTCATGAATTGAGCACCCCCCTCGCCCAATCAAAGATCGGCCTCTACAAATCATGATGTGATTTTTATTTACATTATATGCTCTTGTTCTGGTTTATTAGACTAACTTACTATGTGTTGCACACAAGTATAGACTAATTTGCAAAAGTTGGAATACTTGATTCATGTTTGTTTTGAAAATTGTTTCGAATATATACTTGAAAAAGTGATCGCATATGAACATTACCCAAATTATTCCAATTCAAGCAATTAGCCTTCATCCACAGGCATTCAAAGAATTTATCATTTAAGCACTTAGCCACATGGTGAACATGCTTTGACATGGCAACACTAACATACAAATGCAATATGCTAAAGCAAAAATGCTCACCTAGTACTCCAAGCCAGAGAAAGATAAAAAAGTTAGAACAATGCATGATCCTAACTTATGCAATATGATTAATGCAACACATGCGATATGCAATTACTAAGGTCAGCTACTTAACATAGCATGTGAAACAATTTGATAGCATGCGGTCTAAGCACGTTTTCAAACAGGTATTTAACTAACAATGTAAGTTAAAATGATGAATCGAATCTCGGTGTATGCAATACAAGTGGATGCAAACACGGAGAATGCTAAACAAAACATGATGCCTTCATCTAACCAACATAAGCAGGTAAACAAAAGGGAGAAAAACGTAGGGTTGGAAGACATACACATTATTAAAACATTGTGCCCTCATTATGCCCTCACGCAGGAGGGTCCGAATGAATAAACTAACCAACTAATTAAAGCTAAGCTAATTAATTAACTATTACAAACCCAAATGAAATAATCAACTAAACTAGCAAATTAATTATTACAACAAATTAACTAACTAATTAGTTAATTACATATCAAAACGAACTAATTAATTACATGAATACAACGTGAAAGAAGTGCTAAGCTAGCTATTCTAATTACTCTGCCTCGGGAAATGAGGAATGCTCATGCATGCACGGATTTCCACCCGAAAAAGGCCATTGTCCTACTGCCAGATGCCTCTGTTGCACAATAGAACACTTGCACTGTTTTGTTAGAAGAGGGCACTGCTTAATTTTGCACAGGTGGCCGGCAGGCTAGAAATGATAGCCTGCCGGCCACTGTTGCCTGGTTCTTCCTACTACAACAGAGAGCAAACAGAGCAATAGCAGAGTATTCTCAAGGGTTGTTTGCATAACTCACTCATCCTTATCGTTAAACAGTAGCTCAAAGGAGTGACAAAATTTGATTTACAAACCATCAGCGGATGCAATTTCATTGCATGATGGTGTATGAACCAAGAGTGTGCAAGTTCAATGAATGTATAGACACCCCATTTTTGACCGTCCTCAAGACTTGGACGTCACCGCTTGAACACTCGGTGATCATCCATGTTTGTGTTCGTCTGGAGTTCCCGGAGATCTCAGCTACGCGCCTTGCCTCAAGATCTCTCGACTCGACTGTTTCGTGTCTAGTTTTGCACCAAACACTTGTGCTTTGCCTTGGAGGGGCAGGAAATGGCTTGTGGGCCATCCTCACACTCCACCGGCCATGGCTTGAGGCCACCGGCTGTGTTTTGTTGCCATCGGCCAAATGTTTGGCCGGCCGGCACTATAGATGGCCGGCCGGCTATCTTTTTTTGGTCAATTGCACTTTTGGCCAGCCGACTACTGTGCATCTGCTTTTGCAGATATTTTTTGTGCAGCTGGCATGCACTTGGCTCCCCTCCATACACGTGTATGGAGGGATCTCCCTCTTGTTTGGCTTGTCTTGTAAGCTTACAAGATTGAGCTCTATAAGAGGGAGCCTCTTCTCTTTTATTTTAGGGTTAGCAAAAATAGAGAGGAGAGCTCTGGTTTTTAGGGTTAGCATAGTTGTATCTATTTCTATCTCTATCTCCCTCTCTTTTTTGCCTTAAGGTGTTTTAGTCTTATTTTTGCACACAAACACCTAGAGTTACACCTTCCTTGAGCTACTGAGGTACTAAGGAGCTATTTTCAGAGGATTTGAAGCTGGTTTGAGCTAAGGAAAGCAGCTGGAACTCCATCCTTGAAGGGGTCTACAAGGGTAAGACTTTTGTCCTTTTTTACCCCATTTTTGCATTGTATTTTTGCCTACCTTACAACTGTTTTTGAGCTTAACATATAACATAGAAAAGTTCTGTTTTTGCTTGCTCTAAATAGTTGCTTAAGGGTGTTTCAAGCTTTGGGGTTGTTTGACCCCTCTTAAGGCATTTGGCCCTTGTTTTGTGCCATTTTGGTTGAGCTCCGGGACCATTGTGCTTGGGCCTCCTGACCACTGAAATCTTGAGGGATTTCAGAGGTGAGGATGGTGCCTTGAGGTCCCAAGAAGGAGAGGGCCACCCCCTCTCCTTGTTGTCCTTGAAAAGGACCATTTTTGCCTCATATGTAAGCATATTGTTTAGGTTCATGTTGGCCATGCCTTAACTGATTTTTGTGCTTATTATGTCATAATATAGCTCTGTTTTCAATTGGTTTTGGTACACCATGCTTGCTTAGCATACATGCCTTGTAGTGCCATGATTAGGCCTTGACATGCTTTAGGTTTTGCCCCTTTTTTTAGCATGATTTTGGCCAAGCTTTGTAAAGCTTTTGTGTTTGTTCTAGCATGCTTAAGCTCTGTTTTTGGTTTTTTTGGTCGACCATCATATGCTTAGTATAGCCACCTTGCATTTTGGCTTATTAGCCCTAGGTGTGTGAGTGTATAGCATGCTTTACTTGCATCATTTCAGTGGTTTGGAACCACTTACCATATCATTTCAGTCCTTGTAATATGTTTACATGCTTGCATTTTATCACTCCTTTGATGCTTTAAAAGGTTGTGTTGTATGCTCCATGTTTAAGCATTTGTGCATGCCTCCATGTGTAGATCATTTAGATGCCATCTAAGTGGTTTTTGGGGCTTGCCTTAACATGATTTGGGACTGTTTTGATCCATTTTGGTCATTTGCTTCATGTGTCATATGATCATGCTTTAAATACTTGAACAAATTACATGCTATGCTTGTCTTGTTTGCTTAACTTGGCATCATCTTTAACATGATTTTCAAAACTTACATTGCATGCTAATTGTCCATGTTTAGTCTCTTTTAAGTGTGCTTAAAAGTTACTTCTTTCATGTTCAAGTGTTGGCCCATTTGCATGCATGTTTGTATGCACATTAGCCTTCATTTCCTTGGCATTGGCCACTGATTTTGGCATGCTTGCGAGCTATCCATGTTAGTTTAAGTCCACCCCTTTGCATGTTGTTGCATGCTCACCTTGTATGTTGTTGCATATTTGTGTGTTGTTGCATAGTTGAAGTTGCATGATTGAATGAAGTCACATGTTTGCTTGCATGCTTGAACACCCACATTGTGCCTTGCATACTTGTGGATTGCATTGTCTCATGCCTTGCATGTCTTGCATGACCATGGTATGCCTTGCATGTTTCTTTGCATTCCCATGGTTGCATACTAGCTAACATGCTTAGGATTGCATTGCATTGGCATGTATGCTTTGCCTCTTGAATTGCTTGTGATAGAGGTTAAGCCTCTTTGTGTGTTTATGTGCATTGCATTCCATATCAAAATGCACACTTGATTCTTTGGGCCATCATGCATGGAAATGCGTGATTGGTGGTCCGGGAATCGAGGCCCATCCTCCTTTGAGTCATACATATGATAAGGAGTGTGGTTGGTGCATACATTGCTTGAAATGCATTGCCATGCTATACTTTGTCCTCTGCTGCTGTCAAACCAATTTCTGCAGGAAGATTTGGCCGGCCGGCCATCTTCAGTGCCGACCGGCCATTTATCAGTGGCCGATGGCTTAATTTGTGGCCGATGACCATTTCCCTTGGCCGGTGGCCAATCCCCTCAGCCGGTGGTGTTCCACAGCATTTAGAGAAGCAACCCTGGGACTTGTGCAGTCTTCAGAGGAGGATAATAGCCAAAGCAGAGGCATCTTATGCATGGCAGTGACTTCCGAGCGGAACCGAGCGCGCATGCATTGGACGCTCTTCCCGAGGCTGCTGTTTACTGCTTAATTATATTCAATTGATTTGTCAATTAATTAGGTGGTCTGTAATAATTAATTAGCTTGTAGGTTAATTAATTGCATTATTCTTTCGGACCCTCCGAGCGAGGGAAATTGTGTAATAAGTGTGGGTGAGTGTGTGCATGTCTTCCAATCCCGCTTCTTTCTTCCCTTTTACTTACCTGCTTTGATGGTTAGTACTAGGGCATATTTATTTTAGCATACCTTATGCTATGCATGCGTGCATTCATGCATTTGTCTTACATGCACTGGGCTCGGTACATCATGCTAACTGCATTTGTATTTCAAATTCCAAGTTGAGTACTTGTTAGTTGCAACATTTCACATGCCATCTTTAGGATAGCCGAGCCTATTCTAGCGACATTCTGTATACGTTGCATTAGCCATTTTAACATGAACTAGGATCATGCATATGATTACTAACTAGTTTCTGTTTTGGCTTGGAGTACTCTGTAAGTTCTTTCGCTTTAGCATCCTTGCATGCGTGTGAGTGTTGCCATGACAACATGATTACCATGAGGCCAATTGTTTATGTGATATAACTGCCTGAATGCCTGTGGGTGAAGGTTGGATTGTTTGAGTTGGAACAATTCATTGAAATCCGTGTTTTAGCCTACTTGCGAGTAGCAAATTCCAAAGCATTTTCCAAACAAACGGATATGCAATGTTTCATTCCAAATTAGGCAATCTAGTCTATACTTGTTTGTTGTGCGCATAACATAGTAATTCTAGGCTAATAACCAGAATAAGAACACATAATGCTTTCAAAATAAGATATCACGGTAAGTAGAGGCCGATCTTCGGATCGGGCGAGAGGGGGTGCTCATAGCTAACCTTCCCCAATTGTACCCAAGTTCTCGAGCCGAGGCAACTTTGGTGATGACGGACACGTGGCCTTTGGCACCGAGTCAGGGTTTCCTAAATTCCCCATTTAAAAAATATTTAGGTGGCGACTCTGTATCTGGCAAAGCAGTCCATGTTTGGCACTTCTTTCAAAAATCTGTTTTCTCAAAACGATTTGTCGGATTTGGACTCTTTGGTTCAGATTTAGAACCGTGACACAAATCGAGTCTGAACTGTGGTGGGGCCCTCACCCAGGGCGCATTCACAGAATGCAACAAAACAAGACTCCCAAAACCAACTCCCTATCATGAATGATCAAGGGAAGTAGTTGACAATGAATCTTGAACCGTTTGCATCACTCATGAGTATGAAACGACTCAAGACTCAAGGGTTCAATTAACGTCCGATTGAACCCAAACCAAATTATTATCTTGCCCTTTTTTAGTCACCAATTTTATTACTCCATTTTAGTTACCTTTCAATTCTTTAATCAATTAAGTCCAAGAGTGAGTTTAAGTCCTCTAATGGAAAGAAGCACCAAACCAAGTGTTTGTTTTAGGCAAGAGAGAAGTGTCATGCCGTTGGTAATGAACGCCGAAAGGGATTAAACCATTAAGCATAAGACCTTAATCTCATGCTTTAAACAAGTAACTAGTTTGAACCAACTTTCAAAGTAAAGAAAAAACCAAGAAAGGAGAGAGGTTGCAGAGATGATTAGGGGTGAAAACAAGTATGGAAAGCATAAAATAAATGCTATCAACTCAAATAGGATGGTGGCTAAGGCCTCAACCACCAAACTTATGAGGACAATTGCACTACAAGCATGCAATACAAAGCTCAAATGCAACAATGAACTAAAAATAGTCTTAAAACAATGCTAAATAAGCCCTAAAACATGCTGGAATTAAGACAAAAATTGCTAGAGCAATAAGCTAAAACATAGAGCTATGTAAGCTAGTAAATAAGATACAAGGAAGGGAGGCTAACCCCTCTAATTTTGGACTTCAAAACATATTTTTAGCCACTGAAATAACTCTGAAAATCAATGTTTAAAAGCTCAAAAAAAGATAGTGTAAATGTGGGAAACACAAGAGTAAAGGCTAGAGAAGCAAGGTGAAAAGAAAGGTGAACCACCCCTCCACCCTTCAAGGCCTTAAACCACAACTTTCAGCCCAAAATTACAGAGTTTACACAGCCCAAAAACAGTAGAAAAACAGTATGAAAATAATAGGAAAATAGCAAACAAAACCAAGGAAAACAAGCTAAGCCTTATACCTCTTAAAGAGGAGAGCACTTCCAAGCAACAATACAACACAAACACACCCTCAAGAGCTCAAGTAAGGCTCAAAAGTACCTCAGCTCAAAGATGGTAAGGTTTGGTTAAGAGTGTGTAGGCAAAAGCTCAAGAAATTTCAAGAGAGAGAGAGAAAATTGTAGAGAGCGAATTAATTTTTCTCCAATTTTTCTAACCCTAAAAAATGAGAGAGGAGGTCAAATATTTATAGAAAAAAAGGCCACTCCCTCAGAAACATCCATCCATACACGTGGGAGCAGATGCAAGCATCTGTGCAAACGACTAGCACAGCTAGCAAAAAATATCTGCAAAACACACTTTTGGCCGACAGGCCACAAATGGTGGCCGACAAGGCACAAGGGTGGCCGACAACCAAAAGGGGTGGCCAGCAGCCCACAAAAATAGGCCTGCAGGTCCCAAGTTTTTCTAGCTTGAAAGGCTGAGACTTTGGTGGAAAAACAAGGCATAGGGTTTGCAGGGTTCTGAGGCTCAGAGCTATGGCATTCCGCTGAGGACTTTCAAGCACTTGACAAGCATATACATTCATCATTGGGTGTGCAAGTGATGGTACCCAAGTCATAAGGGCAGTCAAAAATGGGGTGTCTACAGTTGCCCCTCTTTGGTAGAACTCGAATTCATGAAAGAACGCGAGTGAATGTCAAAGCCCAAAGATGACCTATTTTGATGAGGCCGTAAGACTTGGGCAAAACAAATAAGACATAAAGTAAATGGTTGCGCTTGCAAGCTGCCTACATATCCCCTTGCAATGTATCAAACCAGTGTAGTTCAGGGGCAAGAAGCAAAACACATGTAGGAAAAATAACTCATGATCTTGCAATGAAGCAAAGCAATGCAACATAAATTAAAGCAAAACAAATCAAGCTATGTCTGGCACGGAAAGACGCGAATAAATCAACATGTCTTATGCCATCGAGACAATTAAAAGCACAAACCAAACTACATCACACGTAGAAAGGATGTAAGAAAATATAAGTCAAGCAACGTCTTACAGAGAGAGAACGAAAAAGGTTCCAAACCCAAATTGCGCCTCACGCAGAGAGGGTTAAAAGATGGTATTCCAGGCGTACTAAAATGAAACAATCCCAACACGTCTCACGCGAAAAGAGGAAACGTGGTGTGAACACCGGGCACACCCGATATTTTTAACCAATTTACAATCCTTACACGTCGCATGCGAGAGGAGGAAAGGTGGTGTGAACACCGGGCCCACCCAATGTTTTTAACAGATTTGCAATCCTAACGCGTCGCACATGAGAGGAGGAAAGGTGTTATGAACATTGGGCACACCCGATGTTGTTAACCGATTTGCAATCCTAACGCGTCGCACGCGCGAGAAGGAAAGGTGGTGTGAACATCGGGCACACCTGATATTTTTAACTGATTTGCAATCCTAACGCGTCGCACACGAGAGGAGGGAAGGTGGTGTGAACACTGGGCGCACCCGATGTTTTCAACCGATTTGCAATCCTAATGCGTCGCACGCGAGAGAAGGAAAGGTGGTGTGAACACCGGGCGCACCCAATGTTGTTAACCGATTTGCAATCCTAATGTGTCGCACACGAGAGGAGGAAAGGTTGGATCTAGATCAATAAATGCGGCAAACAATTCAAAACTAGACACAACGAGATTGGAAGGCCTCGGAAAACGAAACCCACGGAGATAATAAAACAAGGTATGAAGCGAACAGGTGCAATAGATGCACAAAGTAAACAAGATGACAACTCAACATAATGATAAAGCATGTTCCATGTAGGACAGACAACCGATGCACAATGTTATTTGAAAGCGTACTCAGTGCGCATACTCAATGCATGAATCATGAACGATGTCGGGTATGCGTGCAGCACAAGTGTATGTGCAAACACATATTCGATGCAACAGAAAAGAACGAATAATAGTAATGAAAGTAACGGCCTCCGGTTTACCTCTCGGAGACGTTGCGACATGCTTAAAAAGGATATACCGCATTCATGTAGGCAAGCGGGGCGTATTCATCTTGGTAAATGGAGAACGTTGCGTGCCAGAACAAAGTTTCGAGTTCCCCCAGAATCAATCTGAACTCAAAACAAGAACCTTCCATACACCACCCGGGAAACAGAGGCACAAAACAGTATCAGGACACAAGTGAGGACCACCGGTCATCTGCTGGCCACAAGGGACAACCGCCGGCCACCTACCGGCCACCATTTGTTATTGCCGTCCACAAATGTGGCCTGCCGGCCACCCGTGTCACTTTCGGGGCAATTTTGTCCTTTCACACATGGGTCTTTAAATATACACCTTCGTACTTCATTTCCTCACAAACCCTTGACCGAAAATCCTCCCTCTCTCTCTAGGTGCTTCCTCTCTCTAGATTTGCACTTTATACCTGCTTTCCAACGCCCCACGCAAACTTTTTACATAAAACCTTCTTGATTCTCTACGTTTTGAACTGAACAGAATTTGATTTCGACACTTTTTCTTGCATTTTCACCACTTTAGGCTTGTTCCCTTTGAGTTTCTCTCGGGTTTCGTGAACTTTCCCGAGTTTTGACTTTTTCTCCCATTTTCTGTCTCATAGGGTTGACTTTTTCAAGTTTTCTCTCTTTTCTGCATTTTGCTTCATTTTTCATCCACTTTTCACCCATTTTCTCAGATGGCAGACAATATACCTCACGACGGAGCTCCTCCCGAGGTTCCACCTGTGTTTTCACCTATAGCCAAGGTAGAGAAGCTAGAAGTTGCCAAGGCCAGCAGGGTGGCAAAGGACATTAAGGCTGACCTTGAGGCGGAGTTCGCATCAGAGTTCGAGCCAGAGCCGTTACCACTAAGAGTGCGGCCCTTCGATCCAGCGACATATCATCCCTGCACGCATATACTACCGCCTGCAAGCATTAGGCATTTCAGTGACTTTGCTCATTGCATACCAGAGGATCTCCTCCTGAGAGAGCCGGACTCCCACCTTTCTTCCAGCGTTACTAAGGTATAAATTATGTTTTCATGCATTCCTGTCTTTCCTTTAACTGCATTTCTTGCATTGCCTTTCATCTGATTGCTCTTTCATCACTACCTGATTCACTCTTTTTCTCTACCACAAGGAGACTTCCGTGCCTACAGAGGGTACGGAGTGACGATGGTGAGGGACTGGTACCATGAGCTCTCTACTGGGGTCCGCGACATCGTTGATGAGGTTGGCTTTGGCCTTTTTTGCTCCGGATTGTCACTTATCATAGCGAGCTGCCCCCTTCTCAGAGCGTTGGTGAAGAGGTGGTGGGATACCACCAACTCCTTCCACCTCTCCACTGTCGGGGAGATAACAATGACTCCCTTTCGACACGGATATGGGCGAGTGGGAGGCCGCTTGGATCCACCTGTTGGGGGCACGCCCACCCCTATACCAACAGGCCATGGTGAGATACAGTTGGTTTGCCGAGCAGTTCTACAGGAGCGAGCTTGAGACACGAAAGGAGATGGAGCAGCACGCCCGGGGCTTCCTGATGTTTCTCCTCGGTACCACCTTGTTTTTGAACATGTGAAACACCATAGGTTTATACCTGCTGACCGCCCAAGTGACATTGCCCTGGGTGCAATTCTACGACTGGAACGAAGCTAGCCTCGCCACCCTCTACTGCTATATGAGCTCTACTTCCCGGATGAAGGGAGAGCGAGTTGGAGGCTACTGGAGAGCGTATGAGGTATATACCACATTTTTTTGATTTTATACTTACATTTTCTGCCCCACATTTCTTGCTTTATCTCTACTCAATAGCTATTTAAAACTTGTGCTTTCTGCTTTACACTTTCTGTATCTGTTCATGCCCTGTGTTTTCTTCTTTGCACTTTCTGTATCTGTTCATGCCTTGTGCTTTTTGCTTTGCACTTTTTGTATCTATTGACACTGTTCATAACATCACTGCCCTTTCCTTGCAGTTATGGGTTTACACATATTTTCCAGCCCTCGCTTCAGAGCCTATAGAGGAGATCCCCCTTATTGTCCCTTACTCGCGACAGTACGATGGTCGATGCCAACGCCAGAGTCGTGAGACCATTACCTTTTTCCGCCGTTACTTCGATACAGTGGTAACCCAAAATTCACAATCATTTTTGCTTTAATACTGCTCTGATTCATACTTTGGCAACTGACGGCAACTAACAATCTCTATATTCTCTATTTGCAGATCACGTGGCAACCCTAGGCAACAATGCCGACTGAGGTGAGAGACCAGTATGCGGGAGCTTGGGGCACATCTCGCTTTCAGATTCTGCTGAAGGACCTAGTTTGCCGAGCTTGGTTTTTAAGCAAGCGGTTTGTACGCCAGACCGTGGGCTTGCCTAATCCAGTTATTCCGATGCCACCCCCAGGGTCTATGAGGATAGCAGATAGCCTATCAGTTGACGTAGTCATACAGTTCATGGTAGGCCTAGACACTGACTTCTTCAAAGGAGAGGGCGACTACACGACATTCATTCAGACCCATCTCATGCCTCCTCTGACGAGCGTTCACACAGGCGATGGAGTAAGGGCTCCTGTGGCGAGCAAGGCGATTCAGGCGACCAAGGCCCATACTAGAGGGGCTCCTCCCGTTGAGTAGATTACCCATTGGCCGAAGCTTCCCACTATGCTCACATGCTGGCAGCCGACTGGGACTGTTTACCAAATTCTAATAGAGCCAGCAGAGGTAGGGCACGAGTATGTCGAAGTTCAAGGCACGTCTCAGATATGGGCCACACTTATAATTTGCACCCCACATTTCCATTTTAGATATGCTTATTTCAGACATTAATTATCTAAATGCACTTGCAGGCACCTATAAAGTATATAGGGAGCCTCCTCGAGCTAGTTGCTTCTCTGATGGGCACGATGCAAATGAGGGAGATGTTGCTTGGTCTCCACGGTATCCAGGTAATTTCATTGAGTTTAGCATGCATTTCATTACTAACTCTGTTATGCACCACACTATCATATTTCCATTGATAAAGCAGTACTTCAATTGTAGTCTTCCCCAAACTACACTGCACACTGTACTCACATACTGTACTTATAATGTATCTGGTTTTCTGCATGACACTCATTTTGTATACTATGCATGATCTAATACACACACTATAGCTGATATGTTGACAACTGTTTTTCCAAATTCCAAGGGCACCAGTGGCAACACCAGCACCAGCAGTACCTCTTTCAGCAGTAGAGGGCAAGAGAGGCAGGCCCCAACACGTAGCCGAGATAAGCGTCGTGGTCAAGGCGAGAATAGGAGTGCCAAAGGCCAGAGCAGTCCTTCGGAGCCCATCCTGAGTGGTGATCATGATGACGAGGCCAGCGCTTCCGAGGAGACAGTGGGTGGACGTTGTAAGTCTGAGAGCGGGGACGATGATGCAGGCTTAGGATCGGAGAGCAGAGATGTCACCAAGGCCGGCTCCGAGGCAGGGAGCAGAGGCTCAGAGTCTGGTTCTGATAGCGGTGCCGACGGAGATAGTGCCTCTGAGTCCCCTCTGAGGAAGAGGATGAAGAGGGCCTCTCGAGCTTGAGATGATTGGCGCTATTTTAGACCCTTTTTACTTAGTTTCTTTTAGTTTTGGTAGTTCAGCACATGTATAGCTTTAGATAGGTTTTACTTATGCTTTTGAAACTTGTACTTCTTTTTGTAAAATCTATGATCGGAACAAAACCTTTGCAGTTTTTATGAAAAGAGTTTTGGTTCTACAATATGAGCATTGCACCACGAGTAACTTTTGGTTCTTCAACATGAACACTACACCACGAATAATATACTTACATGAAACAGAACATGCAAATTGAAACCGAACATGCTTGCACTGGAATAATGTTCTTAATTGGATAATGAGCCGACCAACGATAAAAATACAACATAACTCGATAAATAAAGCAACAAAACCAACTATACACACCGACGAAAACCAAAAGACTCAAAACAAGACCGAACAACACCAACATCAAGACAAAAACCAGGCTGCCAACACTGCCCAGCACACAAGTGGACAGCAGGCCAGAAAAGGGAGTTGCCAACCACAAAAGGGAGGTTGTCGGCCAAGAGAAGTGGCATGCCTACCACCAATGTGAAAAACCATCAGAAAGCTGACAGCTGGCCTCCATTACAGCCTTGTCTTCTACAAAAGGTCCTCCTTCGTGATTTCTTCTCCAGAACTTCATTTCAGCTATTGTTTCTTCCACAAATGGAGCCATTTCTTGCCGAGAAACTCATGGATTGGATAGCCACTTTAGATGGTACAGAAAAGGTAAATTTCCAGGGTTTCGGCATAAACACGCTTTTTCCGTTGAGCCGTACTCCACTTTGTTTTCCGTTCCTCCATGCCGCGGTCCAATGCTGGGACCCGATTACGCATGTCTTTCGCTTTGAAGCACAAGAAATATGCCCGACTCTTAAAGAATTTCAGGCACTAATGGAATCCCGACGCGATGAGGAAATCATACTTCAGCCCCGTTTTGGCCATGCCTTAGCCTTGGGACGAATGTGTGGGTTTACTTTACACGAAGCTCGATCTTTAGCCCACAACAGAGAGCTAGATATACCCAGCCTGATTGATTGATTTTCTAACATTGGTGACCAAGGTGACCTCCTCTGGCGAGGTTTTCGGTAACACGCCCTCTGCTTATGTATGCTTGCACATTATCTTCTCGCCCCTAGTTTCTGCGGAGCCAAAATCAAGTTGATTGAGGTAACCCAACACTTGAAAGAAGGTAAGAGTTACATTAGTTTGGTCTTGGCCGAGACCTTGATGGGTTTGGACGCTTTTCACCGGCAAGAGACCACTACGTTTGCGGGGAGTCCACTACTGCTCCAAGTATTGTTTCTCACCCTATCTCATATATATTTCTCACATCACTCGACATTCACACTCTATTTTCTCTCAAAGCCCTTTCCTTACTTTTCTCTCAACATACATCTCTCTATTCTTCTCTCTCTCTTGTTTTTCATCCCTTCCCAGGTTTGGCTGATGGACAAACTAAAGGTGATGGACTCTTGCCCAGTTTACTCAGCTCGAGCATACTTTTCTCACCAACGCCTAGTGGACTTCCCCAAATGGTGGTGCAACTGGATGTGCCACAGGTCTGCAGCCGACATAGCTTGGCGTTGCCCCTAGCTTGACTTAGCTGAGATAAGCTACAACATGACCCGACAACCAGGTATTCAGTTGATTGGCCTCACACACTATGTATTCTATTTCCCCTTCTGGTTTAGACGCCAATTCGGACATGATCAGACTTGCCTAGAGGAAGGGGTGGAATACCCAGCTCTATTCCCAATTCGTGCTTCACACCTGGCTAGGTACCTCATTGCCTGGAGGACGAGAGAGCTTTTTGGCCCCTACCCCTCAGCTATGCCCTTTTTAGCAAATGCTTGGCTTGGTTCGAGGACGAGGCACAAACAAGACCAACTTTAGCTGTAGGGACTTCCGCCAGTACGAGCGGAGGGCGCAGGAACACTTGACTCATGTGCCCCTAGTTTTATTGCTTTGATCTTTCTTTTCAAGTTTTTATGATGTAAAAGCAACTTCAATTTGTAGCAAAGAGTTGGAGAATGTACTAGATGTTGAAATCAATAAAATTAAAGTTGCGAGTACTGAAAATTTTTCTTTTGGTCCCAAAATGGTCCAAGTTGTAAAAGGGTAAAATTTTGAGAAAAATCAACTTTTATTAAAACTTTTCAAAACTATTTTCGAAAACGATCACCACCTGACATGCATAGAATCAATTCCCAAGACGTACAACCCCAAATCAAAATATCATAACTGCCCCTAATTGAATACCACCTCTACTATACATTGTACAATGAGTCTATTTCTTAAAACAAAGATCACAACCAAACTACGAAGGTCATAACCAAGCTTATAAATAACGAACAAAGATGACCTAATCAAACAAATGGACAGGACAGTTGAGTTGGAGATGATTATGGCCGAACTTCAGGATGAAGTTGCCTACGTATCCCAAAGATGGGAATCAGGCCTTACGTAGTTCGGTTCAGGTTCACTCGGGTTGTAACTCTCTCCTTTTGAGCTCTAACTTTTTCCAAAGTCACCCTTTAGGGTTTTCAACCTTGTGAGCTCAGTCTTTCTTTATTTCTAATTTTTCATGCTCTAACTTTTGCCTAGGTCGCCCTTTCGGGTTTTTGGCCTAGCGAGCCTCTCAGGGATAGTATTTCTTCAACTTGTCCATGTTGATCGACTGTGAAATCTCCAAGCCATCTAAGTCCATGAGAATAACCGCTTCACCCAACCTGAACTTGCTCTTAGGGTCATGGATGGGAGCTCGGTTGTCTTTCAACACCATGTCTCCTTCTTTGAGATTCCAGGACTTAACTTTCTTATTAAAAGCCTTGGTAATTCTGCGCTGGTAGCCCTGGACATGATACAATGTTTTCAGCCTTCTTTCATCAAAGAGCATCAACTCTTCAAATCCACTTCGTTGCTAATCTGCCTCTATTATCTGACACTCGGCCATAGCCCACAGCGACGGCACTTCAATTTCAATCAACAAAATAGTCTCCATCCCATAAACAAAAGAATAAGGGGTTTCCCCGGTAGATGTTCGAATTGAGGTTCTGTAGCCCCAGAGTGCAAACGGTAGTTTATCTGGCCAGTCCTTGTAAGTCTCTACCATTTTTTGCAGAATTCTCTTGATATTTTTATTCGCAGCCTCAACAGCTCCATTGGTTTGTGACCTGTAGATTGATGACTTATGGAAAGCCATGTTATATTTCTCAAGCAAATCTATCACCTCTTTCTTGAAGTGCGTCCCATTATCGGAGATAATCTCATTGGACACCCCATACCTATAGATGATGTTGTTCATGATAAACTTAACCACGTGCAGCACCTTCAACACGGAGTAGGACTGGGCTTCTACCCATTTCGTGAAGTAGTCGATTGCTACTAGAATGAACTCATACCCATTTGACCCCTTTGGCGTAACTGCGCCAATAACATCTATTCCCCAAACAGAAAATGGCCATGGTGAAGTCATGTTATAGAGTTTAGACAGCGGTATGTTCATGCGATTGGCATGAATCTGGCACTTGTGGCATCGCCGCACAAAACCAATACAATCCTCTTCCATGGTTGACCAATAGTAGCCTTGCCTAAGGATTTTTTGAGCGAGCATCACACCGTTCATGTAGGCTCCGCACTCTCCACCGTGGATGGCCTCCATAAGGCGCTTTGATTCTTCTTCCTCAACACATAGCTTATGCATTCCCAAATGGCCTCTTTTGTACAACTTGCCTCCGTAGATGATAAATTAAACGGCCAGGCACCGTATTCCGCTTTTGTCCTTGGCATTTGCTCCTGTTGGATACACCTCCTTTTTTAGGAAATTCTAGATATCATAGTACTAGGGGTTCTTGTCTGAAGCCTCATCTATCGTGTCAATGGTTTCATAGGCCGACATGTACTTCTGTTCAATAATGATCAGACGCATCCTGACTCCCAATGGAATGTCTACCATAGAAGATAGAGTTGCTAGTGCATCAACGAATCGGTTGTTCTCTCTTAGCAGATAGGTAAACGTTAACTTCTCAAACCTCGGAATTAGCATATCCAAGACCTGATGGTAAACCTTCATTTTCTCCTCTTTAACCCACCAATCAACATTGGCTTGAAATACAACCAAGTTAGAATCCCCGATGACATCCAACCTTTTTGCCCCTAGTACCAGGGTGGCTTCTAAACCAACAATACATGCCTCATATTCTGCTTCATTGTTGGATACTTTGAATTGGAGTTTGAAGGCTAAGGGTATATGGGAGTCCTCAGGTGCTATCAGCAACAAACCAATCCCATAACCGTATTGATTGACTACTCCGTCAAAATACATCGTCTAGGTTTTCTCCTCTATTTGTAGAATATCTTCATCGGGGAACAAGTACTCCACCGCTTCATCCCCCTCTACTGGATGATCTACCAGGAATTCCACTACAGCTCTCCCTTTAAGTGACTTGCGTGTAACATATGTAAGATCAAATTCGGAGAGAAAAAGCAACCAACGGGCTAGCCTACCCGTAAGCACTGGTTTCTCGAAGAGATATTTGATGGGATCTAATCTCGAAACCAAGATTATAGAGTGAGCTAATAGGTAGTGCCTCAACTTTCAGGTAGCCCATACCAAGGCTAGACAAGATTTCTCGAGGGGAGTGTAACGGGTCTCGTAATCCAACATTTTCTTGCTCAAGTAGTAAATGGCTTTCTCCACCTTGGCCTCTGACTCTTGAGCTAATATACACCCCATGATTGAGTGTCACTGACAGGTACAAGATCAGCGATTTTTCCTATTCTGGCGGTGATAACACATGCGGATTCTGCAGGTACTACTTAATCAAAAGCGAACTGACAGCGATCATCCCATTGGAATTTTTTTCCTTTCTTCAGGAGACCAAATAGTGGTTCACAAGTCAAGGTTAGTTTGGAAATAAACCGTCTTACAAATTTCACTTTACCCAAGAAGCCGTGCACCTCCTTTTCAGTCTTTGGTGGTGGAATTTCTAAAAAAGCCTTGATTTTAAAAGGATCTACCTCAATTCCTCTCTGTGTGATCGAGAATCCCAGATTTTTCCTGTTGTTACGCCAAAGGTGCATTTTTGCAGGTTCAACCTCAATCTATACTCCCTGATCCACTGAAAGAATTTCTCCAGAGCGGTGTAGTGGCCTTCTTGATCTTTGGACTTAACAATCATATCGTCCACGTACACCTCAATCTCTTTGTGGATCATGTCATGCAGAATGGTAGTTCCAACCCTTTGATAAGTGGCCCCGGTATTCTTCAACCCAAATGGCATGACTCGGTAGCAATAGGTGCCCCATAGAGTAATGAAATTAGTCTTCTCCCTATCCTCGAGTGCCATCAGAATCTGGTTATATCCGAAAAATCCATCCATGAACGAGAGCAATGCATGGCCTGTGGTAAAGTCTACCAACTTATCAATATGCGACAGTGGAAAATCATCCTTCGAACTAGCCTTATTCAAATCCCTAAAGTCGACACAGACTCTGATTCTGTCATCCTTCTTTGGGATTGGAACAATATTGGCCAACGACGTTGGATATTTAGATACCAGTAAGAACCCTGCCTCAATCTATTTGGTAACTTCTTCCTTGATCTTCAAAGCCCAATCTGGGCGTACTTTGCACAGCTTTTGCTTAACTGGCTAGGCCTCGGGGTCAAGAGGGATTTGGTGATGTACAATCTCAGGATTGATTCCAAGCATGTCTTCGTAAGACCACGCGAAAACATCTTTGAAATTTTTTAATAAAGTGATTAAACGCTCGCGTTCCTTCGAAGACAGCGTAGACCCGATCTGGACCAAGCGAGGATCTTCCTCAGTAACCACGTTAATTGATACGATTTCATCTGTACAAGGCTTAACACGTCTCTTCTCCTCAAAATCAACCAAGTTTTTCAAAACCCGAGGAATTTCTTCCTCTTCGTTTATGTCAAAATCTTGAAAATTAAGATCAATACAACAAACCAAAGGCACAGAGAAGTAGGCAACATTCACAGCATTCCCATTCAAAAAGTATGGATCTTCAATTACAGTGGACTCAAAAGAAAAAGAAAAAGAGGACCAGGATAGGACTTTGGCATCCGGGTTACTAGTTCTAGAGATGCTAGACTCTGAAGAACTCGAATCTGATTCTGACTCCACAGACTCAGTGGAATCAGACTCGGACTCACTTCCTAGTCCTCTTTGCTTTAATTCTTCCCTTCAACTCCTCTTCTTTTCTTTGCCAATCTACAATGGTAAGTTTGTATCCTAGCTCGAAAGCATGGGGGTTATGACTCATCTCCTTTGCAACAGTACCTCCTTGTCTGCCACTTCGGCCTAGTCCCAATCCGGACACATGCCCCTGTTTGTTTATCATATAGATTGACTGGGCACTCGCATAATTTCCCTCGTTTTCTGCTATGATATTATGGACCAACCGAGCTTCTGCCAGAGAGAAGCCAGAGAGAAATACATCCTCTTCTCCGTATATGATTCCCAGCACTGGTGTGGTAGTTCCTTGAGGAGGGTGAATTGCAGAATTGCCATACACAGTAGCAATCCCACCTTGAAAGGGGTACTTTACTAGTTGGTGAACGATTGACGACACAAACTTCATCTGGTGGAGCCAAGGCCTTCCCAGTAGCAAGTTAAAGGTTGCTAGAATATCCATGACATGGAATTCCACCTCATGTTCTGACGGGCCGATTAGGATATGGCTTTTGAATGTTTCCATAACATCCCAGCTTGTCTTGTCATAAGCCCGGACAGCTTGGGTCGTAGGTGTAAAGTTAATCGGCCTCAAACCGATGGCATAGGCAATTCTCACTGGACATACATTAATCACCAACCCGGTATCCACTAACACCACCGAAATCCATTTTTTCGACTTTCCAAGGTTACATATAAAGGATGGTTGTGGTTGGTGCCCTCGGGAGGCAACTCTTTATCCGTAAAGGATATCACTGGCATAATGTCTCCAGAGGTGACCAACAACACCAATTGGTCAGCAGTGGTGTTAATGGGCAGTTTGGTTTGGTTCATTGCATTAAGTAGGGCTTGTCTGTGCTCCCAAGACGCCATTATCAATCCCCAAGTCCAGGTTTTCCTCAACATCCTTCTCATTTGCTTTCTCAGCCTCTTTGTTGGAAGATTATAGCTAATCTAAAGTCAGGGGTTTAAAGTACCGACCACTGCAAGTCAAATGATCAATCTCATCAGTATACCATGTATCATCAGGGGTATCATCCTTCCACCCTTCATCCGTGTAAGCGTGGCTTAGATCGATATCTTCCCACCGCTCCCCCGTGGTCATGACTGGGCTGCTATCAAGTTCTATTCTGAGCATGTTAACTTCATGTGTCCCATCATTATACCATTCTTCCTCTATTACAACTCGGGTTTTAGCATCCTGGTATTTTCTGAGTTTCTTTAACATTCTCTTCTGATCATTGGGTTCCTATTCGGTTTTCTTGGCATTTTGAACACTGCCGGTTGTAGACTCAGCCTCGTCTTTCTCTTTTCCCCTTTTCTGTTCCAGAGCTATCTTCGCCTGGATCTCCTCTATTCTTTCCATTTGAAATTGTTCCAGTGCCTATTCTTTATCAGTCAGAGGGGTAGCCTCAACCTTGCCCCTAACAATGATTTCCTCTTCTGTCCTAATATCTCATATTTGTTCCTCTACATTAGACTCTTTCTCACTCAACCATCCATTGTTTGTTTCTGGTTGGCTCGGGTCCCACCATCTCATCTGTACATAGCTCGTATCTTCTTTCTCATAAAAATAAAAATCCTTTAGATCCTCTTCTAAGTTTGCTAAGTCATTCAGGCCTTGCTCGGGCCACTCATTCTGATTTTGGCTATTTGGTCTTCCCCGATAGCATTAATGCTAAGAAAGTCTAGCAGTATGACTACCGACTTTGGCTTATCGATGGCCACAATGTACAAACTGGGATCATACTCCTCTATGAGTGAGACCCCCTTTTCTATGACATAGGTATCAAATGACCCTGTCTTCAGTGCATTCTTCTCTTTCTCCGTTTCTAGTGCCATGAGCTTGGATTGGGTTTGTGGTGTTAGATCCATCATGCATATGTCTATGCTTTCTGGAATGACCACTTCTGGCTTTGGTAGGTGGGATGAGATAATGTATGTGCTAGTATTGAAGGTGGGCGGTAGTGTATGGATGTGGTTAATTTTTCTGGGCGGAGGGACTTGGTTATGTGTAGGAAGTGGGTTGGTTATGACGTTGGGTTAGGAAGGTAGAGCGATGACTTTGTTGTCAATGAGATTCTGGTTCTCATGATGTAGACAGTAGCATATGTCTATGGAATGGCCATGTTGCTGGTGGAAGATGCAATACTAGGTAGGGTCATGCTTGGGTGGTAATGGGTCTAGAAGTGGACGAGGATCGAGAGGCTTGAGATGCCCTTTCTGCATTAATAGCTTGAGGGCGTGGGTTAGGCTTATATGGAGGGGAGTAAAAACTCTTCGATTCCGGTGTGGACCGGTGTTTTGTGAAGGTTGTGAGATTGTGACAGTAGCAAACGAATCAGCCATCTCGGCCGTTATGACGACATTGCTGACATTTGTAGGCCGCGGAATAGTGCTACTGCTAACATTAGTACTCTAGGAGAATGGCCTTCTTGCAAGTTCGCTTATTCTGTGAATAATGCCCTTTTTGAATGCACTCTCAATCTGGACCCCCAGCTCATGTAAGGAACCAAATGTGGACAAAGGTGCCACTATCATTCTCTACAACATGTCTGGCTCAAGGTTCTGGACCACTAGTCGGACTTGTTCTCTTTTGGCAAGCCTATTTGTCATTTGGACTACCTTGGCTCTCCACCGGGCAACAAAATTAATGAATGATTCTTTGGGGTTCTGGGTAGTAGCCTCCAGCTCACTAATGGTTATTTCTATCTGGGTGTTATATGAATACTAATTGATAAACGCCTCAGATAGCTCTTCCTAATTCCGCTTTGTTGAGTCCTCCAACTTAGTGTACCAGATGGCCGCCACATCAGACAAGGCTCTCCCAAACAAAGAAAACTTCTATGCCCGAGACAAACCCATGGGCCTCAATACATCTGAAAACAATCGGACATATGCAATTGGATCCCCACTCCCATTGAATCTGTCAATGTGGGGCATCTTAATTTTCTCTAGTAATCTGACAGAAGCTTCTGTGTACCCATCTTTAATATCTGGAATGGAGTTGAAGCCTAGGGATTTTTTTAATGCTTTCTCCAATCTAGTAATCTTGACTAAGATTGGATCAATTTCATTGATATCAAAAGGAAAAATCCTTGCAGGAGGTTGAACCAGAGGCCGATAAACTAGAGTTAGGGGAAACATGTCTTAAGGATCCGGGACTGGCAAATTTTCAACCGATGGGGGTAGATTCGGGCTTGGCTGAGCAGCCGGGATCAGATGCACGTTTGATGCAGATGCCCCAAATGTACGTCATAGATCGGCAATAATCTCATCTTATGCAGCCATCCTCTGGTTTATAGTGTCCATGATTCTTTGGAAAGCCGTCATCATGGCAGCAAATTTCTCTACGTCTTGTATCATGTTCTGTGCCATTGCTAGTCTAGGTGAACTAGATGCTGGCGAGCTGATTGAGTGGGAACAGATAGGTGTTTGCAGAGTGCTCTGTACTGACGCTACTGATTGCCTGTTCTTTCTTCGTTGAGTGACCGGTGGCAGCGAGACTAACACGGGCTGGCCACTAACAAGGTCTTGAGCTTTGCAAAGCCTTCCAAAGTGGGTCCACACAACTTGGGGAATATCGGGTTTTTCTGAAGTTATGATGGTAAACTACCTAACAAAAAGAAAGAAAGAAAAACACAATCAAAACTCGGAAAGCACTTCAGCCCCAATTCATAACAGTCAAAACACATAGCTAAACTGTAATTCCCACTAAACTCTATTCTCAAACTCATACTGATATGAACCACCCTGTATAGTTTCACTGAAAAGGCACATATCAAGTAAAAGAACCAAAACACCCCTATGAGGGGGTAGGGTTACCATGTCCTAGATTTTTGGCATGATCTAGGCTGCACTGTTTCAAAAAAATGGGTTTCACAACATCCTGCAAGGGGGTGGCATCATGTCCTAAGTTGGAATAGTCACTATAGCTTCACTATATGCAACTAGGTCGAATGGTCAAAAAGGTACCTTGGCAAGACTTCCTAATATACCTTTCACACCTAACACCGAGAAGTGAAAAGATGATCAGACAGTACAGCGGTAGTCTAGATCCAAGGGTTGTGTTCCCATCATGGCAGAGCCCACAACCGGTTAGCCTTTTGGCAAGCTTTTGGGCAAGCCTCTAGCAAACCATCTAGGAATAGCAAATGGCAAACACAGTGACTAAGGCACACCAATGCAAATGCAATGCAAAGAAACATATAAATGTGGATAAAATTTCACATCATGAATTTCAAGTCAAGTTCTCTAAAGCTCCCCAGCGGAGTTGTCAGAAACTGTAGCTCAACCTTTCATGCCCCCATTCGGAAGACGAATAAGCCCTACAGTTCAGACTCTACTTGTGGTTCTGAATCTGATTTCACAAGCGAAATGTGAAACAGTGAAAACACAAAAAAAATCCAAATCCGGCAATTCTTTTTCAAAAATTGATGTTTTGAACAAAATGCCAAAAATTGAATGCTTTGCCAGATTTCAGAGTCGCCACCTAAATATTTTTGAGAAATTTAGAAAACCCAAGACTCGTGCCAAAGGCCATTAGTCCGTCATCACCAAAGTTATATCGGCTCGGGAACTTAGGCACGTGAAAGGAAGGTCACGAATTGAGCACCCCCCTCGCCCGATCAAAGATCAACCTGTACTAATCATAATGTGATTTTTATTCACATTATATGTTCTTGTTCTGGTTTATTAGACTAGCTTACTATGTGTTGCACACAAATATAGACTAATTTGCAAAAATTAGAACACTTGATTCATGTTTGTTTTGAAAATTGTTTCAAATATATACCACTTGAAAAAGTGATCGCATATGAACATTACCCAAATTATTCTAATTCAAGCAATTAGCCTTCATCCACGGTCATTTAAACAGTTTATCATTTAAGCACTTAGCCATATGGTGAACATGCTTTGACATGGCACACTAACATACAAATGTAATATGCTAAAGCAAAAATGCTCACCTAGTACTCCAAGCCAAAGAAAGATAAAGGAGTTAGAACAATGCATGATCCTAACATATGCAATATGACTAATGCAACACATGCGATATGCAATTACTAAGCTTGGCTACTTAACATGGCATGTGAAACAATTTGATAGCATACAGTCTAAGCACATTTTCAAAGAAGTATTTAACTAACAATGCAAGCTAAAATGTTGAACCGAGCCTCAGTGCATGCAATACAAGTGGATGCAACCATGGAGAATGCTAAACAAAACATGATGCCTTCATCTAACCATCATAAGCAAGTAAATAAAAGGGAGAAAGACGTGGGGTTGGAAGACATACATATTATTACAACATTGCGGCCTCATGCAGGAGGGTCCGAATGAATAAACTAGCTAACTAATTAAAGCTAAGCTAATTAATTAACTATTACAAACCCAAATGAAATAATCAACTAAACTAGCTAATTAATTATTACAACAAATTAACTAACTAATTGAACTAACTAATTAATTAATTACAAATCAAAACGAACTAATTAATTACATGAATACAACATGAAAGAAGCACTAAGCTAGCTATTCTAATTACTCTGCCTCGGGAAACGAGGAATGCTCATGCATGCACAGATTTCCACCCGAAAAAGGCCACTGTCCTGCTGCCAGATGCCTCTGTTGCGCAGTAGGACACTTGCACTGTTTTTCACCTCAAAACCAACACTGTTTTGTTAGAAAAGGGCACTGTTTGATTTTGCACAGGCGGCCGGCAGGCTAGAAGTGATGGCTTGCCGGCCACTGTTGCCTGGTTCTTCCTACGACAACAGAGAGAAAACAGAGCAAGAGCAAGGTATTCTCATGGGTTGTTTGCACTACTCACCCCTCCTTATCATTAAATAGCAGCTTAAAGGAGTGACAAAATTTGATTTACAAACCATCAACGGATGCAATTTCATTGCATGATGGCTTATGAACCAAGAGTGTGCAAGTTCAATGAATGCAACAAAACAAGACTCTTGAAACCACCTCCCTATCATGAATGATCAAGGGAAGTAGTTGACAATGAATCTTGAGCCGTTTGCATCACTCATGAGTATGAAACAACTCAAGACTCAAGGGTTCAATTAACATCCGATTGAACCCAAACCAAATTATTATCTTGCCCTTTTTTAGTCACCAATTTCATTACTTCATTTTAGTTACCTTTCAATTCTTTAATCAATTAAGTCCAAGAGTGAGTTTAAGTCCTCTAATGGAAAGAAGCATCAAACCAAGTGTCTGTTTTAGGCATGAGAGAAGTGTCATGCCGTTGGTAATGAACCCCCAAAGGGATTAAACCATTAAGCATAAGACCTCAATCTCATGCTTTAAACATGCAACTAATTTGAACCAACTTTCAAAGCAAAGAAAAAACCAAGAAAGGAGAGAGGTTGCAGAGATGATTAGGGGTGAAAACAAGTATGAAAAGCACAAAATAAATACTATCAACTCAAATAGGATGGTGGCTAAGGCCTAAACCACCAAACCTATAAGGACAATTGCACTACAAGCATGTAATACAAAGCTCAAATGCAACAATGAACTAAAAATAGTCCTCAAACAGTGCTAAACAAGTCCTAAAACATGCTGGAATTAAGACAAAAATAACTAGAGCAATAAGTTAAAACATGGAGCTATGTAAGTTCGTAAATAAGACACAAGGAAGTGAGGCTAACCCCTCCAATTTTGGACTTCAAAACATGTTTTTAGCCACTAAAATAACTCTAAAAATCAGTGTTTAAAAGCTCAAAAAAAGATAGTGTAAAGGTGGGAAACACAAGGGTAAAGGCTAAAGAAGTATGGTGGAAAGAGAGCTGAACCACCCCTCCACCCTTCAAGGCCTTAAACCACAATTTTCAGCCCAAAATTATAGAGTTTATATAGCCCAAAAATAGTAGAAAAATAGTAGGAAAATAATAGGAAAATAGCAAACAAAACCAGGGAAAACAAGCTAAGCCTTATACCTCTTGAAGAGGAGAGCACTTCCAAGAAACAATGCAACACAAACACACCCTCAAGAGCTCAAGTAAAGCTCAAAAGTACCTCATTTCAAAGATGGTAAGGTTTGGTTAACAGTGTGTAGGCAAAAGCTCAAGAAATTTCAAGAGAGAGAGAGAATTGTAGAGAGAGAGAATTAATTTTGCTCCAATTTTTCTAATCCTCAAAAATGGGAGAGGAGGTCCTATATTTACAGAAAAATAGGCCACTCCCTCAGAAACATCCATCTATACATGTGGGAGTAGATGCAAGCATCTGTGCAAACAGCTGGCACAGCTAGCAGAAAATATCTACAAAACACACTTGTGGTCGGTAGGCCACCAATTTTGGCCAGCAGGCCACACTCTTGGCCGACAAGGCACAAGGGTGGCCGGCAACCAAAAAGGATGGCCAACAGCCCACAAAAATAGGCCTGCAAGTCCCAAGTTTTTTCTGGTTTGAAAGGTTGAGGCTTTGGTGCAAAGACAAGGCACAAGGTTTACAGGGTTCTGAGGCTCAGAGCTGTGGCATTCTGCTGAGGACTTTCGAGCACTTGATAAGTATATACATTCATCATTGGGTGTGCAAGTGATGGTGCCCAAGTCATAAGGGCAGTCAAAAATGGGGTGTCTACAATATGTCAAGGTCATTTCATGTTTTTAAACTTCTAATTTATGGATCGTTGTCTAATCTATTGTTTGTTATTTTAGTTCATATGGCCGCCTTATGGAAGAGATGATAAGGTCATTGTCGGCTTGCCATCGTATTGTCGCATTGGTGGAGAGATATGAATGGCACTATTGTGCCACCTATTTGCTTTGATATATTCAGTGGCATCTCCTGGATCGTGTACTTAGACAGTTTGGACGACTTGAGGGTGTACCTGATCGCTTCGACACAAACTTCGTGTTGCATTTTAAAAATAGACATGGCAAAATGGCCATTGATTAGACAAAGGAATATCAAAAGTTTACGAATGATTGGAACAATAGACGTAACACCATTGTCCACTCTAAGAGGAGTGATCAAGTACTTACATCTTTCGATCCATACATGTTATGGTTTCGGCAACATACACGTCTAATGTTGAGTAATCTAAGCAACATTGCTATGTTTGCATACCAAGGAGTGGGGAGTAGTTTAGAGAGATTGGTGAGTACCTTATTATTATCATGTGAATTGTTTCTTTTCAAGTTTGCTTCGATGGTTATATAAAATACTTATATTTCATTACAGGCACGTAGATCTACGAGGGCATATCAATTAGCAGAGGCTACCCATATGAGATATGATGGTAGAGAGGCATTGGATGCTATTGTTGAGATATAAGAGTTATTGTATGATGCTTTGCAACAAGCACATCGACTTGATCAACTAGATTTCAGCTACTTTGGTGAGGATCCTTCCATGACAGTACATATTTCAGCCACATCAGCGATGTCCACGACTATTCCATCTACTGAGCCATTGACATCAATGCCTCTACCTCAGCCTACCTCACCTCATGCACATCAATATGACCATATGGATTTTGACCAGTTTGGTGAGAGGCCTTCTATGGGGGTATCAATTGATATTCCATCTACATCAATGCCTTCACCTCAGACTTCCCTACTTTAACCTATCCATTACACATTGCAGTCTTCTCACCAACTGTATCTTCTTATGTCCCAACATACTCCCATAGACCGTAGCCAAATTGGACCCCTCTTAGTCACCACCCCCATATAGGACAGAGGTTGCTACCCTATCTACTCATTTACTACCACTGTCCACTATAGGTATGTCTACTACAATTCCCTCCACTTTGACATTGAGTTAAATATATCATAACAAGAACAAATATCTACAAAAACGCATAAGCTTTTTTTGCCACATTGTGAGCAACTCAGACCACTTGTCTAGGTACCTTAGCAATACATACATAATCCACGGACTTACACAACAACTTTATATCTACTAGGATTTTTTTAATTTTCCAATCAACCATATGAGCATCATTCAGTTGTTTAATATGCTCTTGACTATCTATCAATACATACAAACTTAACCATTCAATTAATACAATCATCTAAACCTTGGATGATCCAAACAAAAATCATATTCTATTTTTCACAAGTTAATACTGATATTTGATTAAATTTCATCCATACAACATATAGTAAATAAGTGATAATAAGGTATTCAATTGATATTGACATCTTGGTATCCTACAAAAAGTTAGCCTCAATTTGTCAATTGTTAAAGAAGAATTATGTTAGTAAATTGTCCTCTTCATTGTGGCCTACAAGACCTCTTCGACAACTACGTTTACCATCATCAAATTCAGCCAACAAATGAAACGTAGTATAAGAAAATTACTATCAATTATGCTAGGAATAACAAGTATGCACTTGAGCACTAAAAGGAGAGCATAATGATGGTGCCTAATCTGCAGTAAAATATAAAAAGGTAGGAAATAAAGATGCAAAAGTTGAACTAGAAATTAATGTCCACTATTGCTAATAATAATAATCACCAACGAGTTTATTTTCTAAATATTTTCCCCCCAAAAAAAATCAAATTAGAGCATTACAAAATTGCATTTTCAAATACAAATTAAACCATAAAATCAAATAGAGGTGGCTAAAAAATAAAATAATAATGATTGGTCGTATTAACCAATGATGCATTAGTGACTTTAGTAGAATAATAATTTTTTCAACATTCAATGACCTATCAACTCGAGCTGTGACTTGTCAGATTAATTAGTGATGTAGTGACTTCATCAAAATGAATCAATAACCGAAATAATTATAATTGCCTTTTTGACACCCCTCATCCCACTATGAAATCCTCAATTCACATGGCTACAGTGACTTTGTACAAGGGTTGCTCAGAGAATATTCCGATCCGTCCAAACTGATCCGCGCCATTTTGGACAGATGCATGATGACGAGCAGATGATTACAAATTGATTTTTTTCAATCCGCCTAGTTTTGGATAAATGGCGGATTTGAGGTTCCTTTGGGTGCAACCGAACTGCCAAACTACGAATACCCCTAGTAATTTATAATACTTTGTGTTTTCAATTTATTTAGATATTCTGTTTGTGTTTTCAATTGAAAAAAAAATTTAGATATTCTGTTGTGTTTTCAATTTAAAAATCCTTTTATCAAATGATAAGTATTGATTTGATATTTTTGTGTGGAAAATGTAAGGCTTAATTTTGTCATTTTTTTTAAAAATCAAATTAAATAGTTTTTGAATTAAAAAAAAATTAATGAAATAGTTTTGATAATGCATGATTTTCTTATATGTATTTATTATTGGTATTTGACAATTTACTTGATAATCTTTTGTTATGTTGAGTTGGATTGTTATCCCAAAAAAATGTTGATAGGTTATTGTATTATGTTTAAAATTTGTAAAAGTGTAAACCGCCAAACCGATTCGTATTCATCTGTCAATTTGCCAATCCGCTCAATTTGTATCCGCCAATCCGGCAGACTGATGTGGATTGATTTTTTTCAATCCGCCAATTCGGCAGATGAATGGCAAATTGGAGGTTCTCCGGCCATAACTAAACCGCGAGCACCCCTACTTTGTACAAAAACTTATTTTTTTGTTACGGTGACTAGTCACATTGAAGATGTAATTTCAATGCAAAATCGTATTTTCAAAAAATTACAAATTAAAGTGTAAAATCAAATAGAGGTGGCTGGAAGATAAAATAATAATGGTTGGTCGTAGTAACAAATAATGCATTAGTGACTTTAGTAAAATAGTGACTTTTCAACATTTAGTAACCTATCAACTCGAGTAATGACTTGTCAAATTAATTAATGATGTCGTGACTTTATCAGAATAAATCAATAATCAAAATAATTATAATTTCCTTTCTAACACCCCTCATCCCACTCTAAATTGCTCAATTCACATGGTTATAGTGACTTTGTACAGAGACTTGTTTTTTTGTTATAGTGACTAGTCACATCAAAGATGTAATTTCAATCCAAATTCACATTTTCAAAAAATTACAAATTAAAGCATAAAATCAAATAGAAGTGGCTAGAAGAAAAAATAACAATGGTTGGTCATAATAACAAATGATGCATTAGTGACTTTAGCAAAGTAGTGACTTTTTCAACATTTAGTAACCTATCATCTCGAACAGTAACTTGTCAAATTAATCAGCGATGTAGTGACTTTATTAGAATAAATCTATAATCAAAATAATTATAGTTGCCTTTCTGACACCCCCTCATCCCACTCTGAAATGCTCAATTCACATGGTTACAGTGACTTTGTATAGAGACTTTTTGTAGCCCAATATCATTCAAATTGACAGATGTGTAGTTTAGAAAATCTTCCTCATCGTTACCATCCACTTGATCAAGTTGACTTCCACATTGTGTTTCACTGGTCAGAGCTTGAAGGCAATTGTTCTTATAATTAATCCATTCATTGTGCGTCTCATTGAACGAGTTATACCTTTGGTATACGGCCCAAGGAAATCAGTGAACTAGTTGGCTGCATTTTGCCCAGCTTGTGTAAATGCCGAGTGCCCACCCCACAAGCACAACGTAATATCCTGTCATTTCCTAAGACAATAAATAACAATTATCCTCCTTGTAATCAAAGTATAATAGTTTTTACAATAGACAAACCAATATATTAAGTATCATAATTCTCACCATACATCATATAAAATATGTATGTGAACAATGTAACCCCAACGATTACAACAAAATTATGTGCTTGTTTCTAAATGAGTTACATTTTCAAAACTTGGAAGTTTGTGTATAGCTTCTTCCATGTCTTGCGTTCATCTCAAAGACATCGAGTTGACATTTTGGACTTCCCTAAAGACAACATTTGACAAGTTTTCATTTTTCCTACATAGAGTTGTCAATTATCTCATACAGCTGTAATGCCTCCCCCCATAAGGTCTCTCTTGGTGTACATATTATCACATGGCTTCAAAATAATATATGCCTGAACAATAATGTTTTTTGGATCGAATAAGTACCTAGTCTCCTATTATTAGCTGGAATCTCACAAATAGGGCTATATAGCACTTGTGTCCTCTAAACTATAAGGGAGTATATTTAATTCTTTTATTTTTATTTTGGAAGTCTTTGGAGTTGTTATGTTTTGGTTTTGGAGAAGTACAATTATATTTAGACTTGTTGGGATTGTTCGTTTACGCTTGTTTTCGTTGAAAAGTTCTTTAGAAACTTGGAAAATTTGTTCTGGGGTCGACAATAGTCTTCTTGGGGGTCGACACCACCTTGTTGCCTTACTCTTAGTGTCTCTGCTGGTTTATAGGGTTGACACCACGGGTCCCAAGGTCGACCTTTTTTTGCTGCACACATTAGTGTCTCAGCTTTCCTTCTTGAAGGTCGACACCATTATCTTGAGGGTCAACCCCTGTGAGTTATTTTCAGAAATTTTGGTTCGATTTTGGGCCCAACCTTTTGGGGGTTTGACTTATTCTTTTCTTTGATTTTAGGGCTATTATTCTACCACTTTAAATAGACCCCAAACATACTTTTCTCATTCACTTTTTCTTTTCTCTCTCTCTCTCTCTCTCTTTCTCTCTCTCTTTAAATCATGAATCTCTCTCTCTCTCTCTCTCTTAGAAACTCAACTTTTCTTACATAGATATCTAGATCTACTTGGTTAAAGACATCTTTTCACCTTGGTCCTTTGAGAAATGTTGTAGATCTCATTAAGGACTTTCTTTTAATTCAAGAGTTTCGTGATTTCATTGACTTTGAGTTTTTCAAAGTTCTCCTCTTCGCTTCAAGAGGTAAGGTCTATTTCCTAAACTCAATATGAACTCGGTAGCATATTTGTGACGTATTTTGTTATTTATATTTGGTAGTCATTCGGTTGATCTTGAAATGTTATTGTGGGTTGAGGGTTTGTACAAATTGAAGATTGTTTGGTTATGATTTTGTTATTAAATCTATTTTTGGTAAACAAACTTGCATTTGAATTTCTAAAAGAGAAAAACCCAATTTGTAGAAAAATCCTAAATGATATTGTTTTGGGAGTTGGAATTATTTTTGGTAAGTGGTTTGGTTGGAAAGAGATAGAAAGGGAATCATTGTTGGATTTTGAAACAATGGGTGTTACTACTCTTTTGGAAAAATATATCTATATTGTTATCTTTTAACCATTACATTAGAGATAATTGTTTTGGTTATCGATGGAGGATAGCATTACTGTGTGTTAGAAATTGCATGTGGATTAGGCAAACTGAAATAATTTATATCATAGAGCATGTAATGAATTTTGGAAATTGAAACTGTATGTTTTGGAAAAAAGTTTTGGAAATTCTCACATTATGTTTTGGAGCATCTACATTGTTTTGGAAAGATAATATTTTGAGTTACATTTATTGTACTATTGAAAAGGGTAAATAAAATGATGAATCTGGGAAATAAATATTGCCTCGTTGAAACAAGTTGGCCTGAGTGTCCATGGTGAAAGTCTTAAAAATTGCGCATATATATGGGTGCCGATCTCGCAGATGAAATTTTCGTGAAATGGCAATAATAGTGCTTGTATAGTCTACGTTTACATGCGTGCCAGTTTACGGTTTCCTACGGACGAAATTTTCGTGAAAAGTGTATTTGTTTTGGAGATTCACCCATTTTATTTACTATTATGTTGGTTTTGGAACATGACATTTGGAAATGTTTTGAGCAATGTATTTTCTTTTATTCAACGATGTAGTCGCATTTGATTTAGCAATGTTTTTGCTGGTTGGTATTGAGATAACTGGATTAGTTTTTGAAAAAGGATTTTATATCAAACGGATGATTTGAACTCGGAAAACGTTTTGAGTAAGGTTTTGGTGGTTGGAAAGAAAAGATTTTGTTGAGAAATCAAATGGATTTGAAAATGCATTTAGGTGTATTATATATATATATATATGTATGTATTGCTTCATGATCATTTATAATGGTGGAGCATGCTTAGTTTTTGAAATATTCTCTACTGGGCTTATTGCTCACCCTATATGGCTGAAATGTTTTTCAGGTGTACATGTGTAGATGTGGACTGTGATGTGAAGTTGTGTTCGGAACCGTGTAGGGTGGTTCAGCTATTTGTAGGCCATGGGTCATTTATGTTATTTATTAACTATGTGCCATTCTTGTAAGAGTTACACCCTTGTGTATGATGTAAGCCTTAGGGCATTCAATTTAATTTATAACATCTGTGTATGTTTTTAGTTATAAAACATCCATTCGACTTAGATGTTGTATTTAGGAATGTATAAAATCGAATAAACACATGTATTGTGTGACTATATTATATTCATTTGCATGAGAGTTGTTATCTATTATTCATCGTTCAACAGTTATTCACGTGAGCCGGACTATGTAAATCCGGGTCGTGACAGGCTATGCAAATACCGCCCAATTCGGTAAAACCGCACTGCTCTATCCGCTAATCGCAGTTTAAACTTTAAAATTTATAAATCGCCTTCGAAACTACTCTATCTTGCTATAGTTAATACATATATATTTTTTAACCTATAATGAAATATCAAAGTAAAAATGAGTGTGATAGAGATTTAATATGTGAAATTTATTACATATTAGTAATTATATATATGAAAAATATTATGTAAAATTAGTTTGTGTTATATATAAATAAAATATTATGCAAATTAGTATTATATATTATGCAAATACTTGATAATTGATTAGAATATTCTTCAATCTGCCTAAAACCGCTCAAACCGCAATTTGCTAATCCGCTATTCGATTTATAATTTTATTCTCAAACCGCTCGAACCACACCGTGCACACCCCTACTCACAACTAATGTCTTATTTCAAAAAGAAGATATAGTTATATTCTAAGAAAACTTGATAATTACTTGTCAATACTATATGGTTGTGTGCCCAGACAGTGGTATGATTTGCCTATCACTATTATGCTTTAGAACAAAACTATAACGATTCCAGTTTAGCCCCGACCCATTTGATATTCTGGATCCAAGTTTTATTGTCTTATATAATTGTTCATGTTTTGTTTCTCCTTATTCCTCATTGAGTTTAGTTAGTGGAGTATCATTGTCATGTTTGGAACATGTTGGTATCTTGTTTTCCAAAGAGTTGATTGCCCAGATTTCTACTTGTTCGCTTAAACGACGCTTCTTGCGCTCGAGCAGTCTTTTACAGTCCACAAACTACTAAGAGGTTGATATCTACGCTCGAGCAACGCTTTTTGTGCTTAAGCGAACTTTTGTAGGTTTAAGTTATTAGGAATGTGCATTGTGCGCTCAAGGGACCATTCTTCCGCTCGAGCGATCTATGTGTATATCAGTCCAAAGAAGTCATTTTTTGACTCACTTTTTCATATCTCTCTTTCTCTCTCTCTCTCTCTCTCTCTCTAAACTTTCTAAAAACCCTTGATCTAGAGTTTCTCTCTCTAAAACTCACATTCTCTCTACAAATACACCCTCATCCATTGATTTCTTCACCCTACTGCCTTTATTAAAAAGGTAGAGCTCATTTAGAGCTTCGTTCTAATTTGTGCAAAGTTAGGTTTCGACGTTGTTGAAGTTTCTCCATTCCTTCTCTTGTTTTCTAAGCTTGAGGTAGGGATTTCTCCGTACTTTCTTATGATTTTTAACTTAGTTATTTGTGTTTTGAAACAATATTGTGATTTGAGAATTTTTGAACAAATCTAGGGTTTTAGGTTAAAACTCAAAAGAGGGCTTTTCAAATGGACTCTTGAAAATGGTGGTGGAATTGGAAATGAGGTGAAAGTGTGATAAAATTGATGGTTTTGATACTTGGAATTGCTTTGGAAGAAAATGGGGTTTTGCCTTAAATATCTCAAATGTTGATTTTGTATAAATAATTGAAATTGATGTTGGAAATGTGAAATTAGATTGATATTAATGAGGATGGTGGAGTTGGGTATGTATTACCACTCTTTATGGAAATTAATTATCTGTTTAGAGATATCTGTTTTGGGCTATCGATGGAGGATAGCTATAATTATTGTAGAAATTGTATGAGAATTAGGAGAATGGAAATTATTTTCTCATCCATTGCATTGAACATTGTTGCATATTTAACACTGTTGCATATTTAACACATTTGAAAATGTTATTATTTTGAGAAAAATGGGTGAATAACTTGATGAATCTAGGTAGGAGTGTAGTTGTGGTATTAAATTGGCCTATGTGTCCTTAGTGAAAGACCAGAAACCCGCATGGTTAGGTGTTGAGCCTTCCGATTAATACCGGTAAAAATGACAATTTGATAATGCTTGTAGCCTACTTGTAGACACGTCCTAGAGATTCACAATGTTGTATTCATTGTCTTGTTTTCTATTGTAAAGGAAATGACGTCATGATTTGAGATAGAAATTTGGCAATGCACAATTTTGGAAAGAGAAATGAAAATGTTTGGGCATAAGCATTGCATATGCATTCACCTTATATCTTTGTTAAGATTCATAAACTGTGTTCTAGTATCTCTACTGGGTTTTGGCTCAACCTATATAGGAAACCATTTTCAGGTACTGATGATATGCCTCCACCAAGATCATAGCTTGGGAAGAACATGGAGTTGAAGGCTTCTTTCTGAGTATTGTTGTATTTATTTTGTATAAGCCAAGGGCTTAAACTGTATTAGATTTAAATCTATTTTTGTTGTAACCAAACACTGCCTTGGAAAGATGTAGCCAATAGGGCATTATTATATCTGTTTTACTCTTACTTCGTATCTTTTGTACTATGGAATCATATGAAATGGAAGAGACATTGTATTCAAAATAGTATGATTATTTATTAATATTGCCGATGCTTCTATTGTAATTATTTTGGGGTATTACAAAAACATACTTTACTTATTCCCTACTTTGAAATCCAACTTTCTTCTCTTACTAATATCTCAAATTTTTAAGCTAGGATATTTCGAGTGAGTGCCATTTATGGAAACTAATGTCATTGAATCTCAAAACCACACCATTGTCATTTACATCGTAATCTCACAACCAAAAAAAAAAAAACAATGCATCCAACAATAAGTTTACAATAAAGGAAGAAGCTTCCAATACGAACATAAATCCAAATACAACATGTAAAAAATACTCTTTATCTAAGAGTACAAGAAATTAGTAAACCTAAAATCATATGAACATATACAATACCCACTGATATTTCAAAAATATAGCGTTAAGAGATTGGCAACAAATTAATAGTTGATTCACATCTTAGGAAGCTAAGGTCATCAAATCCCAAAACCACAACATTGTCATTCAAATCTTAATCTCACTACCACAAAAGGAAAAAAAAAAAATCACATTTGAAAGGCAAAAATCATAGGAAAAAAAAAATTACTAAGTGAATAAGTAACTTTAAATACCAACAAAAAAAAACCTTCGAATACCCTTATCACTAGGGCTGTGCACAATACTGCCAAAACCGCTCCGAACCATTCCGAACCGCTCTAAACCGCGATTTTTTTTTTCAATTCTGGCAGGCGGGTAGGCGGGTTGAGGTGCCAGGACTAGCGGGTCGGCGTGGGTGGCGGTTTGGAAATACTAACCCGCTGAAAAAACTGACCCGCACCGCCACTTTGTTAAAACATTTTCTCCTACCACTATATATACATCCAGGTTACATTTCCAACCATTAGATTACATTTATCATACCAAATGTACATACACTCACACACACATAATAAATTCTCAATTAAACCTAATTCACATCTAAACATCTCATCTCATTCTTTGATCTGCGCTACTATATGCTCTTGTTCCTCCTCCTTCCTTACCTTGCCAATCGGCATTGTCCTAGCCTCTCCGCTACTACCGTTAGCCTCGCCGTCACTACTGTCCGCTTGCCACCGCTACTATCTTCTCACCGTCGCTGCTCTCTCTTCTCTGTTGCTATTCTCTGCTCGCCGAGTTGCCTGGTATGTGGCTCTTTTTCCTCTCTCTCTGCTCTCTCTTCATTCCTCAATATCTATCTCTTACCGAAGTGGACAAATAGGCAGTGTTTATTAGTTGTTTATTTGTTGTATCAAAACTTTTCTAGTTGCATAAAACATAAATTCTTAGTGATGCTCTCATCATATTGTCTGGTGAGCACATGAAAGTGCATTATTTATTTTACTTTAATCAAAGTGTTCTCATAATATTGTCTAGGGAGCACATAATGAAAACACAATATTTTAATTTTAACTATTTTAGTTAATTTATAAATTAGATCTTTTACTCTTTGATTCAAGTTTTATAATTTAAATTATGTTTTCTTACAAACCGCCAATTCGCCCGAACTGCCAAGTCGAAACCGCCATTATTTGCCAATCGAACCGCCGATTTTTTATAAAAAAAAATGGCAATTTCTAATAACACTTTTATCAATCCGCTACTCGCCATACGATTTCTATATTTTTCCTAAACCGCACCAACTCGCACCGCGCACACCCCTACTTATCACCAAAGCTCATAAACACAACATTTTTGTTTTTATTTTTACCAAACAAAAAACAACAAAACCTAGGCATTGCTCAACAATTTTCATAATTTTTGATTTATCAAAACACTTTACAACCACAACCAAAGTGAGCTAAAAGGACCAAATATAAAGAAGGAAATTACTAATTTACTAATAAGCTACTCGAATGACTAATTCTTAGCAGAGATCGGGACAAAATTGGTATTAAAAAAAACAAAAAGTCCAAGAGCAAAAATGAAGTATGAAAGAAGTGAAACCCTAAATCAGCAATTAGAAAATTTTCATCTATTTTTAATCAAAATCAAAACCTTAATGTCAAAAGACACTAGGTGTGTTTGTAGAGTAGTTTTTGAGATAACAAGTACGAAAACTTGTTTGGTTTGTCTTTTTTTAGAAATGGTTTTGGAAAATTATTTTGGGGAGAGAGTTTTAAAAAAAGTGATTGATTTGATGTGTATGAGAGAGAGTGATTTTAGAAAGTAGGTAATCAAACAAAATTTTGATATTTTTTTTGAAAAAATTTGTTTGGTTTGATTACTCTTGAAAATTTGTTTGTAAAAAATTTTTCTCAAAATTTTTTCTGAAAAATAAACCAAACAAACCCACTAGTTTTGAAATTGAAAATTCCAAATCAAAAATTAAAACCCTAATTTTTTTCAAAACAAATCTCAATGTAGACGATGGGAGGTAGAGGTGCAAAACTCCGGTGTGATAGAGGTGTAACAACTATAGCGTGAGATGGGTGGGATAGCTGCTAGTTACTGTGGTCTCTTCTCCTATTTGTGTCCGATGTATTGATTTGTTATGAAATGTTGTGTGTAAGTGTTTAAGTGTCTGAGAATAAAAAAAGCAACAATGATTCATCACACTAAAAATATCATCACTAATGGTGCTAATGTATTAAAAAAGTAAAAAAAAAAAAAAAAATACAACTCTAAAACTAAAATATCACATCATTACTGGTGGGACCTACTGCCACCTAATTAGTGGGAGCACTAATCCTAAAAAAAGTTGGAGCCAAACATGTGGGTCACACTTAAAATTTGAATTTTTTTATCATATAAAAATATAAAATATAAATTAAATTTGAAGTATTGTAATACAACAATGCTAAGTATCATAAAAATTCTTTCATGAAAATAATCATAAAAATTTTATGATCCTTAAATTACATTTAAAATAAAATACCATACACTAATTAAAATAATTCAAAAATTATAAATCTTTCATAACCATTTTCATAAAAAAATTTGTAAGACCCCTAAATTTTTTCATTGAAATAAGATTATTATAAGACAATCTGCTAATGCCAACTTTTGGCAGTGCCTATTTATGGGAATTGGCTCAAATATTTGTTTGTTTTCTCACCTCAGCGATTCAAACGGAGTGACAGAGAGAGAGGAACAATACAGATAATCATAGGATAGGAGAAAAGTAGAGAGAGAAGAAGAAGCAGCAACAATGGGAAAAGATCTGAGCGACGAGCAAGTGTCTTCCATGAAAGAGGCATTCACACTCTTCGACACCGACGGCGACGGCAAGATCGCTCCGTCGGAGCTCGGCATCCTGATGCGCTCCCTCGGCGGAAACCCTACCCAAGCTCAGCTCAAATCCATCGTCGCCGAGGAGAATCTCAACTCGCCCTTCGATTTCCCTCGCTTCCTCGACCTCATGTCCAAGCACCTCAAGCCCGAACCCTTCGATCGCCAGCTTCGCGATGCCTTCAAGGTCCTCGACAAGGACGGTGCCGGCTTCGTCGTCGTTTCCGATCTCAGGCACATCCTCACCAGTATCGGAGAGAAGCTCGATCCGGCTGAGTTCGACGAGTGGATCCGCGAGGTCGAAGTCGGATCCGATGGAAAGATCCGTTACGAGGATTTCATTGCCAGGATGGTCGCCAAGTGATTGTGTAAGTGAGATTCTCTCTCTCTCTCTCTCTCTCTCTCTCTCTCTCTCTCTCTCTATATATATATATATATATGGATCGATGCTTAAAAATGTTGTTGATGAGTGAGAAGTGTGGTCTATTGTGTTGAAATTGAGATTTCGTTTGATATATTCATAATGCATAGATGGATATGTGCGTGTTTGCGTGTGCTTCTGTGTGTTTGTATTTGGAAATGAGAAAATTGATGGTTCCAATTTCCTGAAAAGTCGTCGTTGTTCTTGCATTCATGTTGAGGAAATTAACCACTCTTTTGTTGCCAAAAAAACCAGAAAGTGCTGTACTTTTATGCCATTTTTGGTTGAGGGATTTGGGAAAGGATTTGAGAAGGGAAAGAGAAAATTAAAAGGAAAAGGAAAATATGTTTGAAATTGGGTGAAATGCAGGTATATTTTATTAATATTTCATCTATATTTTTTTTTTTTTGACCTTTTCAAATCTCCCAACCAAATACATTGTTAACCTCCAATTGTAGAGATCAATGTTTTGAAAGGTGTTATTGAGGCGAAGCTGGGGTAAAACGAAGCTGGGGTAAAACGAATCGAGGCTTTGATTTTTATGCCGCACTCCCCAAAGGCTTGCACATTGTAATCTTAGGTGTATGTTTCATATGTGCCTTGTATGCCTTCTGCATAAAAGCATATGTTGTCGTATGTTGTAATCTGAGTTTTATACATGATTTAAACATAATGAAGAAAACCTATTTTGTAATTATATTTCATAGGAAATATCTTGTAAATTACAACCAAGAAAACACACTAACCCTCTACTGAGAAGTTCGATAATTGACGTTAAGAAAGTTGATTTCACATGTAATGAGAGAAAATTTACTTCGTTGTAGTGAAATATTTGAAACCTTGATGAAAAAAATATTTACATCTTTAAATTAATTAATTTATTAACTAATAATGATAGAAATTCAAAATCTTTATGCCTCTACACCTTGAGGCTTACGCCTCACTTCACGAGGGGTAAAGCTCCTTGCCTTATGCAATTTCCTTCAAAAACTTTGGTGGGGAGACAAGAATTAACCATCATTTTGAGTAACCTTTTTGGTAATTAAGGTAACTTAAAAATTACAAGTTATTGTCGGGAAATTATTCAATACTCCCAGAACACCACGTGATCATACTCCAAGCCAATCACCAATTACTTAGCCCCATGTTGCCCCCCATCTCCAACATGAATTGTGGGCCCTTATGCCGCTTCACCAATCAAAACCTTATGGAGCACCACGTGTCCATACTTCTGGAGTACTAAAAAATCACTCGTTATTGTCTTAGCCTTCAAAACATAATAATCTCGAGAAGAAAGCTTTGATAAGTGACCAAGCTCAGAATTGTCGTAATTAAATGTTAAGGGATGTGGATCCTTCCCATTTCATATGTAAATGGAGAGGTTCATTTTTACCAACAAAAAATTTGCAAACACCCCCAAATCCGGCTCCCTTGGACCGACTGTGCGAGTTAAATCCCAAGCAACTTTTCTCAAATATCAATCCTTAAATTGCGCCCCCCCCCCCCCCCCCCCAAAAAAAAAAATAAAAAATGAATAGTCTCCAATTTACAATTGCTTATGGACTTTAAATAATATGAAAGAATTTCAAATTTTCCATCATCAATAATTCTTCATATAATCTAATCACGTATTGGACTATACTTCAGAGTCAACTTGGAATCTGCACTGATGGGGAGAACAGGGTAAGCTCAAGAGCCTTGTAAATAACCAACTACCACAACTAGTAGGATCAACTTGGAATCTGCACTGATGGGGAGAACAGGGTAAGCTCAAGAGCCTTGTAAATAACCAACTACCACGACTAGTAGGATCAAGTATCTATTAAAAGCATATATTTCAAAAAATATCTTAATGGATTTTTCATAACCAAAGAATAACAAAAGAACTTTAATTTCATAATGCGTTGCACCATGAGCATGCATTGATCAGAATATTTATTAAACATACTTGTTATATTCGAAGGTTCCAATGTTTAATAAATCATTTTAACAGTTCAATACAATGATTCAATAATTGATAGTCCGATATACACAAACACGAGTCTTTGCGATTACAGTCACATTATCCTATGACAAGGTCTAGAACCACATTTAGCTTTGTGGTCGAAGCCCAGAAGAAACTAGTTTCTTTGCCAATACTTAACCCCCATTGGCTAGGGTCCATATCATATTAGCTTTGTTACACGGACTCTTCAAAATAAATCAAATACCTGTGTCGGACACTCGACACTTGGAGTAGGGCATATGTGTTAGATACTTTTCAACGGACATTTATTATATAATTGTATATAACACTATTATTATATATACATATCGTTGTATAATTGTTATAAATGTCTTTTTGACATTATTAGGGATATATAGTACCATTTTATCTCACATGCTTGATTAAAAGTATAAAACTATGGCATTTTTTTTGTTGAGTCTACATACTCTTAAATTTGTGATTTGATGAGTCCGACCTCTAGATACATACCAGATGCAAACAGCTATACTCGAGTCCATGTAACATAGCATATTAGTTAGATTGAGCCATGTTTCTAAAAATACAAGATTTTCAATGACATTAAAACATATATTTTAATAACACAAAAATTAATGGTTACAGTTAATTCAATATTTTCAAAATCAATTTCAATTTCCTACTTGACCCATATTTTATACAAACATAAGAAACACAAGTATTCAATTATAGAATAAATACACAAGTGGTAGGAGGTAACTAACAAATTTCTTGATCAATACCAATTGATACATACACATCAATCCCATAGATGTCATACTAAAGTTTCTTCTTGATCAGACCTAAAATCACCATTGATTTCAGAACTCTCTCGATTTCTCCTTCTCTCTCATAGTTCCTGGATTTTTGCTGTATCTTTTTCATAACTCTCTCCTCCTCCTCCTCCTCCCCCTCCTCCTCCTCCTCCTCCCCCTCCTCCTTCCCTGTTTCTTCACTTCTCTCCCTACTTATTGAACTCCTTGACTTCCTAGTTTCCCCTTGCGAAAGCATGAAAGTATAGGCAAATGGCCCAAAACCAGGCTTTGTGTGTGGTCAGTTGACCATCTCTCCCTCCATACAAGTGCCCCATACTCGCAAATGGCCCAATCCTCATTACTTTCTCTCTCTCCAAAAAATCTCTCAATTGGCTTTCTTTGTCTCTCGACTTTCTCTTTCTATACGCACTCCCTTTCTTGCCCATGATCGCACATCCTTGATGCCATATTTCCCTCCTGACCATATTATCCTTGTTGACATGATGGCATCGGTGAAGACTGAAGAGAGGTCTCTGTGAAGATGGTCCAGGTATGTTAGCCTCCCCTCCTTGCTTGATCGTCTGAAGCTCACAGTTGGCCATTGGAGTTGTGTGTGTGTGAAAAAGACTTGGGACTTTTAACCTTTTACGTCAAATGAGGAAGACCACTAGTCTGCCTTTTTTGTTAAATCTGCAACCTTTTCTCCTCCTCCTCCTCCTCCTTCTCCTCCTCCTCTTCTTCTTCTTCCCCTATTTTGACTAAGAAGTGTCTCAGAAAAGGAGATAAAAGGAGATGTGCGTCCTGCAGAGAAAAAAAAAGGACATGGACAGAAGTGTTTCCAACACCTTCCACAATGTGTCCAGCACGTGTCCTTGTCCACGCATGCCGAACTTGCCTATGTTTCGTTGGGGGATGTGTCCATGCTCTATAGGCCATTGTTTACATTACTTTTGATTTATGCTTTTTTTTTGTGTGTGTGTGTGTGTTGCACGTGTAGTATGTCATACAATTATTACCTTCGGTAGGTTGACAATTTTTGAATTCTACCGAGGATGCTACATCTTCTTCCATGATTTGATAATTGCCTCCCAAAAACATCTCATGTTGTTTCTTCAACTCCTACATGAAAAAATTGTGAAATTATGTTACCTCCTAAGCTCATCCTAGCGGCAATGAGGTGGTCATAAAATCTTATGATCCATATTTGCTTCACAACTCCAGAGATTAGGCCAGGTTAAGTTTTGTTGGAGAATTTACTATCTTCTTATCTTTGCTGCAGAAAATTTGCTGCTAAGAAGGTCAAGGTGCATCAAAATATCACATAAAATGTGCTTTATATATGTATAGAAATGATTACCGAAGGATAGTTGATTGGAATCCATTTACTTTTCTGTGTTAACTGGTTCTGGGTTTGCAAACTTTGCTTGGGAAATCATAGACTGGATATCGACTACACTCGTGGCATGATTAAATGATCCTTGACCATTACCATTTCTTTGTTTGCTAAATTTGCTTGCATTCTGTTGTCTTTGTTGACTCATCACATTACTCTCTTTGGTCTTTTCTATAAGATCTTCCCCTACCGAATTTTAGGGTAAATTACCAATAGATTCTACTTTTTGGACTTATTATCTAGGCCTCGTTTGGCAACATCACTTTTTAGCTTAAAAGTTAAAAAGTCATTAAAAAAATCAAAAAACCAACAATCTATATCAAAAAGTCAAAGATTTCTTTTTCTCTCTACTTTTTGCATATCTTTTCGTAAAAAATCAAAAAGTTATCTCAAAAATATTAATTTTTTTTATATCATATTTTAGCCAAAAAGTCAAAATGTTACAAAAAAAGTATGTTCTTAAATGAGGCAAAGTCTTATTGATAAATTTATCAAGTGATAAATTTATCACTCTCTCTTGTTTTTATAAATAAATTTATCATGATAAGTTTACCTGTAAGTAAATAAATCTAGTTAATAGGATTGATTGGTAAGTGTCCCGCATTTTATGTTCACATATTTTTTATATATAAGAATGACTGGTCACTAAAAAAACTAATACTAATGTTTTGGGCATCATATTTTTTCAAATGCAGGCGATTTTGAAGAAGATGCTGTAATTCTCATGCATGTGAAGAGAGAAGCCTATATTTTCTTTTCAAGTGACTATTATGCGGCACTTCCAAATTGCATTTTCATTTGCCATCTTTAGTTTCATTTTTTCCGCTTTGGTTTGTGTTGCTTTTAGTGAATGAATGATTTGGGCCTCTCGTATTTATTCATGATATTATTCTGGAATACAGCCTTCATTCAGAAATGCGTTGCAGCTCTGTTTTTGGGGTTTCTTTCATCTCCTTGGTTTGTACAGTAGCTAGCTGTGAAGGCTTTTGTAGTGTCTTGCTTTTTTGTATGAATTATTGGTTCGCGGCTTGTAGACTAAACTGTCTGATTCTCTCTCTCTCTCTCGGTTTTTTTTTTTTTAACAATGTAATGATTTGCTATCCTTTCCAATTACACAAGTAATTTGTTAGAAAACTTTGGTATATGTTAATAGCCAAAGGTAGAATTGGAGAAATTTTGTTTTTTTGTTTTTTGTTTTGTTTTGTTTTGTTTTTTTTTTTTTTTAATTTTATTTTAATAATTTCATTTGGTGTTATACACAGTTACACTCAAATATTTAAGCACAAGCGGTTTCAATTATGGTGCACCAAAAAATTTGGTAAGCAGAATTACATTATGTCATTTTTACCGTAAAAACACTCTGATGTTGGTTGTAATTCATTATATGTTAATTAAATTTCCAAATTTCCATTACCATCGGAGAAATTTTAAGTATGATCATTGCTGTCCAATGTGATGTCTTCTAAAGAAGATTTGAAAATTTAATTTAACCATTACATATGACAAATCTGGCCTAGTTTTTAAGCAAAAGAAAATTAAAAAAATTAAAAATCTAGCCTAGAACTCAGCTTGGTTGGTTGGCATATTTCCACTCCCATCGTGGGCTGAGAGGTTGTGGATAAAAAAGAAGAATGCAAATTAAAAAAAAAAACTTGTAGGTATTTTCTTTTCCTTTCTTTGCCCTTTTTGTGTATTTTACAAAATTTTCTATAGTACACGATGAAACACAACTTGAGGCCTCTAAAATGGATTTGATTCTCTAATTACATGTACTTGGCTCGATTTATGTGGTTTTTCAAATGGCCCGATAACACTTAATAAAATGAACACTATTCAAATAAATAGTTTAATTCTTTATCACACTTTTTTTGTTTTTTTTTTTTGAATGGATGAAAGTCGGTGTTTAAAACATGGTGATATTGTTTAATCAATATTGAGTGTATTTTGTTAAAATTTCCATAATTATAATAGCTTTTGTGTTGGGAACTTCTAAATTAACTACTTAATCATTAAAAACTTTGTCGATTAACAGACCTCCTTTGCCAAATAAATTAAAATTTCATTTTATTTTTCCATACATTAAAATGTTAAAAAAAAGGTAATTTAAAAAAAAATAACACAAACTAAAATAAATAAATAAATAATCTTATTTTAACAACAAAAAAATTATCAAAAAGTTAAAAAAAAAAAAAAAAAAACAAATAACATGATTTATCAATTACATCAAAATCAAAAGAAGTTAATAATAAGAGTCTTGCTGCATACCTCCAGTGGGGTCGCGCCCCCAGTGACATGGCGCACCCCCACTGGCTGAAGACTAAAAAAAAAAAAAAAAACAGTTTCTTTTTGGTGCAATCTTGGGCCTACACCTCATTGGGTGTCCACCCCCCAGTGGGGGTGTGAAGATTTTTGTAATAATATTTACACATTTCAATCTTCAGGTTGTTGTGTATTAAGAACTGGGGAGGGTGTATTTAGCACAGTTCCCATTTATCTTTCGACGTATATAAACCCAGACAATATCATTATTTAGGAGTTGAGCTACTAGGGTTTGTGTTGTGACTTTCGTTTCAGCGCAACTGTGCACAAAGCAAATCACCTCGCCGCGCCTCCTTCTCCTCCTCCTCCGCCACCATGGGTCGCATGCACAGTCGCGGGTCTCTCTCTCTCTCTCTACTCTCTCTCCTCCCTATCTATTTTCTCTCTCTACTCTCTCTCTCCATCGATACCTCATTCTGATACTTGCTTTTCACTCTGCTTTCAGTAAGGGTATCTCCGCTTCGGCTCTGCCTTACAAGCGAACCCCTCCCAATTGGCTCAAGATCTCCTCCCCGGATGTCAGTCCCAAACCCTAACCTCTCTCTCTCTCTCTCTCTCTCTCTCTCTCTCTCTCTCTCTCTCTCTCTCTCTCTCTCTCTCTATATATATATATGTATTATAGATTTCTTGTGATTTTGTAGGTAGAAGAGAACATCTGCAAGTTCGCAAAGAAAGGCATGACTCCATCACAGATCGGCGTCATTCTTCGTGACTCTCACGGTATTGCTCAGGTCAAGAGCGTCACTGGAAGCAAGATCTTGCGTATTCTCAAGGCTCACGGTATAACATTTTCAATCTCTGTTTGTTTCCCTAGATTTTTTTTTTTAAAATTTTTTTTATTTATTTATGGATTTTGTGCTTGTGATTGTGCTTTGGTTAGGGCTTGCTCCTGAAATTCCTGAGGATCTGTACCACTTGATTAAGAAGGCTGTCGCGATTAGAAAGCATCTGGAGAGGAACAGGAAGGATAAGGATTCTAAGTTTAGATTGATTCTCGTCGAGAGTAGGATTCATAGGCTCGCTCGCTACTACAAGAAAACTAAGAAGCTCCCTCCCGTCTGGAAATAGTAAGCTTCATCTCCACATTTGCTGGCTTTAATTATTGGCTTCTTTTTTTAAACTGAGTTATGCTACAATTATTCGAAACGAATTGCTTGATGGCATGGAATCAGCATTTAGAATTATAATTAGACAAAAATTACCTTTTAAATTGGGACCAGAAGAATATTACTTTAGTTTGAGCCTTGATTCCATCCATTCAATCGCTTCAATACAATAATTTTGGAGATACTTTTGGTCAAAATGCTAGAGAAAAGTGCTTTTCATCGTAATTACTTGTTCTGTTGAGAGAATTATGTTGTTGCGCCCCTGGTACTTTAGATGTCAAGTGGGATAAGCTGTAATAGGTTGAAGGACATGTGAACTCCATTTTGTAATGTTCTTTCTATTTCTGCATTTTTCTAAATGCTTGTTGAATTTTGATTGACATGTTTATAATTTTCTTTTCAGATTCAGTTTCATGGTAACTTAAAGGAAGTTTGTAGTCTGTTCTGCAAATTGTTTGTAAGGATTTGTCATTGTATTTAACCATGTATATCTCATAGTAAGTTTTGTCATGAGAGCACTAGCAGTCTGTATGATTAGCATGATTAATACTAACAGGATTAACAATCCATAGTGTAAGATTAGTTATGCAGCCAGATTTCTGAAATACATAATTTCCTATTGTCCACGTTTGTTTTACAATAGATGTGAAAATATGTAATCTTAATTATATGTATGTTTTGCATTAGTTTTAGGATTAAAAAAATTGTTAATTTTGTTGGATAGAATGGCTATTGGAATATAATCCGAATAATAAAAATTGCAATCAAACAATGGAATATGAGTTCTGTAGATTAATAATCACAATCCTATGTTATAATCCGCCAATTCAAACAAGCTCTAAGGGCACGTTTGTTTGACCGCATGAAGGAAGGGATTGGATTGTGTATGAGGTGGGGTCCACCAATGGCACGTTTGGTTTGGGCATACATTGGAGGATTAAGACTCCAGGTGAATTACTAATCCCCTTGTGTGGGTGAATTTTGGATGGGATTAGAAAAATAGTGAGTGAATTGAGTTTATTTTATATAAAAATGTTTATTTTTTTTAAATTTTATTTATTTTTAATCAAACGCACTTGTTTATTTTAATATTTGTTTTAGTTTTTTTTAATCTATAAATAATTTATTTATTTATTTTATATAAAAATAATTTAACAATCCTATTACTAACCATCTTTAATACTATCATCAAAACAAACACACTTTTACTTAATCTCCTCACTAACAATCCCCGCATTAATAATCTTTTCACTAACAATTTCATCCAATCTAATCCGCCAAATAAACGTGGAGGTCATAGTTTTTGTGCATATAGAATCCACCTTTCTTTCCTTTTTTTTTTTTTTTTTTTTTTTGGCATTTGTTCTTCCAAGAAAGGCTGAATGTACCTCATGTAAATTTATAATTACTGTCCATTCATACTTTTTTTTTAATTCCCCTGCTTAGTATTTGTTTTGGGCACATTGTGTACTTGAAATTGGAGCATTTTGTTTTACGATCTTGCTGAAGTGGTGCTTACTAGAGGCAGCTCTTCTCCTCAAGTTTATGTTATATCATTTTCTTGTGAGTTGAATATGCCTTTGTTTGCACCTGAGCGAAGCAGTGCATTGTGATTTATGGAATGATGTCCTCCTCCCCTATTTCCATAATATGATATAACTTGGAATGCCCCCTGGTCCTATTCTTCATATCGTATGGTGCTATGTAACTATTTACTGTTTTGTTGATGACGACTGCGCATTGATTATACACTAACATGAATCCTCATTCAGCGAGTCAACCACTGCCAGCACTCTTGTGGCTTAGGCAAAAAGCGTGTTCGGCCTCAGCAAAGTTTTTGGATAATCACAAGGCATGGGTTCAGTAAGCAAGATAGTCTTCATGTTAGTTTGGATATTTTGTTTAAATGAGAATTGTAACTCATAATGGTGTGAAGATTTCATTGTTTTGATTTGAAATGGATGACCAAATAGCAGCATTTCTTTTTATGCTTGAAATTAAATGGTTATTTCCATTTGCTGTTGGAGGAAGTTTGTTTATGTTGAACATTTTGCAGCATTCGTTGCATTTACCATTGCCTGGTAGCCTATTTAATTACTGCATGAATTGCACTCTAAATTTTTCTGAATACCGAAATGGATTTTCATCAATGGCCCATCAGTAGTTCACATACAATTTAATTGGCATATGAGGTCTTTGCTCCGTCTATTTATAAACGTTCGCAGCACTTGTGCTATAGCGACAATGGTGTGATGGTTTAGTGATTTATTGAAGTACTGTTTGAAGTGGAGGGTTTGATGTTTGAGGGCAGAACTTGATTAGGTGTGTATTCAAGTTCGTACCTGTTTGAGTTTGATGCTTTGTGCCTGTCATGGGCATTATTTGGTTTAGTTCAGCTTAGGAAAAAAATGGACCATGTAACTGTTTATGGTTTCATAAAATTTCAAATCAAATTACATTGTGAAATTTTTGAAATCAGTATTAGTGAAACACACTTCGGTTCTGAATCACTGCATTTAGAAATGTCATAGTCGATCAGGTTACTGTGGGGGTGTTTGTCTGAGTTTTTCGAGTTAACTTATAACTTTTAATTTTAAAAAAGTTATTTTGGATTATTTGGTTAAATTTATTTCAAACAGTTTTTTATTTTAAAAATTTATTTTAATTTAAAAAAAATTAATTTTGAGAAGTTGATCGCATTTTGTTTCTGATTATCGGCTTATGTTGTATATATATTGATTTATGGCTCTACTTTTAGTTTTTTTTTTTTATTTTTTTTTATTTTTTAAAAATATAAAAAAAGACCTAAATGGATTATAGATTATTATTATTATTATTATTTTTATGAGAAATATAGACAAATAGTGAATAACAAAAAATAAAAATTAATTGAAAAAGTTACTTTATAATTTATTTCACAAATATTATTCAATAATTTAAATTTATAATTTAACAATTATATTAAATAGATTAATATTTTTTAATTAAAGTCATAATTTATAATCTGTTAAGTTATAATTTATAATCTATTTTAATAATTATACGGGCCGTTTTACAACAGTCATCAATGAAATGATATGGGTGAGTCCATTAGTCACATATTAAGTGTCTATAATAAATAACAAACTCTATGGATATATATAAATACAGTAATGTAACATCTAACAAATTTTGAATTGTCCAAATCATCTGAATTTGTGTATGTTAGTGGTCCGGCAGGTTATCTAAGAATAAGGGTGACAGTCGTTAGGAGTGATCACGGATCGGGTTGGGTCAAGTGGTATTCCATTTGCTATTTATCCAAATTTAGGTAGATTGAAAAAAAAATCAATCCGCATTTGTCCACTAGTTTGGCAAATGTGGATTGAATAGGCCATACGAGTTAGTGGATGGATGCAATCGGTTTGACGCTTTAGACTTTACAAACTTTGTTTTTTAATTATAATTCATAACTTTTATAATTTTCAATAGCTAATAATCTGGAAAAATATATATATATATATATTTATTACTTGTCTATAATAGGTTATGGCACCCCACATGCATATTTTTAAGGTATTGTGTTCTATTTTTATAAAAATATATATTTTATTATTTATACTTTATGTTGTTATTTGTTAACAGTTTTTTTTTTTTTCCTTCTATTTTTTTGAACTTCATCTACGGGCGGATTAGGTTCATGCGGGTGCGAGATGGTTGATCCGCCATCCGAGCCATATCCGTGAATTTTGAAATATTTCATTCATATCTATCTGCCAAAAGACACGCATCCGCCTAAAATCAATCAGGTTCGGTCGGTTCGGTCGGGTTGAGCGGGTTGGACGGATCTATAATCACCCCTAACAATTGCAGTTGACAAGGGTTGCATCGGTCATTCAGGTTAAGGGTGAGCAGCGGATATATCGATTCGTCCAAACTGACCGGACCGAACCGATTCGCGCGCATTTTGGACAAATGTGTAATGACGAGCGGACGATTACGAATTGATTTTTTTTTAATTTGTCTAGTTTTGGATGAATTGTGGATTTGAGGTTCCTTTGGCCCCAACCGAACCGACAAACTGCTAGCACCCCTAAAGAGATGAAATTACAAAACAAAAAAAGGAAAGGAGCTTTTTAATATTTTTCTTATGGAATTATGGTGGAGTTATGGAATAAGGAATTATGATAGAGAAATTGGAGACAAAGAAGGAAGCTCAAAGATGGAGAGAATATGGAGAGACTTTACATACTCCATTATGTTGGCATAAAGGCCAATATATAGACTTACAAGAGGGTGAATACAAACAAAACCAAACTTAATGCATATCTAAAATATCTAACTTGGCAAGACTTTACGACCAAGAGTTGCAAAATTTCTATCACCCTAGTCAAGCTTAGTCATAGGCTTTATAAAAAGTCTTCAAAAAATAAATACAAAGAGACAAAAATGGTTAAAGGAAAGACTACAATTATTTGCTCTTTGCTATAGTTTTTACAATTATATACACTGATACACACTGTCTACCCTCCCCGGTGTTCAAAGAGATAGACTGTTGTAGATAAGCTTTGGTTGAGCTGCTTTGTCGTGTAGCGTCGGCTAAAAGGATATGACTGATCACTTTCCGCCTAATAATGCAGGTTGCTCCACGTGTCTTGGATAAGGTTGGAGTCGATCAGGAGACAGCTGCATTTGATAGTGGGGTCCACTATGCTTCCATCCTGTTAATGAGATTGTGATATTCTTCATCAGTCTCTGATGGAGGAGAATCCGGATCCTGGCTATATTGCTCATTCCGGAAATGTTCAACATCATCCGCGGTCATGGCTAGTTCCAACGGAAGATCCAGATTATTTCTCTTTTTGAGATTTATTAACATGTCAATAGCCTTATTAATTTGTGTAGGAGACCTTTGATATGTTATGGGAAAATGGGTTACAAATAATATTCTTCCATCTGTAAACATGAATGGCAATTTTGCTGAGCCATGGATGTTGGACGCTGCTTGTGAAACAGATATTAGACTATCTATCCAATATTATGTCAAAGAAAGTTTTTGGATATTTGCCAATCGCTCTCTCCGATGATCCTCATCTAAATAATCATCTTCAAATTCAAAATCTTCAGTTTCTTTAAGATACCAAATATGGTATGGTTAGAAAAAATGTTCTTGTTCTCGCCAACCAACAGTGCTGGAGATCCAGAAAGTAAAATATTTGTTCCATCGAAAGCCTTTTACTATCCATGAGAGCATTGCTTTGATGATCATTGGATAATCTATCCATTGGATTGGATCTAAAATTTAGAAAATAACTTGATTAATTATTCCCCAATCTATATCCTCAAAAAACCACATGTCATGGTTTGCCATGATGGTTATTTGGGAATTCCATCTTTCAAATTTAATTTATCATAAGATCTTTCTAAGATTTGTCTAATCTTATCATGATGATCTTCAACTCGATTTTTGATTAACATAAAAATTTCTTTTCGAAGCAAAGTTCTTACTTTTTCAAAAAGACAAATTCTTTTTATTTGTTCAAAAACTGGATAAGAAAACTCATCTGATATGAGGTCTGATAGTTGAAGAAAATTGTTTATTTTTTCAAAATTAAAATCTTCATTCCAATTCATTTGTTTAAGAATATTGAAACAAAAATTTTGCAAATCTTTTAATTTAGCTGTTTGCTCAGCTAATTTGTTGGCCAGAACTCCCATATGTTTTCGAAATTTCACTTTTTTGTCTACAATGTGAGTTTTCCAAACTCCATTGAGTTCTGTATAAATTTCTCTAGATATACCATGGTTGAAAAAATCTTTTATCTCAGATTCATCTGGTTTAGATGTCTGAATATTAGTTGGAACTGGGTTAGTTCTCATTTGATTCCTTTGATAAATAGGCATAGCTAGTGCACTGTAAAAAGTTTTTTTAGCTTTAGTCATGCTATCATATGCTTTATGGCTCGCTCCTAAATATCCACAGACTTGCAGATTGGCTTCGTTCCAGTCTGTGTAAATTCCAGGCTGTCTTCTTGAAAACACAACATAAACTTTTTCTTCTCTAGGGATTGCTTTTTTAGCAATTGTCACCCAATCTCTTTGAGCGGGTTGTTTACCCTTATCCATTGTTTCCTCTTGGTCTAGAGGTCTTCTGCAAAAATTAAATTTACTTGTTTAACAATTTAATTTTCTGAAACAATTTCTGCTAAGAAAATTATTAGTACCTTTAAGATATTCTACTTCAAAGGTATATTCAGAAATTTTATTATACCAGGCTAATCGTCTTCCTTGCTCAATGGATTTTTTATTGATCAAGAAATCTCTTACTGTCTTATTATCAGTGCGTACAATAAAATTTTCTGGGGCTAAATAAATATAAAAACTTTTTATTGCCAATTTTATTACAAGTAATTCTTTTTCAAAAATAATATATTTCTGTTCATTTGATTTAAATGTTCCAGAATTATATCCACAAATTAACTCTTCTTTTTGTAATTTTATGCGTATTGAATTTTTTCTTGGTCTAATCCCATTTTCTGATAAAGGTATCTCTTTATCATACCATAAATTACTTGGTATTGCTTTAAGAACACATTCCCAGCATGCTTCTGAGGCGTCTGTTTCTAAAATTAATTTATCACTTGTTTTAGGAAGATAAACATCCGGTAAAGTTTTAATATTTTCTTTAATTTGTTTAATTAAAGTAACATCTTCTGCTGTCCATTCAAAAATAACATTTTTTCTTAATTTGGTTAACCAAGGAATTTCTATTTTTGAAAGATTTTTGATAAAATTTCATCCATAATTTAAAATGCCTAATAAACTCTGTAATTGTGTTATATTTTCGAGAGTATCAGGAAAATCTCGTACTTTGGACAAAATATGTTCTTGTAATTTTAAACTTTTCTGGTCTAAAATTATTCCCAAAAATTCAATTGATTCTTTTTCAAGTTCAATCTTTTTTGGAGACAAAATAATTCCATGTTTTTGAAATTTTTCACAAAATAATTTTAAATATTTCTTATTCTCCTCCTTGGTTTTAGAGAAGATAAGTATATCATCAATATAAACTACACAACAATCTTTAAGGTCTTTAAAAATTGTATCCATCCACCGTTGAAATACCTGTGGTGCAATATTTAATCCAAAAGGCATAACATTCCAGTGGTAATGTCCTTTAGGTGTACTGAAGGCTGTCAATTTTTTTGACTCTCTAGTCAATTGAATTTGCCAAAATCCACTTTTACAATCAAATTTGCTAAAGATTTTTGATCCTTTGGTTAAGTTAATCAAAACATCTTTTCGTGGAATAAAATATCCATCAAATTCTAAATTTTCATTTAGCCGTTTATAGTTGACTACCATTCGGGCTTTTCCTCTTTTAATTTCAGTATGGTTTCTTACCATAAAAGCTGGACTAGAGTGAGGACTTTTAGTTTCTTCAATTAACTTTTTGTCTAAAAGTTCTTGGAGTTGAATATCAAATTCATCTATATCTTGTCTAGTATAGATCATTGGTCTTACTCTAATGATAACATTAGGGTCTTTCAATTTTAAACTACAATAACATGGACTACGTTGCCATAGTTTTAATGGATGTTCACTAAAATTTTCTTCTAAAATTTTATAAATCCAGTGTGATTCATCAATAGTTTTGATAATGGGAGTTAAATCACCACGCAGCACGGGCGCAAATTCTTTATCACAAATATATTTATGTTGTTCTAACAAGGGAATATGAATTAAGACATTGTTTATGCTTAATGAAATAGCTCTTGCCTGTATTTGCATTGGAAGATATTTATATATAAAATTATTTCCGAGAAGGAAATCTCCTTGCATATACGGAAAACATAAATTTTTTGGTATAATGAATTTGCTATCATTTAACCAAATAGCGATATTTTTAGCCTTGAATTGTGTGGAAGTATGATTGCCATCAATTCTAGTAACCAGAATTGGATGTTTCATTAATGTCCATTTTTCTTTTGGTATGGCATTCCATTTACATGAGCTAACTGTAGCTCATGTATCTATGAGAACACTGAGGTTATAGGGTTTATAACCTGCAAAATTAAATGTTCCCAATACATATGTATATCTTTTTTTTCCTTGGCTAGGAGAAAAAATAATATCATAATTTTTTGTTTGAAAATGATACATATATGCAGACTTAATATGTTCAAGTTTTCTTATTCTTGGAAAAATAGGAATCTGAACATTGTTTGAAGTAATAGATTCTTGATTAGAACTATTACTTGATTCTCCAATGCTTAACTTTGAAAATGATTTGTTAGGAAAATCTTTTTCAAATACAGAAGTTGTTCTTTTAATTTTTGGAACTGTATTTTCAATATATAAATTTTTCCCTGATGCCTGCATTTGTAATTGTGCAGGTTTTTTTGTTTTAGAAAATTCTCCTTGTCCCATTAGGTCTTGGATTAACCATTGTCGATGGACTTCTAAATCACTCCAATTCATTAGACGAGGTTGTATTACCGTGTCAAATGGTCTTGGTTCAAAGATTTCAACGATTTTATTATCGTTTGATCTTGTTTTTGTTTCAGGAAATTTGGTTAATTCGTGAATTATTTTCCAACGAATAGCCAAATCATGAGAATTTGATTTCATTCCTAATCCTTGTGTTTTAATTCTTATTCTGACTGTATCTTCAATATTAGGATCATTTATGGAAATAAAGAAATTTGGTCTGACATTAAACCAAACTACTCCATTAGCCAAATTAGACTGAATTCCTCCAATGATTGCTTTCATTGGGTCGGAAAATCTTTTATCAAAAATTACTGTCAAAATAGGAGTATCTATCCCTTGGCGAAATAAGGCTGTTATGGTTACTTGAATTAATCCAATATGAATATATTGAATTTCAGGATATTTCTTTTTCCATCTTGTAACCTTTTTCTTATCAAAAAAAGGAATATCAATATTTCCTTCTTCTGACCATTTTGCTTGAGTGTTACCACTGTATTGTTCAAACACTCTTGCTGAAAAGAAGTTAAATTTTGAAAGTTTGTAAATTTCTGGAATAGCAACTTCTTGCATTTTTTTGAATTTTGCTAATTCTTCGTCGGTAAAAGTTTTTTCTTCTCCGATTACATCTCCAAGTTGAATTGCCTGCAATTCTTCTTGAGATATATTATCTGCTTCTTGAGATATTGCTTGACTATTATTAGTCATCATGAAGATTAGTTCTTCATCTGAACTTTCTTGATCACTAGAAATTTCATATAAAATTTCTTCTTCATCAAAAATTTCTTCTCCATATATTATTTCAAAATCTTGTTCCCCAAGGACTTTGATCATTTTCTTTGCACTTTTTCCCCTTTTTGGGCATTCGGGTGCATAGTGACCTTCCTCGTTACAAATGTAACATTTACAAGTTTTCTTTTTTGAAACACTTATTTGTTTCTTTTTTCGAATATACTTTTTCTTTTTTGAAAAAGTTTTGTTCTTTTTCTAAGGTTTCCATTTATATTTTCTACGTTTTTTACAAAATCCTTTTCTTTTAGGAAATGTATTACAACCAATTTTCCAATTTTCTTTTAAAATTTTATCACAACATTTTTGACCATATGGTGAGTTAGAAATTTGATTTTTTATTTATTTTTTCGCTTTTGCTTCTAGACACCGATCTGCTATCAATCTTAGAACATAATTAATGCGAAAATCAAGATAATCATATTCTTCCTTCCCCATTTTTTTGAGAAAATCAGGATAGTTTTTAATACATAACTCATCACAAGGATTAGAGAGTTTATGGAAAAATTGATCTAATCAGGGTTGATTTGCTGGTAGATCAATAAGATAATAATATTTTTTAAAAGTTTGAATATAGTCTTCAAAAAGACAAATATTACATAATTCTAATTTAGTCAAAATATAATTTGCATCTGCTTGCAAATTAGTATCTCCTGCAAAACCACATAAATTTTCTTTTATGATTTTTGCAAATTCAGTTAAAATTGTGTCAAGTGTAAGAAAATTTGTTAACACCAATTACAAATATTGCAAATTCAGATCGGTGTCTACAGTGTGTATCAGTGTATATAATTGTAAAAACTGTAGCAAAGAGCAAATAATTGTAGTCTTTCCTTCAACCATTTTTGTCTCTTTGTATTTATTTTTTGAAGACTTTTTATAAAGCCTATGACTAGGCTTGACTAGGGTGATAGAAATTTTGCAACTCTTGGCCGTAAAGTCTTGCCAAGTTAGATATGTTAGATATGCATTAAGTTTGGTTTTATTTGTATTCACCCTCTTGTAAGTCTATATATTGGCCTTTATGCTAACATAATGGAGTATGTAAATTCTCTCCATATTCTCTCCATCTTTGAGCTTCCTTCTTTGTCTCCAATTTCTCTATCATAATTCCTTATTCCATAACTGCACCATAATTCCATAAGAAAAATATTAAAAAGCTCATTTCCTTTTTTTTGTTTTGTAATTGGTATCAGAGCTTGGTGAAGAGCTTTTGAAAGCAAGATCAAGCTATGTAAATATTTCTTTCTATGTATAAATTTTTGAACTATATATAAGTTTGTATGGTGTGTTTTATGTTATAAAAAAAAAAAATTAAAATTAAAATTTTCCGTCTAAGTTTTTTGTGTATCCTTTGTATTTTATATCTTCATAATTATTTGTTTCATTTATAGTTGTTGTAAAACCTATATGCTTGGTGTATGTCAAAGCCCATATACTCATTAAGATCTTTTGGCTATTGGCCATAATTAAGTCTTTAAGATCATAAAGAGAGGTTTTAGGCACCAGATAATACACTAGGAGGGTCTTAGGTACCAACGACAATCTAAAATAACAATTAATTCTGACGATATAATATACTTTGGAAATACAAAAAATAATGTTAATAATAAATATGATCATAGTTTGCATATTACTAAAGAGTCTGCAAATATAAATAGTGTGTGTTCTAGTTTAAATAATATTACTGATATTATGTGTTCTTAAAGCAATACCAAGTAATTTATGGTTTGATAAAGAGATACCTTTATCAGAAAATAGGATTAGGCCAAGAAAAAATCCAATACCGATAAAATTACAAAAAGAAGAGTTAATTTGTGGATATAATTCTGGAACATTTAAATCAAAAGAACAAAAATATATTATTTTTGAAAAAGAATTACTTGCAATAAAATTGGCAATAAAAAGTTTTCATATTTATTTAGCCCCAGAAAATTTTATTGTACGCACTGATAATCAGGCAGTAAGAGATTTCTTGATCAATAAAAAATCCATTGAGCAAGGAAGACGATTAGCCTGGTATAATAAAATTTTTGAATATACCTTTGAAGTAGAACATCTTAAAGGTACTAATAATTTTCTTGCAGATTTTCTTAGCAGAAATTGTTTCAGAAAATTAAATTGCTAAACAAGTAAATTTAATTTTTGCAGAAGACCTTCAGACCAAGAGGAAACAATGGATAAGGGTAAACAATCCGCTCAAGGAGATTGGGTGACAATTGCTAAAAAAGCAATCCCCAGAGAAGAAAAAGTTTATGTTGTGTTTTCAGGAAGACAACCTAGAATTTACACAGACTGGAACGAAGCCAATCTGCAAGTCTGTGGATATTCAGGAGCGAGCCATAAAGCATATGATAGCATGACTAAAGCTAAAAAAAGCTTTTTACAGTGCGCCAGCTATGCCTATTTATCAAAGGAATCAAATGAGAACTAACCCAGTTCCAACTAATATTCAGACATCTAAACCAGATGAATCTGAGATAAAAGATTTTTTCAACCCTGGTATATCCAGAGAAATTTATACAGAACTCAATGGAGTTTGGAAAACTCACATTGTAGACAACAAAGTGAAATTTCGAAAACACATGGGAGTTCTGACCAACAAATTAGCTGAGCAAACAGCTAAATTAAAAGATTTGCAAAATCTTTGTTTCAATATTCTTAAACAAATGAATTGGAATGAAGATTTTAATTTTGAAAAAATAAACAATTTTCTTCAACTATCAGACCTCATATCAGATGAGTTTTTTTATCCAGTTTTTGAACAAATAAAAAGAATTTGTCATTTTGAAAAAGCAAGAACTTTGCTTCCAAAAGAAATTTTTATGTTAATCAAAAATCGAGTTGAAGATCATCATGATAAGATTAGACAAATCTTAGAAAGATCTTATGATAAATTAAATTTGAAAGATGGAATTTCCAAAATAACCATCATGGCAAACCATGACATGTGATTTTTTGAGGATATAGATTGGGGAATAACTAATCAAGTTATTTTCCAAATTTTAGATCCAATCCAATGGATAGATTATCCAATGATCATCAAAGCAATGCTCTCATGGATAGTAAAAGGCTTTCGATGGAACAAATATTTTACTTTCTGGATCTCCAGCACTGTTGGTTGGCGAGAACGAGAACATTTTTTCTAACCATACCAGATTTGGTATCTTAAAGAAACTGAAGATTTTGAATTTGAAGATGATTATTTAGATGAGGATCACCGGAGAGAGCGATTGGCAAATATCCAAAAACTTTCTTTGACAGAACATTGGATAGACAGTCTAATATCTGTTTCACAAGCAGCGTCCAACATCCATGGCTCAGCAAAATTGCCATTCAAGGTTACAGATAGAAGAATATTATTTGTAACCCATTTTCCCATAACATATCAAAGGTCTCCTATACAAATTAATGAGGCTCTTGACATGTTAATAAATCTCAAAAAGAGAAATAATCTGGATCTTCCGTTGAAACTAGCCATGACCGCGGATGATGTTGAACATTTCTGGAATGAGCAATATAGCCAGGATCCGGATTCTCCTCCATCAGAGACTGATGAAGAATATCACAATCTCATTAACAGGATGGAAGCATAGTGGACCCCACTATCAAATGTAGCTGTCTCCTGATCGACTCCAACCTTATCCAGGACACGTGGAACAACTTGCATTATTAGGCGGAAAGTGATCAGCCATATCCTTTCAGCCGACCTTACACGACAAAGCAGCTCAGCCAAAGCTTATCTACAACAGCCTATCTCTTTGAACATCGGGGAGGGTAGACAGTGTGTATCAGTGTATATAATTGTAAAAACTGTAGCAAAGAGCAAATAATTGTAGTCTTTCCTTTAACCATTTTTGTCTCTTTGTATTTATTTTTTGAAGACTTTTAATAAAGCCTATGACTAGGCTTGACTAGGGTGATAGAAATTTTGCAACTCTTGGCCGTAAAGTCTTGCCAAGTTAGATATGCATTAAGTTTGGTTTTGTTTGTATTCACCCTCTTGTAAGTCTATATATTGGCCTTTATGCCAACATAATGGAGTATGTAAATTCTCTCCATATTCTCTCCATCTTTGAGCTTCCTTCTTTGTCTCCAATTTCTCTATCATAATTCCTTATTCCATAACTGCACCATAATTCCATAAGAAAAATATTAAAAAGCTCCTTTCCTTTTTTTGTTTTGTAATTGGTATCAGAGCTTGGTGAAGGGCTTTTGAAAGCTAGATCAAGCTATGTAAATATTTCTTTCTATGTATAAATTTTTGAAATATATATAAGTTTGTATGGTGTGTTTTATGTTATAAAAAAAAAATTAAAATTAAAATTTTCCGTCTAAGTTTTTTGTGTATCCTTTGTATTTTATATCTTCATAATTATTTGTTTCATTTATAGTTGTTGTAAAACCTATATGCTTGGTGTATGTCAAAGCCCATATACTCATTAAGATCTTTTGGCTATTGGCCATAATTAAGTCTTTAAGATCATAAAGAGAGGTTTTAGGCACCAGATAATACACTAGGAGGGTCTTAGGTACCAACAACAATCTAAAATGGCAATTAATTCTGACGATATAATATACTTTGGAAATACAAAAAATAATGTTAATAATAAATATGATCATAGTTTGCATATTACTAAAGAGTCTGCAAATATAAATAGTGTGTGTTCTAGTTTAAATAATATTACTGATATTATGTGTTCTTTATTTTCTAAATTAGATAAAAATCAAAAAATAAATCAAAATTATCTAGAGACCAAAGTTGAGTCTATAGAATCTAAAATAGACAATTTGGGTTCTATAATAAATATTGACTTAAATAAAGAAGCAAAAAACCAAATAAACAATTTGGTGACAAAATTAGAAACTATATCCTTCATAAATAATGATGGAATGAATAGTCCATGAGATAGTTACATCCCTAGGCTATTTTATGGTACAGAAGATATTATGGTACTTCAAACTAATACCTATAATAGAACTGAATATGAAAATATTGTTGAAATATTGGATTATTGGAGAAAATTATATAAAGACCTAGATTTAAGTATTGATGAAAGAAATAGGCTACTAGATCAGATAAGAGAAACTTATCTAGAAAATGAAGCCCTTTTACAACATTTTAATTATGATATTAATATGTCAACTAATGATGATGACAGCCAATCATCCTCGTCTAAAGAATCAATAGATCAAGATATTTCATTAGAAATAAATAAAGGGAAAAGAAAGGCAGAAGAGCCAATTGATCCCGAATTATTTGGCACATGGGGAGATGGAGAAAATTTTGACTTTATTCAAACAAATGAAGTTGAAAATGATACTAACATTGGAAGTATCTCCAATCCTACACCTGAGCCAGTAATATCTAGAAAAGATAATAATCATAAGTATCCAATAGCTCAAAATGGTACTTATTTAGATTTGTCTCATGTTCCATTTAAGGATCAACCACAAGCAATAGATGATTGGGCACAATCCTTGTCCATCATTATTACCAATTATAAAAATAGTTGGTCAAAGGAAAAATTCCTTGATTATATTGCAGCAACTCTCCAGGGAGATGTGTTGCAATGGTTAAGACAGTGGGAAAAATCTGAAATTGGAAAAAGTCAAAAAACAGCTTTGTTAACAAATTTTCTCACACTTGACACAATTTTAGCTAAATTTGCAAAAATCATAAAAGAAAATTTATGTGGTTTTGCAGGAGATACTAATTTTGCAAGTAGATGCAAATTATATTTTGACTAAATTAGAATTATGTAATATTTGTCTTTTTGAAGACTATGTTCAAACTTTTAAAAAATATTATTATCTTATTGATCCACCAGCAAATCAACCCTGGTTAGATCAATTTTTCCATAAACTCCCTAATCCTTGGGATGAGTTATGTATTAAAAACTATCCTGATTTTCTCAAAAAAAATTGGGAAGGAAGAATATGATAATCTTGGTTTTCGCATTAATTATGTTCTAAGACTGATAGCAGATCGGTGTCTAGAAGCAAAAGCGAAAAAACAAATAAAAAATCAAATTTCTAACTCACCATATGGTCAAAAATGTTGTGATAAAATTTTAAAAGAAAATTGGAAAATTGGTTGTAATACATTTCCTAAAAGAAAAGGATTTTCTAAGAAACGTAGAAAATATAAATGGAAACCTTGGAAAAAAAACAAAAAATTTTCAAAAAAGAAAAAGTATATTCGAAAAAAGAAACAAACAAGTGTTTCAAAAAAGGAAACTTGTAAATGTTACATTTGTAACGAGGAAGGTCACTATGCACCCGAATGCCCAAAAAGGGGAAAAAGTGCAAAGAAAATGATCAAAGTCCTTGAAGAACAAGATTTTGAAATAATATATGGAGAAGAAATTTCTGATGAAGAAGAAATCTTATATGAAATTTCTAGTGATGAAGAAAGTTCAGATGAAGAACTAATCTTCATGATGACTAATAAAAGTCAAGCAATATCTCAAGAAGCAAATAATATATCTCAAGAAGAATTGCAAGCAATTCGACTTGGAGATGTAATCGGAGAAGAAAAAACTTTTACCGACGAAGAATTAGCAAAATTCGAAAAAATGCAAGAAGTTGCTGTTCCAGAAATTTACAAACTTTCAAAATTTAACTTCTTTTCAGCAAGAGTGTTTGGACAATACAGTGGTAACACTCAAGCAAAATGGTCAGAAGAAGGAAATATTGATATTCCTTTTTTTGATAAGAAAAAGGTTGCAAGATGGAAAAAGAAATATCTTGAAATTCAATATATTCATATTGGATTAATTCAAGTAACCATAACAGCCTTATTTCGCCAAGGGATAGATACTCCTATTTTGGCAGTAATTTTTGATAAAAGATTTTCCGACCCAATGAAAGCAATCATTGGAGGAATTCAGTCTAATTTGGCTAATGGAGTAGTTTGGTTTAATGTCAGACCAAATTTCTTTATTTCCATAAATGATCCTAATATTGAAGATACAGTCAGAATAAGAATTAAAACACAAGGATTATGAATGAAATCAAATTCTCATGATTTGGCTATTCGTTGGAAACTAATTCACGAATTAACCAAATTTCCTGAAACAAAAATAAGATCAAACGATAATAAAAATGTTGAAATCTTTGAACCAAGACCATTTGACACGGTAATACAATCTCGTCTAATGAATTGGAGTGATTTAGAAGTCCCTCGACAATGGTTAATCCAAGACCTAGTGGGACAAGGAGAATTTTCTAAAACAAAAAAATCTGCACAATTACAAATGCAGGCATCAGGAAAAAATTTATATATTGAAAATACAGTTCCAAAAATTAAAAGAACAACTTCTGTATTTGAAAAAGATTTTCCTAACAAATCATTTTCAAAGTTAAGCATTGGAGAATCAAGTAATAGTTCTAATCAAGAATCTATTACTTCAAACAATGTTCAGATTCCTATTTTTCCAGGAATAAGAAAACTTGAACATATTAAGTCTGCATATATGTATCATTTTCAAACAAAAAATGATGATATTATTTTTTCTCCTAGCCAAGGAAAAAGAAGATATACATATGTATTGGGAACATTTAATTTTGCAGGTTATAAACCCTATAGCCTTAGTGTTCTCATAGATACAGGAGCTACAATTAGCTCATGTAAATGGAATGCCATACCAAAAGAAAAATGGACATTAATGAAACATCCAATTCTGATTACTGGAATTGATGGCAATCATACTTCCATACAATTCAAGGCTAAAAATATCGCTATTTGGTTAAATGATAGCAAATTCATTATACCAAAAATTTTATGTTTTCCGTATATGCATGGAGATTTCCTTTTCGGAAATAATTTTATATATAAATATCTTCCAATGCAAATACAGGAAAGAGCTATTTCATTAAGCATAAACAATGTCTTAATTCATATTCCCTTGTTAGAACAACATAAATATATTTGTGATAAAGAATTTGCGCCCGTGCCGCGTGGTGATTTAACTCCCAGCATCAAAACTATTGATGAATCACATTGGATTTATAAAATTTTAGAAGAAAATTTAGTGAACATTCATTAAAACTATGGCAACGTAGTCCACGTTATTATAGTTTAAAATTGAAAGACCCTAATGTTATCATTAGAGTAAGACCAATGATCTATACTAGATAAGATATAGATGAATTTGATATTCAACTCCAGGAACTTTTAGACAAAAAATTAATTGAAGAAACTAAAAGTCCTCACTCTAGTCCAGCTTTTATGGTAAGAAACCATGCTGAAATTAAAAGAGGAAAAGCCCGAATGGTAGTCAACTATAAACGGCTAAATGAAAATTTAGAATTTGATGGATATTTTATTCCACGAAAAGATGTTTTGATTAACTTAACCAAAGGATCAAAAATCTTTAGCAAATTTGATTGTAAAAGTGGATTTTGGCAAATTCAATTGATTGAAGAGTCAAAAAAATTGACAGCTTTCAGTACACCTTATAGCGATCCCAGGTTTTACCCCTTGTTGTACAGTGATACGGACTTGGTTCCGTGGATGTTAGCCGTTGTATATATCTCGTTTACATCCTTTACTCTTTGTATTTGAGTCTTGCGTTGTGTTGGGCAGGTTTAAAACAGGTTGGTTGAGCTTAGAAACCAAAAGTAGTTGCCCATATTTTTGCCTTCACGCTCGAGCGACGCCTCTAGCTTTGATCCGGTGCTTGGCTACCTACATATACATAATAAACTGTGAGCTAAAGCCCACTGTAAGTAACAATGTTGTAAAGATATGTTCAAATTATATTTATTTTCTGAATGATAAATTATATTGTTTCTGAACGATTACCCGCCCCTATAGGTTTAGCGTCGCAACATTTTTTGCCGATAACATCATCCTTTTTGGGGAAGCCTTCAATCGGAATGGTGAAACCATCTCTTCCATCCTTAGAGATTTTTGTGCGATGTCGGGCCAGAAAGTCGGTCTCTCTAAATCCAAAGTGTTTTTCTCTGCTAATACCCTAGATTCAGATAAGACTACCCTTACTTCCATCCTCCAGATCTCCAAAACCATATCACTAGGCAAGTACCTGGGCTGTCCTTTCCATTACCACAAACCTAAGGCAGTAGATTTTCAATTTGTCATCAATAAACTTCAGTCAAAGCTTGCTGGTTGGATATCCAGACTACTCTCTTTCGCAGGTAGATGTACCCTCGTCAAAGCTGTAAACCTAGCCATCCCCTCCTACATCATGCAATGAAACTTCCTCCCTTTCTCCATCTCTAGAACCATAGACAAAATCAACCGTGATTTTCTTTGGGGCTCTATTTCTGATCATAGAAAAATGCCTTCAGTTGGTTGGGTTACAATCACAAAACCAAAATGTGTGGGGGGTTTGGGGATCCGTCAAACTATATTGGCTAATAAAGTGGCTATGGCTAAATTGGGGTGGCGACTTCAAAATAATTCGAAGGAGCTTTGGGCCCGTGTTCTTAAAGCCAAGTACCCATCCTCCAGTCTTAGTACCACTAGAACCCCAACTACTTGGAGAGATTTAAAAAAGGGCAACGGCATCCTTTCCAAAGGATCAAGGGTGGTCTTACGAAATGGAGAAAGCACATCATTTTGGTTGGATTATTGGTTAGGCACAGGCCCTCTAAGAAACCGGCTGGAGGGTTCCCTTCAAAATGGTGAAGACAAACTCAAAGTTTCTGACTGTTGGAACAATAAAGAGTGGGATCTTTCGACTCTCTCCTACCAAATTCCCACTGACATTCTCCACACTATTTTTAGCACTCCCATTCCTTGGTTCAGTTCTGGCCCTGATCACAAAATCTGGAAAGCTACGTCCAATGGCATATTCTCAAGCAAAACAACCCTTACTCTTGGACATGCTTGCTCTCCATTCCCTCCTTTTACCAATTGGTCCTGGATCTGGCACATACCAGCCTTCCCCAAAATTGTTCATTTTATCTGGTTGGCTGCACACCAGAAACTCAACACCAAACTCATACTTTTTCGCCGAAATATTACCACCGATAACCTTTGCCCGGGTTGCAAAGTGCTTCCTGAAACTACCTGCCATGTTCTTCGGGACTACACAATCACTAAAAATAGCTGGGCCGAAATGGGCATCCCTCTGGATTGTCTTGCTTCCTTTGATCTTGATCTACCTACTTGGCTCGAGAAAAACTGTCGCTCTTCTGCTATCCATGCTTCAGCCATTAACTGAAACACACTCTTTTCTCTTGTTTGTTGGAACATTTGGAAAACTAGAAATTCACTTTGTTTTACGCCTAATAACCCTATTCCTTTTAAGCCTAATCTGGTCCTTGCGACTGCGTTCGAATGGCAACACCTAAATGACCAAAAGCAACTTCCCAAAAGGAGAAACACCATTCAGATTGGGTCGCAAGCTCCCAGCACAGGTTTCATCAAACTCAATACTGATGGTGCAACTCAAGGCTCTAACGGTAAAGCTAGTGGAGGGGGTGTTTTCAGAGATACTATTGGTAATTGGATATTGGGCTATTGCAGATTTATCGGAATCACTTCTGCAATTGAAGCTGAGCTTTGGGCGCTCAGAGACGGTCTTAAACTTGCATGGGAAAAAATTTTTGCCAATCTAGAAATCGAAATTGACTCCATGATGATGCAAACACTGCTCCAAAGAACTCCAAACATGCAGCACCACCTTAATAATCTTATTTTTTATTGCAAATTTCTCATGGAGCTACTGGGGATCCAGGCTATTAATCATATCTATCGCGAAGCTAATCAATGTGCAGATATTATAGCTAAGTTGGGTTTTGATACAATGCTGGGTTTACAATGTTTCCATTTTGCTCCCTCGATTATTGTAAACCAATTGTATGATGATGCTAATGGGTGTTGTACCCGAGACTCGTGTACTCATAATTTCTTTATATATGTTCCTTTTAACCACAAAAAAAAAAAAAAAAAAAAAATTTCCCCCCTCAACTATAAATAGATAGAAATTAAGACAATAGGATACGAGTGCAAAAATATGAAAATATCTATACTCTAAATTTAGGTGCCGTTGATTAATATTTATGAGGATACACACTACCTCGACATTTGAGCACTTTGAAAACCTTTCTAGTTTGCCATGGAAAGCTTGAAACAAAGTTTTGCACTTAGCATGGGTGCATCAACATTTTTGGTGACCCAATAAAGATAGCTACATCTTATCTGATAATTCTTTATGATTTTATTAAATAGTCACTACCCTTGTATTGTATATGACACTTTCCTAATAAAACTAGAGTGCTGCTATTAGCACCTACCAAAATTCTTTGGACCCCAACCCTAAATCCTAAATTTTAATAATATTTTTTTGGACACCCCACTTATTACCAAATCTACCCATATTCACAATGAAATGCACACCCACCTGAATCCATTCCAACATATGCATGCAATTCACACCCCCAACCACACCCACTCGCTGCCTCCCTCTCTTCTCTCTCTCTCTCTCTCTCTCCTCATCAGTGATGTCTCTTCTCTCTCTTTTCTCTCACTCTCTCAAAACCCCTTTTGTTCATATAAGAAAGTGAAGATTTTTCTCTCACTTCTCTCTCTTTTCTCTCTCTCTCTGTCTCTGTCTCTCTCTCTCTCTCTCTCTCAAAACCCCTTCAAAACCCTAGCTTTTTGTCTCTCTTCTCTCTCCAACATTAACCACATCTAAAAAGTGGTTCCTGAAAACACAATGCATTTACTTGTGGGCTTGGTGTTCTTCGTCGATTAGGATTTCGACGACGTGGGTCTCTTTGGAATTTGCCATTAATTGGGAAATTCAGTTGAGAAAGTGAAGATTGATGCGAATTGTAGGAATAGAAAACAATGTATATATATGGAAAACTAATCTCCATAATATTTTCAGAATAGAAAACTAATCTCCATATTTTCACAATGAAATGCACACCCACCCAATTTGTTCACCACTGTGTAGCCGAAAAAATATATTTTGTTCAGAACTGTTTTGTCGAACAATAATGATCCTGTCAGCACTGTATGTCCGAACAAAATTTGTTCATCACTGTGTAACTTGAATCCATTCTAATTCACAACTTAAAATAACATGAATTAAATCCATTCAAAATACATAACTTAAATCCATTCCAATTCACTCTTTTCCATTCTAAGTTAGTTTAACAAAGAAAATTACATAACTGACTATCTGCATTGATGTTCGGAACCTATGTATTGAACGAAAGGATTATGTTCAGTACTGTGTTACCGAACATAATTGTAACAGTCAGCAAACCAGTACCGAACAGCTCGAACGAAACAAGAACGATAAAAAATGACCGAGAATGTTAATACAAAACAGATAAACGACCGAGAATGTTGTCCTTGTCCTCCATTGCTCTACACAGTGAAATAAGTGATGAAGTATACGTTATACTTGAAGCAAAACTTTCAAGTTCAATAGCGTTGATGATGGTGATGAAGATGACACATTCATGATTTAAGATGATTATGAAAAATAATAGATATAGGGTTTATGTTAATTGGTTATGAAAAGTAATAGGTTTAAGGTTTACAAATATAGAATACGTATAGTTGGAATTGGAATTGGAGTTGGAGTTGGAGTTGGAGTTGGAGTTGGAGTTACAGTTAGAGGTGGGGGTGGGGGTGGGGGTGGGGGTGTGGGTGGGTGTCCAATATTATAGAGTATTAGTTATTATTGATAGGTGGGTATTCCATTTCATAATGTCTTTTAATGTAATTTTACTTTAGGGTATAATTGTAATAAAAAAAATTATAAAATGAGAGGTCCAAAAAATTTTGACAAGTGCTAATACCAGCACTCTAAAACTATAGGAGAGCACCACTTCCCCTAAAGTTACAGTGTCATTCTTCCAAATCCTTCGACTTGGTTCATTCAAACAACCGAGAATACTCTACTTTACATCATTTGTCGGAATAAAAATAGTCTTTTGGAATTTCAGACACTATTTGGTGGGGGTAAAAGGGTAAATATCATACAATTTTTAGGAGAGCAACGTCGTAGTGTCACTTGAAATATTTAATACAATTATTTCAGTGGAGGTTTTGGATAACATCAAAGTTGAAGATCAGACTTGAATAAGATAATTTCTCCAACAATTTTTGTAATCTATATCTATATTATCTATACTATATATTAAGTAAAAGGAAATTTTTAACCTCAAATCTTGTAGGAGCTTCAATCTTCCGATCTAAATTTCTTGATTTTTTGATTTAAAAAAAAAAAAAAAACCTTAGCATTTATTAACTTCTCGCAACCTCCAAGTCTTAACCTCATAATAACACTTTAATGCATTAAGAACAAGCATAAAAAAAAATTCTTTAAAATCCAACACATATGAATTCCTTGAAAAGTCTCAGCACATATAATTATTATCCCTTGTAATAACACTTTAATGCATTAAGAACAAGTATAAAAAAAATTTCTTGAAAAGTCTAACACATATGATTATTATCAAAATATTAAACTTTAATATAATATAATAAAAAAAGACATTTAATTCTTTGAAAAGTCTAACACATATGATTATTATTAAAATATTAAACTTTAATATAATATAAAAAAGGAAAAAAAGAAGACATTTAAAAAAAGAAAAAAGAAAAAAAAGAAGACATTTAAAAATCGCAATTCACATATATAGATAATTGTAAACACAATTATCTAAGAAAAATGGGATTTTTAACCTACAAGCCTTATGGGAGCTCCGATATCCTAATCCTAATTTTCTAATTTTTTGATTTAAAAAAAAAAAAACTCAGCATTTGTTAATTTCTCCCAATCCCCATGCCTTTTGGGAGATTTTATAGTGGTCCCGGGTTTACCCCTTGTTGTATAGCGATCCGGACATGTGTCCGTGGATGTTGATAGTTGGGTATTGTCTTGTTTACATCCTTTCTTGCTTTGTAATTGAGTTATAGGATGTGTTGGGCAGGTTTGTTACAGGTTGGTTGAGCTTAGGAACCAAGTCTAGTTGCCCAGGTTTTGGCTGGTCCGCTCGAGCGGAGATGTTTACGCTCAAGCGGAGAGGTTGTTGTTGCTTGTACGCTCGAGCGGGGATTTTGGCGCTCGAGCGGAGAATGCACCCATCCAGTATTTCGTGCACCTGCAAAACTTCTGCAAGTGTGGTTTCTACGCTCGAGCGGGTTTGGTGCGCTCGAGCTGGTTGCGCTCGAGCGTGGATGTTGCGCTCGAGCGGACAGTGTGTTTTTGGTGAGAGTTCTAGGAGGGGGAGACCTGCGCTCGAGCGGGCTGGAATCTACGCTCGAGCGGACGAACTTTGTGTCTGTGTCTTGGCGCTCGAGCGGACAATGTTGCGCTCGAGCGAACCATGTTTTATGTGTCTTTACGCTCGAGCGGAGTGGCTTACGCTCGAGCGGACCTGTCGTATAACTGAGTGGGACTGGGCATTTTAAATCACTTTTTGACTTATCTTCTCTTTCCTACTTTACCAAAAACGCCATTTTCAGAGCTTCTCACTCAAAAACCTTAACTTCTCTCTAAGTATTGATCTAGCTAGGGTGTTTTGCTCACCTTTGGTTTTCACAAAAAGGGTGTTGATCGTCGAGGGCGTCTTTTTGATCCGAATAGTTTGGTGTTTGGAGCATTTTGGTTTTGGGTCCTTCTCCTTTGGAGCTCATCCTTTGAGGTAGGGATATCCTACTCCTCTTTATGAGTTTTGTCTTTAAATTTTAGCATTTTGATATGTTGGAAGTTGTTGTGTAATTTTGGAAAACTTTGGGCCATTGTGTAATTTTACAAAAGTTGGGGGTTTTCATCTATGATAAACCTAGAAGTATGTTTGGTAAAGAAACATGGAATTAATGTTGAAACATTAAGGAAGTTGAACCTAAAGGTTGTGATGTTAATTATGGAGAATGCCCTAATTACATTGATTAATTAATTTGGATAATTAATTGTATTGATTTGTGATGTATATAATGGTTGTTTATATGCATTGTGTTGTGTTGGAGGAGATAGGGGATGTACTCCACGGTTTAGGGGAAGATAGGGGATGGACCTCTAAACCGGATGTTGTTGGGAGGAGATAGGGGATGAACTCCGTAGATAGAGCTGGTATGCTTATCTAGAAGTGTATTGACAGAGCGTATATGCTTGTCTTTGGAAGTATTGATGAAGTGAAAAGTGTTGGCATGAGTGTTTGTCTCATGTGTGATGTTTGGCCAGGTTCTGAGCCAAGGTTATGAAATGGCAAGTAAAAGGAATGAAAATGGAAACAAAAGAAAATATAAACTTAAGTGTCTTGGAATTGTATTATATTATGAATGGATGTAAAAGTGTTGACCATCTATCAACTATTAATCTTTTAGTCATTGTTCATAATTGGTTTAGTATATTTCTACTGGGCTGTGGCTCACCCTATATGGGAACATCATTTTCAGGAACAGGTAGCATGCCACCTCCAAGGACTTAGTTGGGAGGCTAGTGGCGGACAGGCTTTTTGGTTGTCTTTCCTTTTGTTGTATTACATGTAAATTCAAGCCAAGGGCTTTATGTGTAAATGAGTTAGCACTCTACTTTTGTGTAACCAAGTGTTAACTTGGAAAGCTGCAAGCCCTTAGGGCATTTGCTTTTGTTGTTAACATGTGATACTTTTTGTAATAAAACTCTGGTGAATGGAAGGATGTGGACCTTTTATATATCATAGCATGTCTATATTGTTGGGATTAATGTTATTATTTTGAGGGCGTTACAGATTTGGTCAAAACTCTCTCATAATTAAACTTTAATGCATTAAAGACCAGCATAAACAAAATTCCTTGAAAATTTCAACACATCTATCTATCTATATTATACTAGTATATCACCCGTGCTATGCACGGATTGTGTTTATAATTATCTATATATGTGAATTGTGATTTTAAATTTTTTTTTTTTTAAATGTCTTCTTTTTTCCCTTTTTTATATTATATTAAAGTTTAATATTTTGATAATAATCATATGTGTTGGACTTTTCAAGGAATTAAATGTCTTTTTTTTATTATATTATATTAAAGTTTAATATTTTGATAATAATCATATGTGTTGGACTTTTTAAGAAATTTTTTTTATACTTTTTCTTAATACATTAAAGTGTTATTATAAGGGATAATAATCATATGTGTTGGGACTTTTCAATGAATTCATATATGTTGGATTTCAAAGAATTTTTTTTATGCTTGTTCTTAATGCATTAAAGTGTTATTATGAGGGTAAGACTCGGGAGTTGGGAGAAGTTAATAAATGCTAAGATTTTTTTTTTTTTTTTTAAATCAAAAAATCAAGAAATTTAGATTGGGAGATTGGAGCTCCCACAAGACTTGGGGTTAAAAACCTCCTTTTGCTTAATATATAGTATAGATTATCTATATCTATATCTACATCTATCTATATCTATATCTATATCTATACTATATATTAAGCAAAATGAGGTTTTTAACCCTAAGGCCTGTTGTAGTTTCAATATCCCAATCTGAATTTTTTAAATTTTTTATTTAAAAAAAAAAACTCAGCATTTATTAATTTGGTCAAAATTCCCTGATCAACATTTATTAACTTTTTTCAATCCACATGTCTTTCCACATGCCTGTATTTATTGATTTGATCAAAATCCCCTGATCAGCATTTAAAATCCCCTCATATAAATAATTATAGATACAATCTGTGTATAGTTACTGCAATACCCTTTCCAACTTCTCTCATACACTATAGTTAGTGATAAGATTATTAAATTATTTTTATAAAAAATCTTAAAAAACATAATTTACATATTAAAAAAAAATCTAAAACAAATATAAATATCTATAATTATCTCATGCATAGCACGAGTGATAGGCTAGTCTATACTATATATTAAGCAAATGGGGGTTTTTAACCCCAAGGCCTGTAGGAGCTCCAATCTCCTAATCCTAATTTTTTAATTTTTTGACTTAAAAAAAAAAACCTCAGTATTTATTGACTTCTCCCAACCCAACCTCAACATTTATTGACTTTTCCCAACCCACAATCCCTTTTGACTTCTCTCATAATTATTGCAATATCCTTTTCAATTTCTCCCATAAACTATGGTTACACACAAAAATAAAAAATAAAAAGATTAGAATTTAGCTATAGATCTCAAAAAGATATAACATCTAAATTTGAATTATGATTTAATAATATAATTATGTATTTTTTTTTATGTATATCTATCAAAATTTTAAATCACTTAATGGGACAAATTAATCAAATTTTCAAAATTATTGATTTTTAATTTACAAAATAGATTAAAAAAAACTATTGACTGATTTATTTATTTAATAACAAAAATATTTCATAATCTCTTTCTCCTAATCTCTCTCACAAATTTTCAAAAAAAAAATATTAAAACTTGCATTCATTTTCTCTTCCCCAAAAAATCAAATAGGAGCTCCAATCTCCTAATCCTAATTTTCTAATTTTTTGATTTAAAAAAAAAAACCTCAGTATTTATTGACTTCTCCCAACTCAACCTCAGCATTTATTGACTTTTCCCAACCCACAATCTCTTTTGACTTCTCTCATAATTATTGCAACACCCTTTTCAATTTCTCTCATATACTATGGTTACACACAAAAATTAAAAAAAAAATATAAGAATTTAGCTATAGATCTCAAAAAGATATAACATCTAAATTTGAATTGTGATTTAATAATATAATTATGTATTTTTTTTTTATGTATATCTATCAAAATTTTAAAGTACTTAATAGGACAAATTAATCAATTTCCCAAAATTATTGATTTTTAATTTACAAAATAGATTAAAAAAAACTATTGACTGATTTATTTATTTTATAATCTCTCCCTCCTAATCTCTCTCACAAATTTTCAAAAAAAAAATATTAAAACTTACATTCATTTTCTCTTCCCCAAAAAATCAGATAATATTTTCTATTAAAGTTGTAGATTTCTACCTATATTTTATATATTATATTATAACATAACAAAAAAAACTAAAAAACTAAAAAAAAATCTTTAAAGTTTATCTAAATAAACTTTAAATCAATAAAACTCACATGTCTATCACATATCTAACTCACATCATAACTTACTTAAATAATAATAACTAAAACAAATGGAAACCACAGATAAATTAAATTTAAAAAAAAAAGATACCGACAACTCCATCTTAAATAAATTGAAAAAAAAATACCCGAATAGAAACCACACAAAAATAAAAATAAAAATAAAAAGATATATCTATCTATCTATCTATATCTATACTATATATTAAGCAAAAGGGGGGTTTTTAACCCCCAAGACCTATGGAAGCTTCAATATCCCAATCTGAATTTTTAAAATTTTTTATTAAAAAAAAAAAACCTCAGCATTTATTGATTTGGTCAAAATCCCCTGATTAGCATTTATTAACTTTTTTCAATCCATATATCTTTCCACATGCTTGCAATTATTGATTTGGTGAAAATCCCCTTATACAAATAATTATAGATACAATTCGTGTATAGTTACTGCAGTATCCTTTTCAACTTCCCCCATACACTATGGTTAGTGATAAGAAAAAAATCTTAAAAAACATAATTTATATATTAAAAAAAATCTAAAACAAATATAAATATCTATAATTATCTCGTGCATAGCACGGGTGATAGGCTAGTCTATACTATATATTAAGCAAAAGGGGGTTTTTAACCCCAAGTCTTGTGGGAGCTCCAATCTCCCAATCTAAATTTTTTGAATTTTTTATTGAAAAAAAAAAAACTTAACATTTATTAATTTCTCCCAACCCCAAGTCTTACCCTCATAATAACACTTTAATGCATTAAGAACAAGCATAAAAAAAAATTCTTGAAAAGTCCAACACATATGATTATTATCAAAATATTAAATTTTAGTATAATACAATAAAAAAAAAGAAGACAATTAATTCCTTGAAAAATCCAACACATCTATCTATCTATCTATCTATACTTCTATACTATATATTAAGCAAAAGGGGTTTTTAATCCAAAGGCCTGTGGGAGCTCCAATCTCCTAATCCTAATTTTCTAATTTTTGATTTAAAAAAAAAATATCAGCATTTATTGACTTTTCCTAACCCACAATCCCTTTTGACTTCTCTCATAATTACTGCAATACCCCTTTCAATTTCTCCCATAAACTATGGTTACACAACAAAATAAAAAATAAAAAAGATAAGGATTTAGCTATAGATCTCAAAAAGATACAACATCTAAATTTAAATTATGATTTAATAATATAATTATGTATTTTTTTTATGTATATCTATCAAAATTTTAAATCACTTAATGGGACAAATTAATCAATTTTTCAAAATTATTGATTTTTAATTTACAAAATAGATTAAAAAAAACTATTGACTGATTTATTTATTTAATAACAAAAATATTTCATAATCTCTCTCTCCTAATCTCTCTCACAAATTTTCAAAGTAAAATATTAAAGCTTGTGTTCATTTTCTCTTCCCCAAAAAATTAGATAATATTTTATATTAAAGTTGTAGATATCTACCTATATTTTATATATTATATTATAACATAACAAAAAAAAACTATAAAACAAAAAAAAAAATCTTTAAAGTTTATCTAAATAAACTTTAAATCAATAAAACTCACATGTCTATCACATATCTAACTTACATTATAACTTACCTAAATAATAATAATTAAAAACAAATAGAAATCACAGATAAATTAAATTTTAAAAAAAAAAGATACCCACAACTCCATCTTAAATAAATTGAAAAAAAAAATACCCGAATAGAAACCGCACAAAAATAAAAATAAAAATAAAAAGATCTATCTATCTATCTATCTATATCTATACTATATATTAAGCAAAAGGGGGTTTTTAACCCCCAAGGCCGATGGAAGCTTTAATATCCCAATCTGAATTTTTAAAATTTTTTATTTATATAAAAAAAAAAAAAACTCAGCATTTATTGATTTGGTCAAAATCCCCTGATCAGCATTTATTAATTTTTTTCAATCCACATATCTTTCTACATGCCTGCAATTATTGATTTGGTCAAAATGCCCTAATTAGCATTTAAAATCCTCTTATACAAATAATTATAGATACAATTCGTGTATAGTTACTAAAGTAGCCTTTTCAACTTTCCCCATACACTATGGTTAGTGATAAGAAAAAAAATCTTAAAAAACATAATTTATATATTAAAAAAAATCTAAAACAAATATAAATATCTATAATTATCCCGTACATAGCACGCGTGATAGGCTAGTACTATATATTAAGCAAAAGGGGGTTTTTAACCCCAAAGCCTGTGGGAGCTCCAATCTCTTAATCCTAATTTTCTAATTTTTTGATTTAAAAAAAAAAAAAAAACCTTAGAATTTATTGACTTTTCCCAACCCACAATCCCTTTTGACTTCTCTCATAATTATTGCAACATCCTTTTCAATTTCTCCCATAAACTATGGTTACACACAAAAATAAAAAATAAAAAAGATAAGAATTTAGTTATAGATCTCAAAAAGATATAACATCGAAATTTGAATTATGATTTAATAATATAATTATGTATTTTTTTTTATGTATATCTATCAAAATTTTAAATCACTTAATGGGACAAATTAATTAATTTTCCAAAATTATTGATTTTTAATTTACAAAATAGATTAAAAAAAAACTATTGACTGATTTATTTATTTAATAACAAAAATATTTCATAATCTCTCTCACAAATTTTTAAAAAAAAATATTAAAACTTGCATTCATTTTCTCTTCCCCAAAAAATCAGACAGCAGCTCCAATCTCCTAATCTTAATTTTCTAATTTTTTGATTTAAAAAAAAAAACTCAGCATTTATTGACTTCTCCCAACCCAACCTCAACATTTATTGACTTTTCCCAACCCACCATCCCTTTTGACTTCTCTCATAATTATTGCAACACACTTTTCAATTTCTCCCATACACTATGGTTAAACACAAAAATAAAAAAAAAAAAAGATAAAAATTTAGCTATAGATCTCAAAAAGATATAACATCTAAATTTGAATTGTGATTTAATAATATAATTATGTATTTTTTTTATGTATATCTATCAAAAATTTAAATTACTTAATGGGACAAATTAATCAAATTTTCAAAATTATTGATTTTTAATTTACAAAATAGATTAAAAAAACTATTGACTGATTTATTTATTTAGTAACAAAAATATTTCATAATCTCTCCCTCCCAATCTCTCTCACAAATTTTCAAAAAAAAATATTAAAACTTGCATTCATTTTCTCTTCCCCAAAAAATCAGATAATATTTTCTATTAAACTTGTAGATATCTACCTATATTTTATATATTATATTATATTATAACATAACAAAAAAAACTAAAAAACTAAAAAAAAATCTTTAAAGTTTATCTAAATAAACTTTAAATCAATAAAACTCACATGTCTATCACATATCTAACTCACATCATAACTTACCTAAATAATAATAATTAAAAACAAATGAAAACCACAGATAAATTAAATTTAAAAAAACAAGATACTCACAACTCCATCTTAAATAAATTGAAAAAAAACATATCCGAATAAAAACCACAAAAAAATAAAAATAAAAATAAAAATAAAAATAAAAAGATATATCTATCTATCTATCTATATCTATACTATATATTAAGCAAAAGGGAGTTTTTAACCCCCAAGGCCTATGAAAGTTTCAATATCCCAATCTGAATTTTTAAAATTTTTTATTTAAAAAAAAAAAACTCAACATTTATTGATTTGGATAAAATCCACTGATTAGCATTTATTAACTTTTTTCAATTCACATATCTTTCCACATGCCTGCAATTATTGATTTGGTCAAAATCCCCTGATCAGCATTTAAAATCCCCTTATACAAATAATTATAGATACAATTCGTATATAATTACTGCAGTACCCTTTTCAACTTTCTCCATATACTATGGTTAGTGATAAGAAAAAAATCTTAAAAAACATAATTTATATATTAAAAAAATCTAAAATAAATATAAATATCTATAATTGTCCCGTGCATAACACGGGTGATAGGCTAGTACTATATATTAAGCAAAATGGGGTTTTTAACCCCAAAGCCTGTGGAAGCTCCAATCTCCTAATCCTAATTTTCTAATTTTTTGATTTAATAAAAAAAAAAAAAAACTTCAGCATTTATTCACTTCTCCCAATCCAATCTCAGCATTTATTGACTTTTTCCAACACACAATTCCTTTTGATTTCTCTCATAACTAGCCTATCACCCGTGCTATGCGCGGGATAATTATAAATATTTATATTTTTTTTAATATATAAATTATGTCTTTTAAGATTTTTTATAAAAATAATTTAGCAATCTTATTACTAATCATAGTGTACAGGAGAAATTTAAAAGACTACTGCAGTAACTATGCACGGACTGTATTTATAATTATTTGTATGAAGGGATTTTAAATACTAATCAGGGATTTTAACCAAATCAATAAATGCAAGCATGTGGATTTGAAAAAGTTAATAAATGTTGATTAGGGGATTTTGACCAAATCAATCAATGTTGAGGTTTTTTTTTTTCTTAAAATCAAAAATTTAGAAAATTAAGATTGAGAGATTGGAGCTCTCACAGAGCTTGGGGTTTAGACACCCCCTTTTCCTTAATATATTTACAATTATCTATATATGTGAACTAGCATGTCACCCATGCTATGCACGAGATAATTATAGATATTTATATTTATTTTAGATTTTTTTTAATATATAAATTATGTTTTTAAAGATTTTTTATAAAAATAATTTAACAATTTTATCACTAACCATAATGTATGAGAGAAATTGAAAAGGGTACTGCAGTAATTATACACGGATTATATCTATAATTATTTGTATGAGAGGATTTTAAATGCTAATTAGGGGATTGTATTAATAAATGCAGACATGTGGAAAGACATGTGGATTGAAAAAAGTTAATAAAAGTTAATCAGGGGATTTTAACCAAATCAATAAATACTGAATTTTTTTTTTTTTAAAAAAATTAAAAAATTCAGATTGGAATATTGAAACTCCCACAGGCCTTGAGGGTTAAAAACCCCCTCTTGCTTAATATATAGTATAAATATAGATAGTATAGCGGTCCCGGGTTTACCCCTTGTTGTACAGTGATCCGGACATGTGTCCGTAGATGTTGGTAGTTGAGTATTGTCTTGTTTACATCCTTTCCTACTTTGTATTTGAGTTATAGGATGTATTGGGCAGGTTTGTTACAGGTTGGTTGTGTTTGGAAACCAAGTGTTGCTGCCCAGAATTTTGGCTGGTCGCTCGAGCGAGGGTTTGGTCGCTCGAGCGAGGGTTGGTTTTTGTGTCTGGTGGCTCGAGCCAGAGTGGCTTCGCTCGAGCGAGCGACTGCGTCTGGCTCAGACCTGAAGGTTGCATTTCTTGGCTCGAGCGAGCTTTTCTTCGCTCGAGCGATCTGGTTCGTTCTTCGCTCGAGCGAGCGTCGTTCTTCGCTCGAGCGAGCGTCGTATTGCAAATCGGAAAATTTGCACTGTTGGCTCGAGCGAGCGTGTCTTCGCTCGAGCGAGACCAGTTTTTGTGTCTGGTCGCTCGAGCGACGGGGTCTTCGCTCGAGCGAGCCTGTTTATATCAGCAAGGCAGCATCGAACTAAACATCACTTTTTCTACACTTTATCTTTTTCAAACCCTTGTTTTGGGAGCTTCTCTCTCTATACTTGCACTCTCTCTAAGAATTGATCTACCTAGGGTGATTTCCTACCCTAAGGCCTTTGTTAAAAAGCTAGAGGGTGGCTTGGGCTTCGTTTTAATCGGAACAAATTTGGTTTTGGAGCAAGTTGGGTGTTGGGCATCATCTCCTTTTGAGCTCAATCTTTGAGGTAGGGATATCCTACTCCTCTTTATGAGTTTTGTCTTTCAATTTTAGCATTTTGATATGTTGGAAGTTGTTGTGTAATTTTGGGAAACTTTGGGCCATTGTGTAATTTTACAAAAGTTGGGGGTTTTCATCTATGATAAACCTAGAAGCATGTTTGGTATAGAAACATGGAATTAATGTTGAAACATTAGTGGAATTGGAACCTAAGGGTTGTGATGTTAATTATGGAGGATGTCCTAATTACATTGATTAATTAATTTGGATAATTAATTGTATTGATTTGTGATGTATATAATTGTTGTTTATATGCATTGTGTTGTGTTGGAGGAGATAGAGGATGTACTCCACGGTTTAGGGGAAGATAGGGGATGAACCTCTAAACCGGATGTTGTTGGGAGGAGATAGGGGATGAACTCCGTAGATAGAGCGGGTATGCTTATCTAGAAGTGTTGACAGAGCGGATATGCTTGTCGTTGGAAGCATTGATGAAGTGAAAAGTGTGGGCATGAGTGTTTGTCTCATGTGTGATGTTTGGCCAGGTTCTGAGCCAAGGTTATGAAATGGCAAGTAAAAGAAATGAAATGGAAAGGAAAGGAAATATAGACTTAAGTGTCTTGGAATTGTGTTTTGTTATGAACGAATGTAAAAGTGTTGGCCATCTATCAACTGTTAATCTTGTAGTCAATGTTCATAATTGGTTTAGTATATTTCTACTGGGCTGTGGCTCACCCTATATGGGAACATCATTTTCAGGTACAGGAAGTATGCCACCTCCAAGGACTTAGCTTGGAAGGCTAGTGGCGGACAGGCTTTTTGGTTGTCTTTCCTTTTGTTGTATTACATGTAAATTTAAGCCAAGGGCTTTACGTGTAAACGAGTTAGTACTCTACTTTTGTGTAACCAAGTGTTAACTTGGAAAGCTGTAAGCCCTTAGGGCATTTGCTTTTGTTGTTGTTAACATGTAATACTCTTGTAATAAGACTCTGGTGAATGGAAAGATGTGAACTTTTTATATATCATAACATGTCTATATTGTTGGGATTTATGTTATTATTTTGAGGGCGTTACAGATAGATAGATATAGATATAAATAATATAATATAGATAGATAGATGTGTTGAAATTTTCAAGGAATTTTGTTTATGCTGGTCTTTAATGCATTAAAGTTTAATTAAGAGGAGGTTTTGACCAAATCTCCCAAAAAGCATGGGGATTGGGAGAAATTAATAAATACTAAGTTTTTTTTTTTTTTAAATCTAAAAATTAGAAAATTAGGATTGGGATATTAGAGCTCCCACAAGCCTTGGCGGTTACAAACCCCCCTTTTACTTAATATATAGTATAGATTGCGATTTTTAAGTGTCTTTTTTTTTTTTTTATATATTTCAATGTCTTCTTTTTTTTTTTATATTATATTAAAATTTAATATTTTGATAACAATCATATGTGTTGGACTTTTCAAGGAATTAAATGCCTTCTTTTTTTATTATATTTTATTAAAGTTTAATATTTTGATAATAATCATATGTGTTGGACTTTTCAAGAAATTTTTTTAATGCTTGTTCTTAATGCATTAAAGTGTTATTATGAGAGATAATAATCATATGTGTTGGGACTTTTCAAGGAATTCATATGTGTTGGATTTCAAAGAATTTTTTTTATGTTTGTTCTTAATGCATTAAAGTGTTATTATGAGAGTAAGAGTTGGGGGTTGGGAGAAGTTAATAAATGTTAAGGTTTTTTTTTTTTTTTTTAAATCAAAAAATTAAGAAATTTAGATTGGGAGATTGGAGCTTCCACAAGGCTTGGGGTTAAAAACCCCCCTTTTGCTTAATATATAGTATAGATAGATTATTGCAACACCCTTTTCAATTTCTCCCATAAATTATGGTTACACACAAAAATAAAAAATAAAAAATAGAAGAATTTAGCTATAGATCTCAAAAAGACATAAGATCTAAATTTAAATTATGATTTAATAATATAATTATATATATATTTTTTATGTATATCTATCAAAATTTTAAATCACTTAATAGGACAAATTAATCAAAATTTCAAAATTCTTGATTTTTAATTTACAAAATAGATTAAAAAAACTATTGACTGATTTATTTATTTAATAACAAAAATATTTCATAATCTCTCTCTCCTAATCTCTCTCACAAATTTTCAAAAAAAAATATTAAAACTTGCATTCATTTTCTCTTCCCAAAAAATCAGATAGGAGCTCCAATCTCCTAATCCTAATTTTCTAATTTTTTTTATTTAAAAAAAAAAAACTCAGCATTTATTGACTTCTCCTAACCCAGCCTCAGCATTTATTGACTTTTCCCAACCCACAATCCCTTTTGACTTCTCTCATAATTATTGCAACACCTTTTTCAATTTCTCCCATACACTATGGTTACACACAAAAATTAAAAAAAAAAATAATAAGAATTTAGTTATAGATCTCAAAAAAATATAACATATAAATTTGAATTGTGATTTAATAATATAATTATGTATTTTTTTTTTTATGTATATCTATCAAAATTTTAAATCACTTAATGGGACAAATTAATCAATTTTCCAAAATTTTGATTTTTAATTTACAAAATAGATTAAAAAAACTATTGACTGATTTATTTATTTAATAACAAAAATATTTCATAGTCTCTCTCTCTCAATCTCTCTCACAAATTTTCAAAAAAAAAAATATTAAAACTTGCATTCATTTTCTCTTCTCCAAAAGATCAGATAATATTTTCTATTAAAGTTGTAGATATCTACCTATATTTTATATATTATATTATAACATAACAAAAAAAACTAAAAAACTAAAAAAAAATCTTTAAAGTTTATCTAAATAAACTTTAAATCAATAAAACTCACATGTCTATCACATATTTAACTTACATCATAACTTACCTAAATAATAATAATTAAAAACAAATGAAAACCACAAATAAATTAAATTTAAAAAAAAAAGATACCCACAACTCCATCTTAAATAAATTGGAAAAAAAAAATACCCGAATAGAAACCACAAAAAAAATAAATAAATAAATAAAAAGATATATCTATCTATCTATCTATATCTATACTATATATTAAGCAAGAGAGGGTTTTTAACCCCCAAGGCCTATGGAAGCTTTAATATCCCAATCTGAATTTTTAAAATTTTTTATTTAAAAAAAAAAAAAACTCAGCATTTATTGATTTGATCAAAATCCCCTGATCAGCATTTATTAACTTTTTTCAATCTACATACTTTCCACATGCCTGCAATTATTGATTTGGTCAAAATCCCCTGATTAGCATTTAAAATCCCTTATACAAATAATTATAGATATAATTCGTGTATAGTTACTGCAGTACCCTTTTCAACTTCTCCCATACACTATGGTTAGTGATAAGAAAAAAATCTTAAAATATATAATTTATATATTAAAAAAAATCTAAAACAAATATAAATATCTATAATTATCTCGTGCATAGCACGGGTGATAGGCTAGTACTATATATTAAGCAAAAGGGGGTTTTTAACCCCAAGGCCTGTGGAAGCTCCAATCTCTTAATCCTAATTTTCTAATTTTTTTATTTAAAAAAAAAAAACTTCAGCATTTATTGACTTCTCCCAACCCAACCTCAGCATTTATTGATTTCTCCCAACCCACAATCTCTTTTGACTTCTCTCATAATTATTGCAATACCCTTTTCAATTTCTTCCATACACTATGGTTACACACAAAAATAAAAAAAACATAAGAATTTAGCTATAGATCTCAAAAAGATATAACATCTAAATTTGAATTATGATTTAATAATATAATTATGTATTTTTTTTTATGTATATCTATCAAAATTTTAATCACTTAATGGGACAAATTAATCAATTTTTCAAAATTATTGATTTTTAATTTACAAAATAAATTAAAAAAAAACTATTGACTGATTTATTTATTTAATAACAAAAATATTTCATAATCTCTCCCTCCTAATCTCTCTCACAAATTTTCAAAAAAAAATATTAAAACTTGCATTCCTTTTCTCTTCCCCAAAAAATCAGATAATATTTTTTATTAAAGTTGTAGATATCTACATATATTTTATATATTATATTATAACATAAAAAAGAAAAACTAAAAAACTACAAAAACAATCTTTAAAGTTTATATAAATAAACTTTAAATCAATAAAACTCACATGTCTATCACATATTTAACTCATATCATAACTTACCTAAATAATAATAATTAAAAACAAATGGAAACCACACAAAAAAAAAAAGATACCCACAACTCTTAAGCAAAAGGGAGTTTTTAACCCCAAGGCCTGTGGGAGCTCCAATCTCTTAATCCTAATTTTCTAATTTTTTTATTTAAAAAAAAAAAAAAAACCTCAGCATTTATTGACTTCTCCCAACCCAACCTCAGCATTTATTGATTTCTCCCAACCCACAATCCCTTTTGACTTATCTCATAATTATTGCAATACCCTTTTCAATTTCTTCCATACACTATGGTTACACACAAAAATAAAAATAAAAAAAAGATAAGAATTTAGCTATAGATCTCAAAAAGATATAACATCTAAATTTGAATTATGATTTAATAATATAATTATGTATTTTTTTTTTATGTATATCTATCAAAATTTTAATCACTTAATGGGACAAATTAATCAATTTTTCAAAATTATTGATTTTTAATTTACAAAATAGATTAAAAAAACTATTGACTGATTTATTTATTTAATAACAAAAATATTTCATAATCTCTCCCTTCTAATCTCTCTCACAAATTTTCAAAAAAATTATTAAAACTTGCATTCTTTTTCTCTTCCCCAAAAAATCAGATAATATTTTTATTAAAGTTATAGATATCTACCTATATTTTATATATTATATTATAACATAACAAAAAAAACTAAAAAACTAAAAAACACAATCTTTAAAGTTTATATAAATAAGCTTTAAATCAATAAAACTCACATGTCTATCACATATCTAACTCACATCATAACTTACCTAAATAATAATAATTAAAAACAAATGGAAACCACACAAAAAAAAAGATACCCACAACTCCATCTTAAATAAATTGAAAAAAAAAATACCCGAATAGAAACCACACAAAAATAAAAATAAAAATAAAAAGATATATCTATCTATCTATCTATACTATATATTAAGCAAAATGGGATTTTTAACCACAAGCCTTGTGAGAGCTCTAATCTCCCAATCTAAATTTCTTGATTTTTTGATTTAAAAAAAAAATTCTTAGCATTTATTAACGTCTCCCAACTCCCAAGTCCTACCCTCATAGTAATACTTTAATGTATTAAGAACAAGCATGAAAAAAATTCTTTAAAATCCAACACATATAAATTCATTGAAAAGTCCCAACACATATGATTATTATCCCTCATAATAACACTTTAATGCATTAAGAACAAGTATAAAAAAAATTTCTTGAAAAGTTCAACACATCTATCTATATCTATATTATATATTAAGCAATGGAGATTTTTAACCCCAAGGCCTGTGGGAGCTTCAATATCCCAATATGAATTTTCTAAATTTTTTATTAAAAAAAAAAAAAACTCAACGTTTATTGATTTGGTCAAAATTTCCTTCTCAGCATTTATTTACTTTTTTCAATCCACATGTCTGCATTTATTGATTTGGTCAAAATCTCCTGATCAACATTTAAAATCCCCTCATACAAATAATTATAGATACAATCTGTGTATAGTTACTGCAGTATCCTTTTCAACTTCTCGCATATACTATGGTTAGTGATAAGATTGTTAAATTATTTTTATAAAAAATCTTAAAAAACATAATTTATATATTAAAAAAAATCTAAAATAGATATAATTATTTATAATTATCCCGTGCATAGCACGGGTGATAGGCTAGTCTATACTATATATTAAGCAAAAGGGGATTTTTAACCCCAAGTCTTGTGGAAGCTCCAATCTCCCAATCTAAATTTCTTGATTTTTTGATTTAAAAAAAAAAAACCTTAGCATTTATTAACTTCTCCCAACCCCCAAGTCTTACCTTCATAATAACACTTTAATGCATTAAGAACAAGCATAAAAAAAATTCTTTGAAATCCAACACATATGATTTCCTTGAAAAGTCCCAACACATATGATTATTATCCCTCATAATAACACTTTAATGCATTAAGAACAAGCATAAAAAAAATTTCTTGAAAAGTCCAACACATATAATTATTATCAAAATATTAAACTTTAATATAATATAATAAAAAAAAGACATTTAATTCCTTGAAAAGTCTAACACATATGATTATTATCAAAATATTAAACTTTAATATAATATAAAAAAGAAAAAAAAGAAGACATTTAAAAATGGCAATTCACATATATAGATAATTGTAAACACAATCCGTGCATAGCACGGGTGATATGCTAGTACTATATATTAAGCAAAATGGAGTTTTTAATCCCAAGCCTTGTGGGAGCTCCAATCTCCCAATCTAAATTTCTTGATTTTTTGATTTTAAAAAAAAAAAATCTTAGCATTTATTAACTTCTTTCAACTCCCAAGTCTTACCCTCATAATAACACTTTAATGCATTAAGAAAAAGCATAAAAAAAATTCTTTGAAATCCAACGCATGAATTCCTTGAAAAGTCCCAACACATATGATTATTATCTCTCATAATATCAATTTAATGCATTAAGAACAAGTATAAAAAAAAATTATTGAAAAGTCCAACACATATGATTATTATCAAACTATTAAACTTTAATATAATATAATAATAATAAAAAAGACATTTAATTCATTGAAAAGTCCAACACATATTATTATTATCAAAATATTAAACTTTAATATAATAGAAAAAAGGAAAAAAAGATGACATTTAAAAATTAAAAAAAAAATATTTAAAAATTACAATTCACATAGAGCTTCAATCTCCCAACTTTAATTTTCTAAATTTTTTATTTAAAAAAAAAATCTCAGCATTTATTAAATTTTTTTCAATCCACATGTGTTTCTACATGCCTGCATTTATTGATTTGGTCAAAATTCTTAATCAGCATTTAAAATCTCCTCATACAAATAATTATAGATACAACCTGTGCATAGTTACTGCAGTAGCCTTTTCAATTTCTCATATACACCATGGTTAGTGATAAGATTGTTAAATTATTTTTATAAAAAATGTTAAAAATCGTAATTTATATATTAAAAAAAATTTAAAACAAATATAAATATCTATATGTATCCCGTACATAGCACGGGTGATAGGCTAGTATGATTATTATCAAAATATTAAACTTTAATATAATATAAAAAAGGAAAAAAAGAAGACATTTTTTTTTAATTTTAAAAAAGACATTTAAAAATCGCAATTCATATATATAGATAACTAGTATATCACCCGTGCTACGCACGAATTGTGTTTATAATTATCTATATATGTGAATTGTGATTTTAAATTTTTTTTTTTTAAATGTCTTCTTTTTTTCCTTTTTTATATTATATTAAAATTTAATATTTTAATAATAATCATATGTGTTGGACTATTCAAGGAATTAAATGTCTTTTTTTTTATTATATTATTTTAAAGTTTAATATTTTGATAATAATCATATGTGTTGGATTTTTCAAGAAATTTTGTTTATGCTTGTTCTTAATGTATTAAAGTGTTATTATGAGGGATAATAATCATATGTGTTGGGACTTTTCAAGGAATTCAGATGTGTTGGATTTCAAAGAATTTTTTTTATGCTTGTTCTTAATGCATTAAAGTGTTATTATGAGGATAAGACTTGGGAGTTGGGAGAAGTTAATAAATGCTAAGATTTTTTTTTTTTAATCAAAAAATCAGGAAATTTAGATTGAGAGATTGGTAATTATCTATATATGTGAATTGTGATTTTAAAATTTTTTTTTTAAATGTCTTCTTTTTTCCCTTTTTTATATTATATTAAAGTTTAATATTTTAATAATAATCATATGTGTTGGACTTTTCAAAGAATTAAATGTCTTTTTTTTATTATATTATATTAAAGTTTAATATTTTGATAATAATCATATATGTTGGATTTTTCAAGAAATTTTGTTTATGCTTGTTCTTAATGTATTAAAGTATTATTATGAGGGATAATAATCATATGTGTTGGGACTTTTCAAGGAATTCATATGTGTTGGATTTCAAAGAATTTTTTTTATGCTTGTTCTTAATGCATTAAAGTGTTATTATGAGGGTAAGACTTGGGAGTTTGGAGAAATTAATAAATGCTAAGATTTTTTTTTTAAAATAAAAAAATAAGGAAATTTAGATTGGGAAATTGAAGCTTCCACAAGACTTGGGGTTTTTTGCTTAATATATAGTATAGATAGATATAGATCACATTTTTTCTTTTTGTGAGGGTTTATATTTATCTAACTTTAATCATATTAAAAAATCAAAAATAAAATTAAAATAGTAAATAAAAAGATTTTACATTAAACAAAAATCATTGAACTAATTTTTGATTAATTACAATATTAAAACAGTAAACAAAAGAAAAAGTTAAGAAGGAGAAATTATAATCACATTTTTCTTTTTGTGAGGGTTTATATTTATCTAACTTTAATCATATTTAAAAATTAAAAATAAAATTAAAATAGTAAACAAAAAGATTAAATAACATTAAAAATTAGTTAATCACATTTTTTTTAACTATTAAACTAACTACAATCACATTAAAAAAAAGAATCATTCAACTAATTAGAATCACATTTTTCTTTTTGTGAGAGTTTATATTTATCTAACTTTAATCATATTAAAAAATTAAAAATAAAATTAAAATAGTAAATAAAAAGATTAAATAACATTAAAAATTAGTTAATCACATTTTGTTAACTATTAAACTAACTACAATCACATTAAAAAAAAAGAATCATTCAACTAATTATAATCACATTTTTTCTTTTTGTGAGGGTTTATATTTATCTAACTTTAATCATATTAAAAAATCAAAAATAAAATTAAAATAGTAAATAAAAAGATTTTACATTAAAAAAAAATCATTGAACTAATTTTTGATTAATTACAATATTAAAACAGTAAACAAAAGAAAAAGTTAAGAAGGAGAAATTATAATCACATTTTTCTTTTTGTGAGGGTTTATATTTATCTAACTTTAATCATATTAAAAAATTAAAAATAAAATTAAAATACTAAACAAAAAGATTAAATAACATTAAAAATCAGTTAATCACATTTTTTTAACTATTAAACTAACTACAATCACATTAAAAAAGAATCATTCAACTAATTACAATCACATTTTTATTTTTGTGAGAGTTTATATTTATCTAACTTTAATCATATTAAAAAATTGAAAAATTAAAAATAAAATTAAAATAGTAAATAAAAAGATTAAATAACATTAAAAATTAGTTAATCACATTTTTTTAACTATTAAACTAACTACAATCACATTAAAAAAAAGAATCATTCAACTAATTATAATCATATTTTTCTTTTTGTGAGAGTTTATCATATTAAAAAATTAAAAATAAAATTAAAACTGTAAATAAAAAGATTAAATACAATTAAAAATTAGTTAATCACATTTTTTAAACTATTAAACTAACTACAATCACATTAAAAAAAAGAATCATTCAACTAATTATAATCACATTTTTTTCTTTTTGTGAGAGTTTATATTTATCTAACTTTAATGATATTAAAACATTATTTATCTAACTTTAATCATATTAAAAAATTAAATAAAAAGATTAAATAACATTAAAAATTAGTTAATCACATTTTTTTAACTACTAAACTAACTACAATCACATTAAAAAAAAGAATCATTCAACTAATTATAATAACATATTTCTTTTTGTGAGAGTTTATATTTATCCAACTTTAATCATATTAAAAAATTAAAAATAAAATTAAAATAATAAATAAAAAGATTCAAAAATAAAATCAAAAAAACCATTGAACAATATTAAAACAGTAAACAAAAGATAAAGTTAAGAAGGAGAAATTATAATCACATCTTTCTTTTTGTGAGGGTTTATAAAAAGATTAAATAACATTAAAAGTTAAGGAGAAAACAAAAATAACACTTACTGTTAGCATACGTAGTCACTGAAGTTAGAAGTGTAGAAGTGAGAACTAAAGAAGGAGAAAGCAAAAAGGAAAATCACTGTTAATATTAAAACAGTAAACAAAAGGAAAAGTTAAGAAGGAAAAAACAAAAATAACACTTACTGTTTGCATACGTAGTCACTGAAATTGAAAGTATGAAAGTGAGAACTCAAGAAGGAGAAAGCAAAAAGGAAAATCACTGTTTACAATAGGTATGGGAAAAGTTAAGAAAAATATGTGTATTGGAGAAGTTATAAAGGTTTGAAAAAATTAAGAGGGAAAAAAATTAAGAGCCATTTACACAATAGTTACATGGGTCTCTTGGGGATGCAAAAAAATTTATATCTATTTCTAACCCATAAATTTTTGTAGAGTTCCAATATAATATTGGGGTTGCTTGGTAATTGATTCAAAGATTATAAATATGGCTCTTACACTATTGATAAATATGGCTCTTAATTTACACGCCACCACCCAAGAGACCCATGCAATCATGGTGTCAATGGCTCCACCACCCAAGAGACTCATGCAATCATGGTGTCAATCGCTCTTAATTTTATTCGCTTTTAATTTTTTTGTTTTGTTTTTTGAAAAAAAAAAAACACTTATTAAATTCTTTCAATATAATTTTTTTCTCTCTTAATTTTTTTGTTTTTTTTTTTTTGAATGTAATCATGGTGTCAATGGCGCTCTTAATTTTTTTCTCTCTTAATTTTTTTGTTTTGTTTTTTGAAAAAAAAAAAAACACTTATTAAATTCTTTCAATATAATTTTTTTCTCTCTTAATTTTTTTGTTTTTTTTTTTTGAAAAAAAAAATAACACTTATTAAATTCTTTCAATATAATTACACTATTGATAAATGAAGGAGATAGAGGGTGGGGAAATAAAACAATAAATGAAATGAGAGAGAGAGAGAGAGAGAGAGAGAGAGGAGTTGTGGCTCTTAATTTACACGCCACCACTTTTGCTTCCCCAAGAGACCCATGTAATCATGGTGTCACTGTAATTATTATAATCTTTGAACTAATCACCAAGTCAATTTTTTTAAAAAAATAAAAATAAAAAATCAGGAAATTAGGATTGGCATATTGGAGCTTCCACAGGCTTTGGGGGTTAAAACACCCTTTTGCTTAATATATAGTATAGATTGTAAATATATTAAGGAAAATGGGGTTTCTAAACCCCAAGCGTTGTGGGAGCTCCAATCGCTCAATCTTAATTTTCTAAATTTTTGATTTAAAAAAAAAAATCAACATTTATTGATTTTGTCAAAATCCCCTGATCAGCATTTATTAACTTTTTTCAATCCACATGCCTGCATTTATTGATTTGGTCAAAATCCCTAATTAGCATTTAAAATACCCTCATACAAATAATTATAGATACAGCCCGTGTATAGTTACTGTAGTAGCCTTTTTAATTTCTCCTATACACTATGATTAGTGATAAGATTGTTAAATTATTTTTATAAAAAATCTTAAAATACATAATTTATATATTAAAAAAATTAAAACAAATATAAATATGTATAATTATCCCGTGCATAGCACAGGTAATAGGCTAATTTATACTATATATTAAGCAAAATGAAGTTTTTAACCCGAAGCCTTGTGGGAGCTCCAATCTCCGAATCTAAATTTCGTAATTTTTGATTTTAAAAAAAAAAAATCGTAGTATTTATTAACTTCTCCCAACTCCCAAGTCTTACCCTCATAATAACACTTTAATGCATTAAGAACAAGTATAAAAAAAATTCTTTGAAATCCAACACATGAATTCCTTGAAAAGTCCCAACACATATGATTATTATCCCTCATAATAACACTTTAATGCATTAAGAACAAGCATAAAAAAAAATTTTGAAAAGTCCAACACATATGATTATTATCAAAATATTAAAGTTTAATATAATATAATAAAAAAAAAGACATTTAATTCATTGAAAAGTCCAACACATATGATTATTATCAAAATATTAAACTTTAATATAATATAAAAAAGGAAAAAAAGAAGACATTTAAAAAAAAAAATTTAAAAATCACAATTCACATATATAGATAATTGTCAACACAATCCGTGCATAGCACGGGTGATATGCTAGTACTATATATTAAGCAAAAGGGGGTTTTTAACCCCAAGCCTTATGGGAACTCCAATCTCTCAATCTAAATTTTTTGATTTTTTGATTTAAAAAAAAAAAAACCTTAGCATTTATTAACTTCTCCCAACCCCCAAGTCTTACCCTCATAATAACACTTTAATGCATTAAGAGAAAGCATAAAAAAAATTCTTTGAAATCCAACACATATGAATTCCTTGAAAAGTCTCAACACATATGATTATTATCCCTCATAATAATACTTTAATGCATTAAGAACAAGCATAAAAAAAATTTCTTGAAAAATCCAACACATATGATTATTATCAAAATATTAAACTTCAATATAATATAATAAAAAAAAAAGAAATTTATTTTCTTGAAAAGTCTAACACATATGATTATTATTAAAATATTAAACTTTAATATAATATAAAAAAAAAAGAAAAAAAGAAGACATTTAAAAAAAAAATTATTTAAAAATCGCAATTCACATATATAGATAATTATAAACACAATTCGTGCATAGCACGGGTGATATGCTAGTTAAATATTATTTAAATGAACACTTTGTTGTAAAATAAACAGTCTTATTGCAACTACATCATTTTATATACAATTTATATATGTATTTTTTATTTGTGAGTCATTACTCAAAGCAAATTAGGTTGCCAACCCTCCATATGTAAGTCTTGGATCGTGTTGTGTATCTTGAATCATGATGGCTCCTTTTGTCTAATTATGCTGGAGTGAACATTCAAACCGAGATAATGTAAACCCATAACTAAAATTATACAAACAAAAATTTTATATTGAATAATGTGGTCTTTTGTAATTTTTTTATTTCAAGCCAAAATACCCTTTAACTGAAGAGAATATAAATAATTAATTTTTACATAAGATACTTTGCACATGTTTTTTTCAAAGAAATTTTGGTTAACAATTCGGTAGTGACTTATAATTATAAATATGTTACTAACATGTCATTTTAATTAAGTTTTATGTACAAAATCCTAATTGTGAAAATCCTTTTTTCATTTTAAAATTTTGTGTACTCTCTGGAAAATTCCCTTTTTTTTTTCTTCGCAACAGCAATTGGAATGCATAAAATAGGTAAGGAACAAAAGTTGAGGAGGTCATGAGACATAAGAGGACTAGTTATGGGGATATAAAAAGATTGGGTTTTGTTTGAATGTGGTGTTTTGGTGATGCATCCTTGCAGGAAGCAAGTCAGCATGGGTCAACACTCGTCAAACACTACTCCATATTCACAAGATTGACATATATATACATGCATGCATTCAAGATTATGTAAAAATGTCTTTGTTCATGCATGTGTGCTAGCAAGAGTGACTTTGTGCATGAATCCCTTTACAAATTGAACATATTATGTGTACGGGAAAGAAATAAACCTTCTCGTATAATCCTATTGATCAAGTCTGCGCTCCTCCGTACGTCGTCGCTTTATCCCCTGAAAACACAAACGTGAGCTAGCCAGCGGGTGTGTGCCGGAAGCCTCTCCGATGCCTAAGTTAGCAAAATAGACAAGTGGCTAAAAGCTCTGTGTATTCAGAAATCAAAGTTACGTTACCTCTCCATAGGTGATATTTGTGAGCTTTTATAGGTTCCATGTGGCACAATCCTAGTAGGACTCTTACTCCTCCACGTAGAGTCCTCCTAGGATTCATACTCTTGAAAGATGATGTTTATCCTTCAATACCCCCCTCACTGCTTAAACCAAGTGAGATGGTTTTACCATGGCCGGATTCCAATTTGACCGAAGTAAGCATGGCCATGCCGAGCCACAGAGTAGACCGAACTATCGTTAGTTCGGTTCTTCCTTCAATGCCCTTACCTTAGTTCCTCTTGCACAAACCGTGGTATGCCTAAAACCGAACTAACTTTTAACAAGGTTTAGACCGAGCTAGTTACACTGCGCCATGACCGGTACAGGTTCAAAGCATCTTTAAATCGGTCTAACTACAAAGCATCCTTCGACTGGGCTAACATCAAGCCTCCCTTGGACCGGACTAACTTCTAGGCTTTGGGATCGGACTAACTTCAAAGGTTTCTTTAAGACCGAACTAATCTTTATGGCTATTTTACTTAACACTTCGCATAGCGGCCCCATAACGGCCCATTATCCAGCTCGGTCCAATTTTTCATATAAATTACCCTCTCAATTGCCCCTTAATTCCATCTGCACAGCATGATAGGGATTACCTGTTTATCAGCCGAACTAAAGTTTTTAAGCCTATCCAGCCGAGCTAAATTCTTAAGCCTTTCCAGCTGAACTAAATTCCATACCGAGCTCAGCTTGTCCGGTCAAAACGTCCCTTCAATCACAGCAACTGAAACGATTCTCATTCCAATGACACGTGGCACGCTCTAATTGGCCGAAGGCAGCTGTCACGCCGCCCTCGTACCTCGCGTAATTTGAACAATTCCCGCCTTTATCCTTTGCATCAAGACAAAAAACCCTTCATTTGGATCAAACACTACACTATTCACTTCCTCTTTTCTCTCTCTCGTTCCTGAGCTTCCGATTTTGCTAAGTTCTTTGATCTGCATTCGAAGAAGCTTCGTGGTTTTGCTGTAGTTTCTCTCATCTTTTCTTTGACCTGGTAAGCTACTCAAACCTGCCTTGCTTTCCTTGTTTTTCGCATTTGTTTAATCCACAGTTTTAGGTTGTGTGTTTTTGCAAAACACACTTTTCTTCATTTTTTGCTTTTGCCTTGCGTCTTCTGGAAAAAACTTATAAGAACCACTTGAATTTCTTTAAACAATTTATTAGGACACTGTAGTTGATCCAAAATCACAGTATGACCGAACTAAAAAGTTGTTTGTAGTTGATGTCACTCGATCAGACTACTTAACCGAACTAGCACTTCATGCTTATACCAGTAGTTTCTATAAATCAAACCATCTTTTGTTTTATCCTAGCCGAGATAACAAACCGAACTAAGTCTGTAATGTAGGGAATTGGGGAAACCTTAACTCCGACCGAGCTATGTCTCGGGGCTAAACCAGCATCCTTAGTTTTAGACCGAACTAAGAAAGCTTCCCCTAGAAGCTCAACCGGTCGAGTAAAACCTTCCTTTTAACCGAGATACTGAACCGCCTGTACAAACCGAGCCAACAAATCCCTTGCTCAATCCGAGCTAAAAATCCGTAGTATGCCACATAGCCGAACTAAGACTTCATATATGTTGCCTTTTTTTACTCTTTTAGCACGGTCCAACGGTCTGTGCTTAACTCCTTTGTTCTCTCTTTCACTTTTGCAGACTTAGGTCGCCCAGGCACTCCTTTGAGCGCTCAACCGAGCTACTCAGCACAAATCTCAACCGATCTAACACTTGGCTTTAATTTATTTATAACTTAAACATAAATGGGGAAGTATAGATTCTTAGTAGAGACACCTGGTGGTTTGGCCGAATTCTGACGGGAGTACAACATCCCTAACGATGTCCATCTTACCCTAGCCGAACAAGATATCGTACCTTGGGGAAACCCTGGTTTTGTTCCCTTCACCCTCCTTTCAATAGTAGAAACCGGATTAAGATTCCCTGTTCAACCCTTGCTCTGTGAATTCCTTAGGCAAACCAGAATATGCCCAACCCAGCTTTCTACAAACTCATACCGTATAATAAATGGTATAGCCGAACTAAACCGCCGAGCTGGCATTAACCTCGGCCTAGCCGAGATCTTCCATCAATATTCTATAGGGTCAAAAGACGACGGGTGGGTTTATTATTTAAGAATACGACGTCGCCGAGAGAAAATAATAAAAGACACACCGGACAAAGACTTGAATGATGACGATTTTTTCTGGGTCTCTGGAAATTTTGAAGACCACCAAGCCCAGATCCCAGGCCGCAGTATAAACGGGAATAAAGGAACACTCGGTATAATTACTTCGGCTCTATTGCATGCCGCTGTTTTATTTCGGTTTTTAATTTCTGAACCGAGCTAACAGTGTCTTCTTTTTGCAGATTCAGCCCATCTTCAATCACTATACAGTTACCCCAACTTAGGCGTACTTCGTGCCGCACTACGATACACCGAAAGAAGTTGGGCTAAACTACTAAACTTCGAACCGACGTACCGATATAGTAGCCGACGCAAAGCCAGAGTAACAGATTTTTTACTAGAAGCCTCCCCTGAACCGGACCCCAACTTGCCTCAAATCAACCTAGTCCCTCTGACTGCTGAAGAAGAGATGGCCAAGAGAAACAAAGTCAGAGCACTCTTAACCGAAACAAACAGAGCCGAGGTACCGCCACCGAGCCAAACCTAAGAAACCGTAGTGGCCCTACCATCTCAACAACCCTCCTCATCACGCCCCAGCAAGCGTGCCCAGACTATTCAAACCGAGCCACGTCTTGTTGATGAAAGCGAAACAACCCTTCCTCCAAGCCCTCCACCAAGCCCTCAGCCGGAGCGTTCTGACCGGCCTAGCTCATCCAAGTGGGCCCCGAAAATGACCTTCCAGAACCGAGACATCCAGGATACCGACTCGGTGGTTGCTGAGAAGGATCATATGATGGCATTCAACCTTGCCAGGAGTGTTTGCCTTCCAGCAGACATGGAGCATCACCAGCACCTGACCGAGCTCAAGGCCATCTGGTCAACGACGAAATCAATGATCCTGGTAAGTCGCTCCTCCTGTGTCTCTAATTTTTTCCAACTTTCTGTTCGGTTTTGCCATTAGTTTCTTCCCATTCTTTTGCAGGCCATGCAAAAGAGCCAAATTGCGCATAAAAAGGTGTTGGATCTTAGGAAGACAGCAAGGCAGGCTATGGCAGAGGTTGAAGAAAAAACCACCGAACTGAAGAAGTCCCAACAGAAAACAGCCGAGCTAGAAGCCGAGGTAGCTCGTCTAACCAGACTAGCTACTTCGGCTAATGCTGACAAACAGAAGGCCCTGACCGTGATGAAGGATAAGTACCTTCACGAGCTGGCCAAGCTTGAAGGAAAAAAAAATGCAGAAATCGCCGAACTAGAGAAGAAGGTGGATAATGCCAATGCTAAAGGTTTTAAGGAGGGGGAAGCCCTCTACATGCAACAATGCGAGGCAGCAAAAGATTTATTCTTCAAATGCGGTTGGAGAGCAGCCGTGGTGTAGCTCGGTTGTGAGCCTGAGACCGAGGTATACAATCCTCCTCAGTATTTTATACTGAGCTCACTGGCAGAGTACGCTGCATCCGTTCAACAACAGTTTCTGCAAGGTTCAGATGATGATGAGGACACCGAGCCCACTAACACCCCGGTCGTCAATGAACAAGCCAACGATCAGTCAACTCGGTTGGAGCCAATGGTGGAAGACCTGACGACTGAAACCGTGCTTCCAATAGACACCGAGCTCCTAACCGAGACCGCTCTAACGTCCGAAGCCGGTCTTCGTGTTGACATTGATGCTGATCTTGATGATCTTTTTGACTGATTTTGTATTTTCTCTTTTTTTGTTGGGCAAATGTAACCGGGCTGGGGCCCCTTCTCTGTATTTGTTTTGAACTTTTAATGAAATCTGCTTTTTCTTCCAACTTTTAATTCGGTTGAACTCCATACTTGTATTTTACTTTCTGATTGAAGTCTTGGATGTATTGCATTCTCTTGCCGAGATAGTTCATCCTGGTCTTAATCTTGTAATCAAACTGGCCATACCAGCCAACCACTCTTTAGCCGATATTCCTACTTCGGCTGAAGAGTACTAAGAGTTGGTTTAATCCAGCCAACCACTCTTCAGCCTATAAGCTTACTTCGGCTGAAGAGTAACAAGAGTTGGTTTGATTCGGCCAACCACTCTTCAGCCTATACCCTTACTTCGGCTGAAGAGTAATAAGAGTTAGTTTAATCCAGCCAACCACTCTTCAGCCTATACCCTTACTTCGGCTGAAGAGTATTAAGAGTTGGTTTAGTCCAGCCAACTTTTAAGTTGGTTTTTCCAGCCAACCTAGAATAAAATGTTTGGTTATTCCGACCAAACGTCCTGCAGCCTGGATCCTTATCTTGGGCTTAGGAAGGGTGTTGGTTTAATCCAGCCAACCTCTAAGTTGGTTTTTCCAGCTAACCTAGAATAAGATGTTTGGTTATTCCGACCAAACGTCCTGCAGCCTGGATCCTTATCCTGGGCTTAGGAAGGGTGTTGGTTTAATCCAGCCCACCTCTAAGTTGGTTTTTCCAGCCAACTTAGAATAAAATGTTTGGTTATTCCGACCAAACGTCCTGCAGCCTAGATCCTTATCCTGGGCTTATGAGGGGTGTTGGTTTAATCCAGCCAACCTCTAAGTTGGTTTTTCCAGCCAACCTAGAATAAAATGTTTTTAATACCCTTAACTCACCTAACTCACTAAAACAAACTTTTACAGAAGGAAACGTTTATACTGAAAAGAAACTACTTGTTTTATTGAGAAAGGAAAAAGTTACACATACTTAAAGAAAAAAAGCTATAAATAAAATAACTTGAGATTGGCAGTATTCCATAGCCTGGGAATTATTTTGCCGTCCTTATCTTCTAGGTGGTATGCCCTTTTACCTGCTAATCCAACCACTTTGTAAGGTCCTTCCCAATTAGGCCCTAACTTGCCATCCCTCGGTACCAAGGTGTTTCCTATCACTTTGCGTAGTACCCAATCTCCGATCTTGAATTGCCTTGAGTGCACTGTTTTGTTGTATTTCTTGGATAACTCTTGTTGGTATGAGGCAATATGAACCAGTGCTCTGTCTCTTCTTTCTTCTGCAAGGTCGAGCTCAAATGTTATGGCTTCACCATTCAAGTCTGGATCAAAATTCTCGCTTCGAATTGTGGGGAGGCCGACTTCTAGTGGGATTACTGCCTCCATACCATAGGCTAAGGAAAATGGAGTTTCTCCTGTTGACCGCCGAGGTGTAGTGCGGTATGCCCATAAAACATGAGGGAGCTCTTCTGCCCACTTGCCTTTGGCTTTCTCTAATCTTTTTTTCAACCCATCCAAGACTACCTTGTTTGATGCTTCTGCCTGACCATTTGCTTGGGGATATGCCGGTGTAGAATTGTAGAACTCTATCTTGTACTCTTCACAAAAGCCTCTAAATATTCTGCCGTCGAACTGCATGCCGTTGTCTGATATTAGTGCCTTTGGTATGCCAAATCGAGTGATGATGTTCTGCCAGACAAACTTCTTCACATCTTTTTCTTTGATTGATGCCAAGGCTTTTGCTTCCCCCCACTTTGTGAAGTAGTCGGTTGTTGCAAGAGAACTTCCTGTTGCCTGGTGCTGTTGGAAGTGGCCCTACTATGTCCAAGCCCCACATTGCAAAGGGCCATGGGCTTGTTAATGGTAGTAGTTCTCTGGCAGGTTGGTCTATTTGGTGTGCAAACTTTTGACACTTTTCACACTTTTTGACATACTTTTCTGAACCTGCTTGCATGTATGGCCACCAATATCCTTGCGATATTGCCCTTCATGCTAATGATCTTCCTCCTTGATGGCTTTCGCATACACCCTCGTGTATCTCGAATAAGAATGCTTCTATTTTGCTGGGGTGAACACACTTTAGATAGGGTCCTGAAAATGATTTTTTGTATAATGCCAATGATGGGGAGAGCCAAAATCGCTGCGACTTCGCTCTTATTCTATTGGCTTCTTTCTTTTCTTTCGGTAAGGTGCCATCTTTTAGGAATAGTATGATGGGATCCATCCAAGAGGGGCCTAGCTCAGCGCAACATACCTCTTCCGCTTCGGGGTCTTCAATGCTTGGTCTAGGTAGGTAGTCGATCAGTAATGGATGAGGGATGGAAGAATCTGCCATTGAAGCAAAACCTGCTAATTCATCTGCTCTGCTGTTTTCCTCCCTGCCGATTTGTTCTATCCTGACTACTTCAAATTTCTTGATTTCTGTTCTGACCAATTCTTGGTATTTGGCCATCCTGTTATCCTTTGCTTCGTAGTCGCCAGATATTTGGTTTACCACCAGCTGTGAGTCGCTATAAACCATTAGTTCAGTGGCCTTCATGTAGAACGCTGATTTGAGGCCTGCAAGAAGCGCTTCATACTCCGCTTCGTTGTTTGATGCTGGGAAGCCAAGATTGACTGCTTGCTCTACTACTAGACCGTCTGGAGAGATGAGGACTATGTCGAGTCCTGCTCTATGCCGGTTGGATGCTCCATCCACAAAGAGCTTCCACATCTCTCTAACGAATAACTTCCAGCAAGTGGAGGGATCAGAGGATGCCTTGGGGTCCAGAATGTTGCTGGTGTTTTCTTCTAGGTCCATGCTTGCTGTTTGCCCCTCGCTATCTGATTGTACCAAGCCTTTATTTGTTGGTGAGTCTTGGCTTGGGGTAGTACGGTTTTTTTCTTCCTCCTTTACTTCATTCTGGTCTGCCTTGGGACCTGACTGGGTAACTTGTACCAGGGGTTGCGTTATTCCAACGTCAACTTCCATCCCTATTTCGGTTGTTTTAGTCAGGTCGATCGGGCAGATATGATGACTTCCTGGGGTGAACTCTACAACAAAGTCTGCCAAAGCTTGAGCTTTTATCGCGGTTTTGGGTTGGAATTTGATGTGATATTATCCCAACTCTACTGCCCATTTCAAGATTCGCCCAGAGAAGTTCGCCCTCTCAAACAAAGCTTTTAATGGGAAAGCTGTGAGAACGACTATGCTGTGGGCGTGAAAGTAGTGTGATAGTTTCCTTGAGGCCATCATCAAGGCTGAGGCCAGTTTTTCCAGTGGCAAGTACCTGGTTTCGGTGCCCAGCAATGTCTTGCTGACATAAAAGATAGGCAGATGTTGGATTCCTTCCGCACGGACCAACACTGCGCTGATTGCGTACTGAGAGACTGCCAGGTAGAGGAAGAGTTCTTCTCCAGGTATTGGGGTGACAAGTAGTGGTGGGGAAGACATGTACTCTTTCAGGCTCTCCAGTGCGCGGTTGCATTCTTCATCCCACTCGAACTTGGCTTTTAATGCTTGAAAAAATGGTCGTAGTCTGTCTGACGACCGGCTAATGAATCGGTTGAGTGCAGCTGCCATGCCGGTGAGATGCTGCACTTCTTTTACTGAGTTAGGCCTCTCTAGATCCTGAATAGCTTTGATCTGGGAAGGGTCTGCCTCTATACCCCAGTTTGTCACCAGGAAGCCCAGGAATTTGCCAGATCCTACACCGAATGCGCACTTAGATGCATTAAGGCGCAACTTGTACTTCTTTAGAATTTGGAACATCTCACATAGGTCCCTTAGATGGTCGTTCTCATCTTTGCTCTTGACCACCATGTCGTCGATGTAAGCCTCCATTGTTCTGCCTAACAATGGCTCAAACATCTTGGTGACCATTCTTTGGAATGTTGCCCCTGCGTTTTTTAGAACAAAGGGCATGACCTTGTAGCAATACAGTCCTCTTGGAGTTGTAAAGGACGTGACCTCCTGGTCTGGTTCGTACATGGCGATCTGATGGTAGCCTCTGTACGCATCAAAAAAGCTAAGACGGTTGTGCCCCGCCATTAGGTCTACCAGTTGATCTATCCGTGGTAGGGGGAAACTGCCCTTTGGGCATGCTTTGTTAACTGTCTTGTAGTCGACGCAGACACGCCATTTGCCATTCTTCTTTGGCACCACGACTGTGTTGGAGATCCATTTGGGGTAGTGCACCTCTCTGATGGCTCCTGCTTCTAGCAGATTTTCCACTTCTTCCTCTACTATCTCGGCATGGTGGAGTGCCGATCTGCGTGTGCGCTGAATGATTGGTCTGGCGGATGGGTGGACATTGAGTTGGTGACAGATGAAGTTGGGATCAATGCCTGGCATCTCGTATGGCGTCCAGGCGAACACTTCGATGTTAGAGGTCAAAAATTCCAAGACCTCTAATCTCTCAGTGCTGGGCAACGATGAACCGAGCAAAAAAAACTTATCCGGGTCCTTTTCATCTATTCTTACCTTTACCAAGTCTTCCACCGCTTTCTGATTAGCTGCTTTGCCGACGTCTGCGAACAGTTCATTACTCTCAGGTTCCTCTATCGAATGAACATATCCCTTGGCAGCGCGATTGCCGTTCACAGTGACAAAGCATTGCTTGGACATGATCTGGTCTCCATAGACTTCTTCAATTACCCTGGCATCGTTAGGGAATCGCATTACTTGGTGGTAGGATGACGCCACTGATCGCATGGCATGCAGCCATGTTCTGCCCAAGATGATGTTGTAAGTGGAAGGGACTTTCAATACCCAGAACTCCACTTGTTTCGTTACGCTCCCTGCTCTAACTGGAAGAATTATTTTGCCGACTGGCCACTCTGGCATTGAGTTGAATCCAATCAGGGGAGATACGGTAGGTGCCAAGTCCTTATCTTGTAACTTCAATTGTTTAAATGTTTCGTAGTACATTATTTCACATGAGCTACCCTGGTCTATCAAAATCCGCTTGACGTCAAAATCCTTGACTCAGAGAGTGACAACCAGGGTGTCATTGTGAGGGCAATATATCCTTGCCAAGTCTTTATCTGAAAAAGACATGACGTTCGTGGCCTCTGTCTTCTTCTTTTTTATGGTAGGTTGTGCACTAAGTACCTCTCTTAAGTGCTCAGCCTTCTTGATTGACCCTCTGAGCTCGCATACGCGCTCCGGTTCGAAGACTCCATGTATTACATTGATTATGCCTTGAGGTGGGGCATCGATTGGCATCCCATTGGGGTTATTGTGGTCCTGGGGGGCTGGTTGCGTCCCTCCTTCAATGTATTTATCCAGGTGACTGGCTGCCACTAACTCCTCCAGGTGCTGTCTCAATGGTGTGCAATTCTCAGTGTGGTGCCCCTTTTCTTTATGGAAAGTGCACCGTGACCTTTCATCGTAGTCTTTCTAAGCCTCTCCTAGCTTAGCAAGCCATCTGACAAAAGGTTCATTGCGTATCTGTAGACACCCCATTTTTGACCGACCTTAAGACTCAGATGTCACCGATTGAGCGCTTGGTGATGTTGCATACTGTGCTCGTTCAGAAGTCTCAGAGTCGCGGCCGTGCGCCCTGCCTCCGGACTTCCGAACTCTCTTCTGTGCCTTGCCTCGGTTTGCGAACCGGACTCGGTTTTCTCTGTTTTCTTTCCTGAGGGAAGGGAGTGGTCCCGTGGACTATCTCTCAGTGGCCGTGGGCTACTTTTCGTGGCCGTAGGCCATTTTGCCCATTTCGGAGCCCGGTTCCCGGTTTTCGGAGCCGTCAGGCCGTGTGCCTCGGTTCGGGACTGCCCAACCATCTCCGATTTCTCCGGTTTTTGGCAAGTGCCTCTGTTTTATCATTCCGAGGAGCACTGGGGTCTCAGATACCCACTTCGTGGCCGAACGCCACTTTCGGTGCCTGCAGCCCATTTTCGGGACCCCAAACCTCGCGGTTTGGGCCCCGAGCTTTCATTTTGCATCGGTTTTTGTTCAATTTTGACAGGTACCTCTGTTTTAGCATCAGGAAGATCACTGGAGGGTGGGAGGCCAGCAATTGTTCCAGAAAACCAGTTTCGCTCCTCCGGAGCCCGTTTTTCTCACTTCCGGGCTAATGTTGAATACCCTAGGGGTATTTTCTTCCAACCAAAGCTACATATTTGTGATGAGGGCACATGGGCGGACACTAAAAAGTACTGGTCGGCCAGTAATTCAGATTTTCATTTTTGAGCCTCTTCTTCAAATGCAATGTTGTGAATCCTGTTTCAATGTTGCCAAATTCCGACCTTGGATCCCTGTTCTACACACATGAGAGGACACCAAAAAGTGGTGGTCGGCCAATAATTGTGAATTTCATTTTTGAGCCTCTCCTTCAAGTTCTATGTTGTGACTCTTGTTTCAGTGTTGCCAGATTCCAACCCTGGGGCCTTATTCTACACACTTGGGAGGACCCTAAACCATGGTGGTCGGCCAGAAATTTTTGACTTCATTTTTGGGCCATGGCCGGCCGGCCAGGGGGAGTGGCTGGCCGACCAGTTGGGGTGGCCGGCCGGCCACCTTCCAGAAAACCACCTGGCCGGCCAGCTTTCTGCTTTTCAGCCCTTTACAGCTGTCCGGATACTTTTTGAAATATCTCACCCCTCCGGGAGATATTTTGGGAGGAAAAGCTTGGATGCATTTCCCTCCCCTTTTACACCCTTTCTTGCCTATTTAAGGGGTTGGACAACTCCTTTCCTAGGGTTACAAGATTTCATCTTAGAAGCCTCCCTCCCAAATCCTTGATTTCCATAGCCAAAAATCCAAAAAACCTTCAAGATTCTAGCTCTTCTCTTCATCAACCCTAAGCCTCACCATCACCATTACCATTCCAGCAGCAAAGGAAGGTTCTCCAAGGGCCAAGAAGCAACAAATTCAAGCCAAGAGGTAGCAACAATTGGATCTTCAAAGGTAAACCTCAAATTCATTCTTTTGTGCCATTTTCTTGCTTCCTATTTCTACCCTACTTGCCTACTGTTTTGGGCTCCGACCCCTACTGGTTTTAGGCTCATTTTGAGCCCCTCTACAACATTGTAGAAGGGCTCAACCTTGTTTGATGCTTCTATGATACACTTGCTTCAATATCACTCTTTATGCCATTATTTTGCATGCTTTATTTGGCTTTTGAGTGATCCATTTTCGAGCTTGATATAAACTGTTAGTGGGCCTATTTTAATCCCCTCTTCAACATTGAAGAAGGGCTCAACCATGTTTGGTGATTCTATCATGCACTTGCTTTGCAATTCTTCAAATTTACCGTAAAATTGCATGATTTATTTGGCCTATTTGTGATCTGATTTGGAGCATCTCATGAACTGATGTTGTGCTTATTTTGAGCCCCTCTTCAACATTGAAGAAGGGCTCAACCTGGTTTTCATGCTCTACATATCATTGTCTTTGAATTCGTGTTCTATCATTATTTTGCATGCTTTGTTAAGCTTGCTTAGCTTCTGTTTTCAGCCTTCATCAGACTTAGAAAATGTCTTATTTTGGCTCATTCTTCATGTTTTGTTAAGGGTCCAAAGTTGTTTGGTGCTTCCATGCATGACCTATCATTATAGCCTTCTTTTGGTCCATATATTGCATGCTATTTTGAGCATATCTACATACTGATTTTGGGGATGTCATTCACTGTAAATATGCATATTTTTGGCTCCTCTTTAATGTTGTAGAACTGTGTTTTTCAGTTTGAGCATTGTAGATACCACTTGCTTTGTAATTCTCCTCTTTTTCCCCATTTTTGCATGCTATTTTTGCCATACTTGTAGTTGTTATCTAGCCTTGTTTTGTACTGGAAAAATGCCATTTTTGGGACTGCCTTGCTACTGTTTTTTCTGTCATGTATCAATTTTGCATGTTTAGTATAGCTGTAGGCCATTTCGGGGGCTTAATATCGCATTTCGGGATGATTTCATGCATTGGTTGTCATTTCGTATCATTTCGGGGCTGTTTTCCCCTTCATTTAGGTGCTGAAATTTGGTTTGCATGCTTGCATATCATTTCCCGTGCCATTTCACGCCTTCGGGCCATGCCTCGGTTTGCGTGCCCGTGGGCACGCACCTCGAGGCACCTCCGTTTTATCCGACGGCATCTGACGTGAGTGTGGCTGAGGTCCACTCATGTTAGTATGAGCCCAATTTGGCATTTCCATCCCATTTTATCATTGCCTCGGTTTGCGTGCCCGTGTGCACGCATTTTGAGGCACTTCGGTTTTATCCGATTCGCATTTCACATCATCGCCTCGGCTTGCGTGCCCGTGCGCACGCATTTCGAGGCACTTCGGTTTTATCCTATTTGCATCTCACATCATCGCCTCGGTTTACGTACCCGTGTGCACGCATTTCGAGGCACTTCGGTTTTATCCGATTTGCATCTCACATCATCGCCTCGGTTTGCGTGTCCGTGTGCACGCATTTCGAGGCACTTCGGTTTTATCCGATTTGCATCTCACATCATCGCCTCAGTTTGCGTGCCCGCGTGCACGCTTTTCGAGGCATCTCGTTTTCATCTCATTTTCATCTGCATTGTGCATACTAGGTTGTATCTTAGCTGCATTTCATGCATATCATGCATATTGCATAGTGTTCGGGATAGGAGTTAGCCCGGGCACGGGAAACGAGGCACGTTTCGTACTCCGAGTGACGGAACGGGTCTCAATTCCCAAGTCACCGACACTCCGGATTATCCATGATGGAGTTAGGTTTTATTGTAGCATTCACATGCATTCATCCTATATTGAGTTGTGCAATTCGGCTCCTCGGCCATCATGCATCGAGATGCGTGATTGGTGGCGCGAGGATCGAGGCATGCATATACTTGTGAAATACATTGCTATGCCCCTTTCCTGCTCTCTGTTGCAGCAAAGTCAAGGATCAGCAACTTTTCGGAGTCTGGCACGCATTTCGAGAAACATTGCGAACAGAGGCTAATCGGGGCATCCCAGTGGATTTCCGCGCAAAACAGCCCAAACATACATCGTTCATCAGAAGCAAGGCAGTCCCTGGCTTGCATGCCAGCTTTACAGCTTTCCTAGTTCAATCTGTTATTTAATTAGAAATTTGTATTATTATTTTGGACTGTATTATTCTTTTATTTCGGACTGTATTATTTTATTCGGACCCTCTGCGTAAGGGCAATGCTGTAATAAGGGTGTGTGAGTGTGATGTATGTCTTCCAACCCCCATTTCTTTCTCCCTTTTATTTATCTGCTTACGATGGTTAGATATAGGGCATATTTCAATTAGCATACAGTATGACAGCATGTTTGCATCATTCATCTGTTTTGCACGCACTGAGCTCGGCGCATCATACAAATTGCATTTGTATTTCAATTCCAAATTGAATACGTGTTAGTTGTAGCATTCCATATGCCATGTTTAGAATAGCCGAGCCTGCTATAGTTGCATTTTGCATGTGTTGCATTAGGCATTTCAGCATACTTAGGATCATGCATGATTTCTAATCAACTTTTGTTTTGGCTTGGAGTACTCGGTGAGTTTTTCTGCTTTAGCATCCTTGCATGCGTGTGAGTGTTGCTATGATAGCATGCTTGCCATGAGGCTATTTGCTTATGTGATATAACTGCCTTGAATGCCTGTGGGTGGAGGTTGAGTTATTTGGATTGGAACAATGCATTGACTGTTTGTTTTAAGCCCACTAGATAGTGGCAACATCACTGTTTTCTAAGCCCACTTGAGGGTGGCAAATCCGCATTTTAGCCTACCTGCGGGTAGCACCATCACACCATTTTCAAACAAACAAACATGAAATGTTTTGTTCCAATTCAGGCGACTCGGTCTATACTTGTTTGCTGCGAGCATCACATAGTAACCTAGGCTAATAACCGGAATAAGAACATACAAAGTTTTCAAAAACAGATATCATGGTTAGTAGAGGCCGGTCTTTGACCGGGCGAGCGGGGGTGCTCACGATGTGACCTTCCCCAATCGTACCCAAGTTCCCGAGCCAACTTTGGTGATGACGGACACGTGGCCTTTGGCACCGAGTTAGGGTTTCCTAAATTTTCCATTTAAAAAATATTTAGGTGGCGACTCTGTATCTGGCAAAAGCAGTCCATGTTTGGCACTTCTTTCAAAAAAAATCTGTTTTCAAAACGATTTGCCGGATTTGGACTCTTTGGTTCAAGATTTAGAACCGTGGCACGAATCGAGTCCGAACTGTAGCGAGGTCCCTCGCGGGCTTGTTACAGTTTCTGGCGACTCTGCTGGGGATTTAGAGAACTTGACTCGAACTCGTGATATCTGTTTTTGACTACACCTGTGTGTTTCTTTGCATTGCATTTGCATTGGTGCGCCTAGGACACCGTGTTTGCCATATGCCATTCCCGAACGATTTGCCGGAGGCTTGTCTTGTCAAGGCATGACCATAAGGCTGATCGGCTCTGGGCTCTGACAGCATGGGAACACAAACCCCGGTTTTACCGGGGCACCCTTTTTGACCATTCGACCTAGTGCATATTCGGATCCATAGTGACCATTCCAACTAGGACAGGTTGCTTACCCGTTTATAGGTTGTTTGAAGCCGCTGCGTGCGTAGTGAAACCCTAGTTCCTGACAAAATAGGACAGGGAAACCCTACCCCAACATAGGGGTGTTTTGGCTCTCATTTATCTACTATGTGCTTGTTAGAGTGCGTCTCTACAGGGAATGCATGTATCAGTTTATGAGTCATATCAGGCCTGCGGGCATCAGTTTATGAGTTTGGATATCAGTCCTGCGGGCATCTGTTTTTGAGATTAAATATCAGGCCTGCGGGCATCAGTCAATTATCTGAGAATCAGTTGTCTGCGGATATCGGATTCAGTTTAGAGGAACAGTGATACAGGAACAGTGACCAGTGGTTGAGGACAGTGTATTTCCAGCTTATTAACTGCGTGTTGTATGCCCGACTGTGTGTTGTGTATATTTAATTTAAGCTGTTATGCTGCCCGTTTTTCTGGTTATTTATTTCCTTTTCGCTTTATTTATCTTTTGTTAGGGCAGTTTGTGGCACAATTGCTTCCGAACCATCAGATATTCCCCAAGCATTTTGGACACGAGGTCGCCGACTTACTCGATCCGAGGATCTAGTTGACGGACATCCAGTGTTCCACTCACTACCCCCAGTTGTTAGGAGAAGGCCGAGGAAACGCTGTCCATCAGAGCAGAGATTACTGGTACAGCAGTCTACTTTAGCAACAGACAGTCGAACTGAGATTTCTGTGTCCGCTATAGAGATACACTTGCCAGCCATTCAGATGGAACATCAGGATACATCAGGGATGGAGGCGATGATGCGCCAGATGAATGAGAGCATGAAACAAATGCAAGATGATGCCATCCGCCAGGCGGAATTTTCTAAACAGCAGGCCGCTGTCATGGCCCAGCAGTCTGAGCTGATCACCAGATTACAACAGCAGAATGCAGCATCTGCTTCACACCAAGTCCCTCCTCCGCTAGGGGCGCATCAGATTCCCCCTCCACCAGCGGCTCCACTGCCTGAGCAGGCACCCACTGGCCAGAATACCCTGCTAAATCCTCAGAATGCCCCTCCGAATCCTCAGAATACCCAGAACACCCAGAATGCACCTCCAAATCCACAGAACGCTCCGCCAAACTTCCAAAACACTCAAGAGGACACGAGTCTTCCAACGGGGCTGATTCCGCCCCCACTTCCACCGCAACTGTCCAAGAATCTTACACCTAATCACCCGGACTCTCCATTTGAGTTCGAGGTAGACCAGACAGCTCTGAAATTGAGCAAATTGGAAAAGCTCTTCAAGAAATCACAGGGGGTGAAGGCCATCCCAGATATTGAAGACGGCTACACTGATGTGGCCGTGACGCTGCCAGACAGATTTAAGATGCCGCAGATTGATCGTTTTGACGGATCAGGGGATCCTATGGTCCATCTCCGGCTATTTTCAGACGTCTTGAGGCCGATGGGCCTAACCCGACCGCAAAAGCTTTCTTTATTTGGCAGAACTTTGTCAGGGGTTGCGGCCATCTGGTACGCAAAATTGGAAGATGATGTGAAGAGAAATTGGGATGAGCTAGCCGAGGCCTTCGTTGCACAATATTCATATAATACTCAGATCGAGATTACAACACGTGATCTCGAAACGACGAGGCAGGAACAAAAAGAGACTTTCTCTGATTTTGTAACTCGGTGAAGAGCAAAGGCATCGATGATGACCTTGAGGCCAACAGATAAAGATCAAATCCGGATGATTGTGCGCAATCTCCAACCTAAGTTAATGCAGAAAATGATCGTACTCCCTTTCCCCACCTTCTCAGATTTACACGAGATGGGGGTACAGATCGAAGATGCGATGAAGCAAGGATTGATCGATCAAGATCGGGAGCAGCCCCGAAGAACATTCAACCGTAATAACAATGCGGGCCCGAGTGGCTCTGCCAATACAAGGACTTCAGAGGTCGGTATGGTCACCACCACTCCCCCTCCCCAACCAAGGCCCGCAGCGGCCACACCTTTTTCTGATGCTTCTGGGAGCAGTAACCAAGCTTCAAGATACCAATCCAGGGGTCAACGAACCTTTTCCCCACTACATATGCCTTTGTCCAAAGTCCTCGGGGTTCTAGTCAGAAAGGGGCATCTGAAACCCTTGGAACCGAGGCCTCCTCCAAATCCACTCCCCCCTTCCCACAACCCAGCCAAATATTGCAAATACCACCAGCAGCATGGTCATGATACCGACCAATGTTACAGGCTGCGTCATGAGATTCAAGACCTCATTGACAAAAACATCATTCTACCTCCCGAGAGACCCAACGTCACAACTAACCCACTCCCAGCACATAACCAAGATCCACCCAAAAGAATCAATCTCATCCAAACTGGGGACGTGTCTTACGACCCTAGTATCTACATTACTCCCTCCCACCTACCCAAGCCAAAGGTGATCCTTCCTGATAGCACTGACTTGTGCATGATAGACACCTCCACAACCCAACCTGAGCCAAAGGTGGTGACCACCGACAATGGAACGGGGCAGGCTTCCGAGGAGAGCAAAACTGCTGAGTCTGGGGTGGAGCAGTCTGAGAGTTTAGCTGGCAGAGCTTATGATCCGAGTGAATATATCTTGTCAATGGGCCAGCCTAAGCTGAGTGTGGGGTTGCCAGAGAAGACTGAACTGTGCATGATCCGGGGGGACAGACCTGAACAAGGGGCAGATGATCTGACTACAATGGAACAGGACTTCGCCAACCACCAGTTTTTCAACGACCAAGAATCAGCGGATGCAACTATCAACTGGTTTGAATACGGGGAGTCAGCAGAAGTTACTGGGTGGTTAGATGATCAGCCAGACATTGTGGAATTTCAATCAGAGCAAGGCCCGACAGGGGCGAGGGTATCAACTGTGGCCGGAAGGACCGAGAGTCAGATCGAATTACCGGAGAGCGCCGGTACAAAGAATTCCGCTCGGGATCAAGACATTTTGAAAACCGAACAATTAACGCTGGAGGAACAAGAAAAGAAGTTGGATTCTGAGAGGATCCGAAAAGCAAAGAACCATGAAGAGATTGAAAGTGCTGCAAGCGCGAGGGCAGGACATGCTGTGAGCATGTGGAATGAAAATGCTGAGAGTGCGAACATGCCCGAACCAGACAGGTGCCTGTTAGACGCTAATGGCATGTGGTGGGAAGATGACGACTTGTATCTCGCCCACACAGACGAAGATTGGGCGGGTGGCCAACCAGACAGCACCTGGTACCTCGAAGAGGTAGACCACATGACCAGGAGTGGGCGGTACTTCAAGCCCCCGCACCTAGACCAACCAGAAGCATCTGGTAAAGACAAGGAAGCTGAGAAACAGAGAGAGAAACAGATTGAAGAAGAAGCTGTGCTGAGGCAATTAAAGAAAATACAAGCAGACATCTCCATCTGGGGACTGCTTATGGCTTCAAGGGTGCATAGACAGGCTGTCCTATCTGCCATGGACAAGGCCAAACTCTCCATCGAGACTACACCAGAGCAGCTGGTTGGGCTGGTCTTTCCGGGAGGAGGTTCCCCGACATTAACCTTTTCAGACAAGGAGCTGCCGCCTGAGGGCGTGGATCATAACAGACCCCTCTACATCTCTGTAGAATGCAGGGACAAATGGATTCCGGTGGTACTAGTTGATACCGGGTCCGCTATCAATGTCTGCCCAGCCAGAACGGCGTATGCAATTGGGCTGAAGCTTGCAGACTTCACACCGACCACTCAGGTAATCAGAGCTTACGACAATACAAGTAGGGATGTTCTAGGGACAGTAAGAATCCAAACCAAGATTGGGCCTGGACAACACGAGGTAGATTTTCATGTCTTGGAGGTCCCAGCATCCTTTAACATGCTTTTGGGGCGACCCTGGTTGCATCAGGTAAAGGCCGTCTCCTCCACTCTACATCAAATGGTGAAATACCCCTATGGAAAGGGAGTAGCCATTGTGTTTGGGAATTCATCAATCCATCCCCCTCCGGAGATATCTACGCCAGTCTTAGAGATTGAACACGGCATGGAGGACGTGTTTATATCGGGATTTACTTTGGCTGAGGCCCGGGTGGTTCAAAACATTATGGCTGTGAATGAGGGTGTGTATGTCAGCGCTCAAGCCGTCTACCTCATGAACAAGCTACAACATATCCCCGGGATGGGATTGGGAAGAAGCGGCAGGAAAGGAGTCGCAGCGTTGGCCGAAATGCCACACAATCCACATACCTTTGGACTGGGTTATCTGCCCACCAAAGAAGATTGGGCAAGGAAATGGAAGGAAATGGCCGGCAGAGCCAGAGCGAAGCAGGCTGGGAAGCCTTTTGATCTGATGCGCAGGCCCATCCAGGGTACCCTGAACGGACGCTTTGTCCGGGAGGGGGAAGACTTTCCATTTTGCGGCTTCCCAGAGCCGTGGCTGAACGCGGAGAAGAAGCGCGTGCCAGGCTTCGAGATCTTTTTCGACCTGCAACTATCCGGGGATGACGTTGCCACAGAGCAGACAGACCCAACAACTGAGGTTGAGCAGAATAAGACAGTGGATCCTGAGGGTATTGAATTTGAAATGGGGGTAGCATTGGCATGTCTCCTCTATGATCCTCCGATCGACCAAGACTGCTTGGGGGATAACTTTGTGGTTTCCATGATTGGGAATGAAACGGCTGCGAGCCGACCAGCAGCTATCTTGGATGCATCGATCGCACCCTCCCTCACCTGGCAATACGAGGAGGGATTTCTGTCCAGCAGCACCGGGTCAGGTAGTGAGCCGGAATCTGATTCCACCGAATCTTGTGAGTCAGAATCAGGTTCCAGCTTGACTGAGTCTGAGTCTGGTACTCCTGGGGGTGTCAACCCGGATGCCACAGTCCTGTCCAGGTCGTCTTTTTCTTTCTCATTTGAGTCTATTGTAACCGAGGACGATTTGGATGAACTTAATGAGAATGAACTGCCTGTGGTTTCCGAGTACTTTTCTGTGCCCCTAATTTATTGTATTAATACGGACTTTCAAAATTTTGATGAAAACGAAGAGGACGAAGTTCCTCCGGTTTTACAACGTTTAATTGAACAGGAGCAGGAGAGGTTTGTTAAACCCCTAGTGGACGAAATCACTACCGTGAACATTGGTACTGAGGAGGACCCGCGGCTGGTCCAGATCGGGTCCACGTTGTCTTCGGAGGAACGCGAGCGCTTAGTTGCTTTATTAAAAGATTTCAAAGATGTTTTCGCGTGGTCCTACGAAGACATGCCTGGAATCGATCCTGAGATTGTACAGCATCGGATCCCCCTTGACACCGAGGCCCGACCTGTCAAGCAGAAACTCAGAAGGATCCGCCCGGATTGGGCTCTCAAGATCAAAGAAGAGGTCACCAAGCAAATTGACGCAGGCTTCCTGCTGGTATCTGAATACCCGACTTGGTTGGCCAACATTGTGCCGGTGCCGAAGAAAGATGGCAGGATCCGGGTGTGTGTAGACTTCAGAGATCTGAACAGAGTTAGTCCGAAGGACGACTTTCCCCTACCGCACATCGATGAGTTAGTGGACTTCACAGCAGGGCACGCTTTGCTCTCATTCATGGATGGCTTCTCAGGGTATAATCAGATAGTGATGGCACCCGAAGACCGGGAAAAGACTGCATTCACCACCCCGTGGGGGATATACTGCTACCGGGTAATGCCGTTTGGGTTGAAGAACGCTGGAGCTACTTATCAACGGGCCGCGACCACAATACTACATGATATGATCCACAAAGAGGTTGAGGTGTATGTGGACGACATGATTGTCAAGTCCAAAGAAAGAGAGGGCCACTACACCGCCTTGCACAAGTTTTTCCAAAGGATCAGGGAATTCAGGTTGCGGCTAAACCCTCAGAAGTGCACATTTGGTGTTACAGCGGGAAAAATGCTGGGGTTTCTGATTACACAAAGGGGCATCGAGGTCGACCCTTCCAAAATCAAGGCCATCTTAGAAATGCCACCACCAAGGACTGAAAAGGAGGTGCGCGGCTTTCTGGGTAAAGTGCAATTCATAAGACGGTTTATTTCAAAACTAACCTTGACTTGTGAACCACTTTTTGGCCTCCTCAAGAAAGGAAAGAAGTTTCAATGGGACGGCCGATGTCAAGCTGCATTTGAACAGATTAAAGAATATCTACAGAACCCACCCGTTTTATCACCACCAGAACCGGGGAAACCGTTGATTTTGTATCTGTCAGTGACTGAAACTACAATGGGCTGCATGCTTGCACAAGAATCAGAAGACAAGGTGGAAAAGGCCATCAACTATCTGAGTAAAAAGATGCTAGAATATGAGACCCGGTATACACCGTTGGAAAAGGCTTGCTTAGCTCTGGTACGGGCTACCAGGAAGCTGCGGCACTACCTGTTAGCCCACTCCGTAATGTTGGTTTCACGTCTCGATCCCATCAAATATCTTTTCGAGAAACCAGCACTTACGGGCAGGCTAGCTCGTTGGTTGCTGTTGCTCTCCGAATTTGATCTCACATATGTCACACGCAAGTCAGTGAAAGGAAGAGCAGTGGCAGAGTTCCTTGCCGACCATCCGGTTGAGGGGGATGAAGCAGTTGAGTATCTATTCCCAGATGAAGCAATTCTGTATATCGACGATGAAATTTGGACGATGTACTTTGATGGAGCGTCAAATCAACATGGGTATGGGATAGGAGTGTTGCTGATAGCACCCGACAATTCCCGTATCCCTCTAGCCTTCAAACTCCGGTTCAAAGTCTCGAATAATGAAGCAGAATATGAGGCGTGCATTGCTGGCCTAGAAGCAGCCCTGGAACTAGGGGCAAGACGGTTGGACGTCATTGGGGATTCGAACCTTGTTGTGTCTCAAGCTAAAGGAGACTGGAAAGTAAAAGAGGAAAATATGATGATGTATCACCAGACCTTGGACTTGCTGATTCCTCGGTTTGAAAAGTTAAGTTTTACTCATCTACTGAGAGAGAACAACAAGTTCGCAGACGCTTTAGCAACTCTATCATCTATGATAGACATCCCGTGTGGAGTCCGAATGCGTCCAGTCATTATTAATCAGAAATTTGCACCTGCCTATGAGTCGATTGCAGCCATAGATGAAGTTCAGGACGAACACCCTTGGTATCACGATATCTGGAATTTCTTGGAGAAAGAAGCGTACCCGCCAGGGGTAAATGCCAAAGACAAAAGGGCAATAAGAAGATTGGCCGTTCAGTTCATCATCTGCGGGGGTAAACTGTATAAAAGGGGTCATCTGGGAATGCATAAACTGTGTGTTGATGCAAAAGAGTCAAAGCGTCTGATGGAAGCCATCCATGGAGGGGAATGTGGAGCACATATGAATGGGGTAATGCTAGCACGGAAGATTCTCAGACAAGGTTACTACTGGTCCACCATGGAGGAGGATTGTATTGGTTTTGTTCGGCGATGCCACAAATGTCAGATCCATGCAAATCGCATGAACATCCCGCCATCAAAGTTGTACAACATGACTTCGCCATGGCCATTTTCAGTCTGGGGAATTGATGTGATCGGGGCTGTTACGCCAAAGGGGTCGAATGGGCATGAGTTCATCCTCGTAGCGATAGATTACTTTACGAAATGGGTTGAGGCCCAATCTTATGCGGTGTTGAAGGCTTCGCATGTAGCAAAATTTATCAGGAACAACATTATCTGTCGCTACGGAGTCCCAAATGAAATCGTTTCAGACAATGGTTCCCACTTCAAGAAGGAAGTGATAGACTTGTTGGAAAAATACAATGTGGCTTTTCATAAGTCGTCTACTTACCGACCGCAAACTAATGGAGCGGTTGAGGCCGCCAACAAGAATATCAAGCGCATACTGCAGAAGATGGTGGAAACCTACCGGGACTGGCCAGATAAGCTGCCGTTTGCTCTGTGGGGCTACCGAACTTCAATCAGAACTTCAACTGGGGCGACTCCGTATTCATTGGTTTATGGGATGGAGGCCGTCCTACCTATTGAGATTGAGGTTCCGTCGTTACGAGTATTGGCTGAGTGCCAGATAGCCGAAGCAAATTGGCAGCAAAATAGATTTGAGGAACTCATGCTTTTTGATGAAAGAAGACTGAAAGCACTGTACCATGTTCAGGGTTATCAACGCAGAATCGCCCGGGCTTTTAACAAGAAGGTTAAGTCCAGGAACTTAAAGGAAGGAGATTTGGTACTCAAGGACAACCGAGCTCCCATCCATGACCCCAGGGGCAAGTTCAGACCTAATTGGACTGGTCCCTACATCATTAAGTCAATCTGGTCAGGTGGGGTTGTGGTTCTGATGGATCTAGATGGCTTAGAGTTCTCACAACCGATCAACATGGACAAGTTGAAGAAATACTACCCCTGAGAGGCTCGCTAGGCCGAAAACCCGAAAGGGCGACCTAGGCAAAACTCAGAGCACAAAAAATTTGAAAATATAAAAACTGAGCTCGCAAGGTTGAAAACCCGCAAAGGGCGGCCTTGGCAAAAGTTAGAGCGCAAAAGGAGAGTAAAAATACCCGAGCGAACCTGAGCCTGAACTACGTAAGGCTTGATTCCCATCTATGGGATACGTAGGCAGCTTCATCCCGAAGTTCAGCCCCAATCTTTTCCCCGATCAACTTTGTCCATTTTGATCATCTCAGTCATCTCTATTCATCAGCATTCATCGTAATCTCCGGTGCAGTGCTGTTCAAACTAGGGGCAACTTTCCGTTGCCAGGAAGTGCTGTGGTACCATTCAGACTAGGGGCAACTTTCCAGTTGCTAGGATCCGGAGTTGTGCACCTCAGTGACAGATCTCAGGCGTGTCCAGTTCTGATCCATATCGAAAATAGTTTTGAAAAGTTTTAATAAAAGTTGACTTTGTTCAAATTAATCTTTTCACAACTAAGACCATTTTTGGACCAAAGCGGAAAATTTTCAGTACCACAATCTTCAATTTCATTGATTTCAAAATAGAGTTCTCCTGCTCTTGCATACAATTGAAGTTGCTTTTTATTACATTCATAACGAAAACTTGAAAGTACTAATAAAGCAATAAATCTGGGGCATAGTCAAGTCAGGTGTCCCTGCGCCCCCTCCCAGAGCTGGTTGAAGCCTCTGATGCCAGCCTAGGCCCAACCTGTGCTTCCTCGTTGAGCCAATCCCAGCACTCGTCAGATAAAGTGCAACTAAAAGTAAGGGCAGGGGCCAGAAGCTCTCTAATTCTCCATGCTGCGGCCTGTCGAGCCAGCTGTGCGCCTCGAACTGGAAATGTAGCCGGATACTCAATCCCCTCCGGAGGGCAAGTCTGATCACGGCCAAACTGGCGCAGAATACGGAATGGGAAATAGAACACACAATGAGTCAAGCCGATCAGTTGAATCCCGACCTGCCGGGACATGCTATAGCTCATCGCCGGGAGATTGAGCCAAGGACAACGCCACGCAATGCGATCCGCCGACAAGTTGCACATCCATTCAAACCACCAGCTCTCATCAGGAGCATGCACTAGGCGTTGCCGAAAGAAATAGCCACGGGCTGAGTAAGCAGGACAAGAGTCCACAACTTGCAATTTATCCATCAACCATATCTGGGAAGGGATGAAAAATGAGAGAATAAAGAATAGAGAGATGTGCGATGAGAGAAAAGTAAGATGAGGGTTTTGTGAGAAAAACCGAGCCCGAGGGCCGAGTGATGTGAGCAAATATACATGTGAGCTTGGGTGGGAAACATTACCTGTAGCAGTAGTGGACTCCCTGCAAACCTGGTGGTCTCCCGGCGGTGGAAAGCATCCAAGCCCACCAGTGTCTCGGCCAGAATCATGGCGATGCAACTCTTTCCTTCTCTCAAACCTTGGGCGACTTCAATCAAACGAATGCTAGCTCCTCCGGAGCCCGAGACAAACAGAAAGTGAGATAGTAGGCACAAGCAGAGGGCGTGCTGCCGGAAGCCTTGCCAATAGCGGTTGCTGCGGTCACCGGCATCAGAAAATCGGTAAATCAGGCTCGGAATATCCAACATGCCATCACCAATCAGAGATCTAGCATCATGCGCATTAAGGCCACACATCCGCCCTAAGGTCTGGGCATATCCAAAATTGAGCTGGGGCAAGATCTCCTCGCCTCGCTCGGATTCCATCAAGGCTTGAAAATCTTCAAAAGTGGGACATACCTCTTGCCCTCCGAAGCTGAAGACGTGCGTCACCGGGTTCCAAAACCTTGCCGCGACATAGAGGAAAGGAAGATGCAGTGGAGTCCGGCCTAGCGTGAACAGTGCATTCAAGCCAAAACCCCGGAAGTTCAACTTCTCCGAGCCATCTAAAGAAGAAATCCAAGATGTGAGATTTTCTGCGAGAAATGCCTCCATTTTTGTGAAGAAAGGTGATGAAATGAATAAGTTCCAAGAGTGGAGCTTTTATAGAGGGGCAAAACACTATTCAAAGGACACGTGTCAACATTTCGGTGGTTGTGGTAGAGGTGGCCGGTCGGCCCTCTTTTCTAGTAGGCCAGCCACCCTCTAGTTTCCAAATGCAAAGTGTTTTCGGCCGTGCGTTGGTCCTGTTTTGCCCGCCGGAAGGAAGTTTGAGGCACTTTCATGCATCGGGAATGTCGAAGGCCTCCATTTCTCTCAGTTACGGGTGCGTTCCATCATCCGGATTGTCCATCCGAAGTACGTTTTGTTGTGTTTTGCTTATCGAGTTGTTGTTTTGTTTATCGAGTTGTAAGTTTTGTCGAGCTGTCGCATTTTGTGTTTTGAATTGTTACTTTTTGGTTACACAATTTTGTTAAAGTCTTGTCTATTGAGTCGTTAACATTGTTGTATTTTGCTTATCGAGTTGTAAACTTGCTAAGATTCTGTTATTTCTTAGTGAGTCGAGTTGTTTTGATTTGTCGCGTCGGTTCATTACCTGACCCAGTAAATACACAAGGCACATTTCCATTCAATTCCATTTTTGTGCAAAATGATGCGATGCGATGTTAGGAGTTTGAAATGCAAGCACATTTTCAAAAGCTGTTTCATTCCATCATGTTTTACAGCAAAATAAAGGTACAAGTTTTACAGGAAATAAAACTGCCTAATCATGTGCAAAGTGCTACAAACTACTAGCCAAAAAGTAAAATAAAGCAGGAAATAACATCAGTATCCTCGGGAACGGGAATGAGGAGGCCCTCTCATCCTCTTTTGCGGGACAACCTCTGCACCATCATCACCATCCGGATCAGAGCTGTCATCCTCCGGATCCCCCTCAGCCTCGCCTCCGCTCCCGGAACCAAGACCGGAGCCTCCCTCCCCAGGAGATGTCTCTGACACACGGTCTGCGACCTCCTCCTCCTCATCCTCGACAATGGGTGCTCTGCGTCTGCGAGACGACCCCGCTCCTCGAGCTCCTCGGTAAGGCTTGGATGGCCCAGCTCCTCGGGGCCCAGTACCTCGAGCAGGTCTAGCACCTCGACCTCTCTGGGAAGGCCCGGGTGGCCCACCTCGTGTCGAAGCATATACGGGAGGCATCTGAAAATGAAAGTACAATACATCAGTTCAAACATAAAAAGCAGGTGCGAGTACAGTACGTGAATGGGGTGTGTGCCAGATGTTCTACACAGCCTATCAGTGCAACAGAATGTTCAAAACCAGCATGTTAACGGAAATATGATAAATGCAAGAGAGACGAAGGGTACCTGAAAGCCCATGATGGACATCTGTGCCTCTCTACGCAGGACCATCCCCTCAAGTGAGGCTACTACCCCGAGCATCTGATCTATGTACTCCCGAGGTGGCTGCAGATACGAGCTCAAGTCATCAATAAATAAGCAACTGCCGAAATGTCTGTGTGATAAATGAAAAATGGTAGAACATACCGGTGGTGAGTCAGGATCACTGACATATCTGTGACCAGGCATCGGAGGCTCCATAGGGATCGGAATCGGAGAAGTAGTCCCATACTGCCAACTCGTCAACTCAGTCGGCATATCTGGCCATCCAGGATGATCGAGAGTCGGAGGGATCGGAGGAATCGAACTGCCTCTACCTCTAGATGCACCAGCCCTGCTAGAAGAGGGGATGTCTGCAGCACGGGCACGACTCGAAGATGGTGTGCCAGTGGACCTCAGTGGTGGAGCCCGTACTCCCGTCAAGGGGGGGCATCAGATATATGCGGCGATAGGTGGCGTAGTTCTCCTCAATAAGATGTAGTAAAGCATCGGTGCCCTGCATATCCCTAGTGACCTCCTCAGTAGATAGCCTGTCGGCAGTCCGCATAGTGGCTGGAGGCACAGCAGGAGGGTCCTGAGAATCATACCCCCACACCTGGCGCTGAAAGCGTTCCCCCAAGAACCAAGCTCTGCCGACTGGTCCCTCGAGCAGGAACCTATACTGGGAACTAGTCGACCCTCCGGGGTACTGATTCTCGAGATCGTCGCCAAAGACTGCCCAGGGTTGCCAGGTGATCTGCGGATAACCAGTGTACAAATCAATCAGAAATCAGAATATATAGAGCAAGCCAAGTATGAAAATGAAAGGAACTGAGAGTTCTGAAATACCTCTATCGCCCGAACAGTGTCGAAGTACTGTCGCAGAGAGAAGAGAGTCTCTCGAGGCCTCGATAAGTGCTCGCCCTCAAACATCAATGAAAACGGAGTCATAGGAGGTCTTGTCACCTCCATCTCTGGAGCTAATATGGGGAAATATGCATATACCCATAGCTGAGAAAAGCAGTGCGGGATGTGAATACAATGTGCTAAAAGGCAGAATACAGAGTGCAAAGTGCGCCGTGTGTGCAGTGAACAAGTAATGAGGAGCAAAAATATAAATCAAGAGGACAGAATGTACCTCCCAAGCTCTCCAGTAGCCGCCGAGTAAGTCCCCCCGCGTGCGAGAGACTGCGCTCATGTAGCAATAAAGGGTAGCCAGGCCAGCGCCGCCCCAATCATACTGATTGACCTGTGATAGGTCTACTAGGGCACTCAAGAGATACAGCCCGACCATGTTCCCTCTATCAGCAAACAGGGTGGTGCCGAAGAGGAACATGAAGAAACCACGAGTATACTGCTCGACCTCCTCGGGAGACTCAGGCTCCATCTGTGGCCGCCGAAAATGGGAAGAGAACCAAGTATACCGAACCCTCCCTGTACCTCTGTCTACAGGCGGGCGGGCCCCCAATAGATGCATCCAAGCAGCCTCCCACTGACCCATATCTTCGTCGTAGGGAATGGGTCCACCGCCTAGGTCTAGGCCGGTGAGCATAGCGAAGTCCAGTGGGGTCATGGTCATATCCCCAGTCGCAGAAAAATGGAAAGAATTGGTGGTGTCCCACCATCTCTCCGCCAGAGCAGCAAATAATGTCCTACTGATAAGACAGTGAGATAACCCCCTGCAGAATGGTCCGAATCCTGCAAAGTCAACCAAATCCCGGACGGCTTCCGGAAGCTCAGTATACCACTCCCTCGCGGCGGTGGAGCCATACCCTCGCACGGTACGAGAGCCAACCTGCATTCAGAATGAATAAACGTTTCAACAAATCAAATGAATGAGCTGTGTGCAAATGAAATGAATGAATTGTGTTCAGTGGGCTGCGTGTTCACTTAAATCTGGGCTGCGTGTTCAGAAAATCTGAGTTAGGGCTGCGTGTTCTACTCTCCATTTATGTGGGCTGCGTGTTCACCTTCAAATCTGGGTTGCGTGTTCAGTAAATTTGGTATTTGGGCTGCGTGTTCAAATTTCAGTAAATCAGTGGGCTGTGTGTTCACTTCAAATCTGGGCTGCGTGTTCAGTAAATCAGAGTTTAGGGCTGTGTGTTCTACTCTTAATCAGTGGGCTGTGTGTTCACTTCAAATCTGGGCTGCGTGTTCAGTAAATCAGAGTTTGGGACTGTGTGTTCTACTCTTAATCAGTGGGCTGTGTGTTCACTTCAAATCTGGGCTGCGTGTTCAGTAAATCAGAGTTTAGGGCTGTGTGTTCTACTCTTAATCAGTGGGCTGTGTGTTCACTTCAAATCTGGGCTGCGTGTTCAGTAAATTTGGTATTTGGGCTGCGTGTTCAAATTTCAGTAAATCAGTGGGCTGTGTGTTCACTTCAAATCTGGGCTGCGTGTTCAGTAAATCAGAGTTTAGGGCTGTGTGTTCTACTCTTAATCAGTGGGCTGTGTGTTCACTTCAAATCTGGGCTGCGTGGTCAGTAAATCAGAGTTTGGGACTGTGTGTTCTACTCTTAATCAGTGGGCTGTGTGTTCACTTCAAATCTGGGCTGCGTGTTCAGTAAATCAGAGTTTGGGACTGTGTGTTCTACTCTTAATCAGTGGGCTGTGTGTTCACTTCAAATCTGGGCTGCGTGTTCAGTAAATCAGAGTTTGGGACTGTGTGTTCTACTCTTAATCAGTGGGCTGTGTGTTCACTTCAAATCTGGGCTGTGTGTTCAGTAAATCAGAGTTTGGGACTGTGTTCTACTCTTAATCAGTGGGCTGTGTGTTCGCTTCAAATCTGGGCCGCGTGTTCAGAAAATCTGAGTTCGGGACTGTGTGTTCTACTCTTAGTCAGTATGTGCTGTGTGCTCATTTTCGACTTCGGGCTGTGTGTTTGGTGAATCAATGTTTGAGCCGTGTGTTCAATTTCTAACTAATGTGTACTGTGCGTTCACATTCAGTCAATGAGCCGGGTGTTCATGAAATTCAAGTGGCTAAGTCGCATGCTCAGGATGCAAATACTATGTCATAAGCTAAACTGTGCGTCTAAGCATGGTAAAGGTACAAAATGCACGAAAGATACAGGAAATAAAGTAAAATACCTCTGCATCGTAGGAGAGGTGCTGCTCCGGCTCTCGCAGAAGGAGATCCCCTGGTACCCGATCGTTGAACTCGGTAAAATGACGAAAAGTGGCTCGCGGAAGCCTATGTACCGCTGGTGCGTATCGATCAGGAACAAAAGGGCGAGCCCTCGGGGGCAATGTCATAATATCAAAATCATCTCCGGCGCCGGGAAAACCTCCGCCGTGAGGAAAGTGACCCGCCATGTCGAAAAATCTGCAAAGAGAAGCAAAAATGAGCAAAATGAGCCAAAATTGGAAAAAGTCAACAAAAGTCAACTCTCGGGAAATGAAAAGTCAACAAAAGTCAACTCCCGGGAAAATCTTCCAAATATTGAGACAAAATTACCTCAAGTGGTAAAAATGAGAAGAGAAGCCCCGAAGTCAAAATTTAGTCGGCTCAAAGTGCTTAAAATTGAAGGATTTCACAGAAACAACTTGTGTGGAAAGCCGGAGGGCGCGTATAAAATGCAGATCTGAAAGAGGAAATGGTCTGGGGAGCAAGAGGAGGAGTTTTCACAACTTTGGGAGTGATTTCGGAGGCAATGGGCAAGCATATATATAGAAATGGCCGAAAAGACCAAAATGCCCCTGCTTTTGGGCAGTGGCCGGCCGGCCACCTAACCTGGCTGGCCGGCCCCTTTACTTTTTTGCCCTGGCCGATGGCCTCTCCTAGGGCAATGGGCTGGCCGACCATGGTCCCCACCCCCTCCCCTACCTCTCTGCAAATTTTGAGGAAAATCGGAGTTCCCGGGACCTGAAAAAGTTTAAGAAAAGTGCACTTTCTGGCGCCGAATTGCTCCACCGGAACTTCAATTGCCATTTCTGATATGTGTCTCATCATTATTCATCAAAATCAGAGTGTATCCTTTTTAAACATGTTGTGACCTCTCCAAGAGGTGAATCAGAGGCCGCGATCGAGTTGCCGTCGCCGAAATGTGCGTTTTCCAGCTCGTTGTTGCGCAACAAACGGGCACCCTAATTTGTGCTCGTTTTGCATTATTTGGCTCATAATTTGCATTCCCATGAATGTTTTGCATTGTCATGCACACTTTCTTGTTACTACCATACTTCTGTGCTTAAAACATGCGTTGTCACGCATTATCTTTTCTTACATTGCGATGCATTCACTCACCGACACTGTGTGTGTCAAACTTTCAGAATCACAGGAATCGAATTGAATATATGTTGTTGGCATATTGTTCTTGTTGAATTTCTCTCTTTTGCAGGCACGATATTGTATGTACGGTTCATTTGAGGCTGGTGCGACCAGACGAATCGCGCAGGTATCGTATCTTCTCCGTGTGAGACGCGACGAGAATTGAATAATTCTCCGCATTCCTAACTGCATGAAATGTAGTTGTTGCTTTGCATTCTTGCTTAAAACTGTTGCATCTATTTGTCAATACTTGCTTCATTACAGCTTGCTGCACTTGCGTGATCACTTGGCTCCGTGCCTGTCATTTTGCATTTTGCCCCTTTGCCTGCGGGCACGCCTGCGGGCACGTCTTTGTCTATCTTGTATGATTGTCTAAGTCTTCGGCCTTGTCAAAAATGGGTCGTCTCTGGGCTTTGACATTCACTCCCGTCACTTCTTGACTTCCGAGTTCTGTCAAAGAGGGGCAACTGTAGACACCCCATTTTTGACCGACCTTAAGACTCAGATGTCACCGATTGAGCGCTTGGTGATGTTGCATACTGTGCTCGTTCAGAAGTCTCAGAGTCGCGGCCGTGCGCCCTGCCTCCGGACTTCCGAACTCTCTTCTGTGCCTTGCCTCGGTTTGCGAACCGGACTCGGTTTTCTCTGTTTTCTTTCCTGAGGGAAGGGAGTGGTCCCGTGGACTATCTCTCAGTGGCCGTGGGCTACTTTTCGTGGCCGTAGGCCATTTTTCGGAGCCCGGTTCCCGGTTTTCGGAGCCGTCAGGCCGTGTGCCTCGGTTCGGGACCGCCCAACCATCTCCGATTTCTCCGGTTTTTGGCAAGTGCCTCTGTTTTATCATTCCGAGGAACACTGGGGTCTCAGATACCCACTTCGTGGTCGAACGCCACTTTCGGTGCCTGCAGCCCATTTTCGGGACCCCAAACCTCGCGGTTTGGGCCCCGAGCTTTCATTTTGCATCGGTTTTTGTTCAATTTTGACAGGTACCTCTGTTTTAGCATCAGGAAGATCACTGGAGGGTGGGAGGCCAGCAATTGTTTCAGAAAACCAGTTTCGCTCCTCCGGAGCCCGTTTTTCTCACTTCCGGGCTAATGTTGAACACCCTAGGGGTATTTTCTTCCAACCAAAGCTACATATTTGTGATGAGGGCACATGGGAGGACACTAAAAAGTACTGGTCGGCCAGTAATTCAGATTTTCATTTTTGAGCCTCTTCTTCAAATGCAATGTTGTGAATCCTGTTTCAATGTTGCCAAATTCCGACCTTGGATCCCTGTTCTACACACATGAGAGGACACCAAAAAGTGGTGGTCGGCCAATAATTGTGAATTTCATTTTTGAGCCTCTCCTTCAAGTTCTATGTTGTGACTCTTGTTTCAGTGTTGCCAGATTCCAACCCTGGGGCCTTATTCTACACACTTGGGAGGACCCTAAACCATGGTGGTCGGCCAGAAATTTTTGACTTCATTTTTGGGCCATGGCCGGCCGGCCAGGGGGAGTGGCTGGCCGACCAGTTGGGGTGGCCGGCCGGCCACCTTCCAGAAAACCACCTGGCCGGCCAGCTTTCTGCTTTTCAGCCCTTTACAGCTGTCCGGATACTTTTTGAAATATCTCACCCCTCCGGGAGATATTTTGGGAGGGAAAGCTTGGATGCATTTCCCTCCCCTTTTACACCCTTTCTTGCCTATTTAAGGGGTTGGACAACTCCTTCCCTAGGGTTACAAGATTTCATCTTAGAAGCCTCCCTCCCAAATCCTTGATTTCCATAGCCAAAAATCCAAAAAACCTTCAAGATTCTAGCTCTTCTCTTCATCAACCCTAAGCCTCACCATCACCATTACCATTCCAGCAGCAAAGGAAGGTTCTCCAAGGGCCAAGAAGCAACAAATTCAAGCCAAGAGGTAGCAACAATTGGATCTTCAAAGGTAAACCTCAAATTCATTCTTTTGTGCCATTTTCTTGCTTCCTATTTCTACCCTACTTGCCTACTGTTTTGGGCTCCGACCCCTAATGGTTTTAGGCTCATTTTGAGCCCCTCTACAACATTGTAGAAGGGCTCAACCTTGTTTGATGCTTCTATGATACACTTGCTTCAATATCACTCTTTACGCCATTATTTTGCATGCTTTATTTGGCTTTTGAGTGATCCATTTTAGAGCTTGATATAAACTGTTAGTGGGCCTATTTTGAGCCCCTCTTCAACATTGAAGAAGGGCTCAACCATTTTTGGTGATTCTATCATGCACTTGCTTTGCAATTCTTCAAATTTACCGTAAAATTGCATGATTTATTTGGCCTATTTGTGATCTGATTTGGAGCATCTCATGAACTGATGTTGTGCTTATTTTGAGCCCCTCTTCAACATTGAAGAAGGGCTCAACCTGGTTTTCATGCTCTACATATCACTGTCTTTGAATTCGTGTTCTATCATTATTTTGCATGCTTTGTTAAGCTTGCTTAGCTTCTGTTTTCAGCCTTCATCAGACTTAGAAAATGTCTTAGTTTGGCTCATTCTTCATGTTTTGTTAAGGGTCCAAAGTTGTTTGGTGCTTCCATGCATGACCTATCATTATAGCCTTCTTTTGGTCCATATATTGCATGCTATTTTGAGCATATCTACACACTGATTTTGGGGATGTCATTCACTGTAAATATGCATATTTTTGGCTCCTATTTAATGTTGTAGAACTGTGTTTTTCAGTTTGAGCATTGTAGATACCACTTGCTTTGTAATTCTCCTCTTTTTCCCCATTTTTGCATGCTATTTTTTCCATACTTGTAGTTGTTATCTAGCCTTGTTTTGTACTGGAAAAATGCCATTTTTGGGACTGCCTTGCTACTGTTTTTTCTGTCATGTATCAATTTTGCATGTTTAGTATAGCTGTAGGCCATTTCGGGGGCTTAATATCGCATTTCGGGATGATTTCATGCATTGGTTGTCATTTCGTATCATTTCGGGGCTGTTTTCCCCTTCATTTAGGTGCTGAAATTTGGTTTGCATGCTTGCATATCATTTCCCGTGCCATTTCACGCCTTCGGGCCATGCCTCGGTTTGCGTGCCCGTGGGCACGCACCTCGAGGCACCTCCGTTTTATCCGACGGCATCTGACGTGAGTGTGGCTGAGGTCCACTCATGTTAGTATGAGCCCAATTTGGCATTTCCATCCCATTTTATCATTGCCTCGGTTTGCGTGCCCGTGTGCACGCATTTCGAGGCAGTTCGATTTTATCCGATTCGCATTTCACATCATCGCCTCGGCTTGCGTGCCCGTGCGCACGCATTTCGAGGTACTTCGGTTTTATCCGATTTGTATCTCACATCATCGTCTCGGTTTACGTACCCGTGTGCACGCATTTCGAGGCACTTCGGTTTTATCCGATTTGCATTTGCATCTCACATCATCGCCTCGGTTTACGTACCCGTGTGCACGCATTTCGAGGCACTTCGGTTTTATCCAATTTGCATCTCACATCATCGCCTCGGTTTGCGTGTCCGTGTGCACGCATTTCGAGGCACTTTAGTTTTATCCGATTTGCATCTCAGATCATCGCCTCGGTTTGCGTGCCCGCGTGCACGCTTTTCGAGGCATCTCGTTTTCATCTCATTTTTATCTGCATTGTGCATACTAGGTTGTATCTTAGCTGCATTTCATGCATATCATGCATATTACATAGTGTTTGGGATAGGAGTTAGCCCGGGCACTTGAAACGAGGCACGTTTCGTACTCCGAGTGACGGAACGGGTCTCAATTCCCAAGTCACCGACACTCCGGATTATCCATGATGGAGTTAGGTTTTATTGTAGCATTCACATGCATTCATCCTATATTGAGTTGTGCAATTCGGCTCCTCGGCCATCATGCATCGAGATGCGTGATTAGTGGCGCGAGGATCGAGGCATGCATATACTTGTGAAATACATTGCTATGCCCCTTTCCTGCTCTCTGTTGCAGCAAAGTCAAGGATCAGCAACTTTCCGGAGTCTGGCACGCATTTCGAGAAACATTGCGAACAGAGGCTAATCGGGGCATCCCAGTGGATTTCCGCGCAAAACAGCCCAAACATACATCGTTCATCAGAAGCAAGGCAGTCCCTGGCTTGCATGCCAGCTTTACAGCTTTCCTAGTTCAATCTGTTATTTAATTAGAAATTTGTATTATTATTTTGGACTGTATTATTCTTTTATTTCGGACTGTATTATTTTATTCGGACCCTCTGCGTAAGGGCAATGCTGTAATAAGGGTGTGTGAGTGTGATGTATGTCTTCCAACCCCCATTTCTTTCTCCCTTTTATTTATCTGCTTACGATGGTTAGATATAGGGCATATTTCAATTAGCATACAGTATGACAGCATGTTTGCATCATTCATCTGTTTTGCACGCACCAGGCTCGGCGCATCATACAAATTGCATTTGTATTTCAATTCCAAATTGAATACGTGTTAGTTGTAGCATTCCATATGCCATGTTTAGAATAGCCGAGCCTGCTATAGTTGCATTTTGCATGTGTTGCATTAGGCATTTCAGCATACTTAGGATCATGCATGATTTCTAATCAACTTTTGTTTTGGCTTGGAGTACTCGGTGAGTTTTTCTGCTTTAGCATCCTTGCATGCGTGTGAGTGTTGCTATGATAGCATGCTTGCCATGAGGCTATTTGCTTATGTGATATAACTGCCTTGAATGCCTGTGGGTGGAGGTTGAGTTATTTGGATTGGAACAATGCATTGACTGTTTGTTTTAAGCCCACTAGATAGTGGCAACATCACTGTTTTCTAAGCCCACCTGAGGGTGGCAAATCCGCATTTTAGCCTACCTGCGGGTAGCACCATCACACCATTTTCAAACAAACAAACATGAAATGTTTTGTTCCAATTCAGGCGACTCGGTCTATACTTGTTTGCTGCGAGCATCACATAGTAACCTAGGCTAATAACCGGAATAAGAACATACAAAGTTTTCAAAAACAGATATCATGGTTAGTAGAGGCCGGTCTTTGACCGGGCGAGCGGGGGTGCTCACGATGTGACCTTCCCCAATCGTACCCAAGTTCCCGAGCCAACTTTGGTGATGACGGACACGTGGCCTTTGGCACCGAGTTAGGGTTTCCTAAATTTCCCATTTAAAAAATATTTAGGTGGCGACTCTGTATCTGGCAAAAGCAGTCCATGTTTGGCACTTCTTTCAAAAAAAATCTGTTTTCAAAACGATTTGCCGGATTTGGACTCTTTGGTTCAAGATTTAGAACCGTGGCACGAATCGAGTCCGAACTGTAGCGAGGTCCCTCGCGGGCTTGTTACAGTATCTCACTTAGAATCCAATAGATCGGTTTCTTGAATACCGTGGTTATGGCGGTGCGGACTCTCAACCATCTTTTATCCTGGTCCTCTTCGTTGTCTCGCTTGCCTCGTCTGTTTCTCTTCGGACGGTCTACCGTATTGACCTTTGCTGAGGCCTTTTTCTCTGGTACTGCGGTTGTGCCAGATTTTATTTTGGCACGTGCGCCATCCTCCTCTACCCTGATGTGCTGATGCACTCTTTCCATCAAGGCTTCCATGGTGAGGGGCGGTGTCATGGTGATTGAGTCCCTTAGTCTGTTCCCGACTAGAAGGCCTCTTTTGTACTGTGCAATGGCTAGATTGGTGGGACAATCCCCAATCTGGTTGAAGGTCTCCCAGTAGCGACTATTGTAGGACCTGAGTGTCTCCTTCTCGCCCATGTCAATGGAGAGAAGCTGGTTGATCTCCACTGGCGTTTTAGTGTTCGTTTTGAACCTTGTTACGAACGCCTCTACTAGTTGTGCCCAGGAGGCTATACTGCCTTCTGGAAGTTTTTCAAACCAAGTCAAGCCTAGGTCACCCAGGCTGGACGGGAAAAGGATGCACATCAAAGCCTCGTTGCGTCGATATACCGCCATAACCTGGCGGAAGTGGCTTAGGTGCATGTAGGGGTCTGTCTTTCCCTCGTACGTGGTGAATTTGGGCTGAAGGAAGCCTGAAGGCAGGGGCGTGTTTTCAATTGCCGGAACGAACGGCAAGGTCTGCAGCCTCGCTAATGCTTTGTCCGTCGGTTCGTAGGCAGGGCGCGGAATTGGCATTCCAACCTCGACGCTTCCATGCGTCCGAGGAGCCAACCACTGCAAGGCAGAAACTCTGTGCGGGTCGCGCACCCTGGCATCCTCCTTTCATCGTGCCTTTTCCTCTAGCACGGTTCGTAAGTCGGACGATCTAGGCAACTCCGTTTGCCTGGATGATGTCTGGTGCGTGCACGAGGGCCGATAGGTGCTTCCTTCCGTGTATGACCTCTCAGATCTCGTCCTCTCAGACCTGGAGTGACGAGTTCTAGAAGTCCTGGATTGTGTATCGCCTGTCCTGAGGCTTCTATTCTCTGCTTGAGATGGTGTGGTATTCCTACCACGGTCTTTTGAGCGGCGAGGGGGTGTCCTGCTTTTGCGCCCCTCTCCTGTCACCACTCCTTTTCCCTTCATCTGGCACTTCATAATCTCCATGTCCGCTGCCATTCGTCGTATCAATTCATCCTGCTCCTTCACACGATCCTCCAGAACTTGAGGATCAATCCTTTGCCTTTGTCTGTCAGGACTTTGTGAACGAGAGTGACGGGGGCTGTTATTCCGCCTCCCTCTAGCATCCCTCCTGGGGTTATGTCGTTGGGGCTCCAAGTCCGCCATGGGAGGGACAGGAGGCAAACCTTCGCGCCTCCCACCTCCTTCTGGGGTTTGTCCGTCAATGGCGGACTGTGGCAAATCTTCGTTGTGCGCCATTGATTCTGAAGAGAAAGAGCTTGATCAAGAGGTTTTGTTCTTGTCTGATCTTCCCACAGACGGCGCCAATTGTACGGGAAAGAAATAAACCTTTTTGTATAATCCTGTTGATCAAGTCTGCGCTCCTCCGTACGTCGTCGCTTTATCCCCTGAAAACACAAACGTGAGCTAGCCGGCGGGTGTGTGCCGGAAACCTCTCCGATGCCTAAGTTAGAAAAATAGACAAGTGGCTAAAAGCTCTGTGTATTCGGAAATTAAAGTTGTGTTACCTCTCCATAGGTGATATTTGTGAGCTTTTATAAGTTCCATGTGGCACAATCCTAGTAGGACTCTTACTCCTCCACGTAGAGTCCTCCTAGGATTCATACTCCTGAAAGATGATGTTTATCCTTCAACACCCCCCTCACTGCTTAAACCAAGTGAGATGGTTTTACCATGGCCGGATTTCAATTTGACCGAAGTAAGCATGGCCATGCCGAGCCACAGAGTAGACTGAACTATCGTTAGTTCGGTTCTTCCTTCAATGCCCTTACCTTAGTTCCTCTTGCACAAACCGTGGTATGCCTAAAACCGAACTAACTTTTAACAAGGTTTAGACCGAGCTAGTTACACTGCGCCATGACCGGTACAGGTTCAAAGCATCTTTAAACCGGTCTAACTACAAAGCATCCTTTGACCGGGCTAACATCAAGCCTCCCTCGGACCGGACTAACTTCTGGGCTTTGGGACCGGACTAACTTCAAAGGTTCCTTTAAGACCGAACAAATCTTTATGGCTATTTTACTTAACACTTCGCATAGCGGCCCATAACGGCCCATTATCCAACTCGGCCCAATTTTTCATATAAATCACCCTCTCAACAGCAATTGGAATGTATAAAATAGATAAGGAACAAAAGTTGAGGAGGTCATGAGACATAAGAGGACTAGTTATGGGGATATAAAAAGATTGGGTTTTGTTTGAATGTGGTGTTTTGGTGATGTATCCTTGCAGGAAGCAAGTCAGCATGGGTCAACACTCGTCAAACACTACTTCATATTCACAAGATTGACATATATATACATACATCATATATATTTATACATGCATGCATTCAAGATTATGTAAAAATGTCTTTGTTCGTGCATGTGTGCTAGCAAGAGTGACTTTGTGCATGAATCCCTTTACAAATTGAACATATTATGTATGTTTAGACTTCAATTATCTTGGGAAATCCTATACCGTATCCCAATTGACGTAATTTTATCATAAAATTTTATAATATCAATTATAAAATGAGTAATTTTGCCACAATTGGCGTAACAAAAAATATCGTAATTAAGCCACAAACTTCTGTTATATGAATCACAAAATTTTGAACATTTTATTATGCTAATTTATGATGGGGTCACGCATTTTGTAATTGATATTATAAAATTTTATGATAAAGTTACGTCAATTGTAATAGGGTGCCTCTGATATACACCCTTAAAAGAGTATGTACAATAGCATTTCCCAATTTTCTATAATCAGGGTTCAATTCCCCTAATTCTGTGAGGTTGGACAAATCTTGTTTTAGTAACTTTTTTTAAAAATCACAAAAAAAAAAAAAAAGAGGGAAAAATTAGGGATACTTACATCCCTCTCTACATGTTTGTATTAAAGTTTGATAGCACTAACAATTTGTTTGCTAGTTAAAATTTGTAATTTTTCAAATTATAAAAGTAATAAACAGACCAAACTATCCCTATAGACAGAAAAATAAAAATTAAAAAATCATAAAACATTTATTTTTTACAGATTTTTCTCTTTCTATCATTTTCTTCTTCGCTCTCTTCTCTTTGTAGCATTTTCCACCGGTGGCGCCTCAAACGCTATCCACCAATGTTTGATTGTTTCTCTCTTTGCTTTTCTCTCTGTACCTTTTGTGCTACATCTACCACATTTACCAACATCGCCTCCGCATCTACCATCATCGCAATCAATCACATCCACCGCCACTGTCGTCTATTTCTTTTCACTAAAAATCACCACCGTTCTGTGACCAATCTTTTAGCATCCAACATCATATAGCATCAGATATATTCTCTTGAAATAATCATTGTCGTCACTGAGCTATTATATACCAATTCTATTTCTTTCTGTAACACATGTTACGAATCCAAATTTGGACATTGTTTGCCTTCAATGTCATTTCTCACTCTCTCTTTTTTCTCTTTATTTCTCCATTTATTATTTTATATATTCCTTGTTGACAGAGATTTTTTTTGTTATTTGTTTTGTCTCACACTACTCTATATTCTCTCTCTACCCTATCTCATAATCAATAAAATTTATCTAAGTTTAATGAATTAAATTTCTATAGTTAGTAAGATTTTATTGATATAAACTAAAAGTTAGTGAAATTTTATTGACCTTGTGCAATTTCACTAGTTTTGATTAGTAAAATTTTACTTTGCATTGTTGACTGACCTTATTTAATATGACTGCATTTTGGTTAGTGAAATTTTACTAACTTTACTTTGTGAAATTCCATTTGGCTTTGGTTAGTGAAATTTCACAAATTACCACTTCCTAACATAGTGAAAATTCAATTGACTTTCAATTTTGCAATTTTTAACCACTCAGTGAAATTTGATTATCTTCATCTAAAAGTAAAATTTCAATGTCCTAACATAGTAAAATTCAATTGACTTTCAATTTTTGAAAATTTAAGCAATTAATTGAAATTTTTTTTGTTTTGGAAAATGAAATTTCTTTAACTTAGCGTTGTCACAGCCCGACCCCAAGGGCTTAGGGTTGGAATCGCAATTTACTAACTTATTTTATTTGTAACAAATTAAACTGCGCAAGCGGAAATAAAAATAATTAAACAGGAAATTACTTCATTTTACTATTTTAATAAGAGAAAATACATTTATAGGGTTTTTATTATTTTATTATTCAGTGACCGGCCCCAAGTAGAACAAAAGGGAGCAAAAATATAAAAAAAAAAAAAAAAAAGAAAAGAAAGACAAAATAGTGGTTCAACATCAATCCACGTGTGAATTCTATTTCGTGAGGTTATGGGTTTCCTCTACATCTCGTCACCTGAAAAGGTAACAGTTATAAGCACACAGCAGAATGAGAAATATTATGCCAAGAGTATAGAGAATACAAAATAACTATGGATAGTTAGTTAAGCCAAAACATTTACATAACTCAATTTGGTAAATAAATCATTTAAGTGGCAGAAACTGAAATACAGAAATTATGTAAATAAATAACCATAACCACGGTACAAAATAGAACAGAACAGAGGTCATAGAAGTGACAATCAGAACAGAGGTCAATGGATCCATAACAACCAGAGGACCACGAAGTGGCCAAACAGAAGCCAATGGTTATTTAAGTCCCCCAAGGCGTGAAACTCCAGTGGTGCTATTTACAAAACATAATTATTTATAAGGTCATAGTCAAATATATACAAAAATTTAAACAAACATATGCATGGATTTCATTTTAAACAAATAGAGTTCAGAAAATAACACACGCAGTTGAAATATTAATATCATTTATAATAATTTATAAACATAACTTGTATAAAAATAAATTATGGTAAATCAAAACATACGTAAAATATATTATGGTAACTCAAGGTATAATATAACTCACCTTAATATTGACCCTTAGCCTTACTCTACTATCACAACCTTCCTACTATAAGTTTCTTACTTTCAGTACATACGTGCCTCTCTCTCTTTCTTTTTTTTCCTTTTTTTTTTCCTTCCACAGATTTGATAAGGAGGTAAGAACATTGTCAGGCCAACACGTGGCCGATCTCGAATCCTCCTTTGGATTTGCTTCATAACTCACTTGGATTTTCTCATAGATTTATACTTATCTTAGTGAATGTTTATGGTAATTACACTTTCGCCTAATTTCCTATCATAACTATATAAATAAATTAATTCCTAATTAAATTACACTTTATCGTATACCAACAAAAAATTAATTATTTATTTTGCTACCACACCCACTATTATTATTATTATTATTATTATTATTATTATTATTATTATTTATTTATTTATTTATTTACTCTTACTTTTATATTTATTTATTTACTATCTTTAACTCTAAATTGGCCCAATTGTAATTCCATATTTCTGTTAATTTGGCCCCAAATAACAATCCTTAATTAATCCCATATTTAATAATTCAATGTCAAATTAGATTATGTATTTATTATTATTTATTAAATAATATATTATCCAAATTAGATTCTGTATTTATTATTATTTATTTAATAATATATTATCATATACACTCACAATTATATATAATTATAAATATTTATGTGATATTTAATTAAACGTTAGGTATCAGAAGCATAATGAAATTTCACTTCACTAGAGAGTTTTCAAAACGATTACCGAGAAATGTCATTGTGTTAAGTTAGTGAAAAATTTATTTTTGCTAGAGAGTCACTAGAAAATGGTTATCGGCAATCAATAGTGATCACTGAAGAGTTGTTGCCAACAACTAAAGGTGGTAGTGGTAGACAAGAGTGCTGGAATAATGAAACTAGACTGAGGGTAGTTTTATCTAGAAAAAAAAGTTAGTAAGCCTTAAAAAAACATATTTTAGATGTCTTTGAACTAACACAAAATAGTCCTTACATTTTGTTGTTTGTGTCATTTTGGTCTCTCAACTTTCAATTGGCTCAATTTTCACCAATGAATTTTGTATCTTTTGGTCCAATTGATAATGTTTTTAGTGTTTTTGACGAAAAAGAAGCACTGCTTTAGTTGAGTTTAACTCACTGAATTAGTAAATCTATAATTTTACTCTAAAAAATATGACATATGCTACTTATATGCATATTTTTCACAAAAAAATGTTAAGAATTGCAATAAATTGGATCAAATTGAAACAAAATTATAAACTCAAAGTCAAAATCAAACCAATTGAAATTATAGGGATCAAAATGATACAAAAATCAAAATATAGGAATTACTGTCGTAATTTACACTATTTTTTAGAGAGTTCAATAAAAATAAAAAAATAACCATTTGAAAAAATGCCATGTCAAGCTCTCAAGGTTTAATTGTTCAAAAAAAAGAAAAAAAGAATGCGCTCTCAAGCTTTAAATCTTATTTGAATCAAAGTTGCCTTTGTTTATAATGTAATTTCAAAATTTATTATGTGGATCAAGTAGGTGATGGGAGCATATAGATACAACACAATCTGAGTTTCAAAGAGGAAGAATTGCTCATCAGTAAAATAGTTTTAAAATAATTGCACTATTACATGAAATTTTTAGTTGCAAGGCAGACAAAAAAAAAAAAAAAACTTGCAAGAACTTGCACCAAATACATGACAGACTCGCACCTCATAAAAAGTAATTTTTTGCGACTATCCAACTAATTTGAGATTTCCTCTTTTGAATATCGTCCAGAACTATCTGACACACCTCATGCCTCTGTTTTGCAAGGCAATGAATGAGATCAATGCAGGTTTGGACCTTCCAGAAAGTAGGCTTGCATTGCACTTCTATTCCCATAACACTAATCTTTTCACAGGAAATTTTCTTGAAATTTACTTGCGTGTCTTATTAGTTCTGGATTCTATAGTTTGCATATCAGTGAAAAATATTTTATTTTTAATCATGTTATTATCACAGCTCAAAGACCAACTTGCTAGTGTAAACAAAATGGGGAGGCAGAGAGAGAGAGAGCCATTCATAGGTTTGGTATATAAATCCATGGAACCACAGATTATCAAACACAAAAAAAAGACGGGATTTAGAAAGTTGGTTTTGAAAGGTAATAGCAACTATAAGGTAAAATAATTCTGTCACAAAACTACCCATCTCTGGACTGAATATTGTATATACAGACTACTAGTCACTTCCCATTACAAACCACCCGCCTCCCCCAAACACAACAAAATTCTATAACCAGGTGACACTGAAGAGAGAGATCGATCTCCAAGAATAGGTTGATCTTGAAATATTATCTCTCTCTCGATCTTTTAGTAGTATGCCCGTTGAGGTAATTGTGCTCCACTGCTACCATGATGCATGCATTAACAAGCAGATGATTAATGCTCAACACATAAAGAGGGAAGTGTTGGTCTCAAAAAAGTAGCCCTCAGGGGCATGTTCAGTGTAGGACATTCCAGATTTTCAAGGAAGACAACAATGTTAGATCAAGTATCAACCAAGAAGGGGATCAAAGATCTAATAATTTAACCAGTCCATCACCCCTGCTACACTAAACAATTGTTTCGGCCAACCACAACTGCCAATTTGTAAATACTTATCAAGATCGGCCCAAATCACAAAGACCCCACAGTCAAGGACGTGAGATCTTTTGCCTCGACAGATTAGTCATACCTGTCTGCAGATGTGGATGTGTGTGTGTGTGTGTGTGAGAGAGAGAGAGAGAGAGAGAGAGAGACCTCATATCCAGTATAGCTTGTGTAATTCAGAACATAGGAAGCTGGATGGGAAGATCTTACAGTAAAAACATAAACTATCAGTAAAAATTAGAATATCAGCATCAGGTTATAAATCCTATAGTCTCAGGGTTCTCATAGATACATGAGTTATAATCAGCTCATGTAAATGAAATACCATATCAAAAGAAAAATAGATATTAATGAAACATCCAATTTTGGTTACTGAAACTGATAGAAACAATACTTCCATACAATTCAAGACTAAAAATATAGCTATTTGATTAAATGATAGCAAGTTCATTATATCAAAAATTCTATGTTTCCCTTATATGCATGGAGATTTTTTTCTTGGAAATAATTTTATATATAAATACCTTCCAATGCAAATACAGGAAAAAACCATTTCATTAAGCATAAACAATGTCTTAATTCATATTTCATTGTTAGAACAACATAAATATATTTGTGAAAAAGAGTTTGTGCTCGTTCCGCATGGTGATTTAACTCCCATTATCAAAACTATTGATGAATCACATTGGATTTCTAAAATTTTGGAAATGTTTTTTAGTGAAAATCCATTAAAACTATGGCAACGTAATCCGCGTTATTGTAGTTTGAAATTAAAAGACCCTAATGTTATTATTAGAGTAAGACCAATGATCTATACTAAATAAGATATAGATGAATTTGATATTCAATTTCAGAAACTTTTAGACAAACAATTAATTAAAAAAATTAGAAGCCCTCACTCTAATCCAGCTTTTATGGTAAGAAACCATATTGAAATTGAAAGAGGAAAAGCGCGAATGGTAATCAACTATAAACGGCTAAATGAAAATTTAGAATTTGATGGATATTTTATTCCAAGAAAAGATGTTTTGATTAACTTAACCAAAGGATCAAAAATCTTTAGCAAATTCGATTGTAATAGTGGATTTTGGCAAATTCAATTGATTGAAGAATAAAAAAAAAATTGACAGCTTTTAGTACACCTAGAAGACATTACCACTGGAATGTTATGCCTTTTGGGTTAAATATAGCACTACAGGTAGTTCAATGGTGGATGGATACAATTTTTAAAGATCTTAAAGATTGTTGTGTAGTTTATATTGATGACATACTTATCTTCTCTAAAACTCGGGAGGAGCATAAGAAACATTTAAAATTATTTTGTGAAAAATTTCAAAAACATGAAATTATGTTATCACCAAAAAAGATTGAATTAGAAAAAGAATCAATTGAATTTTTGAGAATAATTTTAGACTAGAAAGGTTTAAATTACAAGAACATATTTTGTCAAAAGTACGAGATTTTCCTAATACTTTTGAAAATATAACACAATTACAAAGTTTATTAGATATTTTAAATTATGGACAAAATTTTATCAAAAATCTTTTAAAAATAGAAATTCCTTGGTTAACCAAATTAAGGAAAAATGTTATTTTTGAATGGAAGCAGAAGATGTTACTTTAATTAAACAAATTAAAAAAAGTGTTATCTTCCTAAAATAGGTGATAAATTAATTTTAGAGACAGATGCCTCAGAAGCATACTGGGGATGTGTTCTTAAAGCAATACCAAGTAAATTATAGCATGATAAAAAGATACCTCAGAAAATGGGATTAGACCAAGAAAAAATGCAATACCCATAAAATTACAAAAAAAAAAAAAGAACTAATTTGTAGATATAATTCTAAAACATTTAAACCAAATGAACATAAATATATTATTTTTGAAAAAAGAATTACTTGCAATAAAATTGGCAATAAAAAGTTTTCATATTTATTTAGCTCAAGAAAATTTTATTGTACGCACAGATAATAAGGCAGTAAGAGATTTCTTGATCAATAAAAAAATCTATTGAGCAAGGAAGAAGATTAGTCCGGTATAATAAAATTTTTGAATATACTTTTAAGATAGAATATCTTAAAGGTACTAACAATTTTCTTGCAGATTTTCTTAGTAAGAATTGTTTCAAAAAATTAAATTACTAAATAAGTAATTTTAATTTTTGCAGAAGACCTCTAGACCAAGAGGAAAAAATGAACAAGGGTAAGCAACCCGCTCAATGAGATTGGGTGACAATTGCTAAAAAAGCAATCCCCCAGACAAGAAAAAGTTTATATTGTATTTGTAGGAAAATAACCTGGGATCTACACAGAATGAAATGAGTGCAATAAGCAAGTTTGCAGATATTCAAGAGTAAGTTTTAAATCTTATGATAGCATGACCAAAACTAAAAAAACTTTTTACAGTGCACCAGCTATGCATGTTTATCAAAATAAATTTTGTCAAATGAGAACTAACACAGTTTCAACTAATATTCAGAGATCTAAACTAGATAAATTTGAAATAAAAGATTTTTTTAACCCTGGAATATCCATAAAAATTTATACAAAACTCAATAGAGTTTGGAAAACTCACATTATAGACAACAAAGTGAAATTTCGAAAACACATGGGAGTTCTGACCAACAAATTAGTTGAGCAAACAGCTAAGTTAAAAGATTTACAAAACCTTTGTTTCAATATCCTTAAACAAATGAATTGAAGATTTTAATTTCAAAAAAATAAATAATTTTCTTCAACTATCAGACCTTATATCCGATGAGCTTTCTGATCCAGTTTTTGAACAAATAAAATGAATTTGTCTTTTTGTTTCCAAAAGAAAATTTTCTATTAATCAAAAATCGAGTTGAGGATCATCGTGATAAGATTAGACAAATCTTAGAATGATTCTATGATAAATTAAATTTTAAAGATGGAATTTCCAAAATAATCATCATGGCAAATCGTGACATGTGGTATTTTGAAGATATAAATTGGGGAATAACTAATCAAGTTATTTTTCAAATTTTAGATCCAATCCAATGGATAGAATATCCAATGATCATAAAAGCAATGCTCTCATGGGTAGTAAAAGGCTTCCAATGGAGTAAATATTTTACCTTTTAGATCTCTAGCACAATTGATTGGCGAGAACGAGAACATTTTTTTCCAACCATACCAAATTTGGTATCTCAAAGAAACTAAAGATTTTGAATTTGAAGATGATTATTTAGATGAAGATCGCATGAAGGAGCGATTGAAAACTATTCAAAAACTTCATTTGACAGAATATTGAATAGATAGTCTAATAACTGTTTCACAGGCTATGACACCCTAAATGTTTAATTACATATTCCATAAAAGTAAAATAAAGTATTGAATATTATGATAAAATGAAATTTAATTAGGGATTATATATATTTTAAAAAAAAAGAAAAAGAAAAAGAAAAAGAAAAAGAAATTATTACAGCGGCCCCGTCACCACTCTAGCATATAGGGTGGTGACTATGCATATGTAGCCTAGGTGAATCACCAAGTTGGGACAATGAGAATAGGCCATTTGTGAGGATAGATGGCCAAATCAAATTTTAAAAAAAAAAACCATGCCTCATTCTCTTTTATAAATAGACAGCGTTAGTAGCCGATAACGCTAAGCTTCCGATAAGAAAGGAATATACTTACGGGTAACAACGAGGCCATTATAGAAAAGTAAAGACTAAGGGTCAATATTAAGGTGAGCTATATTATACCTTGAGTCACCATAATATATTTTACGTATATTTTGAATTACCATAGTTTATTTTATACAAGTTATATTTTATAACTTATATTTATATTTCAATTATGTTAATTATTTTCTGAACTCCATTTGCTTTTATCGAAACCTATAGATATGTTTGTTTAAATTTTAGAAATTATTTGATAATGATTTTGTAAGCAATTATTTTCTATAAGTACCACCACGGGAGTCACATGCCTTGGGGGACTTAAATAACCATTGGCCTCTGTTTGGCGACTTTGTGGTCCTCTGTTTGTCATGGATCCATTGATCTCTGTTCTGATTGTCACTTCTGTGACCTTTGTTCTGTTCTATTCTGTACCGTGGTTATGGTTATTTATTTACATAATTTTCGTATTTCAATTTCTGCCACTTTGAATAGTTTGGTAATTTAAATTAAGTTATATAAATGTTTTAGCTTAACTAACTATCCATGGTTATTTCATGTTCCTTATACTCTTGGCATAATATTTCTCACTCTGCTGTGTACTTATAGCTGTTACCTTTTTAGGTGATGAGATGTAAGGAAGACCTGTAACCTCGTATAGTAGAACCCGCACAAGAATTTGATGCTGATCCGTTATTTTGTTTTTGTTTTTCTTTTCTTTTCTTCCTTTTGTTTTTTTATTGATAGGCGGTCACAAAATAATAAAATCCCTATATATGTACTTTTGTTTATCGAAATAGTAGAATGTAGTAAATTTTCTGTTTAATTATTTTCTTACTTTCATTTTGCCTCCGTCTGCACCATTTAATTTGTTAAGATTAGAATTAATTAGAAGTTGCGATTCCAGCCCTAAACCCTTGGGATGGGTCATGATAAAGGTGGTATCAGAGCAAAGGTTAGACATATTAAATAAATAAATATTTACCTGCGACGTTAGTTCTTTTTTGAATATTTACCTGCGACGTTAGTCCTTTTTTGTAAAATCTCATGTTTATTCTGGTGATTTAGGAATGTCCGAGATTAACCTAGATGAGGCATTTTGGGAGGAGCTTGAGGCCATTAATTTGGAGGATATTTTAGTAGAGCACCCTGCCTCCGCCTCACCTGAAAGATGGGGAGACTCGGAGGATATAATTAGGAGACTACATCCAGGCCTTGCCCAATTGATGGGTCAGCCGATATATGTACAAACCGACCTTACTGACATACCATACTTATTGTAGAGGCAAAGCCGTGCCTACGCGCGCAGACGCTTTTTCAGGCTCACCCGTGTTCTCGGCCTTGCCCCAGGATATGACCACCCGCACTACATCGTTGGCCCTTTGCCCCAGATTTTGTGGCAAGAAAAGGAAATGTGTATCCCGAGGACTACATTTTTACCACTATTCCTAACCCGTTGGAAATTATTAATATTCAAAATGTTGATTTTAGTAATGACCTATCATACATTAAGCAACTGGGATGGATAGTCGATCGAGCATTTTGGGGATACATACAAGCCGTCCTCATTTACACAGTCCAGGCAGCGTGGATGTGTTTTGGTGTGGTACAGTTGGGATGGGAATTTAAGCTTTTTATGCAACACTACTTCCCATGGTTGTTTGACCCGTTTGACCCACTACTCTAGATTTGGTAGAAGAAAACCTTTTTTGTACACTAACCATGATGTGTTCTAATTCCTTCTTCTTTTTTTTGTTGTTGTTTTTTGTTTTTTGTTGTACCATAGGGATGAGACACTTACATATTTTGACTTTTGAACAAGGATGTAATATTAATTGTAAAAATCGTAAAGTTGGTATTTTATAAATATTGCGCTATATATGCTTATATATATGTTGCGTTATGGATGTAATGCCTCGTTTATTACTTTGTAGAATGGCCAATAATGGTAACGGAAGCAAGTCATCAGTTAGTGGCACTGAATCGATGGAAAGAATCATGGAAAGAGCAGTTACTAACTTTTTGCAAGCCTTGCAGACTAACATCAACAATGGGATGCCGGAACGGCGAGAAGAGTCGGTTACCATAAAACAGTTCCAGGATTTGAAACCCATTACATTTACCGGCGGCCCAACCCCAATGATAGCAGACGCTTGGGTTAAAGACATGGAAAAGGTTTTCCACGCTCTAACCTGCACCAAAAGATAGAAGGTTACTTTCGCCACTTTCACTTTTAAAGATAATACACAGGAATGGTAGCTTCTCACTCTGGAGAAAGAAGAAATTGCGACTTGGGCAAGATTCTTGGAAGTATTTTATGAAAAATACTTCTCAGATTCATTGCGGGAACAGAAGGCGTCGGAATTCATACATCTAAAGCAAGGAACCATGACGGTGGCCGAATACAAGAGCAAGTTCACACAACTCGCTTGGTTTGCGACATATGTCATCCCCCACCAAAGCTCGAAAGCAAGAAAATTCGAAGCAGGATTGGATGCTGAAATCAAAGATAAGCTTGAGGTTTTGAAACTGCCAACTTATACGGAAGTGGTAGACCGAGCGTACATTGTAGAAAAATGGATTAAAGCCTACATTCCGGGGAACCAGCCGAAAGAAGCGATTCTGGGAAAGAGACAACAGAAAATCTAGTGTTGCGCCTCCCAAGAGGGTGAATACGGGCACAACCAGCTCAGGTAATCAAGGTTTTACTAACCCTAGAGGTGGCACCATTCCAACTTGCCCTACTTGTGAAAGGGCTCATTGGGGACAATGCCATCGAGATATAGGAGCATACTTTAAATGCGGTCAAGTTGGCCACTTGCTGAGAGATTGTCTAAAGCTGACCAATCCTACAGCCAGCCCCTCTAGCCCAGTCAAAAAACCTGCAGGACCTGGAAGAGAGAGGAAGGACCAAAAACGCCAAGGAAGGGCTTTTGCCTTAGTACTTGGAAAACCAGAAGTTACCGAAAATATTATGTCAGATATATTTTCTATCTATGGTCATTTAGCTCATGTTCTCATTGACTCTGGGTCAACTCATTCTTTTGTTGCACCACACTTTGCTGCCAAGCTGGCATCAACACCCGAACCCTTAGGATATATATTGTCTGTGTCTTTTCCTTCTGGTAATTCTGTCCTTAGTGCTAATGCATACAAATCTTGTGTTATATCCCTAAAAGGCAAAACCTTATACATAAACTTGATTCCCCTCCGCATTGGGAACTTTGATGTGATTTTAGGGATGGATTGGCTGGCTGCCAACCATGCCTCTATTGATTGTAAAGCCAAAAAGGTCTTCCTTAGGTTACCAAACCAACCCGAGCTTGTCTTTGATGGGACTGGAGTTTTCAACCCTCCCTGTATTATATCCTCCATGATAGCCTAACGACTTCTAAGAAAGGGTCGTTGTAATTATATTTGTTATGTGATCGATACACAAAAAGAGGCCCCTATCGTTGATGCAATCCCCGTAGTACGAGAATTCCCAGATGTTTTTCCTAAAGATCTACCTGGTACCCTGGTTGAATCGAATTCACCATTGAAACTTAACCTGGTACCCAACCAATATCAAAAGTCCCTTACCGCATGTCAATAACGAAATTGAAAAAACTGAAGACTCAACTCCAGGAACTCTTGGACAAAGGTTTTATTCGACCTAGCATCTCACCCTAGGGAACTCCAGTACTATTCGTAAAGAAAAAAGATGGCATGATGAGGTTATGCATCGATTACCGAGAGCTGAACAAGGTCACCCTCAAGAATCGGTACCCTCTACCACGAATCGATGACTTATTCGATCAACTTCAAGGTGCTCAGGTATTCTCTAAAATCGACTTGCATTTTGGCTATCATCAACTAAAAGTCAAAACAGAAAGTATCGAAAAGACTGCCTTTAGAACCCGTTACGGGCACTACAAGTTTCTCGTCATGTCATTTGGCGTCACAAATGCTCCAGTAGCTTTTAAGGACTCATGAACCGAGTGTTCAATCCCTATCTTGATGAATTCGTCATCGTCGTCATTGACAACATCCTCATATACTCCAAGTCACTAGAGGCCTATGAGCAGCACTTGCGAACGGTTTTCCAAACACTACATGATCACAAACTTTATGCCAAGTTGAAAAAATGGGAATTCTGGATCACTGGTGTACTCGGTCACGTCATTAACAAAAATGGCATCTTGGTTGACCCCTCAAAAGTTACAGCAATCGTGGACTGGCCACGACCTACTAATGTATTAGAAATACGAAGCTTCTTGGGTTTAGCTGGTTATTACCGACGCTTCGTGCAAGATTTCTCGAAAATAGCATCACCTTTGACCCAGCTAACTTAGAAGAACACACCCTTTGAATGGACTGACAAACAGGAGCGTTGTTTCCAAGAATTGAAAAGTCGACTTGTGTCAGCTCCTATACTAACACTCCTTACAGAAGCAGATGGGTTCGTAATTTATAGTGATGCCTCATACAATGGTTTGGGTTGTGTTCTTATGTAAAATGGAAAAGTCATTGCTTATGTCTAACGCCAACTAAAGACTCATGAGAAAAACTACCCAACTCATGATTTAGAATTAGCTGCGGTGATCTTCGCCCTCAAGATCCGGCGTCATTATCTCTAAGGTGCAACTTACGAAAATTTACACTGATCACAAAAGTCTTAAATATCTCTTCACACAGAAGGAATTGAATATGAGGCAACGACGGTGGCTAGAATTTATGAAAGACTACGATGTAGAAATCCATCACCATCGAGGCAAAGCTTACGTAGTGGCAGACACACTAAGCCGAAAGACGACCAGAAGTTTGGCATGTACTCTCATTTCCCACAACATCAATGGACTGCTCGCCAATATAATCGTGGAACCCACATTGATTGAAGAAATTAAAGCGCACCAATGTGAAGATAAACTTTTGAAGAAAAAGTACGAGGAGCGAAGGAGTATGCCTGATCCTGATTTCACTATAAGCAATGGGATACTAAAATTTCGGAATCGAATTTGCGTACCCAACATTCCGGAACTCAAGAAGAAGATATTGGTGGAAGCTCATAGCTCGAAGTTTGTAGTCCACCTTGTCAACACAAAGATGTGCCATGATTTGAAGAAACATTACCGGTGGACAAGAATGAAAAGAGACATAGCAAACCATGTCTCCAAATGTCTGCATTGTCAACGTGTTAAAGCAGATCATCAGAGACCTGCAGGAATGCTGCAACCATTCCCTATTCCTGAATGGAAATGGGAGCACATGACTATGGATTTCGTGGTCGGGCTACCACAGTTATTTTCGAAGAATGATGCAATATGGGTTATAGTAGACTGATTGACGAAGTCGGCGCAGTTTCTGCCAATCAAAATTATGTACTCGCTTAATAAGTTTGCCACCTTATACATCAAGGAAATTATTCGTTTGCATGGCACCCCAGTTTCAATCGTGCCTGACCATGACCCCCGCTTCGTATCTCACTTTTAGAACAAATTGCAAGAGGCTTTGGGGACTACACCGAAGTTTAGCACTGCTTATCACCTGCAAACTGATAGGCAATCCGAAAGAACAATCCAGACTTTAAAAGACATGTTACGTATATGCATGTTGGACCTCAAAGGTAATTGGGATGAGCACCTATCTTTAGTGGAATTTGCCTATAACAACAGCTACCATGCAAGCATTGGAATGGCACCGTACGAAACGCTGTATGGAATGAGGTGTCGATCACCTCTGTGTTGAGCGGAAGTCGGAGACAGGAGGTTATTAGGCCCTAAGATCATACAGATAACGAGTGATAAAATTCCATTCATCCAACAGCAAATTCGCACTGCTCAGAATCACTAGAAAAGCTATGCAGATACATGAAGACGGGAATTGGAATTCCAAGTAGGAGATCATGTTTTCCTAAAGATCTTACCAACAAGAGGGGTTATCCAATTTGGAAAGCGATGCAAGTTAAACCCACATTACATCGGGCCATTCGAGATACTAGAAAGGATTGGTCCTGTGGTGTATCGCCATGCACTGCCACCTGAACTGTCCAATGTTTACAATGTGTTTCACGTTTCGATGCTTCAGCGATATCTCCGAGATCCATAACATGTTGTCAATTATGAGAACTTGGAAATTCAAGAGGATCTCTCTTATCAAGAACAACCAGTGCAGATTCTCGATTCTTGTGATCAAGTTCTCCGAAACAAGACTATACCTCTTGTAAAAGTTTTATGGAGAAATCATCGAATCGAAGAAGCAACGTGGGGAACTGAAAGTCAAATGCGAGCCAAATACCCGCACCTCTTCGAAAATCAAGGTACGTGAAGTTTGAGGACAAACTTCTATTTAGGAGAGGAGAATTATGACACCCTAAATGTTTAATTACATATTCCGTAAAAGTAAAATAAAGTATTGAATGTTATGATAAAATGAAATTTAATTAGGGATTATATATATTAAAAAAAATTAATATAGTGGCTCGTCACCACCCTAGCATACAGGGTGGTGACTATACACATGTAGCCTAGGTGAATCACGAAGTAGGGACAATGAGAATAGGCCACTTGTGAGGATAGGTGGCCAAATCAAATTATAAAAAAAAATTAAATAAATAAATAAATAAAAGGTCAAAGAAACCATGCCTCATTCTCTTCTATAAATAAGCAGCGTTTGTAGCCGATAACGCTAAGCTTCCGATAAGAAAGGAATATACTTACGGGTAACAATGAGGCCGTTATAGAAAAGTAAAGACTAAGGGTCAATATTAAGGTGAGTTATATTATACCTCGAGTCACCATAATATATTTTACGTATGTTTTGAATTACCATAATTTATTTTATATAAGTTATGTTTTATAATTTATATTTATATTTCAATTACGTTAATTATTTTCTGAACTCCATTTGCTTATATCGAAACTCATGGATATGTTTGTTTAAATTTTAGAAATTATTTGACAATGATTTTGTAAGCAATTATTTTCTATAAGTACCGCCACGGGAGTCCCATGCCTTGGGAGACTTAAATAACCATTGGCCTCTGTTTGGCGACTTTGTGGTCCTCTGTTTGTCATGGATCCATTGATCTCTGTTCTGATTGTCACTTTTGTAGCCTCTGTTCTGTTCTATTCTGTATCGTGGTTATAGTTATTTATTTACATAATTTTTATATTTCAGTTTTTGCCACTTTGAATAATTTATTTATTCAAATTAAGTTATATAAATGTTTTAGCTTAACTAACTATCTATGGTTATTTCATGTTTCCTATACTTTTGGCACAATATTTCTCACTTTGTTGTGTGCTTATAACTGTTACCTTTTCAGGTGATGAGATGTAAGGAAGACCCATAATCTCGTGTAGTGGAACCCGCACAAGAATTTGATGCTGATCCTTTATTTTGTTTTTCTTTTCTTTTCTTTTCTTCCTTTTGTTTTTTTACTGATAGGCGGTCACAGAATAATAAAAGCCCTATAGATGTACTTTCTTTTATCAAAATAATAGAATGCAGTAAATTTTTTGTTTAATTATTTTCTTACTTTCATTTTGCCTCTGCCTGCGCCATTTAATTTATTAAGATTAGAATTAATTAGTAAGTTACGATTCCAGCCCTAAGCCCCTGGGGATGGGTCGTGACACAAGCAGCCTCTAATATCCATGGCCACAGATGGTAGAATACTTTTTGTAACTCATTTTCCCATAAAATATCAAAGGTCTCCTACACAAATTAATGAGGCTCTTGACATGTTATTAAATCTCAAAAAGAGAAATAATTTGGATCTTCCGTTGGAACTAGCCATGACCGCGGACGATGTAGAACAATTTCAGAATGAACGATACAGTCAGGATCCTCATTCCCCTCTGTCAGAGATTGATGAAGAGTATCGCAATCTCATTAACAGGATGGAAGCATAGTGGACTCCACTATCACATGCAGTTGTCTCATGATCGATTCTAACCTTATCCAGGACACGTGGAGCAACCTGCATTATTTTGTAGAAAGTGGTTAGACAAATCTTTTCAACTGACGCTACAAGACAAACAAGATTAGCCAAATCTTATCTATATCCGTCTATCTCTTTGACCAACGGGGAGGGTAGACAGTGTATATAATTATGGCTGTGTATATAATTGTAGAGGTTATCAGAAGACATGAAAGAGAAAGTCATTATATTTATTATGTTAGGACTTATTTGATTTATAGCCTTACTTTTGTTTGTATCTACAAAGTTGTAGTCTATAAATTGGCATTGATGCCAACATAATAAAGCAATGTAAATTCTCTCCATCTTCATTGCCTAAACTTCTCTTTTCCTTGTTCTGTTTGTATTGCTTAACTTGAAAAAATAGTAGAAAGCTCCTTTCTTTGTTTATTATTGTAATTGGTATCAGAGCTTAGTAAAGAGCTTTTGAAAACAAGATCAAACTATGTAAGTATTTCTGTCTGTGCATAAATTTTGATATATATGTAAGTGTGTATGGTGTTCTTAATGATATAAAAAATAATAATAAATTTATCAAGTTTAGTCTTTAATTATGTATCCTTTGTATTTTATATCTTTATAATTATTTGTTTCATTTATAATTGTTGTAAAACCTATATGCTTAGTGTATGTCAAAGCCCATATACTCATTAAGATCTTTTGACTGTTGACCATAATTAGGCATTTTTAAGTCTCTAAGATCATAAAGAGAGGTTTTAGGCAGCAGATAAATACACTAGGAGGGTCTTAGGTACTAACAATAATCTATAATGGCAATTAACCCTGAAGATATAACATGTTTTGGAAATACAAAAATAATATTAATAATAAATATGACTATAGTTTGAATATTACTAAAGAATCTGCAAATATAAATAGTGTGTTCTAGTTTAAATAATATTACTGATGTTATGTGTTCTTGGTTTTCTAAAGTAAATAAAAATCAAAAAATAAATCAAAATTATTTAGAATCCAAAGTGGAGTTTATAGAATCTAAAATAGACAATTTAGATTCTATAATAAATATTGACTTAAACAAAGAAATAAAAACCCAAATAAACAATTTGGTAACAAAATTAGAAACTATATAACTCATAAACAATGATGGAATGAATAGTTCAGGAGATAACTCTATTCCTAGGCTATTTTATGGTACAGAAGATATTCTAGTACTTCAAACCAATACCTATAATAGAACTGAATATGAAAGTATTGTTGAAATATTGGATTATTGGAAAAAATTATATAAAAATCCAAATTTAAGTATTGATGAAAGAAATAGGCCACTAGATTAGATAAGAGAAACTTATCTAAAATATGAAACCCTTTTACAGCACTTTAATTATGATATTAATATGGCAACTAATGATGATGATAGCCAATCAACCTCATTTGAAGAAGTATTAGATCAAGATGTTTCACCAGAAATAAATAAGGAGAAAAGAAAGGCAGAAGAGCCAATTGATCTTGAATTGTTTGACACATGGGGAAATGGATAAAATTTTGACATTATTCAAACAAATGAAGTTAAAAATGATACTAACACTGGAAGTACCTCCAATCCTATACTTGAGCCAGTAATATCTAGAAAAAATAATAATCATAAGTATCTAATAGCTTAAAATGGTACTTATTTAGACTTATCTCATGCTCCATTTAAGGATCAGCCACAAACAATTGATGATTGGGCACAATCATTGTCTATCATTATTACCAATTATATAAATAGTTGTTCAAAAGAAAAATTCCTTGATTATATTGCAACAACTCTCCAAGGAGATGTGTTACAATGGTTAAGACAGTGGGAAAAATCTAAAATTAGAAAGTCAAAAAACAACTCTGTTGGCAAATTTTCTCACACTTGATACAATATTAGCTGAGTTTGCATCAATCATAAAAGAAAATTTATGTGATTTTGTAGGAGATATTAATTTGCAAGCTGATGCAAATTATATTTTAACTAAATTAGAATTATGTAATATTTGTCTTTTTAAAAACTATGTTCAAACTTTTAAAAAATATTATTATCTTTTTGATCCACCAGCAAATTAACCCTAGTTTGATCAATTTTTCCATAAACTCCCTAAGCCATGAGATGAGTTATGTATTAAAACATATCTTGACTTTTTTTTAAAAATGAGAAAAGAAGAATATGATAGTCTTGGTTTTCATATTAATTATGTTCTAAGACTGATAGCAAATCGGTGTCTAAAGCAAAGGTGAAAAAACAAATAAAAAATCAAATTTCCAACTCACAATATGGTCAAAAATGTTATGATAAAATTTTGAAAGAAAATTGAAAAATTGGTTGTAATACATTTCCCAAGTGAAAAAGATTTTCCAAAAAACGTAGAAAATATAAATAGGAATCTTGGAAAAAGAACAAAACTTTTTTAAAAAAGTAAAAGTATATTCGAAAAAAGAAACCAACAAGTGTTTCAAAAAATAAAACTTGTAAATGTTACATTTGTAACGAAGATGGTCACTATGCACCCGAATGTCCAAAAAGGGGAAAAAGTGCAAAAAGTGCAAAAAAAATGATCAAAGTTCTTGAAGAACAAGATTTTGAAATAATATATAGTGGAAAAATTTTTGACGAAAAAGAAATCTTGTACGAAATTTCTAGTGATGAAGAAAGTTCAGATGAAGAATTAATCTTCATGATGACTAATATTGATAGTCAAGAAATATCTCAAAAAACAGATAGTATATCTCTAGAAGAATGACAAGTCATTCGACTTGGAGATGTAATCAAAAAAGAAAAAACTTTTACCGAAGAAGAATTAACAAAATTAAAAAAAATGCAAAAAGTTGCGGTGCCAGAAATTTACAAACTTTCAAAATTCAACTTCTTCTCAGCAAGAATGTTTGAACAATACAGTGGTAACACTCAAGCAAAATGGTCAGAAGAAGGAAATATAGATATTTCTTTTTTTGATAAGGAAAAAGTTGCAAGATGGAAAAAGAAATATCCTAAGATTCCATATATTCATATTGGATTAATACATGTAACCATAACAGCCTTATTCCACCAAGGGAAAAATATTCCTATTTTGCCAGTAATTTTTGATAAAAGATTTTCAGACCCAATGAAAGCAATCATTGGAGGAATTCAATCTAATTTGACTAATGGAGTAATTTGGTTTAATGTTAGACCAAATTTCTTTATTTCCATAAATTATCCTAATCTTGAAGACATAGTCAGAATAAGAATTAAAACACAAGAATTAGGAATGAAATCGAATTCCTATGATTTGGCTATTCGTTGGAAAACAATTCACGAATTGACCAAATTTTCTGAAACAAAAACAAGATCAAATGATAATAAAATCATTGAAATCTTTAAACCTAGACCATTTGACACAGTAATCCAATCGCGTCTAATAAATTGGAGTGATTTAGAAATCCTTCGACAATGGTTACTCCATGACCTAGTGAAACAAAGAGAATCTTTTAAAACAAAAAATCTTGCACCAATACAAATGCAAGCATCATGAAAAAAATTATATATTCAAAATACAGTTTCAAAAATTAAAAGATCAACTTCTATATTTGAAAAAGATTTTCCTAACAAAGTATTTTAAAAAATAAGCATTGATGAATCGAGTAATAATTCTAATCAAGAATCTATTACTTCAACAAATGTTCAGATTCCTATTTTTTCAAGAACAAGAAGACAATCTGAACATATTAAGTCTGCATATATGTATCATTTTCAAACAAAAAATGATGATATTATTTTTTCTACTAACATTAGCATATATCATACGCCACTCAAATGAGAAAACACTAAAAATGCTGGAGAAACAGATCCACTCAGGTATGCTAAACATTAACACACCAGAAAGGGAAAAACCCGTGCAAAGCCCGAATAGAATGTCATATAGAGACATTTGTTGTTTAAAGTCATCCAAAAGGAAAGATCAAGAATAATAACTGTGCTCCAATTAGAATACCTGATTGCATCAAACAAGTTCTAATCCAAATAAAAATCGATCTTTCAATTGTGAATTCAAACTTGAAATTCAAATCCTGGTGACGAAAATTTCTTGTGGTACATATAACCTGAAAACTCAGGTCCATGTGCTTTGGATGTCATCTTATAATGAATACAAAGTGATTGGTTTTGTCTATTTTCTTACATTATTACATATTTACTTCCCAATTAGGCATCATTTTAAACAGAATTATAAAGAATTTATTGTGTGTTAACCCAAGCATAACAGTAGAAGATAAATTTCTGGTTCTTCCACAGTAACCCCTAACTTTTAGTATTCCCTCCAATTTTTAAAAAGTTCCAACAGGCAAGCTTATGCTTTAGGCAAAAGTTAAAATTTCAGGTAATTCAAATCTTACCACATCATTCACACTCCCCACAAAAATCGCTGCAAGCAAACTACTTACTGTTTGACAACTATAATAAAGAAAAAAACCATTATGGTACTTCCAACTGCATTAAAATTTGACATCCATCAAGAAACTTGGGATCAGATTCTTCTTTCCTTTCTTTTATTTTCTTTTGGTTTTTATTTATATATTTACTTCTTTTGGAGGCTTGGGGCCTGAACAAAAAAGTCAGAGTGACAAATGGATTACCTGCCCCATAAGCAGAGTAACCACTGCCACGGAGATCATGTCCGCCAGCTCTGCCAACAAGACAAGTGACAAGTATATTGATCAAAGTAACAAAATTGCAACTCAAAGCAGAACACGAAAATGTGTACAAAAAAAACCTTCTCAGTGCAACGTCATATGGATTGTGACTGTGTTTCCCAACAGAACATTTAAAATATGCTGCATGAGATTGACCTTGTCTTCCAATAGCAGGCTCAAGGTATCCAGCATGAGGTTGGCCACGTGTACCAAGAATAGGTTCAAGGTATCCTGCACGAGATATGCTGTGATTTCCTACAGCAGGTACATGGTATCCTGTGTGAGGTTCACTTTGTGTCCCAACAACACTTTCAAGGTGTCCTAAATGAGGTTGATACTGCATTCCAACAGAAGGTTCAAGGTACCCTGAAAAACTTCGGTTTTGCTTCTGAGCAACAGGATCAATATACCCAGCATGCGGCTCCTGCAAAGCAACCATTTTACATGATCAAAACAGAAAAATGGATAATTACAAAACTAGTAAATGAAAAAGAATGTTACCATATCTGCATGGGACCTTTTAGATCCAGATACAGTGTTGTATGCATGACTCTGGCAACTAACAGCAGGTGCAGAATATCCTGGTGCATATGGATTCCTGTATTCAATGAAATCTGCACCATAGTTTGGCCCTTTTCTAATATGAGGATCTCTCTTTGGCTTCTTGAAATTATTGTTTTGCCTTTCCCGCATTTTGCCTTCATATTCATGAAAGAAAAATCCTACTCCAGAACCTTGTATAAAGGTAGTCAAAAGGGTAACAAATTTAAGCCACTACAGGGTACTTTACTGTGTCTTTTCTTTGATGGCATTCATTATGACCATGCTCAGCTCCTATCTTTCCATGACCTTTAGCCTTTAAATGTAGATTCTTTCTCTTGCGATTTGTCCTTTCCAACTTGGATGATGCTCGAACAGGTTGACCTTCAGTGACAGTTTTGGGTTTATTTGGTTTACCTCCACCAATTTCTGTCTCAGAATAGCGTTCCCCTTTTCTTCTGTCACCATCTTTCCCTTTTTTTTGGCCCGTTTGAACTTTGCATTACCTTTCATCTTTGAAGGTGCAGCTATGTTTTTTCTTTCAGTCTCTTCTTTCATTGATGGGACTTCACTCTTTTTCTTAACCTTAAATCCCCCACGAGTACCTTGCTTTTGAAGCCGACCCTTAAAATGAGGCTTTGCAATGTTAGCCTTAACCTGAGACATTTATGACAGGTAAGAATATTGTTTCCCTAAGCAAAGAAAAGAAAGATAAAAGAAAAAAAATAACACTCTACTACCTTGACTTCTTGTCCAATATGAGCATTATTAATCCCCTCCACACAAGCTAGGGCACTTTCTCAAGAAGTAAAGTAATAAAGCCAAAACATTTGTGTTTGCTGCCTAGACTCTGAGGTAACTGAACGTTCACAACCTCACCATACTGTGTGCAGATTTCTTTTACTTTCTCATTATTCCCTTCCCAGCATCAGTTAAGCCTTCCACATAGACAGTCTTAACCTAACAACAGGAAAATTTAAATTTGTCATTTATACACTTTCAATGATGAAATCAAGTAACTTCAAGCACTATACAGTAGATTCAATGATCTGTTCAGCAAGTAAAGAAGGCATCTCTTATGCTGGAAAAAACTGACAAATTGAAAAATATATCACAGTTTCCCATACTTCAGTAAGACGCTGAAGAGGCACGAAAGAATTGGACCTGAAAGCTTAATTATCTTATGGAAGTATGCTATCATAATGACTTCTAGCAACCTCTCTAATATCACAAGTGCCACTATTATACACATAAATTCCGGGTCCTGCAACAAAGGCACAAAAAAGTAGCACAAATATTCGATTTTATTAATTAAAAGGCATAGATACAATCCTATATGATCTATCCTATTACAAAAGAACAAATCCTCTGATTTGATCTTGGAAAAGGGCTGCAACCCAACAACTACAGAAAGCTTGTTGAATCGAACCAATTGATGGATTTCTTTAAGTCTTCAAACTGAGAAGCTTGAGGGAAAAGAGACTTTATTGAGGGGCTTGAATAGCTTGATCTCAGTCCAAACTTCAAAATAATCTCTATAATAAGAGCTTGAAGTTGTATCTTTGAGAGCCTTGATGCGTAGAGCGTACTTGATGTGAGAGAAGAGAACATGGAAGGATCAACATGTAGTTGAAACGCTTGATGATTCTTCAAGAAAGTATTGAGAGTTTTTGGAGATTTTTAACTTTAAGAAAAAATTTTGACAAAAAGAGTACTTGAGAACTCTTGGCCAAAAGGTACCTGAGAGCCCCGGCAGATAATTGGCCAAAAGGTCCCCTTCTCAATAATAAGAGCCTCTATTTATGGGCTCAAGGGAGGGATGTTAATTTTAGTAACCCCATTAAATTAGCATTTAATTAATTTAAATTTCTAGAAAAAGATGAATCTGTACAATTTTGTATTTTGAAGTCAAATTTCAACCCAATTTCCAACTTCTTAAGAAACTTTCACAAGTGTCCTTAAGGGACCTGCATCTCTGGGTTGATTCAATTGTCTGACTCAACTGTCAAAACAGTTGACAATTGTATCTTGGTGTCGACCATATTTTGAAATGGGTTAAGTACCACAATTTTGAAGGGACCCACATTTCTTTGAAGGCTTTGACCATCTTGACTTTAGTTAATCAAGTAAATTTTACTAGTACCTATGAAGCATGGGCACTTCAACAACATGTCATACCCATACCAGGTATTGATACTTTGGATGGTTACTTTTGTATACGTATCTATCAAGTACGTGAAACATGTAGCTAAATTTTGTCTTCTTAAATTTTGCCTTCTTAAATTTTGCCATACCCCAGATATACCTAGTATATACACAAATCGTCTCTTAACTTGAATAATATTTTCTTCTATACAGAGGTGAAGTTAGTTTCATTGAAAATTTTTGTATGCTTAGCATGATTTTAAATTAAAACTTTGGTTTGTAAATTATTTAATATAATGATATTTAATTTTGATTTATACCTAACTTTTGGCATTAAATGTTAATTGTAGGTTGAATCTTAACAAACTAAACCATTTAACTAATTTTCGTATTAATCCAAATAAAAAACATATATATATTTTACAAACGCACCCAGCCATACCCACATCTTACTTTTTAAAAAAAATTGCCATATCAATGCACTCGCGTTGTACCAGTACCAATACCAATACTTGTACACGTGCTTCATCGGTCTTGACCAATTGGACGATGATTAAGCCATGTCAAAATTTAGGTGTATACCGTCACAACACAGAGCACTAATTAAAACACATGACTAAGATGTCACAATTTTTGACCTAACATTAAAAATCGTAGTAGACAGAGCACCTTTCACGACGACACACCTTTGGGCTAAGTACCTCCCAAAAATGACTTGCACCCGAGCAAATTTCAGGTCCAAATGCACAAGTTTTATATAATTCATCATCAAGAATTAAAGTATTTTTGTTACCAACATAATTTTATCAATTTATGACTTTCCACAAACACTAGCAGGATTCAGATTTCTAACCTGACACAGAATTTCTTGATTTGGGTGCATTGGGGTTTGTGCAAAAGCAACCTTAGCACTTCTATCACAACCAAAGACAGCATCTGGCTTCCTTAGTCTTTGAAATGCTGCCATTGCATCCGAGTGGGTGCTGAACTCCAAAAGAGCAAAACCTTTGATCTTCCCTTCTTTTTGAGGATTATCTGGCAAATATATTTCTTCAATATTTTCAATTCCATAGCTTTCCAATGTTCCCAGTACCTATAGAGAGAAAGAAACAAACGATGTAAGATCATCAATGCAAGGATGACCTTCAGTAACAACGCAAGGATGTGTATTAAAAGCTTACACGCTCTTTTGTCCATAATTTGCAGATGTTGCCCATATAAAGAGTATCATTATCCTGGCTTGCTGATATTATAACGTGTTTGCCTCTCACCTTGCCAGAAGAAAAGACCACATCATTGCCATCTTAAATTAACATTTTGAAAATTATGCTTTTATATTTCCTTTGCAAAGAAAATTTCATATTAAAAGTCAATATATAAAACCTGGATCCCTTCGTTCAATGCAGAAGGAGCATTCTTGGCTTGCACAACAGTCACGTATTGAATAAAGGCAAATCCTCTACTCTTATTTGTAGTTGGATTCCTTACTATCCTAGCGGCTTTTATTTCCCCAAACTTTCGAAACGCTTCAATCAGATCGTCCTCAATGGCCCTTTATCCGGTCTTCCAATAAAAATTTCAAAATCCTTTTTTTTCTTCCTGTCAGTGACGTGATTATTGATAAATTCAGCAGGGTGTTCCTCATGTTCATTATCTACCACATTATCTTCTTCACTGTCCCCGATATCTTCCTCATCCTTTCCACCCACCTCACCCCCTTCTTGCCCATCACTACCCTCATTGAGAACAGGAAAACTGTCATTGTCTACAAATGCCTCAGCATCATCAATTTGAGCAGCAGCAGTTCCTTCTTCAGATGAGTTCTGTTCTGCAACTATAACAATTACCTATTGTCAACTGATGACCCTGATCATAGTAACACCAAGGAATTGCATACAGATACACAAGTAGTTCAAAATAGAAATGAGAAAAACAGCATCAATAGGGAAAAGAATGACAAACGAGGATACACATTAGAGAAACCACATGAAGTTAAACAGATAGGATTAGAATGGGCACCTAATAAGTCTGAGAAACATAGTCAGGTGCTCAAACTTGGGATAAACAATATAATAATAGCTGAGTGCAGAGGGTAAGTTATCGCAACACCTTTATTGAATTCACCATAATTATGTCATTTCTTGTAAACACTGTAAAAAATATATTTTTATCTTTCTCATCTCTCTTTTACTGATAACACAATTTAAGAGAAGTGGAGCGAAGGCAAAAAACAAAAGGACTCAACTCAAAAAGCCATGGACTGAGTTCCCCCCAATGGTGCCTCAATTGCCAATGCATGCTCTTATTTGTGAAACTGTGACGGTTCATCATTATTTTTCTTTAGTTCCAGACAGTGGCAAATTCAATAACAACGAAGCACAGGTTGTTTCCATTCATTTGTTAGAAGAGGCCATTGTGCAGAATAGTTCAATCAATCTAGGGTATTGGAAGTGGTGGACTAGTAACAAAACTGACGGCTGGCTTTAATTGCACAAAATAACATCCATAGCCTCAAATTCACATTTTCACACTCAACAGCCCAAGTCTTGTACCACCACCAAGAAATGGCCCCAATTTATTCATTCATATAGTGTTCTTCAGCAAAGGGAGGGAAAAGAGTAGATTGGGAATTCAGAAGATGTGGACAAATTATGGATAGTGCTTTCATCCATTCTTATTCTAGTTATAGAGCCTCACTCAACCAAGAATTCAAATAATTGCTGGGTGAAATTGCAGCCCAAGGTAGAAACCATTGAGCAAGGAGAAGGAAACACAATGAGGTTAAGATAGCAGCAATTGAGTGACTCAAGTCTTCATGTGGTTCACTTCTACTTTAGTGTAGTCAAAATTTACTCTCCCCCAAGGATAAAAGATCTTATCTACATATATATATATATAATCAATGTTTTAAAAACCGGACCGGTGAGTGAACCGAAAAAATGATCGGGTGGACGGGTCACCGGTTGAACCGGAATCGAACCGTGACGTCATAAATATATTAAAATTATATTTACATAAAAATATAAGTAATAAAATTCTAAATTAAAAATTTTAATAATCTTAAATATTTCTCTTAATACTTTTTTTATTAAAAAATATAAAAATATATTTAAAAATATTATTAATTTTAATTTTGGAAGAAAAAATCAAATATTTAATATTCCCTCCATATGATTTTAATTCAAATAATTTGATTGAAAGAAGAGCAAAAATTTTGGAGGGATATCAAAATTTTAAGTTTCCCTTCAATAAATTTGATTGAATCCCACATAGATTTCTTGAGTTTTTTGGAAGAATTTTTTTTCTTATAAATAAATAGAGGCTTTCACAATAATTTCAAACTCTCAATGGGATTCCTCACAAGAGGAGACCCTTGAAAGAGAGTTTCCAATTAAATTTTTATTATATATATATAATATTTAATATATATATATAATATGAAAGAAAGAATAACAAAAAATTAAAAGAAAAAAAAAAAAAAAAAAAAAAAAACTCGTTTTATCAACCCGGTGAATCGGAACCGGTTCGGCAGTTCGACTGCCAGTTTTTCCGGTTCTTTCAAAATAGGCCGGTTTTCCACTATGACCGGCTCAACGGGTGTATCCGAACCAGAACCCCGACCTGTCGGCGGTTCAACCAGTTGAACCGGCCAGTCCGATCCAGTTTTTAAAACCATGCTATGGGATGCATGCTACAAGAATCAGAAGCTAAGGCGGAAAAAGGTCATTTACTATCTAAGTAAAAAGATGTTGGATTACGAGACCCATTACACTCCTCTAGAGAAGGCTTGCTTAGCTTTGGTTTGGTTTGGGCCACTAGAAAGTTGAGACACTACCTGTTAGCCCATTTTGTAATTCTGGTTTCGAGATCAGATCCCATTAAATATATCTTTGAGAAACCGGCACTTATGGATAGGCTAGCTCGTTGGTTGCTTCTTTTCTCCGAATTCAACTTTAAGTGTGTCACTCATAAGTCAGTCAAAGAAAGTGCTATAGCGGAATTTCTGGCAGGCCACCCAGTAGAGGGAGAGGAAGAAGTAGGGTACCTATTCCCAAATGAGGAGATCTTGCAAGTAGAAGAAGAGGCGTGGAAAATGTATTTTGATGGAGTGGCTAACCAATATGGTTATGGAATAGGCGTGTTGCTTGTAGTGCCTGATGATTCCATATACCCTTAGCTTTCAAACTCCAATTCAAAGTATTCAACAACGAAACAAAGTATGATGCGTGTATTGCTGGATTAGAAACTACCATGGAGCTAGGGGCAATAAGGTTGGATGTCATCGAAGATTCGAACCTGGTTGTTTCTCAAACCAATGGAGATTGAAAAGTCAAAGAAAAGAAAATGAAAGTTTATCATCAGACCCTGGACGTTCTGATTCCAAGATTTGAAAAACTAACATTTACGCACTTGTTAAGAGAGAAAAATCGATTTGCTGATGCACTGGCAATTCTATCCTATATGGTAGACATACCGATTGGGGTTAAGATGCGTCCGATTATCACTGAACAAAAGTATGCACCCACTTACGAAACAATAGCCGCAATAGACGAGGTTCAGGACAAGAATCCCTAGTATCAGGACATTTGGAACTTTCTGGAGAAGGACATGTGTCTACAAGAGGCAAATGCCAAGGATAAAAGGGGAATATGGCGTCTAGCCGTTCAATTCATCATATGCGGAAGTAAGTTGTACAAAAGAGGACATCCGGGAATGCACAAACTCTGTGTGGAAGAGGAAGAGTCGAAGCGTCTTATGGAAGCCATTCATGGGGGAGAGTGTGGAGTACACATGAATGGTGTGATATTAGCCAGGAAGATCCTCAGGCAAGGTTACTATTGATCAACCATGGAGGACGAATGTATCAACTTTGTTCGGCAATGTCATAAATGTCAAATCCATGCTAATCGCATGAATATTTTGCCGTCAAAGCTCTACAATATGACTTCACCATGGCCTTTCTCAGTCTAGGGAATAGACGTCATCAGAACAATCTCGCTAAAGGGCTCGAATGGACATGAGTTTATTTTAGTGGCAATCGACTACTTTACCAAATGGGTAGAGGAGCAGTCGTATTCTGGGTTGAAAGCTTCGTATGTGGCCAAGTTCATTAAGAATAACATCATCTGCAGACATGAGGTGCCGAATGAAATAATATTGGACAATGGCTCACACTTCAAAAAGGAGGTGGTAGATTTACTTGAGAAGTACAATGTGGCTTTTTGCAAGTCATCAACATATAAGCCACAAACCAATGGAGCTGTTGAAGCCGCAAACAAGAACATCAAGAATATTTTGCGGAAGACTGTGAAAACCTACAAGGATTGGCCAAACAAACTGCCTTTTGCACTTTGGAGTTATAGAACATCAATTCGAACTTCTACAGGAGCATCCCCCTACTCTTTGGTATATAGGATGGAAGCTGTTTTGCTGATCAAAATCGAAGTACCGTTGCCAAGAATCAAGGTTGAGTGTCAGATAGCAGAGGCAGATTGGCAGCAGAATAGGTTCGAAGAGTTGATGTTGTTTGATAAAAGGAGGTTGAAGGCTTTGTATCACATCCAGGGATATCAGCGCAGAATTGCTAGGGCCTTCAACAAGAAAGTCAATTCCAAAAATCTTAAAGAGTGAGATATGGTGCTCAAAGACAATCGAGCTCCTATCCATGACCCTAAGGGCAAGTTCTGATCCAATTGGACCGATCCCTACATCATCAAATCCATTTGGTCAGGAAGAGCAATCATTTTCATGGAATTAGATGGCTTGGAATTCTCGTAACCGATCAATATGGACAAGTTGAAAAAGTACTATCTTTGAGAGGCTCGCTAAGCCGAAAACCCGAAAGGGCGACCTTGGCAAAAGGTAGTGTGAAAAATTGGAAATAAATGAAAATAAAGCTCGCAAGATTGAAAACCCGAAAGGGCGGTTTTGACAAAAGTTAGAGCACAAAATGAGAGACACCTGAGTGAACCTTAACCAAGAACTATGTAAGGTCTGATTCCCATCTTCGGGATATGTAGGCAACTTCATCTCGAAGTTCGGCCCTAATCATTTTCAACTCAACTATCCTATCCATTGTTTGATCGGTCCATCTCACCATCTGTTGGCTTGATTGTTTTACCTCCATTGGGCAGAAGGGCCAATTGCAAAATGAAGCAAGGGACAGAACAATAGTGAAGGTGAACGCAGTTGTGGGCAGTTATGATCCTCTTGATTCGGGATTGTACGTCTTGAGGATTGATTCCATATGTGTCAAGTAATGACCGCTTGCAAAATTTTGTTTTCAAAGGTTTTAATGAGGTTGATTTTCTCAAAATTTCACTTTTTTTGCAAAACAGACCATTCTTTGGACCAAAAAGGAAAATTTTCAGTACTCGCAACTTTAATTACATGATTTCAAAACAAGTGCACCATCCAATCCTCAATCCTCAAGTTAAATCCAAGTTGCTTTTACATCATAAAACTTGAAAAGAAAAGTCAAAGCAATAAACTAGGGGCACAGATAACTCAAGTAGTGGTCATCTGCCTCTTGCCCACACTCTCAGAAGTTTCTGCAGCCAAGGATGACCCAACCTGTGTCTCATCCTCAAGCTAAGCCAAACACTCACCAGAAAAGGCACAACTGAAGCTAGCAGTAGGGGCCAAAAGCTCTCTCATCCTCCAAGTAGCAAGATATCGAGCCAAGTGTGAAGCACGGACTGGAAATGGAAATGGATATTCAACCCCCTCATCTGGACGAGTCTACTCACACCAGAACTGGCATTTGAACCGGAATGGAAAGTAGAAAACACAATGTGTAAGGCCGATCAATTGTATACCCGGTTGGCAGGACATGTTGTAACTCATCTCGGTTAAGTTAAGCCAAGGGCATCGCCAAGCGATGTCAGTTGCGGATCTGCTGCACATCTAATCACACCATAACCCCTCTGTGGAAAAGCTCACTAGCTGTGAGTGGAAGAAGTAGGATCTAGCTGAGTACTCAGGGCAGGGCAACAACTTTCAGCTTATTCATCAACCACACCTAGAAAGAGATAAAATAATATGAGAGATTAAAGAATAGAGAGATATGTGTTAAAGGAAAAAAGTAAGGAAAGGGCTTTTGAGAGAAAATAGAGATTGAGTGCCAAATTGATGTGAGAAATCAAAAGTGAGAAAGGGTGGGAAACAATACTTGGAGAAGCAATGGACTCCTTGCAAACCGAGAAGTCTCTCGCCTGTGGAAAGCATCCAAACCTATTAAGGTTTCGGCCAGTGCCAAGCCTATATAGCTTCGGCCCTCCATAAGGCGTTGAGCCACTTTGATCAATCGAATATTGACTCCGTTGCCACTAGGGGCAAGAAGATAATGGGCGAGCAAGCATATGCAAAGAGCGTGTTGGCGACAACCTTGCCAAAGAAGATCACGCCTATTCCTGATATCGGCGAAACGGTGAATCAAGCCAAGAATGTCCAACTCTCCATCATGAGCCAAAGATTTAGCCTCATTGAAAGAGAGGCCACACATCCGTTCAAAAGCCCGTACATGGCCAAAAAGGGATTAAGGCATAATCTCTTCATTACGACGAGACTCCATTAGCACTTGAAACTCCTCAAGAGTAGGACACATCTCTTGCGATCCAAAGCAAAATACATGAGTAACCAGGTCCCAACAGCGGGCAGCAGCGTGGAGAAACAAAAAACAAAGCGGAGTGTGGCTTAAGGACAAAAGAGCGTTTATGCTAAAACCGTTGAAATTCACCTTTTCCGTGCCATCTAAAGTGGTCATCCAATCTTTGAGCCTATCAACAAGGAAAATCTTCATTTTTAGAGAAAACTATCAGAAAAGTGATGTTCTATCGTAAAAAGCAGCAAGAGGAGACTTTTATAGGGGATAAGGGTGTGTGAGTGGCTGACAGTTGTTGCTAGTTGTCTAATCGCATTTCTTAGCCGGCCGGCCATTTCATCAATTGGTTGTACATTTCATTGCCGGCCGACGAACTGTGCCGACCAAACAATTTGGCAGCAGTATTATGTTTGTCCTGTTTGTTTTAAGTCTTGTTTTGAGTCTTTTTGTTTCTGGTAAGTGTAAATAGATGTATTTAGGTTGTTTTTACTTCGTTTCTCCTTTGTTAAGTCGTCTTTTGTATTTTGGTCAATTGTAAGCTCAATATCCGATTAAGAACTCACTCAAATACGATCATTCTCAATTTCAATTTCATAAATAAGTTATTTTTTGTGCAAAGTGTTGTGTCATTCTCAAGATGCTATGCCAAACAGTTTCTTTCTTTCATAAACTGTAGGGTCCAACCTCGATCATAGTTTTTTACAAAAGAAAATACAAGTTTTCAATAAGCAAAAAAGTGAAGGACCTATCTGAAGCTACATAAGTTCTGTACTACAAAGCAAAAGAAAAGAAAAAGAGGAGTTCAAAGATCAGTGTCCGCCAAGTCAAGTGCGTCAAGAAGCCCTCTTCGTTCTCTTTTGAGGACGGAACTCAGGATCACTATCACAGTCGGCACCGCTATCACCGGAAGAATGTGACTCTAAGCCAGAATCATCGTCTTCGTCCTCAGACTCAGAATGCTCACTCGCAATCTCCTTGGTATCCCTGGTCTCAGTATCCTTATCAGTCAAGGTCCTCTCTGCGGATAAGGAAGCCCCCTGCACCCGAGACTTGCTATCTCCACTCCAACTCCGACTCCGGGCGCCTCTGTCCCTACCTCTACCTCTACCTCTGCCCTCACCCCTGCCGCATATGGGTGCCCGCCTATCTCTCCTTCCCGTAGCTGGAGGTGGTGCCATAGGTGCCACTGGTGTAAGCAGAGGCTGAAAAGAGTTTGCAAGAAATAGAATATCAAAACAATTTGGCATAGAAACAGTATGAGTATGGCAAAAGGGAAGTAGGGCATGTCAATTAAGAAAGCAACGTCAAATGAGATACCTGATGACCATGGTAAACAAGTAATGCCTCTCTCCTCCGTACCATGTGGACCAAGGAGTCAACTAGCTCGAGGAGACCATCAACGTAGCCGACTGGCACCTACGAGTGAGTTTGAGCATCAGCATACAGAGAAAAGGGAATATGAAATACAAAACTATAAGACAAAGTGCATACCTGTTGGACATCAAGGTCCCGAACATACTCACGCTCCTCTGGGTGCTCGAGTGGAATCTGGTGGGCTGTCCCATTCGGCCGCCAATAGGTGATCGCAGTCGGGATCGCAGGAAGACCGGCCACATGAACGGCAGGGGCAGCGCCTCCGACCTCTGGCTCAGCCATTGGAATAGCACCTCCAGCAGGGGGTACGTCAGCAGCGCCACCCGCGCGAACTCTGGTCAGAGGCGGCATAAGGTGGGTCCGGATAAATGCAGTGTAGTCCCCATCTCCACGGTGCAGATCACCGTCCTGCCCTACCATGAACGTCACGATAGCCTCGGTAGGAAGACTATCAGCGGTCCTCATAGATAGAGGAGGAGCAGGAACAATGGGGTCAGCAAGGCCCAGAGTCTGACGTACAAAGCGCTTCCCCAGATACCAAGTCCTACAGAAAGGACCCTCCAACAGAATCCTCAACCGGGAGGTATTCCAGGAGCCAACATAATCATCCCTCGTCCCGGCAGGCATGACTACCCACGGCTGCCAGGTAACCTGCAAACAGAGGATTCATAGTTGAAGTTAGTTATGAAAGTGTGGGCTAAAGCAATATAGATGGAATAGAAGTGGGTCTGAGTTTCAGATTACCTCGCGCGCCGTCACTATGTCAAAAAAGCGGCGGTAGTAGGCAAATGTGGTGACGCTGTGGCGACGAGGGTAGCACCTGCCATCATACAGCCTCGAGTGAGGCACAACTGCTGCCACCTCATCTCTCGGAACCGGGGCAAGAGTGGGAAAGTAAGCATAGACCCAAAGCTGCGAGAAGAGAACAGTTTGTGAGTTGATAGGTAGAAACAGAAATAAAGGCAGAAAATGCAAAGCAAAAAGCATAAATTACAATAGAAATTGAAAATGAAAATGCAGGACATACCTCCCAAGCTCTCCAGTAGCCGCCAACCATGTTCCCCTTCTTGCGAGAACCGGAGCTCATATAAATGTACAAGGTGGCAAGGCCAGCACCACCCCAATCGTAGTCGCGAACCCGTGGCAACACCACTAAAGCACTAAGAAGATATAAACCAACAGTGTTCCACCTGTTCGCAAACAAGGTGGTGCCGAGAAGGTAGATCAAAAATCCCCGAGTATACTGCTCCACCTGCTCTTGAGTCTCTGGCTGACTCCCGTGAAAGTGGTCGTAGAACCAACTGTATCTCACCATAGATGGCCTGGCCAACGGAGGGCGTGCTCCAAGAAGATAGACCCAAGCGGCCCGCCACTGGCCCATGTCTAGATCAAAGGGGATCGGATCACCCCCTACTCGTAGCCCTGTGATCATCGAGAAATCATAGGGAGTCATCGTCATCTCCCCTGTAGAGGAGAAGTGGAAGGAGTTGGTGGTATCCCACCACCTCTCCACCAAGGCGCCAAGTAAAGGTCGGCTCGCCTGTAGCCGTGAGAGCCCGGAACAAAATAAGCCGAAGCCTGCCTCATCTACCATCTCCCGGACTCTAGCAGGAAGCTTCTGATACCAATCCCTCGCTGTCACAGCTCCGTAACCTCTCCAGGCATAAGCATCAGCCTGTGGTGAAAGAAGAATTTGTTAAATGCATGGTCAGATGAAAGACTGTAATGAATGTCAAAGCAAAGTACAGAAAGGGATAAAGGTTCTTACCTCAGAAGCATCGTGGGAGAGGTGCGATGTGCGCTCTCGTAAGAGAAAGTCCTCTGGTGCGCCCTGCTCGAAATCATCAAATCTCAACATGCCACCGGGGGCCATCACATGAGTGCGTGGGTGGTAAGTAGCCGAGTCAAATGGTCTCACCCTCAACGATGGCAACTCAGGCTCAGGCTCAGGCTCAGGTGGATAAATCTCCTCCGCAGCAATGTCTGCAGCAATATCCCCTACCGCGACGCCTACCTCCTCTAGCATCGGGTCCTCTACACTTGCGGCGGGCAGAGGAATAGGTACCTCAGAAGGGGCAGCATCATGTGGAACATCATCAGCCATGGAGAATATAATGGGTGGTGAGAGAAAAGCAAGAGAAATGAGAGAAATAGGTGAAAATCCCAAAAAACCAAACCTTAGGAGAGAGAAAATAAGGGGAAAAAGTGAACTTGAGAGTGAGGACACGAAAACCAAGAGAACCCGTGAGAAACAAGTCAAAAACGATGAGAAACCCAAAAACTCGACCAAATCAAAATACAATTGGTTCAAAATGCAGAGAGCCAAAAGGGTTTCAAGAAAAAAGTTTGCGAGGGTTGTTGGGTAAAGCAAGTAGAGTGAAAGTCTAGAGAGAGAGAGAGCCTAGAGAGAAAGAGAGGAGTTTTTCGAACCATTTTTTTTTTTTTTTTGATAAATAATAATTTTATTAAGGCAGCATCAAGAAGATGCCACAAAGTCAAGGAAACAAAAGGAAAAGAAACAAACTCGCCTAACCAAGTACATCATCCAAGAAAGCTAAGAAAGAAAAAATATCCGGATCCACTTTACATTCTAACCAACTATACAAAGTAACCAAGAAACGATCCTCCAACCACAGCACCGAGCGCTGAAGTCCTTGAAAGATTCTTCTATTGCGTTCCAGCCAGACCAACCACATTAAACAAGAAGGCACCAACGACCACACTCGTCGTCGAGATCTCCCAACTCGGGCCCCCCTCCAACTCCACAACATGTCCACAACCCTCTTTGGCTGCACCCAAGTAACCCCAAAAAGAGAACAAACCGACCCCCATAAACGAGAAGCAAGAGAACAATGAAGAAACAAGTGATCAACAGTCTCAGCATCTGCACAACACATGCAACACCGATTCACAAGAACGTGCCCTCGACGAACCAAATTATCAATAGTAAGATTGCGACCCAAAGCAGCTGTCCATAAAAAGAACACCACCTTAGAAGGAACTCGAGACAACCAAATGCTCCGCCAAGGAAACACACCTCCCACCTCCCCCACCAAACAACGATAAAAGGACCGAACAGAGAACTGACCTTTAGCACCCACCACATCCCAAACCAACTCATCTTCACCTCTACGTAAGAAACCCAAACCATACAGAAAAGCAAATAACTCCCCCAACTGATTGACTTCCCAATCCTGAACCGCACGGCGTAGTTTGATATCCCAAACCACCACCTCCCCTGTCCCCAAATAAGAGGCAACCGTGGCCTTGCGATCACTGGCAATGTTAAAAAGCAAAGGAAAACGCACTGCCAAGGCCAAAGATCCACACCATTTATCGAGCCAAAATCTAACCTTCTCCCCAGTACCCATACGAAAAGTCACCCTCTCCCAAAACTCCCCCTTTCCCGAGCAAATTCCTTTCCACAAGCCCCACCCATAAGATCCCCTCACTACCTCCGATTGCCAATCCCCCACATCCACCCCAAACTTAGAAGCCACCACCCTTCGCCATAAAGAACCCCGCTCCATAGCAAACCGCCACAACCACTTCCCTAATAAAGCCAAATTAAACTGCACCAAACGCCGCAGACCTAAACCGCCCACCTCCTTCGGCTGACAAATCCGCCCCCAATCCACCAAGTGATATTTAAAATCCTCACCACCACCCCCCCACAAAAAATCCCTCTGAAGTTTCTCCAACCGAGCAGCCACCGAAACGGGAATAACATGCAAAGACATAAAGTAAGTCGGAATACTACTCAACACACTTTTGATAAGTGTCAACCTACCACCTTTCGACAAATATTGCCGCTTCCAGCCTGCCAAACGACGTTGAACCCGATCCAACACGCCATCCCACACCCCCTTGGCCTTGAAAGTAGCACCCAGCGGCAAGCCCAGATAAGTTACCGGTAACATAGCCACCGAACAACCTAACACTGTCGCCAAAGCTGGCAATTGCCCAACCTCCCCCACCGGAATCAATTCTGATTTTCTCAAATTAATCCTTAGCCCTGAGACAGCCTCAAAACAGACCAGAACACATCGTGTGAAAGAGTGAGCCAAAATCGTGTTTTAATGAGCCACGGGTGCGAAATCCCGTAACTGCCCCGAACTCAATACAATTGGCCTACTGGGCGGCCAATATATTGTACGACCGGGCGGCTAATATATTGTATGGCCGGCTCATCTTTTGGCCAACCGACTGCGCAAGTGTGTTTTGATGTGTTTTGTTGGGAATTTTGCCTAAATTGGGCATGGTTGTTCTTGTATTCATCTTAAAAAATGGAAAATTGGAATATATGAGTTTGCTTCGACTTTAGAAAATTCCGAGATTCCATTCTAGATGCACCACCCTAGGTCCCGTCATTTCTCCGAAGTGTGAATGTGCCTCAACCTCGAGCTCAAGCAGGTTTTACCCTCTTTTCAGCATTTGAGGACCTTTGACTTCCTCCCATAAAGTGTTTTCAAAGCCACCGCTTTTTGTTTATATTTTCTATTATGTTGCATGGAACATGCATCGCATTGTATTTCGCATCAACCACAGCAATTATATTGCATGTATATGCATCGTGCCTATTCATCTTATTGTATCCACCCATATCACCTGACGGTGTGATTTGGCTTATATTCACCCTTTTGGCATTGCATGCACTAGGCTTGTTCACCCTCTCTACGTGAGAAGTAGTTTGTCTTGCATTTTTCACCCTCTCTACGTGAAACGTAGTTTGGCTTGCATCTTTCACCCTCTCTATGTGAGATGTAGTTTGGCTTGCACTTTTCACCCTCTCTGCCTAAGACGTAGTTTGGGCTTGTACCTTTCACCCTCTCTGCGTGAGACATAGTTTGGGCTTGTACCTTTTCACCCTCTCTATGTGAGACGTAATTTGGCTTGCATTTTTCACCCTTTACGTGAAACGTAGTTTGGTTTGTACCTGTTCACCCTTTCTGCGCAAAGCATAGTTTGGCTTGTATCTTTTCACCCTTTCTACGCAAGGCGTAGTTTGACTTAAACCTTCCCCCTCTCCGTATGAGATACGGTTAGGTATGCCTGTTGGTTGCATCATCCTTTACTTCTTTCACATGAAACGCATTAGGATATTGATTTTACCTGGTTGAAACATTCCCCTTCTCCGTATGAAATACGGTTGGGTACACCTATTGGTTACACCATCCTTTCTCCTTTCACGTGAAACGTGTTTGGAATTGGCGTTTGCTTACTCCTTTCCGTGTGAGGCACAGTTGGACCTGTTTTGATTTAGCCTGAGGCTTGTTTCACATGTTGTCATCTTGCTATGTTTATTACTCATTGCATTGCCTTGCACGATCATGAATTTTCAAAAACACAAAAAAATCAGCTATGCCATTTGTATCCTGCCCTTGAACTATGCTGGTTTGATTCCTTGCAAAGGGATACGTAGGCAACCCTCGGGTTCAATCAACTGCATCTCCATTTTGTTTGTTTGTCTAAGTCTTACGGCCTTGTCAAATGGGTCGTCTTCAGGTTTTGACATTCACTTAAGTCATGAAATGACTTTGAGCTTTGTCAAAGAGGGGCAACTGTAAACACCCCATTTTGACCGCCCTTAAGACTTGAGCGCTTCATTCTGAACACTCGATGATGAAATGTTACGTTGTGCAATCTTTTGAATCTTCAGCAAAAGAATCTAGTTTCAAACTTTAAAACCTAAACCCTGCATCCCATTTTGACCAAAACCTTCTTTTTTTCTTCCTTGACCACTCACAGAACAGTAGGCCAGCAGATGGCCGGCCGGCCGTACATTCTATTGGCCGATCGACCATGTTTAGCGCAGAAGATATTTCTACAGCAACAGGCTGCTCCCATGCACAGGATTTGGACCAGCTATCTTTTTTGGAAATATTTCCGACGTGAGAAGCTGAAATTCTACAAATAAGACACACACACACACCCCCCCTCCCTCTCTCCTAGAGTTTGGGGTTAGAAAAAATTGTCAAAAGCTTAGAAGCTTGTTCAACACACTTCTCTACCCTCTAGAATATAGGTACACTATTAGATATACCATGAAAGCTTAAACTTGAAGCTTTTTGCTGAAGTTTCAAACTATTTTTCAAATACTTGAGGGTGTTTAGATTGGAGTTTGTTAATTAAGAAGATCTTCCTCTCTTTCAAGAGGTGAGCTTTGAACCTTTTTCATCACATTTTCTCTCTCTTTTTCTTGTCTTTACATACTGTTTTTCAGAATATTTTGGGATTGAAATATGTGATTTAAGGTTACAAAAAAGTAGAGGGGTTAGCCACTCTTCCTTAGGCTTGCTTGCTAAATGTAACCTCTTGGCTTTCTTCCATTTTTACTCATATTTTCCACCTCTTAAAACTGATTTTCAGCACTGTTTTGTGTTGTTTGTGGACTGTGTAATGTGTTAATTTATGCTTTGAATACTATAGTCGTGTTGTTATAAGTCCTCACGGATTTGGTGCGTTTAGGATATAGCAACCATTCCGTTTGAGTTGATTGTTTTACTTTGGCTTTCATAGCTTTTCATAGAATATTTGGACCCTCGTGATCATGGGGAGGGTTTAAAGCTTAGCCACCCCAACACAAGTTTGATTAACTAGTTGTCTATCTTACTTATTATTGTATGTTATCTTCTTCAAAAGATGTTGTAAGCTCTCTTCTATTTCCATCTTTGAAGCATGGAAAGGGATGTTTCACTCTTATTCCATGAGTAGGAAGATGAGCCTAAAACAACTTTTCATAGCTTTCATTTACTTAGTCTTATTTTGATTTTGCTTGGAAGCCATATGAGAGCTCTTGCATCGGAGGTATTAGAAACTCTCTTCTAGTTCCTTTTGAAGCATGGAAATGGATTTTAATCCATGTTCCATGAATAGGAAGAAGAGTCTCTAATTGCTTTCCTCAATGATGCAAATCTCTTGTTAATAAGCTCCACCTTGGCTTCATCTAAACCTATTCTCTCTAAATTTGAGTACTCACTTAGTCTTATTTTCCACGAGATATAGTAGATTTCAGCCATCTCTTTGCATGCTTCTTTCTTGACTTAGCCTTAGCTTTGTATTCATTAATTATTCCGTCTTGTTGCTTCATTAATCATCATCTAAGTACCCTTGGGATGTTTGATGATTTGTGAGACAAACCTATTCTCTCCTTGAGTATCTTCATGATAAGAGGGAGCAAGAAGGATGAACATCTTTTGGAAACACTTTGTTTTGCTCTGTTCCAGTTCTGTTGCAGCAGGGTTTTCTCTAGAAATAGTGGCCGGCCGGCCGGCCATTCTTCTGTACGGCCGACCATCTAACCGAGCCGGCCGGCCAATTATTTTGTACGGCAGTGGTGATTTTTCAGCAAAACAAAGCAAATCTTGAGACCAAAACAGAACTGTTTTCTAACCACGAACAAGGCAATTTTTGGCAACAAGCAGAGAGGTTTCCAGAAGATGTTCTTACTTGTGCGTACGCGGTTCCTCGCCGCTCATTCAATTCCTTTAGATTAGTCGCTTTGAGATTCGTATTTGTAATAATTAGTTAATTCATTTGCATTTGTAATAATTAGTTAATTAGGACATTCGGACCCTCTTGTACAAGGGCAAATTTGTAACACTTGATGTATGTCTTCTAACTCCCATTTCTTTCTCCCTTTTCTAAGTAGCACGGACACGGATACGAGACACGACACGGACACGACACAGACACGCGGACACGCAATTTTTCAAAAAATGGGGGACACGACACGCTGGGGACACGTTTAATATATATAATTTTATTTATATATTATATGTAAAATTAAAAAATATATACTAATTTTATTTATTTATTTTATTTATTATATGTAAAATTAAAAAATAAATATATTATTTGTATTTATTTATATTATTTAAGACCAAAAAAAAGGTTAGGGGTTATATTATTTATTAATTTATATTATTTATTATTAGTATATAAATATATATACATATTGTTATTATTTTTTATAAATTTTATTAGATTTTTTTTATTATATATGATTTAATTAGATTTATTATATAACAAATTTGAGTTATTGGTTAACAAATTATATTATTATATAACAAATTATATTATTTATTATATTATAATTATGTTATATTATAATACTCACAAATGTTACAAACGGGAGGGACACAGATCAGAGAGAGAGAGAGAGAGAGAAGAAGAGGGCGAAGACAACGAAGAAGCAGAAGAAGGAGAAGACGAGGAAGACGAGAGCAGCGAGGGAGACGACAGACGAGGAAGACGAGGAAGACGAGGAAGACGAGTAGAGAGGGAGACGACAGACGAGGAAGACGACCTAGGGTTGTCGATCGTCTGCTTCTCGCGATCGTCTTCTACTCGCGATCGTGTTCTTAGGGTTTCCGTTCGACTCGCGATTAGGTTCGACTCTCGATCAGGTTCGACTCTTCTCCCCTTCGACTCACGATCGTCTCCTTTTCTTTTTGTTAATTTTGCACTGTTTTAAGTTTCAAAAATTATTGTTTCCACCCCGCGCGTGTCCGTCGCGTGTCTGGCCATGTCCGGTGCGTGTCCGGAAAACAAAAAAATAAAAAAAAATTGGGACACCTCTGCAGACGTGTCTGACACGTGTCAACCGCGTGTCCGACGCGTGTCCGTGTCCGACGCGTGTCTGACACTGATACGTAACCCCCGGAGAGGTGTCCGTGCTTCTTAGTCCCTTTTATTTACATGCTTACTCGGGCTATATATAGCATCATATTTTCTTTTATCATTCTCATGCTTTGTATCCATTTTTGCATGCATTAAGGTTCAGCTTATCACACTTGATGTCGTTAAACATTTCCTACTTGATTATGTGTGCTACCTTATGCTTTGAGTTGATTCACATATCATGTTAGTAGCCGAATCTAGTAATTGCATTCTTGTATGTAATGCATTAGCCACTTTGCATATTAGGATCATGCATTTTTTCTAACTATCTTCTTTTCTTTGGCTTGCTCTGGTTAAGTACTAAGTGAGCATTTTTTACTTTAGCATATCACATGTGTGTTTGTGCTGCCACGTCAAGCATACTACCATGAAGCTACTTGCTTATTTGAATATGAATGCCTGTGGATAGAGGCTATTTTGCTTAGATTGGAATGACTTTGATTATTGTACATATGGGTTCGCTTTTTCTTGGAGTTGCGTATATTCAAAAACTCTTTTCAAGCAACCATGAAATCAAAACATTCCAAAGTAAGTGACGTAATCTATATTTGTTTGCTTCACATAGTAATGTTAGTATATTAATGATCAGAACATGAGCATATAATGTCTATAAAATTCAAATCATGATTAGTAGAGGCCGATCTTTGATCGGGTGAGTGAGGTGCTCAATTCATGACCTTCCCCTCTCATACCTAAGTTTCCGAGCCGAGACAACTTTGATTATGACGGCCAAGTAGCCTTTCGCACAAGTCACGAGTTTCCTAATTTTTCAAAAAATATTAGGTGGCGACTCTGAAATCTAACAATGCAATCCATTTTTGGCATCCTTGATGATTAATGGATTTTCTAAGATTTGCCGAATTTGGATTCACATTCGTTTTTTTCTGTTTCACATTGCACTTGTGAAATCAGATTCAGAACCACAAGAGTCCGAACTGTAGGGCAATCGTACCCGAGGAGACTAAACCCCGCCGAAGAGCGCGAAAAACTAACTACAATAGTCAGGTGCTCAAACTTGGGATAAACAATATAATAATAGCTGAGTGCAGAGGATAAGTTATCACAACACCTTTACTGAATTCACCATAATTATGTCATTTGTTGTAAACACTGTAAAACATATATTTTTATCTTTCTCATCTCTCTTTTACTGATAACACAATTTAAGAGAAGCGAAGGCAAAAAACAAAAGGACTCAACTCAAAAAGCCATGGACTGAGTTCCCCCCAATGGTGCCTCAATTGACAATGCATGCTCTTATTTGTGAAACTGTTACGGTTCAACATCATTTTTCTTTAGTTCCAGACAGTGGCAAATTCAATAACAACGAAGCACGGGTTGTTTCCATTCATTCATTAGAAGAGGCCATTGTGCAGAATAGTTCAATCAATCTAGGGTGTTGGAAGTGGTGGACTAGTTACAAAATTGACGACTGGCTTTAATTGCACAAAATAACATCCATAGCCTCAAATTCACATTTTCACACTCAACAGCCCAAGTCTTGTACCACCACCAAGAAATGGCCCCAATTTATTCATTCATATAGTGTTCTTCAGCAAAGGGAGGGAAAAGAGTAGATTGGGAATTCAAAAGATGTGGACAAATTATTGATAGTGCTTTCATCCATTCTTATTCTAGTTATAGAGCCTCACTCAACCAAGAATTCAAATAATTGCTGGGTGAAATTGCAGCCCAAGGTAGAAACCATTGAGCAAGGAGAAGGAAACACAATGTGGTTAAGATAGCAGCAATTGAGTGACTCAAGTCTTCATGTGGTTCACTTCTACTTTAGTGTAGTCAAAATTTACTCTCCCCCAAGGATAAAAGATCTTATCTATATACATATAATCATATTTATAAGTATCTGAGCAAAGACTGCCCACTCTTAACTGCAAATCAATGATCTGGAACCAAAAGAAAAATCCGTGAACACTTCAAACCATTTGTTTTGTTACATATTTGTTTTCTTAATTTAAAAGCTGCCTCTTGACACCCTTTTGCATGACTAGTATAGTGCCTCCAAATTGAGATTTTGAGGGATTAGTGCTACCTGAAATCTCAGCAAGAGATTAACAGAGTTTTCAGGCAAAATTAACAGCCTCAGGCCTTGAAAACATTATTATCATGAGAAATTAGGTGAACGACCTTGTCAAATTATCCATGAATCATCTTTTCTTATCAATAACATTTCCTAGGCCCACTAAAATCTTTAAATTGACAGGGATCTTCAAAATTAATCCTCAGTGGAAAGAAGATGACAATCATCCTATAATAATATATTTATCTTTACTCAAAAAAGAAATTTAATTTTCAGAAAACATCAAAATAGGTGATAATTTATATACAAACACCATCATCCCTTAATATCTTTTTTTATTTGACCTAATTCTTTGTAGTATGTGGAGCATTTCCAATCCTTACTCTCTTCTTTTATCAAATTTGAGTGAAAATTTGGTTAAAAGTTTTGATCCGGTATGGAACACTCCAATCTTTACTATAAAAAAATTCATCCATGTTTTACGAAAGAAAATAATCTAAAATCCTTATTATTTTTAAAATTTCATTAAATTTGAGTAAAAAGATGACTATTGAGAATTTGGAAAAAGATTTGATTCATCCTTGATTTAGTAAAAATTTTGTCAATCCCTATTTGATACAAGTTGAATGAAATTATTGGAGCTCATTTTAGCTCTTTATTCATCAAATTTGAAAATTTGATAAAAGAATTGGTTAGTGTTTCAAAAGGCGCTCTTAGGCCAGAGCCTAAGCGCGAGGTGACATGAGGCGTAGCCTTGCACTTCGAATAGGTCGAGATGAGGCGCAATACGCAAGGCGCAGCTTAGGCGCTGAGGGCAAGGGCTTCTTTTCGAGGCACGAAGCGTGGGCTTCATGTGTTTTACCTATTTGTCTACTCCAATGGTTGATTAAGTGCCTTTTGTGGGCATAACCACAGGGATTCAAGACTCTTCAATATAAAATGACCAAACGTGGTCAAAAGAGAGCAAAAAGTGATAAACGATTTAATATTATGCTTTATATCTTTTTTTGTTGGATATTATATTTCTAATTTTTAGAAGATTAAATGTTATGTTTAAATATTATCAAAAATAGTTATAATTTTTGAAATTATATATATATTTGTAATGTTGAAAAGTTTGCCTATTTTATAATTTCACTTTTCTTCTATTACTTGTTCTTAGATTTGGTGATGCACGCGTCTCGCCTCGCGTCGCGCTTAGGCTATAGGAGAACTTATCGCCTCGGTACACCTAAAGCCTTTTAAAACACTGGAATTGGTGAAGGATTGGAGAGGCTCTTATACAATATAATGCAATTGAATTCAGCTCAACTCTAATTTAAGAACAATCAATCAAACGCTAAGAAAAAGTTATAACCATTACCAACATGTATTCCTTCATTCTGTTCACCCTCTACTTCTTTTTCATCAGCTGCATTGTCAAACTTGTCATGATCACCCTCCATTCTTTCTCCATCCTCCATAAAGCTCACAGTATTGACATTGACGTTCCTCTCCTCCTCCTTAACCTTCGTTTTCACTGCTGTACTCATTACAGCCTTGTCTGCATAATTTGAGTCTAAAACCCTAAGTTCTTGCTTGATTTCCACTCCGGCGATCACCAGCGGCGCCACCTGTTCGCCGCCTTCGTCCTTCACCGCAGCAGATAGAGCTTCTTGTCCTTTGTTCTCCGACTCCGGCACTGAGTTGCTCTGGTCGGCCAGACTCAATTCGAGCTCCGATTGTTTAGATTTCCATGTCGATTTCTTACGAGTTGCCGATCGAGGGGGCATGGTCTGGTCTGTTGGTTTCTCTCTCTCTAAATTGAAGAACAAACAATGTAGGTAGGGTTTTACAGAGAAATTGTGAGAGTGTAGAGCTTAACGAACAATAAATAAATAAAGAAAACACTAGGGAGAGATTTGAAGAGGCGGGGATAGGGAGAGATTTGAAGAGTCGCCCCCCGGGGGGGAATGGAATTTGATGTGAACGGATAGTTGTTTAAAAAACAATTATTAATTTAAATTTATAGTAAATAAAATAAAAATGGCAAATTTTTTGTTTTTTGAGAAAATTGGTCTAAGATCTTTGTCTAATTTTTAGTAGTAGTAAAGGTTCACAATAATATGTTTTAATACCAAGGTCTTTCAACCTTATTTTAGGTTTTAAAATACCTAATTTACCCTTCTTTATAACCTACATTGTTTTGGATTTTGGCAAATTGAAGATTTTATTGTTGTTTTGTAAGAAATTTCGTGGAGATAGACTTAACAATGGAGATTTTGTAGGAGATTTCATAGAGATTTTGAAGGTGTTGTAGTGGATTTGACGATGGGGATTTTGTAGGAGATTGCTGCAATCATGTAGGTGTTGCAGTGGTGTTGATTGTTTTTGTTTTGATTTCCAGTGGAGTTGAATCAAATATGTTTTGGTGGAGATTTTATATGGATTTCGATTTTTGATTTGATTTGTATGTAATGATTCCAATTTCATATTAGTTTTTCAGATGTATTTTAAATTAGGTTCTTGTTTTCAGTTTTAATGAATTTGAGAGAATGGGCAGCTAAGTGAAGTTGTTTTTGATTTTTGGAGTTGATTTTCATTCTCTGTTATTGATCAATTTTAGAGATAGGACAGCTCGATGGAGTTGATTTTGATTTTTGGAATTCATTTTTCATTCTCTGTTTTTTGATCAATTTCAAAGAGAGTCTAGCTCAGTGGAGTTGATTTTGATAACATGCTTATCAATAATAAGTTTTGTTCTTTGTTTTTTCTGCACTTTTTTTTTTGTAGTCCAGGGAAAATTGTAAGTTTGTTTTTATAATCCAAGAAAAATCACAAAGAAAATTATAATTTCATATGGACATATTATAAGTTTCTAATCCAGATAAAATCACAGAGAAAATTATAAGTTTATTGTCCAATGAAAATCATAGAGAAAATTATAATTTCTTATGGATATGTTATTATAAGTTTGTTATTTTTTTTTTTTTTCTCAATTGAATGTTTTGTGAGCATAACAAATTTTTTCTATGATTTTCTCTATGTTTGTGTGGAATAATCAGCATTTTTGTCTTTTTATGTTAATGTGTTTTTGTTTTTGTGATCTTAAAAGTAAATATAAGTTCATAAATTTCTCCAGACTTTTACTTGTAGTCCAAAGAAAATTATAAGTTTGTTATTATAATCCAGAGAAAATCATAATTTTATTTGGACATGTTATTATAAGTTTGTTATTTTTTATTTTTAGTGTCCTCTAAATTAGATATATGGATTGGGGAATTAATTTAATGTTTTATGATAAAATCTGATTTTCTCTATGATTTTTACTGTGTTTTTGATAAATAGTTAGCATTTTGTGTTTTGATGTGAATTTGTTTTTGTTTTTGTTTAAGTTTGTATGTTTATGTTATTTTTTATGTTGTGCTTTTTATGTGTTTTTATATTGAACAAGTTATTTTTCGTGTTTTTTTTTTTTTCCAGTTTAGATAGATAGTGCAGTGTTGTTATTGTGCAAATATAGGAATGATACTATTATCATTAATGTTTCATGTGAATTGAACTTTGAGGAATTGATTGGCATTTTGTGTAAAACATGGGAGAATTTGAAACCTAAGACAATCTCTATTTCATATTGTATTGTGGGGCATCCAAATTATATGATTCGAAATAATATTGATTTTCTGAATATGTTAAGGGTTGTTTGTACACATGGTGTTGATATAGTTGATGTTTCAGTTGTTAGGTGCAGTACTTCTAATCAAGAGGATGAAGTGTGGTCTAGTTGGGTAGATGTTGCGCATGGTGAATATGATAGGCTTGTGGATATTGAAAGGAATTCACTTTCTAAGTTTTGTTCTCACCAAGAAAAGGTGTTATTGTCAGCTGGTTGGTGAAATAATATTAGAAGTGTTGGACAAAAGTTTGAAGGTGGCGTGGTTGAGCTCAGTACTATTTTGTGCAAATATGTCATTGAGGTTGGTTTTGAGTTTATGTATGTTAAAAATGACAAGCTAAGGGTTACAACAGAATGTGCATATAAGGAATCAAGGGGATGTATGTGGCGTGTACATGATTTAATTGAAAAAACAAATGGGTTCTTTTACATAAGAACTTTAAACAATGACCATACGTGTGGTGTGACAGTTTGTACTAGTAAACATGGTCGGATGACTTCCAGCTTCGTTTCTGGGCTAATACTTGAAGAGGTAAGTGCGAAGCCTTTAACTTGTCCAATGGATGTTATCAAAGAAATGAAAGACTAATATGGGGTCTCAATTAGTTATAATTGTGGTTGGTTGGGGGTTGAAAAAGCAAAAGGTAATACATATGGGGATTCTTGTTTGTCATTTGATTAATTACGTTAGTATTTTGATGAGGCATGGAAGAACAATTCAGGTAGTCGTTTTGAGTTGGATTTTGAAGATAACAAGTATTTCAAAAGAGTGTTTGTGGCTTTTCATGCATGCATTGCTGGTTTCAACTATTGTCGACCATTATTGTTCCTTGATGAAACTTTTTTGAAAGGACGATACAAAGGAGTTATGCTTGCTGCGACAGGGAAAGATGGAAATGAAGGTAATTGAAAATATATCTAATTTTCTCTAAGTATGTGAATTTTCTGTAGATATGGGAACTAGGTGAATTTTCTATGTTTGTAGTCATGTTTTGTAAATTTTGTGAATTTTCTCTAACACTGTGAATTTTCTCTAGATTTGGCCAGTGTGTGAGTTTTTTCTGGATTTGGCCACTGTGTGAATTTTCTCTGGATTTTGGCCACCATGTGTGTGAATTTTCTTTGGATTTGGCCACTGTGTAAATTTTCTCTTGATTTGGTCACTATTTGTAATTTTCTCTGGTCGTTCAATGTGCGAATTCTCTTTGCATGTGTATATCTAATATGCTTGTTTCTATTTGCTTTGTAGGGTTTTTTCGTCTAGCTTTTGTCATTGTTGACGTTGAGAATAAAGACAATTGGTGTTGGTTCCTTGAACATTTGTGTCAATTATTGGAACTGGAGAGGGTGGTAAGTTTCATATCAGATTGACATTGTGGTATTGCAGAAGGAATTGCAAGATTTTTCCCTAATTGCTATAATGCATTTTGCCTTGAATATCTAAAGAGAAATTTGAGGGATAGCTTATTATATGGAAACACAAATTTGGTTAGGGAGACGATCGTGTCCAAGTTTTCAGAATGTACATATGCTCCAACAAAGGCGTCGTTTCATTTCAAGTTAAATGAATTAAAAAGTGTGGGATGAGACATTGTAAGTGTTTTCTTGAGAAGTTTACCATATGAAAATTGAAGTGATTCACATTTTGAGGGGAAACGTTATGGCGAAATGTATTCAAATTTTGTTGAGTCATTCAATTCATGGATACGAGAAGCTCGGCACATGCCACTAACAAATTTGGTGGATATGATATAATTGCAAATCATGAATATGAGGTCTGATAGGAGGCTACTTTCTAGTAAATGAAATAAAGTTCTTTGTCCTCATATGGATAGTGTGTTGGAGAAGGATTTCATGGATGGAAGGACGTGGAATGTGAGTTTATCATTCAATAATGTGTTTGAAGTGTATTATTTCGTTTGGTTATGGTTAATCTAGGTTTGAAAACTTGTTCATGTCGGAAATGAGAAATAAATGGGTATCTATATCAACATGTTATTGCTGTGATTTTTAGAAGTGGAAAGAATTTGAATTCATTCCTTGAATCATTTTTTCATGCTGATATGTATCGTCAAGCATACTCGTTTTCGATTGGCCCTGTTCTAACTATTGAAATACCTGTCTATACCATTGATGATGCTACGATTTTACCTTTATTGAGTAAGAGACTAGCTGGAAGGCTAAAGAAGAGCAGAATTGCTTCTACTGGAGAGTTTAAAAGTGTGATCAAGTGTAGTCGATGTGGGAGTATTGGTTGCCATAATAAGAGGACATGTAAGGAACCTTTATTAAATAGTTGAGCATATTCACCCATTTTAATTGTTTACATTACATTTTGTTGATTGAATAATATATTTGAGGATGTTAGAGGAATTTATGTTGCATTTTTTAATGTTGGTTAACAGAGAGAAATTTGTATGCGTACGGATCTTATTACAAAAATAATGTCTCTGTTGTGCATTGTGTTTAGTAATTTTCTCTGAACTTTTTTTGAATTTTCTCTGTAATTTCTAGATCAATGCAAAACATACTTTGGGAGTGTATTTATAATACTAGTCAAATTCATCAAGAAAAATTTCCCAATCGTAGAGGAAATTACTTTGTACATTGTGTTTTTTGAATTGGATAGTGTAAATTACTTTGTGCATTGTTTTGTACCAACACAATGCACTACAAATTACATGATCAAATAAGCACCCTACGAGATAAATTTCTCTGTTACTAGAATTTTCTTTGTGAAATTATGATAACTTTGAGCCAGAGAAATTTCTTTACAAATATAATTTTCTCTGTGTACATTGTATTAATGATCACAACTTAGCATGCATTATGAAAAAATATATTTAACCATTGACAACAATGAAATTTTGAAGTTTACATTAGTCAAAATATATATATACACACATGTATATCAACCATTATCATTCCTTCCATATAACAAAAAAAAATATTGAAGGGATATTCCTAATTATATTAGTCATTTACTAATTAGTCTTCTTTTTACTAGTGTTCTTTTTACTAGGATATTCCTAAATATTGAAGGGTTCTTTCATTACTATACTTTTGGTACTTCTTCTGGTGGTATTTCAATTGGTTATGTCCATGATCGGCAACTTCGGTCACAAATCTTTCTATGATTTTTGCCCTCATTAACCTTACATCTGCTGTTGACAATGTCGATCTAATAGGTTTATGGTTGATGTATTGTCTCATTATGTAGCATACAAAGATGCCACAATCCACACTGCATACAAATTATAGGTATTGTTAGTTTTAAGAAACATGCAAATTAAATTATATCATTAGTAAATGTTGTATGAAACTTACGAATCATTGGTTTGTTGTGGAGCATTCTCAACATATACAAAGTTATAATTTGTTCTTTGTGCGTTGATCAATTTAAATTAGGGTTATGATTGTGCCTTTCTTTCATGGCATGCTTTCAAAAACTTCTTCACACAATCTTGCTATAAAAAGGATATTAATTATGTGAGTTGTGTGCATGTGATTAGCCGGATTATTTTCAAATAACAAAGACACAAAGACACAAATTAATGGGATTCTATCTTGTCTAGAGAAATTTCAGATGTTAGAGAAATTACATACACAAGCACAAGGACATCACTAGGACAAGCAATAGAATGTGATGAGCCAAATAATTTTCAATTAACAAAGAAATTTACACACAAGGACACGAAGACACAAATTAATGGGAGTCTATGCTAGACAGAGAAATTTCAAATGCTAGAGAAAACTGCATACGCAAGCATAAGGACACAACTGGTACAAGCAACAGAAATTGTGGATGAAAATTTTCCCAATAGAAATTTCAAATAACAACTAGAGGGTAACATGTTAGTGTAAACCTGAAAAATCCAAACTACATTAAACAACAACTAGAGTGTTGACCAACCATTTGGGAAGGAAAAGTTTGACAGCAGCAAAAGTGAGGTTAATGAAGGCAAATGACAGTATTAAGTGACAACTGAAAAATAATTTCCACAGGAAAATGACAAACAGATAAACTTCACAAGCACAAACATATTTTGACCCTAATTCAACCACAAACAGATAAACTTCACTTTCATAATTCAACAACATTATCATCACATAAACAACATCACGGATCAGAGAAATTTGCACTCGTTACCAATTGTTTTGCATCTTTGAAATATTTGTCATGTGCATCATCCTTCCTTATCCTTAGGGAGTTGTTGAACCTCCATAAATTGTTTTTTTTTTTGTCCAAGACAAGTAAGGTCCAATGATTTTCATCGGTTGACTTCTCATTACCACTGCTATTTATTGGGAAATGGAGGAACTTGTAGTTCCTCCATGCAGGTTCAAGACGCTTGTCAAACAATGAGATTCGGAAAGAATGATTTTCTATCATCTTGATGAAGTTTTGTGGTCAGAGAAAATCAAACAATGGTCAGAGAAATTTGAAATGACAGAAAATTTTAGAAATATACACAGAGAAATTTGAAGTAGCAAAGAAATTTTAAGACATGCACACAATTAGCCAGAGAAAATTAAATAAGTCACACAACTGGCTTCAAGAAGTAGCTCAAAAGGAGAAAGTAGTAAGTAAATTCTAAAGAAAATCAAATAAAAGAGTAGTATCATATCAAATAAAAGGTTAGTAAATTTTAGAGAAAATCAAATAAAAGAGTAGAAACATACTAGCCCATGCATGTGAAAAAAAATGAAGTTGCTTGTTGTCCTTTTCTCCTTTGGTCAGCAAAGAGTATCTCTCCCTAACCATCAATGACTTGAAAATATCATTTATAATTGTAATATTATTTTATAAAGGCTTATGGAACATGACAGAGAAATTTAACGAAAGACTTACATTGTTGGCAATTTCTTTTTTCTTGATTAGGTTTTTGATATCTTCAAAAGAAATGATATTCAACTCACTTGTCCAGATTAAAGCCCTACAAGGTGACAAAGAAGAGATTTAACAATTGTTAATGCAATATAAGTTAGTAAATTTTGTTTGTTTTCTTTTGTTTTAATTGTTGTACTTACTCTAGTCCAGACACATTCAATATGTGTTGCAAGACATCTTTGACATGTTCTTTGACAAATTTTGTAACCAGTAGACTTGATGGAAAAATCCAAGATTTTCTGAAGTTTGTCGGTTTAGGCAAGACATAGTCATTGATATCAAGAATTTCTTCATCTTTGGTGGTTTACTCTATTGGCTTTGTATCTTGCTTTGAACCTCTAGTGATCTTCACAACTCTGGGATACTCGAAGTTCGAGTCTTGCTCTCCTTTCCTTTCCTCTGCCTTCTAATTCTTTATCATTGATGTATGATCTTTTTCACTGTAGCAAGACAGTGAAATTTTAGTAAAACATAATTTTTTTTGAAGTAACAGAATCATATTTCATTGTGTAAATTTATTTAATTCAATATTTTTCGGTTATCATAGACTTTTGTCTTTGGTTTTGCTTGTTGTTTGTCTGCCACTCTTTTTTCTTGGACTCTTAGCTATTGTTGCACTTGGATTCTAATTATACACAGTAAAAATCAAACAAGCCCCAAAAATCAACGTGGTTAGAGAAATTACAAAATCTAGAGAAAATTACACACATATGGAAGCAAATAGACAGAGAAAAACAAACAAGCTGCAAAAATCAAAGTGGTCAAACTAATGTGGTCAGAGAAATTTAAAGTGCAGAGAAAATTAGCATTGTCTTTGTCCTTGTGTGGTTCTTGTTGTTGGTTTGCCTCTTGCACTTGTTGCACTTGTTGTTGGTTTGCCTCTTACACTTCCGTTCCAACAATTCCAACTGTTGCACAATGAAAATTCAGTAAATAGAAATTTGTCTGAGTTATGTTGACATAATAACATAACTTTTTGTGGTTCAAGATTTTCAATAACCTTGGAGGTGAACTTGTTTTGGTGTCCAGTAAGGTCGTGTTGTTAGTTGGATTGATAGTTCTTGAATATGTTCATGCAATCTAGTATTTTCAATTTCAAGCTTTGAAATTGAATCCCTCAGCTGTTTTTGCATTATCTTCTTTTTCAACCTCCAACATCCTTAGTCTCAGTTGGTTTGTGAAGCTCTGAATTTTTTGATGTCAAAGGTCTTATGGCAATGACCTTCTCTTCAAGTAATTGATTACAAGTTTTCTCTTTTTCTATTTTGGAGTTAGAAAGTGCCCTTAGTCTTTCACGTAGATTAACAGTTTGAGTATCCTTTGATTGCTTAGATTCTTGAGATTGTTGCATTGTCGAGCCACAAATGATATCACGATGTTGGTTCATCCGCTCATTGTTTTCTTCTTCATCCATTTCCTCAGTGTTTTGTTCTTTTTCTTCAGATTCGGTGGCCTTATCTTCTTTTTCGCATTCTACTTCTTCATTTTCTTTCCTGGTTTCCTCTTCTGCACTGCTTTCTTCTTCTTCTCCATTGCTTGCTTCTTATTCTTTTTCATTGGTTTCTCCTTGTTTCATTGCCTCCCCCTGTTCTTCAAATGAATCTTCTAGTGTCTTCTTGAATTTAGCCAATGCTTTTTTTTGCTTCTTTCTTGTTATTTTTACCAAGACAAAACTCTTCTAATGGGTTTTTAATTAGCTCCTCTTTATGTACCTGTAATAGAAGGGTTTTTTATTAGAGAAATATTAAAATTTCACTGAGAGAAAAATTCAAACAAGATCAACCAAATACCAGATAAAATTCATCTCAATCAAACTAATGGGAAAGAAATTTCAGAGAAATTCTTCTCAACTAAACTACTAGGTTCAACAAGATCAAGCAAAGCACATAAACCAAAGTGAATCCAACGTGTTTAGAGAAAACTGTGATGCTAGAGAAAATTCATCTCAAGGGGAAAATTATACATACGGAGGGAAAATTCAAGTATCAGAGAAAATCAACCAAGGCACATAAGTTAATGTTATTATAATTGTGGTCAGAGAAATTTGGATTCTAGAGAAAATTCATTACAAGGACAGAAATGAACCAGTGATAATCAAACAAGTAATATAAATTGAAATCCTAGAAAAAATTCATCCCAATCAATCAAGACATATAAGTTAATGTGATTATAATTGTGGTCAGAGAAATTTTGATTTCATATAAAATTCATCACAATGAAGGAAACAAACTAGTCGTCAGAGAAATATTGGAATTTCACTAAGACTTGAGTGGCGATAGAAATATAACCTATTGAGGTGCAAGAGATTGGATTGGCATCTTCTGTAATTGTTTGGTCAAGCTTTGTAGGTTCCACTTGGCACATCTAGAGAATTCGGTTGTGTTATTGTCTTCCCAGTCGATGATATTTGCATGTTCGCATAGCCAATAATGTGATGGAAATTGAAATACTTAAATTTTACTAAATACACAAATTTGCAAGTATCATAAGTGTTAATGTAAATGGAAATTCTACTTACCAACAATGCAATGACACACCTTGTAACTTTCTCTGGAGTTTTGTGCAATGCTCTTATAAAATCGATCAATGTTGCTGTTACTGCTTCTGGCCAATCATACTTCTTCTTTGATTCAAGCAGTTCCACATACTTGATAAAAACCCACCCTATTGAGTTCCCACTTGTTGCAAAAAACAAAGAGAGACACAAGTACAAAGTAACAATGATCGCTACGTCTTTGAAGTCATTTGGTTGCTTCCATTTATTTCTTTGATCAATGCCTTCTTCAATACAAGATCAATTAGCCTAGTTTCCTTTGGGAATCTTCACCTTAGGAATGGTGTGTTTGGTTTCTTTGAGTATCTTAATGACATGGCACCTTTACCACCTTCCAAGGCAAAAATCAAGGTCATGTCATTGGTTGTAAAAGACAAATTCTTCTTACCAATTGTGAATGCTTTGGCTTTTTCATTGTATCATTAGATGGTTGCAACTACATCATCATCTGACTTCCTACATTTCCTTGGATCCATCATTCCCATGGTGAGAGCTTGGATCAAATACCAAAATGGTGTCTTTTGAAGCTTTACAACTTGGTTTGAATTGAATTGAAGTGCTTGAAAAAAGGACACGACGGATGAGAGGTTTGATCAATATTGAATGCTGTAATTAGCTCTCCTTCTTTGAAATTTCACAAGTCTTTTTCCCTTTGAGCTTGAGGCGTTTGGAGTTAATGTCTTCTTTTTGATGCTTGTTGCCTTTTGGACTTGGACTTCTTTTTTTTTGGTGTGAAGTTTGTGGTGTTTTGCAGCTACTGCTACGTTTTGATCTCAGATCATAAGTGGCAGACTCAGAGACTTTATGTTTCTTTTTTGGTGTTCTGGTATTTTGTTGCTGTTATTGCATTTTACCATTTTCTAGACAATGAAAACATAAAGATGTCAAAATTAAATTCTAGAGAAAATTATAGTTATAAGCACATAACTAGCCAGAGAAAATAAAAAAATAAAAGCTACATAAATTAAAGTGGTTAGATAAAATTAAACATGTCAGAGAAAATTACATACGGTAGAGAAAATTAAACATGCCAGAGAAAATTACACATGCCAAAGAAAATTAGACATGGCAGAAAAAATTACACATGCCAGAAAAAATTACACACACGAGAGTGTTAAGTGATTTTAACAAAATAAATCAAACATAGTAGAGAAAATTACATGCATACAACAAAGTACTAAGTGATTTTTAATCAAAATTTGAATGAATTGAACTTGAATCAAATTTGAAGGAATGAGAGATTGGTGAATATTAAAAAATGTAAGGGAGTAGAGAAATTTAAAAACCACAGAGAAATTTTTAATAGAAAATCAATTCCACAAGAGATAAAATCAATTACACAGTAAATTCTACCAAATAAACATGCCGGAAAAAATAAATTCCACATTAAATTAACAAAATAAATAAATTTAGCCACATAAAATACAAAGAAATTTTCAATAATTGAGAAAACTACACATAGAAGTACAAAATAGTCAAAGAAAATCAAAGTAGCCACATAAACAGAAATAAATGGGCGAATAAATATGGCAGAGAAAATTACACATGGCAAAGAAAGTCAAACATGTCAGAGAAAATTACTCATCCAAAGAAAATTACACATGGCAGACAAAAATAAACATGCCAGAAAAAATTACACGCACGAGAGTGTTAAGTGGTTTTTAACAAAATAAATCAAACATGACAAAGAAAATTATGCATGCCAGAGGAAATACACACACACACACACAAGAGAATACTAAGTGTTTTTTAACCAAAATTTCTATTCCTAGAGAAATTTTCAATAACTAAGAAAATTAAACATACAAGTACACAACTAGCCAAAGAAAATCTACAAAGCAACATGAATTAATGTAGTTAGAGAAAATTACACAACAGAGAAATTGAATGAATTGAACCTGAAAATTACACAAAGAAATACAGAGAAATTACACATGGTAGAGAAAATAAGGGAATACATAGAAATAAATGGGGGAATAAACATGCCAGAGATAATTCAAAGAAGAAACATAGATCAAGCAGATGCCAAAATTCAAATGCAAAAGAAATTGAAATTCTAGAGAAAATTATAGACAATCACACAACAAGCTTCAAGAATAAGTTTAAAACGCAGAGAAATAACATTTTTCAAATTTATGTGGCTTTTATTACGAAATTGAAACCCTAATTAATGGAAGGCTAATATAAAATCCAATTAATTGTGTTTCGAGAGAAAACTAGTCGGTTTGTAGAAAAAATTACTTGAGTGAGGATGAAACCCTAATTACGAATTGATATACTCTGAGATGAAGATGCATTGTGATGAAGATGAACTGAGATGACGATGAATAGTGAAAATGCATCAGAGAAATTTGTGAGGAAGGAATTGAAAAGATTTTCGTTGAAGATAATGAAACCCTAATGTCGATCGTGAAGATGATTGTGGAATCCTAATGTGGCTCTTTTCTTGCTCGTGAAGATGATTGGATATTAGGATTGGAACTCAGGTCATCGGAATACAATTGAGTTTTCTCAGTTGATTGTGAAGGGTATTTAGGTCCATGAAATGAATAAAAAGCGCACGTGTTTTGGTTGAGGGACTTGAGGCATCATCTATTTTTTTAGTGTCCTTTATCTTCTAAATTGTTATTACTAGGGACCTTAAAAAAAGTTCCCTTTTTATTTTTTATTTTTTTTATAAGGACAGAATGTTAAGAAAATACTATAATTTTTTTTATTTAAATGAGAAATACTTTATTTTTGGAAAAATTATCTGTGAGTGGTAATTTAAAAGAATTATTACACAGGAGTATGTACAAAAAAAATAATTTATCATTTTAATTATTAATATCAATAAAATTTATCATTAGATCAAGACTAGAGTTAACTTGTGGGTAAAAACTAACACTAGTATGTTGCATTACTCTGTCCATGATGTGGTGGATAATCTGCAATAGGTTAGAAGGATCTTGGGGTTATAGGAGCAGCAACAGCATTTAGGTAGTGTCTGGTGTGTTTAGGGAGAGACCTTGTTTTGGTCTGGCCTTGGCCTTGGTTCTGCTGCAGTGTGCTCCTGATGTCTACTGGTATGATAGCCTTGGGTGGTCTTGTTTAGGCTAGCAGTGTGGTTCTGTTATGCTTTTCTTCTATTTGTTTTGTGTTGGTTCCTCACCAACCTTGTGCTTGTGATAGCACATCCTTAAGCTTTTCCTCAATGCCAACCTAGTTGGGATTGGGGTAGGTTGCTGCGTTGTTTTATGCATTTCCCTTCTTTATTGATGTAATTTCATATGTTATGCATGTTGTCGTCATCAATAAAGCTTCCCTTGTTTGCTGATCAAAAATATATATATATATATTTATCATTAATTTATAATTATTTTCAAATTTTACACTCTGAAATTCAACATTTTCTCGTGCTATTTTATCAAATAAATTGTTAGAGTTGAGTTTAAAAATTATTTGTATTTTGTAATTGCTTTTGATTATTGGTCAACATATTTATATAGAAGACAAAATATCTTGTTACTAATCCAAATATTAACTGAAAAATCTTGTCCAACATTTTTTAATTGAGAAACTGTAATCTTGTTACAGCTTTTTTCAAATGTTTTTCTTCTTCTTGTTAGGAAAGTATACAAAGAAGTGTGCATTTAAGACTATTTGGTGTTATTTTTAGCACTGTCATGGCCGGCTGCTTTTAGAGGCGCAACGAAACATATTTTGTCTGTGAAGCGCTTGAACTCTACCATGTGTCAAGTTCGCCTAAACTCTCCTTAATCATCAAGTATTGAATCTTATTGTTTTGTCAAATGAAAGTTCTAGCTAGCAACACTCTCTACTTTTCACTAGATAAAGTACAAAAAAAGTGCACTTTTTATTTTACCTAATTACTTTAGCTATTGTATTCTCCAACCACGTTCTTTATTTTAGCTAATCATTTGAACTAACTTAATTAATTTTTAAAATAAAAAAATACTAATTGCTGATATTTTACTAATATAAATTTGCAATAATAATAAATTTGCCCATACAAACATACAAAACCCGTAGAATGAGGAGAAAAAAAATACAAAATACAAAATACAAAATACAAAATACAAAATAAGTTATTTTGAAATTCATTAAACAGAATTGAAAGAACATATAAAATTGCTACATACACACACACACACACATATATATATATATATAAAATTTATAAAATCCCAAATTCAAGACATAAATATACAAAAATCTAAAATATATACATACATAATTGTTTGGAGAGCCTCTGGGGCTCTTCAATTGTAGCCATCAAAAAAATAGGATGGTAAAGTAACTAGCCCAATAGTTAGCCCATTAGAGCACAAAATTAGACTTACATTAACTAAAATACCTAACAAGCCTTATTTAACTATCCCCTTAGAGATGCTCCTATAAGGAAGTTCTAACTTTTCTGCCACAAGTGGACTTGACGTCCGCAAGTGTATCATGCACGTCTCATGTTGGTTCATGGCACCAAACTTATCTTTGAACAAGGCACTCATCCAACTGAGATCTAACTCAATCCAGGCATCACGTGTTAGTGTTATTTATAACTGTAACGCCCTCAAAATAATAACATTAAACCCAACGATATAGACATGCTATGATATATAAAAAGTTCACGTCTTTCCATTCATCAGAGTCTTATTACAAGAGTATTACATGTTAACAACAAAAGCAAATGCCCTAAGGGCTTACAGCTTTCCAAGTTAACACTTGGTTACACAAAAGTAGAGTACTAACTCATTTACACATAAAGCCCTTGGCTTGAATTTACATGTAATACAACAAAAAGAAAGACAACCAAAAAGCCTGTCCGCCACTAGCCTCCCAAGCTAAGTCCTTGGAGGTGGCATGCTTCCTGTACCTGAAAATGATGTTCCCATATAGGGTGAGCCACAGCCCAGTAGAAATATACTAAACCAATTATGAACAATGCCTAAAAGATTAACAGTTGATAGGTGGTCAACACTTCTACATTCATTCATAATATAACACAGTTCCAAGACACTTAAGTCTATATTTCCTTTCATTTCCATTTCTTTCCTTTTTACTTGCCATTTCATAACCTTGGCTCAGAACCTGGCCAAACATCACGCATGAGACACACACTCATGTCAACACTTTTCACTTCATCAGAGATAAACATAACAGTTATATCAATACTTCCAACAACAAGCATATCCGCTATGTCAACACTTCTAGATAAGCATACCCGCCCTATCTACGGAGTTCATCCCCTATCTCCTCCCAACAACATCCGGTTTAGAGGTTCATCCCCTATCTTCCCCTAAACCGTGGAGTACATCCCCTATCTCCTCCAACACAACACAATGCATATAAACAACAATTATATACATCACAAATCAACACAATTAATTATTCAAATTAATCAATCAATGTAATTAGGACATCCTCCATAATTAACATCACAACCCTTAGGTTCCAATTCCACTAATGTTTCAACATTAATTCCATGTTTATATACCAAACATGCTTCTAGGTTTATCATAGATAAAAACCCCCAACTTTTATAAAATTACACAATGGCCCAAAGTTTCCCAAAATTACACAACAACTTCCAACATATCAAAATGCTAAAATTGAAAGACAAAACTCATAAAAAGGAGTAGGATATCCCTACCTCAAAGAATGAGTTCCAAAGGAGAAGGACCCAAAACCAAAATGCTCCAAACACCAAACTATTCGGATCAAAAGAACGCCCTCGACGATCTACACCCTTTTTGTGAAGACCAAAGGTGAGCAAAACACCCTAGCTAGATCAATACTTAGAGAGAAGTTAAGGTTTTTGAGTGAGAAGCTCTGAAAATGGCGTTTTTGATAAAGTAGGGAAGAGAAGATAAGTCAAAAAGTGATTTAAAATGCCCAGTCCCACTCAGTTATACGACATGTCCGCTCGAGCGTAAGCCACTCCGCTCGAGCGTAAAGACACACAAAACATGGTCCGCTCGAGCGCAACATTGTCCGCTCGAGCGCCAAGACACAAACACAAAGTTCATCCGCTCGAGCGTAGATTCCAGCCCGCTCGAGCTCAGGTCTCCCCCTCCCAGAACTCTCACCAAAAACACACTGTCCGCTCGAGCGCAACATCCCCGCTCGAGCGCAACCAGCTCGAGCGCACCAAACCCGCTCGAGCGTAGAAACCACACTTGCAGAAGTTTTGCAGGTGCACGAAATACTGGATGGGTGCATTCTCCGCTCGAGCGCAAAAATACCCGCTCGAGCGCACAAGCAACAACAACCTCTCCGCTCGAGCGTGAACATCTCCGCTCGAGCGGACCAGCCAAAACCTGGGCGACTAGACTTGGTTCCTAAGCTCAATCAACCTGTAACAAACCTGCCCAACACATCTTATAACTCAAATACAAAGTAGGAAAGGATGTAAACAAGACAATATTCAACTACCAACATCCACGGACACATGTCCGGATCACTGTACAACAAGGGGTAAACCCGGGACCGCTATAACCTCCCCCCCTTAAAGAATTTCGTCCCCGAAATTAAGAACACGTTTTTGAAAAGCAAGTTTTTGAAAAGCAGGTTCTTGAAAAACAAGTTTTCCTTTCTCTTGAACAACGTTATACCACAACATTCCACAATTCGACCCATTCCCGGTCATTCCATCTCTTATCAAGAGGCATTCTACGACAAATACATTTCAACATGCATTCCCTTTTCATTTCAACCATTTCCAACATTCATGGTTCACAATTCATATCAAAGCAATAATCATGATACAATTCCATTGCTATAATATAGCCAACACATGCAATATTATAATCAACTCCCATAACAAGGTAAGTTCTACAACAAACATGCACCATGTTCCTCAATTTAAGACATTTTCAATACTCTTAAATTTCATTACAATTACACAATTGCAACACTTGATTACACATCAACAAACAAGTCCGGATATTTCTCGCGGACTCCCAACTCACGTTCCCAAGTGGCCTCCTCCACTCCGTGATGTTTCCACAAAACCTTAACCAAAGGGATGGTCTTGCCACGCAGGACTTGATCCCGCCTATCCAAGACCCGAACCGGTCTCTCCTCATACGAGGCATCCTCATCTACCTCTAAGTCGGTCCAATCCAACACATGTGATGGATCCGGCTCATACTTCCGAAGCATACTCACATGAAACACGTCATGAACCCCAGATAACTGTGGCGGCAAAGCTAAACGATAAGCAACCTCGCCAACCCTCTCTAGGATCTCAAAAGGACCAATAAACCGAGGGGATAACTTCCCACTCTTCCCAAACCTCATCAAACCCCGTCTAGGTGATATCTTCAGAAATACATGATCACCTATCTCAAACTCCAATGGTCTCCTCCTACGGTCAGCATAAGATTTCTGACGACTCTGGGCTGTAACAAGCCTCCTACGGATAAGCTCAACTTTCTCCGTCGTCTCCCTAACCAACTCCGGACCTAACAAAGGTGCGTCACCCACCTCGGCCCAACAAACTGGAGACCTACAAGGTCGGCCATACAAGGCCTCAAACGGTGCCATACCAATACTAGACTGAAAACTGTTGTTGTAGGCAAACTCTACCAATGGTAAGTGCCTCTCCCACGTCCCACTGAAATCAAGGACACAACCCCGAAGCATATCCTCGAGGATCTGAATAGTACGCTCGGACTGCCCGTCAGTCTGAGGATGATAAGCTGTACTAAAGGTCAACTTAGTACCCAAGGCACTCTGCAAACTCTGCCACAACCTAGCAGTAAAACGAGGATCTCTATCTGAGACGATCGTCACTGGGACCCCGTGCAACCTCACTACGTCCCGAATATACAAGTCGGCAAGATGATCTACTGAATCTCTCACGCGCATAGGAATGAAGTGCGCCGACTTAGTCAACCGGTCTACAACCACCCAAATAGCATCACTACCCCGCTGAGTCCTCGGAAGACCTACAATGAAGTCCATAGTGACATGCTCCCACTTCCACTCGGCAATAGGCAAGGGTTGTAACAAACCCGCTGGCCTCTGATGCTCGGCCTTCACTTGCTGGCAAGTAAGGCACTTAGACACGAAAACTGCCACATCTCTCTTCATACCCCGCCACCAAAACTGGCGACCCAAATCCCGGTACATCTTAGTACCTCCCGGATGCACCGCAAGGCGCGAATGGTGAAACTCTCGGAGTACTTCCTCTCGGCAAGACTCCGGTACAAACAAACGGTCTCGGTATCTCACACTCAGGTCGGGATACACCGTTAAACCCTTCTCAACCTTCCCACTGGAGATCTTCTCTCTGAGGGATTCCACCTCAAGGTCACCTCTCTGTGCCTCTAACACTCTAGTCACAAGCGTCGGCTGCGCAACAACAGAAAATAAGGCCGCAGCCTCAACGGATTCGCTCAAAAGCAAATCAAACTCTCCAATGGCCCCCAACATCTCCCACTCCCGGATGGCTACACATGCTACATCACTAATGGATTTCCTGCTAAGGGCATCGGCCACAACATTGGCCTTTCCCGGGTGATAATGCAACTCGAAGTCATAATCCTCAATAAACTCCATCCATCTCCTCTGCCTCAAATTCAAGTCTTTCTGTGAAAACAGATACTTCAGACTCTTGTGATCCGAGAATACCTCGAATCTCTCACCATAAAGGTAGTGCCTCCAGATTTTCAAGGCAAAGATCACAGCCGCTAACTCTAGATCATGCGTAGGGTAATTCTTCTCGTGAATTTTCAACTGACGTGAGCCATAAGCTACCACTTTCCCCTCTTGCATCAATACACAACCCAAACCCTCTCGTGAGGCATCACAATAGACTGCATAACCCAACCCTCTCTCCGGAATAATCAAGACCGGAGCGGTGGTCAGTCTAACTTTCAACTCCTGGAACGACTTTTCACAAGTCTCACTCCAAACAAAGCTGACTCCCCTCCGAGTCAATCTGGTCAACGGTGAAGCTAACCTGGAGAAATCCTTCACAAACCGGCGGTAATACCCAGCTAATCCCAGAAAACTGCGGATCTCAAACACGCTCTTAGGCTGTGCCCAATCTTGCACTGCCTCAGTCTTGGATGTATCAACGGACACCCCTTCCCCGGAAACCACATGGCCTAAGAACTTGACTTCTCTTAGCCAAAACTCACACTTCCCAAACTTGGCATACAGTCTATGGGCTCTAAGCAACTCAAGCACCACTCTCAAGTGTTCCTCGTGCTCCTCCTCTGAAGGTGAATAGATAAGAATATCGTCCACAAAGACGACTACAAAACGATCCAAGAATTCCCGGAAAATCCGGTTCATCAAGTCCATAAAGACTGCCGGTGCGTTGGTAAGCCCAAATGGCATTACCAGAAACTCATAATGGCCATACCGCGTACGGAATGCCGTCTTCGGAATATCCTCCTCCCTGACCCTCAACTGGTGGTAACCCGATCTCAAATCTATCTTAGAGAAACAACGGGAACCCTTCAACTGGTCAAACAAATCATCTATACGGGGCATAGGGTACTTATTCTTAACCGTAGCCCGATTCAACTTCCGGTAGTCAATACACAATCTCAAGGCACCATCTTTCTTCTTAGCAAAGAGTGCCGGCGCTCCCCACGGTGAAACACTAGGGCGAACAAAGCCCTTATCTAGCAATTCCTGGAGCTGAACTTTCAACTCAACCAACTCTGCTGGAGCAAAACGGTAAGGTGCCATAGAAATCGGCGCCGTGCCGGGCACTAAATCGATAGAGAACTCAATCTCTCGGTGAGGTGGCAAATCAACAAGGTCCTCGGGAAAAACATCCGAGTACTCACAAACTACCCTCGGCAACACAATCTGAATCTCATCACACTCACCACTCTCAAAGCTAGCAAGTAAACCACTAAGCTCATTCCGCCCTCGCGGACCGTACCCCGGTGGTACAATACTACCAACCCGGTCTCCCAAGAAATGGAAATACTCCCCGCTCACGGTACAACAAGTAACCCTCTGGCGGTAACAGTCAATAACAGCTCGGTATGACGATAACCAGTCCATACCCAAAATAACATCAAAGCCCTTCATGGGCATAACTACAAAAGGAAACGGAAGACGATGATCGTCGACCTCAATATCACAACCTCTACATCCGTGTTTCAAGATCAACTCACCCCCAATAGGTGACACAACACAAATAGGAGATGCTAATAGTGCTAACTCCAACTCCAACACAGATGCAAATGCAGCAGATACAAAAGAATGAGATGCACCCGTATCTATCAACACTCTAGCAACCGAGTTGCAAAACAAAAAGGTACCTCTCACTACTGATGGAGCCGGTACAAGATCCTGCGCGGTAACAGCATACACGCGCCCTGTAGGCCCCTGATCCACCTGCTCGCCTCTCGGAGCATAGGACTGCTGCACTGACTGGGACGACGAAGCCCCCGGATTGGCCCTCGAGGCCTGCACAGACTGAGCTGGCTGAAAACCCTGCGTCTGCCTAGAACCAGACGCTCCTGAAGTGGCACTCAACCGCGGGCAAAACCTCTTCAGGTGCCCAGGCTGTCCACACTGATAACACGACAAGGGCTGCCCCCTGCCCGAACTCTGACTCTGCGGTCTAGCTGACGAAGAAGCAGCTCTCTGACCCCCGCCCTTCAGTGGGCAAACTGAAGCCTTGTGACCCGGCTGGCCACACTTGAAACAGGTGAACTCTCCCTGACTGCCCCTCCCGGAGCCTGCACTCGGTACTGGGAAAGTCGACCTAGCCAAACCACCCTGGGACGGCTGAGGGTTATAACCCCTCTGCCTCCTACCATCGCCCTGTCCCTCTTGACCCCTCTTGGAGCCTCCATGTTTCTCCTCCTCTCCCTCCTGCATCATCAGCTCCATATGAGCTGCAGCATCCACCAAATGCCTGTAATCTCGAATGTAGGGTCCACCAACTTTCAACTTGAGATCCCATCTCAACTTCCGCTCAAACTCGTAGCAACGGCGCTCCTCTGTCGCCACAAGTTCAGGTGCAAACCTGGACAAGCTAGTAAATGTAGCCTCAAACTCGGCTACAGACAAACCCTCCTGCTTAAGCTTGCTGAACTGATCCCTCAGCCTCTCTCTTGCCACAGCAGATAAAAACCTCTCCTGGAAAGCATTCACAAACGCCTCCCAAGCACCACCAACACGAACTTTCTCATATTTCCACCATTGACCCGCATCTCCCTTCAGCTGGAAGGATGCCAAGGTCACTTTCAATGCCCCGTCCTCAATGCCTAGCATCTCGAACGTTTTACTCATCTGTTCTAGCCACTCGTCTGCCTTCAATGGCTCCTTAGGATCCCCGACAAACTCCTCCGGGTTAGACCGGAAGAACTCCCTTTTCAAGAAGGAAGGCCCCGCCTCAGCTGCCTGATTCCCTGCTCTAAGAATACCCAGAGCTCCTGCTATCTCCTGGGCCAAGGCACTCATGGCTTGCTGACCTGCTGGTTCGGCCACATTGGCCTGACCAACCCCCTCCTGAACTGCCGGAATCTCCTCCGGTAATGGCACCTCCTGCCTCCTAGGCCTACCACGCCTACCACCTCTTGCTCGTCCTGACATCCTAATAAAGGTAACACAGAACATTAGCACATTCATAAACGTGCCAAAACTAAACACTCACGTCCTAATGCATGGACAACTGTAATTCACTCCACGTAAGCACATAAACACATAAGCACTTACGAATTTCATTTCCGGATAATGATAGTCCCAAGGCGTTACTAGAGTACCGGTTAGAAACAGCATTGATCAAGTGCTTTTCCAACAAGACTCCCAGAAACCCAAAGATTCAATCAATATCCTAGAAACTAAATCCCATACCCAATTAATCACATAAGCATGTTATTAATTTAAACACATAGCATATGATTCTACACTAAGTCTCTATCAAGCGAGACAAACCCATTGTGATTCTAATCACTTCCCACGTACCCAAAGTATTCGAACCCGGTACGCTCTGATACCAAGTTGTAACGCCCTCAAAATAATAACATTAAACCCAACGATATAGACATGCTATGATATATAAAAAGTTCACGTCTTTCCATTCATCAGAGTCTTATTACAAGAGTATTACATGTTAACAACAAAAGCAAATGCCCTAAGGGCTTACAGCTTTCCAAGTTAACACTTGGTTACACAAAAGTAGAGTACTAACTCATTTACACATAAAGCCCTTGGCTTGAATTTACATGTAATACAACAAAAAGAAAGACAACCAAAAAGCCTGTCCGCCACTAGCCTCCCAAGCTAAGTCCTTGGAGGTGGCATGCTTCCTGTACCTGAAAATGATGTTCCCATATAGGGTGAGCCACAGCCCAGTAGAAATATACTAAACCAATTATGAACAATGCCTAAAAGATTAACAGTTGATAGGTGGTCAACACTTCTACATTCATTCATAATATAACACAGTTCCAAGACACTTAAGTCTATATTTCCTTTCATTTCCATTTCTTTCCTTTTTACTTGCCATTTCATAACCTTGGCTCAGAACCTGGCCAAACATCACGCATGAGACACACACTCATGTCAACACTTTTCACTTCATCAGAGATAAACATAACAGTTATATCAATACTTCCAACAACAAGCATATCCGCTATGTCAACACTTCTAGATAAGCATACCCGCCCTATCTACGGAGTTCATCCCCTATCTCCTCCCAACAACATCCGGTTTAGAGGTTCATCCCCTATCTTCCCCTAAACCGTGGAGTACATCCCCTATCTCCTCCAACACAACACAATGCATATAAACAACAATTATATACATCACAAATCAACACAATTAATTATTCAAATTAATCAATCAATGTAATTAGGACATCCTCCATAATTAACATCACAACCCTTAGGTTCCAATTCCACTAATGTTTCAACATTAATTCCATGTTTATATACCAAACATGCTTCTAGGTTTATCATAGATAAAAACCCCCAACTTTTATAAAATTACACAATGGCCCAAAGTTTCCCAAAATTACACAACAACTTCCAACATATCAAAATGCTAAAATTGAAAGACAAAACTCATAAAAAGGAGTAGGATATCCCTACCTCAAAGAATGAGTTCCAAAGGAGAAGGACCCAAAACCAAAATGCTCCAAACACCAAACTATTCGGATCAAAAGAACGCCCTCGACGATCTACACCCTTTTTGTGAAGACCAAAGGTGAGCAAAACACCCTAGCTAGATCAATACTTAGAGAGAAGTTAAGGTTTTTGAGTGAGAAGCTCTGAAAATGGCGTTTTTGATAAAGTAGGGAAGAGAAGATAAGTCAAAAAGTGATTTAAAATGCCCAGTCCCACTCAGTTATACGACATGTCCGCTCGAGCGTAAGCCACTCCGCTCGAGCGTAAAGACACACAAAACATGGTCCGCTCGAGCGCAACATTGTCCGCTCGAGCGCCAAGACACAAACACAAAGTTCATCCGCTCGAGCGTAGATTCCAGCCCGCTCGAGCTCAGGTCTCCCCCTCCCAGAACTCTCACCAAAAACACACTGTCCGCTCGAGCGCAACATCCCCGCTCGAGCGCAACCAGCTCGAGCGCACCAAACCCGCTCGAGCGTAGAAACCACACTTGCAGAAGTTTTGCAGGTGCACGAAATACTGGATGGGTGCATTCTCCGCTCGAGCGCAAAAATACCCGCTCGAGCGCACAAGCAACAACAACCTCTCCGCTCGAGCGTGAACATCTCCGCTCGAGCGGACCAGCCAAAACCTGGGCGACTAGACTTGGTTCCTAAGCTCAATCAACCTGTAACAAACCTGCCCAACACATCTTATAACTCAAATACAAAGTAGGAAAGGATGTAAACAAGACAATATTCAACTACCAACATCCACGGACACATGTCCGGATCACTGTACAACAAGGGGTAAACCCGGGACCGCTATAATAACTGACCCAATACAATTCACACCAACAAGAGACCCTATTCAAGAAAGGAAGTTTTGAAATGTCTTGTCAGATTACGTATAGTGTTCCAAAACTAATGAGGTTACAAAACATTTTTATAGATGGAATATACCAACTCACTTTTACTAGATAGTTAGAGATAAAAACTTGTTAGGTTTTATTCTTGGCAATCCTATTTGACAAGGATTTCTATAAGAAGTTGGTTTTCTTCCAAAACTAGGATTACTTTGGATTTCTATCAGTTGTTGGTTTTCTTCCAAAACTAGGATTACTTTGGTTTTCTATAAGTAGTTGGTTTTCTCCCAAAACTAGATGAATTCCTCCAGATCTTCTTTTTGGTTCTTAAGGTTTATATCTGGGGATATTTTGTTAGTTTTCTTTGATGTTTTATTGAGTATTCAACTCATGGTTTAAAGAGAGTACATCAAAGGTTTTGTTTGTTATATACAAGAGAGAGAGAGAGAGTTGTTCTTCGGTGGATTCTGAAGAATTCGAGCCTGAAGCTTTGGTGGATTCTGGAGTGGCTATCGTAAAGACAATTCCGAGGTGAAGATGGGGTTGGAAGAGGCACATAGAGGTTGGTTCAATTAGGCGTGGATTCGCTAGGTAATTGAGAGTATACCTGTGTAATTCCTTTAAATCTTCTTAGTGGATTGTTTTGTGGCTGTTGCCCATGGTTTTTAATCACAGTTGGAGGTGTCCAATTATGGTTTTTCCACGTAAAATCGTTGTGTCGATTTGTCTTTTATTGTTTGATTGGGATTGTTATATTCTGCTTAAAATTGGTACATAATCACAAATCAACATCTAGGGTTTCTAAATTTTTCAATTGGTATCAGAGCGGGTCGTTCTAGTTTTTTAAAAAAATCTTTTAGAACGAGATCTTGTTTGATTTGTGATAATGGATACAATTCGCGAGGGAAATTCTATGGTTCGACCACCCCTACTTGACGGATCCAATTATTCTTTTTGGAAAGCTCGGATGAGATCGTTTTTAAAATCTATTGATGAAAAAGTTTGGCAATCTGTCATGTATGGGTGGACTGAACCGACGATTACCATTGATGGAGTAACTTTCCCCAAACCAATTGATAAGTGGGATACAACTGATTACCAAAATAGTAGCTGGAATAGTAAAGCTATCAATTCTCTTTTTTGCGCTGTCACACCTGAAGAATTTAGTCGAATTTGTAATTGTGAAGTCGCAAAAGAGGCTTGGGATATTTTACAAACTATTCATGAGGGCACTCCTTCGGTTAAACGCTCAAAACTTCAAAGGCTTACGTCTAGTTTCGAAAACCTTTCAATGAAAGATAGTGAGACCTTTGATGAATTTTATGCAAAGTTGAGTGACATTGTAAATTCCAGCTTCAATTTAGGTGAAAAAAATACCAGAATCCAAAGTTGTGGGAAAAATTTTGAGATCTTTGCCCGATCGGTTCCAACCAAAAAATACGGCTATTGAGGAGGCTCAAGATGTTGATAACCCCAAGCTGGATCACTTGGTTGGAAATCTCCAAAACTTATGAGGCACATAGAAATTTCAAAAAGAAACAAAAAGATACTATTGCTTATAGTAGTGCTCATAGAGTTGGAGAAGATTCTGATGAGGACTGTGAGATAGATTCCAAGATTACGGATGCTTTTATTAAACAATTTAAAAAATCTTTTTTGAAAAAGAATCCTAATCTTTTGGAATCTACTCATACTCATAAATCCAAAGGTAAAGATAAACTCAAAATTAATTCTATAGCCAAGAAGGAGAAATGAAAGATACAAGGGAACTCTAAAAAGAGTCCAATGCTATGAATGCCAAGGATTTGGCCACTTTGCTTCAGAATGCCCCACTCGTTTGAAGAAGAAGAAAGCCCTTGCTATCACTTGGGATGATGAATCAGAATCTGATGAAGATGAAAGTGACAATGAAGATCAAGGCGAAGAAGGACATAAACAATTCCTTACTTTCATGGCGGCTTCCGAAACTGAAGGACAAACAGAGTCTTCGAAGAGGTCAGTTGAGAATACCACTGATGATGAATCCTCGGAGAGTGATCATGAAGAGCTTGAGCAAGCTTATGAAAAGTTGTATAAGGAGTCTCTTAACTTATTCAAATTGAATGACAAACTCACAAAGAAACTCAAAGCATGTGAAAGTGAGAATGTCAAACTTAAGGAGGAGATTTCCGAGGCCAGGATTGATGCCATCAAGATAGCTGATGATCGACAAGCTCTTTGTGCAAAACTATTGACTTGTGAGACAGAGAGGAATGAGCTACAAGAAACCCATGCCATGGATGAAGAAAAGATTGAATCTCTCGAGATGTCACAAGTTGCTTTGGAAGAACTAATGATCAAGAAAGAGGAAGAGCTCAAGTGTGCTATGGCTACCATTGGTCTTTGGAACAAAGGATCAAAGACTTTGGAGGATATCATTGGGTCTCAACAAATGAGTTGTGACAAGAGTGGCATTGGCTTTGGTGATAACAAAGAGCAAAAACAGAGTGCATCTACATCTCATGATACAAGAACTCAAGGAAAAAGAGAACAAAAAATTCAACATGAGGATGGACTTCTCAAACTTCCTAGAGTTGGTAAGGTAAAAGAAAAAAAGGTACACCCTGTACATCCTGTTTTTATTTGTCATCATTGTGGTATGCATGGTCATATTCGCCCTTATTGTTATAAGTTGCATGGGAGAGTGTATTTGCCTAGAACTATGAATAGGAAGTTGGAAACCATGTCAAGACGGGTTCTCATTGAAAGGGAAGGGAACCACAATGTCAAGACAACACCCAAGAACCGCAATGCTCACAACTTTGTTTATACTAAAGCGGTTTGAGTGAGAAAACTTGACTTGTGTTAATTTGTTTATTTGTTTTAGTTTTTGGGTTTCTGTGTTTTTTTTCTGAAAAAAAATGTGTGCATGTTCGTTTTTTTATCTTGCTTTGGTTAAGGAAAAAAAAAATTTTAAAAAAAGGATTTTCTTAGTATGGTTTTGCAAGTTTGAAATTTTTGAGTGGTCCTTGGTGCATATTGGAATTGATGAGAATATCCATTACCTGTTAATATGTGTGTGCTTTCTGTGGTCATTACTCATTTCAGAGTGTGTGTTCTTTGATTGGTATGTCTCATTCTGTACACACTCTTAGATTAGCAAATATCGGAGTCTTCCGCCTTAGTGATTATTTTTTTCCTATGGACTTCTGGCATTATATCTTTTGCTTCTCTAGAGGAATTGACCTATACTAGCATATCATGGGTGATGTTGAGTCTCTTAACCATCTTCCATCTTTTTGCATCTCCACGGCTTTCCCCTCTATTCTTTGTAGTCTAGGCATGAGGAAAAGGCTACCTCAGAGTCACCAACCAGGTCATCCTTATTATATCCATGCTTCTCTGGTTCGGTTTCCATACTCTTGAGCGTGTCAGCCACCAATGAGTGTGCAAAAGAAAGAAAAAAAAAATGTGAAAAAAAAAATGTGCAAAAGAAAGAAAAGAAAAAGATGTGAAAAAAAAAAGAAAAAAAATAAAGGATTCATTGATTGAGGGGGAGCCTCCACTTTTACTCACCAAATACCTCTTGATTCCTAGTGGTTTGACTTTCCGTAGTTGTGCTTAGATTCTCTTGTTGGAGGTCCAGCTTTTATATCACTACTAGGATTTGAATCTAGTGTTTGTCGAATCCCAAGAGTCACACACATACTTTTATCATGAGATCTATGCTTTGCACATAATGCATCACTTTCTTTTATGAGGAATTTTCTAGAGGCTGTGCACATTGTGTTTTCAAGTAATTGTGTTTCTTGGATAGTCTTGTGTGTATTAAGGTACTAATCTAAAATTCCTTGTCTGCTCCACCATATTATTTTTTGTCTTTTTCTTCTTGTTCACTGTTTTCAGTGTGTGTGGTTGTTTTTAGTGAGGAAGAGTTTGGTTTATTGTTACAAAAGTTTGTTCGCATGATCACTTTGATTTGTTTGGTAAGGAAGATTGGCTTTAGTTGTTTTGCATGTTGCTTTGCATTCTTGCATGCTCCTGATATTTACATCATCATATCATTGCTTGTGTGGTTTATGATCACGCTTTAGTTGATTGAGCTTCCTTTGTCAATTCGTGAAAAAAAAAGGGAGGGATTAATTTTGTTCGGTGTGTCTTAGGATTTCATGTATTCATGTCATGTGTCGGGTGCATAAGTCTTAGTTTTCATCTATCCATGCTACATGTTCTTAAAATCTTCAAGCCGCATCTATTCATGTTTTCCATCTCATGTTTCAAATGCTTTAAGATAATCTAGCCATATGTTTATTGCTTTTGCATATACTCTTGTGGGACTAATAGTTGTTTTGCAGATCTTAATCTTGAGAAAGAAGTTTGTGTTTGTTGGTTGTAATGGATTGGGGTGATTAGGATTTTATTTGTTAGGTGTGTTTTGTCACGGCATTGCTAAAGGGGGAGATTGTTAGGTTTTATTTTTGGCAATCCCGTTTGACAATGATTTCTATAAGAAGTTGGTTTTCTTCCAAAACTAGGATTACTTTAGATTTCTATGAGTTGTTGGTTTTCTTCCAAAACTAGGATTACTTTGGTTTTCTATAAGTAGTTGGTTTTCTCCCAAAACTGATCTTCTTTTTGATTCTTAAGGTTTATATCTGGGGATATTTTGTTAGTTTTCTTTGATATTTTATTGAGTATTCAACTCATGGTTTAAAGAGAGTACATCAAAGGTTTTGTTTGTTATATACAAGAGAGAGAGAGTTGTTCTTCGGTGGATTCTGAAGAATTCGAGCCTGAAGCTTCGGTGGATTCTGGAGTGGCTATCGTAAAGACAATTCCGAGGTGAAGACGGGGTTGGAAGAGGCACATAGAGGTTGGTTCAATTAGGCGTGGATTCGCTAGGTAATTGAGAGTATACATGTGTAATTCCTTTAAATCTTCTTAGTAGATTGTTTTGTGGCTGTTGCCCGTGGTTTTTTAATCACAGTTAGAGGTGTCCAATTGTGGTTTTTCCACGTAAAATCGTTGTGTCGATTTGTCTTTTATTGTTTGATTGGGATTGTTATATTCTGCTTAAAATTGGTACATAATCACAAATCAACATCTAGGGTTTCTAGATTTTTCAAAACTTACATACTTATATATGTTGTAATTTTTCATTTGTTAATAGTAACATGCGGTATTTCGAAAGTATCAAGCAATTATTAATAAATTGATGTTGGTTATAAGATGAACTATAATTTTGATTGTGACTCAAAGTGATCTTTTTCTTAAAATATATATATATATAAAGTAATTATATTAAAATAAAATTAAACAATGTACGATCAAAAAAAAGTGGTCTTTGTTAAGACATCTACAGTTCTTGTTGCACATCTTTCTTAATTTAAAATTGAATAAAAATCACTCAAAGTACCATACATTTATTGACCCAAATTTATACCAAAATTAAGTTCTACTTAAATTTTTACTCAAATAAAGGGGAACTCAAATATCTACTTAAATTTCAAGGCTATGTTTTGTCTCTCAATTTTAATATTGTGCCATTAGTGAATCTTTACTTGAATTTATGTTTAAGTTTAAGTTTACCTATTACAATGATTTATATGAAATTAAGCTTTTATCCAATTTCTTTATTTAAAAATAATAAAAATTCGAATAAAAACTTGGAGATCACTTTATGATACAAAAATGTTGAATAAATTATTTACTTATTTATTTACTTGGATTAGTACACGAATGTGGAAGTTTTCTATTTTTTGACTTTTTCCAAAATTTTGAAAATAATATAGTATTTCTTATAGTTTTTACATGATTATATTTGATTTTTTCAATATTTTAAATCAGACAATAGTTGACCTTTTTTTCATCAATAATTAATTTTTCATATATATGAAAAAATAATATTGTCATATTTTTTTATACTAAATTGTATATTTTTCTTGTTTACCCTTGTGTTTTCACAACATTTGTATTATTTTTTACCCCTTTAATTTTACTGAAAGAAAGATATCGGTGTAATTATACTAAAATTATGAAACTTGTTGTATTTACTTAAAACTTTAAGAAAGTCAGTGTAATTTATTTTTTTTTGTTTTGTGGTCTGAGATTTTTATTTATTAATTTATTTTTTTGAGTGAGAATGTTGAACTTGTAAATGGAGCATTGACACGTTGGTCCTATCTACACAATTCAAAACCCATCTAATCTGAAAACAAAATACTTGTACCAATTAATGAAACATATTTTTAATTGTTACCAAAAAAATCTTTTTAAAAAAAAAAGAAAAAAAAGATTAAGGATGCTACACATCTCACTACCATCGGACTTTTGCCAAACTTCCACCAGATAGTCACTGGAGGCTTACCGAAATGTTCAACATCTTCGGGAAGTCTCCAGAGTATTTTTGGAGTGTTCTAGACGTTAAGAATGTCATTGAAGACTCATTGGAATGTCTAGAATATTGCCAAAAAAAGAATAAATGGAGAAATTAGAGTAAAAAAAAAAAGCCAAATCTGCTAAATTTGACAACCGGAAAAAAAAAAACAAAACAAAGAGAAGCGTAACAATAAGAAACCACAACAATAGGAAAAAAAACATGAATTATTTTTCAATTTTTGTAGGGTTTAAACAAATAATTTCCAAATTGAAAAGTATTCTTTGAAATTGTAAAATTTTGCAATAAAAGCATGTTATGAAACTGCAAAATTTTACAGTTTTAAAGCATGTTATGAAACTACACAAATTTTGCAATTTTAAAACATGATTCATATCAGTTTCCAAAAAATTGTAACTGGAAAGTTTTATAGTTTTCACCATCTATAAGTAAAGCTCGAAAAAAAATTGTTCATAATTTGAAAATTTTCTCTATTAAAACAATAAAATAGAAGTATATAGTAGAGAAAAGAAGAAGAATGAGAGATCAAAGGATAGAGATAGATATAGAGCAATGATTGTACTTCGACAACCATTTTTTATTTAGATCCAGTTAGATTTGATGTAAATCTACTCCAAATCTGAACAATTCAGTGAGTTTTATCTCATGATCTTGGCCAAATCTAAGTAGATCTATGTTAAGAATATCGTCGGAAACTCATCTCCTTCGCCCTCAGTGAGGGTGAAGCAAGGAGTCAATGGTTGCCGATGAACCTTAATCGATGGTGGTTGTGACGACCGGCCTTCTTTTTATCTTTATTCTTTCTTTCCTTCACTTCGTTCTCTTTCTATTCTTGTTGAATTGAAGTGTCCAGAAAGGGTTTCCAAATACTTTTCTTCCGGTGTTGAAATTTTGTTTGTCCCAGAGGGTGCATGGATGAGTTCGGGGTGCCGGGGAAGAAGTTGAAACTTTGAGCTGCTGGGCCAGGGCCGCACGTGCGGAGCCCTAGGTCGCATGTGCGGTATTGTACCACACGAGCGGTGGGAGTGGCCGCATGAGCGGCCAAGCTTGACACCTAGAAAATTGGCTACTGTCTAAGAGCGCACGAGCGGAGAAAATGGCCGCATGAGCGGCCAACTGGGCAGTCCGAAACTCTATTTTTTGTATCATTTTGATCCAAATATATCTCTCATTATACTCATCTCCCTCTCACTCTTAAACATATATTTCTCCTCCTTCTCTCTAGAAAACCTCTCAAACATCTACACCTCTTTGATTTTGCCCATCTTGGGTCAAGAACATCATCATCTCCTTTAAGATCTTGAAGAATCTAAGCTAGGGTTTCATTTGGTGGAAGCAAATCCAAGGCTCTCTCTCATCTTCAAACTCTAGGGTTTCATCTTGCTCCTTCTCAAGCCTTTGAGGTAGGGTTTCCTTTGAGTTATATGTGTATTTATGCAAGTTTCTTGTTGATTTTGTAAAACCCTCTATGTATTTCGAAAATGGAGCCTAGGGCTCAAGAAATTGTTTATTTTTGCTTAAAGAAAAGCTCATCTCATCTTTTAAAGAATATTTGAGAAGTGTGGAACTTTGTAGATTGAGATTGATATGTATGGAGAGAGTTCATAAAGAAGATGAAAAATGTTTAGATTTTGTGAAAAACTAGAAATTGGGGCTTTTTGTGAAAACATGGAAATCCATGGAGTAAAATATCCTTTCTTGTGTTTAAATGGGTGTGTGAGTATGGAGTTTATATTTTGGTAAGAAAAATGATAATTTCCTTGATATATGAGAATGAGGAATTTACTTTTAAGATTTGTTGCTAGTGGCATGGAAAAAATAATTTATTGTGAGAAGATAGTTATTGAACACCATTGACTTTGAGAATTGAAAACTTGGAGGTTGATATTGAAAGTCTCACATAATCATGGAATGACTAGAATGTTATGAAATATGTATAATAATGAGCTAATGCTACGTGTTAATTGACACCGGTGGAACATGTGATTAATTGTGTAATGGTATTGGAGGAAGGTAAAGGAAGAAAGGCTATGGAATGTCATTGTTGCATCATATCTTCTTGTAAATTTTGTCATTTCTATACATCATGGCATGAGTTTTGGAAAACATCTACATTGAGAAAGGTTATATTGTAATAAGAATTATGAGAATGTTAAAGGGGTAAATACGTGGTAAGTCCAGATATGGGGTGTAGTTGTATTTGATAAGATAGCCTGAGTGTCCTTGGTGAAAGACCAGAAAACCGCGCGGATAGGTGTCGAGCCTTCCGGTTAGCACCGGTAAAAATGACAGTTTGGTAGTGCTTGTGGAGCCTACTTGCAGACACCAACCTAAGGATTACCAGTGATATATTTACCGTCCCCTTTTGATTTAAAATTGGAAGTGTGGGAAATTAATGAGGTTGTATAAATGTTGACTGAAAGCATGGTGATTTTCAAGAAAAGCATAGTGTAAGTTTTCCTTCAAATGGCCTGGCATAACATATGCATTTACATAAAATATTGTGAATCTTGCATAAATGTACATACGTTGTTAAGGTTTCTCTACTGGGCTATATGCTCACCCCTATGGGTTTTGGTGCAGGTAAAGATGTGGTGATTCCGCCGAATTGAGGGCGTGGAAGTATTTTGAGAAGAGTAGTGCACTCTTATTTTGTTGTGATTAATTGTAAAGCCAAGGGCTATTTTGGTTTGGGTCCAAGTGACCACCTTTGTGTAACCAGGCTTATGCCTTGGAAGATGTAAGCCCTTAAGGGCATTGTATTGTTTTGAGAATGGATGCTTTACATGCTATAGATTCATATGTTTTGTATCGATGAATGTATACCCGCATGTAAAACCTTTGTAAGGACTCTAATTTAATTATGTAAAGATGGGCAGATTATTGTTATTGTTGAGTGAATGTTGATCACTTGTGGGTAGTTCATGTCAAATTATTTCGGGGCGTTACAGGTCACTAGTGAGTATAGAAAGAGAAAGAGAAGAAAAAGGATGTGGTCGCTAATCGCTGGTGAGTATATTAGAAAGAGAAAGAGAAAGAGAAAGAACAAAGATGTGCCTTAAGATTTTTTGGACTACAAAAAAGATTGTGGAACTCAATAGACTACACATATTTCAAAGGGGACACGTGAGTAATTTTTTGCTTTTGGGTTTGGATTTAGCATGGTTTATTAATGGGCCTCGTGTTTTGAATCTGTTTAAGCCAGAGAGAACCAATCATAATGCAGGCTCGGTTTGTTCCAAATTGGGTTGGGTGACATAAAGTTTGGAATAATAAATACGTATTTATGGGCCGAACATGCCAAACAAAATTCAGGATAGGCACAATTTCTTATTTTCCAGTCAGATTATTCTGCACCTAAAATTGACAGACTCAAGAGAAAAATAATGGGTCTCCAAAAAATTTGTCAACTAGAAAAGTAAGAGCCAAAGAAAACCGATCGATTTATTTATTTTTTGTCAGTATGTTTTTCATACCGTATTGTTTGTTTTGATTTTGAAAATGTTTATACTGATTTGTGGAAGTAAAAATTGTCCCACATATATTAATCGAGAGATCAACAAAGAATTGATCCACACTGTTCCGAATCTATAAAAAAATATATAGTTAATGCCTTTCGACTTAATGCCTCCTGACCGGTGGTTACCAGTCGGGGGACAATCCGACGATCAAGTTAGATAACATATATCTAAATGAAATTGAATAAGAAAAATATTGGTTTTGGCATACCTCCCTCGGAGTTGAAAATTACATTCCTTGATACAGGTTAACTTGCTACTTATTTTGTCCAATGAGCTTAAGCCACTAATTTGGTCCAATGAAAATGAGTCACTTGTATGGCGTAAAACCCCTCTAATGCATGTACGCCAGAGCAATTTGGCAAGTTATATTGCAATGTAATATTTTATTACCTTAATTCTATTTCCATGTAGGCATTTAGTGGCCCATCTCATATGGGTTAATTTTTATCCCTCCACAATTGCCCCCAAGTTTTCACTTCAGTCAATCGAAGTGAGAAGAAGTGGAAACTTCTCTTATATCTGATAGACTCCTTTATCTTTGTTACTTCTGTAATCGAAAGAGTTTTTTGCCGTGTACTTGTCATAAACTGACTTTATTTGCCTTTGACTTGTATAATCTGAACATTTTTCACGTGCCCTTCGATCTTTATATGTGATGCCTCTAATTTTGCAATCATTTTGACATTGTCACTTATTTTCTGTATGTTATCTTTCTTGTTTTGCCAATATACTGCTTGTGATGACCCCACCATGTATAATAATTAGCATTTAATTAATTAAGAAAATTTGAATTTTAATTGCCCATTATTCTGATTTAATTTTGGGATTTATAAAAATTGTGGAGACTGATTTGTATATGATTCTATTGAGGATTTATTTTGGAATAGGAATTGAAAGCCTAAGTGGCTCAAGAGAGTATAATTGGTGACTTGGATTAGAGTTTAATTAAATATTTAATTCAGCTTAGTAAAAATTAAGATTCGATTAATTGGGTCTGAATTGGAATTCATTAAGTTATGGGGATTGAAAATTAAGATTATTATGAATTAAATTTATTTATGAGGTGTTCAATTTAAGTATGTAAATTATTGACAGAGATTTTGAGTTTGATTTGAATTGAAGGCATTAAAGATTTGGGAAACCAAAATTAATGATGGTAATAAGTTTAATTTGATATTTGGTGACTTTTGGGAGTTTGATTAAAAAGTTGATTCAGATTGATAAATTTTAAATATAATTAATTGGGCCTTAATAGAAGTCAAATTAGATGCTTAAATTATTTAGAATTTGTGATTAGATATGATTAATTGAGTTAATTAGCATGAGAATTATACATAACTAATTAAAATTTAGAGATGATTAATTAAACTAATGGGTAATTATGTATTAAGTTAATTCCATTTATGATTCAAATTATAGAATTGTTTAGAAGGTGTAAGTGTGTACACGTGTTCTATTGTCAAGAATTAAGGTGCATGTGGATGTATATATGATGAATTTAAGAGTATTGGGTCATTCATTTGTTGTGCTGGAAAACTTTGAGAGTCTAGAGAGAGGGAATGAGAAACCCGAAGGATTGAAGAAATAGAGAAATCAAGGGAAACTCAAGAAATTGAAAGAGAATGAGAAGACCCAAGGGAAATCAACTATAATTTCTGAAATTAAAACTTAAGGTAAGAAAATTTATGCTCAATTTATATAGAATCTTTATCTTATACTTGAAATTAAGAAGAGTTTAAGATTACTTTATAGAATTTGTAAGAAATTGGGTTTTGAGTAAGAAATTGAGCTACATGCATGTTCATGGAATATAATTTGTAGTTTCATCAATTTTGAGTTTGATTTTGAAAGTTATAGTTAAATTAAGCCTTATAAATTACATGCACGATGAAGTGTTTAGGAATTGAGCCATGCAATTTCATATTTTGAAGAGAAGAAGGAAGAATTTTTTATAAAAATCAAGTTTATGAAAATTTGGAGTTAATCTTAAAATTAGATGAGGACGGCCGAAGGTGGAAGGTTGTCTAGGCAGCCGACCGGCAGAGGGACACCTCGTCCAGCGGGGTGATCAATCGTGAAGGTGTCCAACCGACTAGATAACCGACCGTGGAGGTGGTCGACCGACCGTGAAGGTGGCCAATCGACCAGTTGGCCGACCGTAAGGGTGATCGACCGTGGAGGTGGTTGACTGTGGATATGGCTGACCGACTAGGCGATCGACCGTGAGGGTGGCCGATCAACTAGGTAGCCTACCCTGAGGGTGGCTGACCGACTAGGTGGCTGACTATGGATGGGGTGGGTTGGCTCTTACGGCATTGATGGCACGTGGGGCTCGAAGTGCAAGAGGGTGTGATGATATGATGGAGGATAGACGTGAAGGAAAAGAAAGAGTTAGTGGTGAGGGAAGTAATCGGGGCCGTCCATGTGGCATAGCCTGGGTTGTTGATAGGGATTTTGAACCATTTGTTGGAGGTAAAAAGGCTGGATATGTCGTATGATTTCTGGTATTTGTCTTTTGCATTTCCTCCACACTTGGCGAAATTGTTTTCAAACTAGCAAATTTCAACCGCGACCCTTGGAATACAAGAAAGCCCTGGGCGTTTGGACTTGTGCAATTTGCATACCTGATTGGGAAAAATCAATTTATTCCAGATTTCACCTCATTCCTCGCACCCGATTCCCTTCTCTTTTACTTTGTTAACTTCCTTGCCCCTGCAACCGAAGCCATCTACAGGAACGTGAGGGAAATGGCGCAAGACAAAGCTCCTACCATGGCATCCGATGCATTGGGAGAGGACGATAGCGTGGCTATGGGTGAGAAATACATAGTAGAAAGGTTAGTGGAGAGGAGAGGAGAGGAGAGCGACCGTCCCGACCCATTCCGTCGACGATGATCTTAGCCACCCAGCCAATTAGCCAAGTGGCGCCTGACCATTGGCATAACAAGGCAGACAAGTTTACTTTAACGGTTGAGGATTTGGAGGAAGTACGCAGTAAATATCAAGTTCCAGCAAATATGGGGTTGAGACTTCCAATAGCAATGGAGAGGGCGTCCAATGCGAGACCGATGGAGTTCGCGCTGTATGAAGAAGCACTCCATGGGGGTCTGAGATTGCCACTTCCACAACTAGCCATCGACGTGTTAAATCGATTAGAGGTGGCTTCAGGCCAATTAATACCGAACGCATGGAAGATCCTATTCGCGTGTGCGATCTCGTGGTCGCGGGCGACCGATGGGGAGGTGATGTCTATGGACGAGTTTTTCTCGTGCTACAAAGCTTTAGGCCAACAAGAGACATGGGTGACCCTACAAGCAGTGGCGGGAAAAGGGTTGGTAGCGGGGCTGCCCTCATCCGTTAAGGGCTGGCGAACAAAATGGTTTTTCGTATCGGCGAACAGTGAGGAGCTGAGTCCGTCCGACCTGGAAGACTCTCGCCAAGTCATTGGAGCCAAAGTTAGATGTGGCGATTGAAAGAAGGGTGAGGCAAGTGAAGGAGTATAGAGAGAAAGAGGGGGTCAAATCGGATGACCTGTTCAAGCCTTCAGCCTTGTTTGCCTTGAAATTGGGACCTGAGCTCGCAAAGGGAAATCCTGTTCTTGAAAAGGTGAAGGCAATGAGGAAGGCCTAAGAGGCGGAAGACTAACAGGGTGTTGGCAGCGGCAGAGAAGTACAAGGAAAAGGAGTTGGGCCCCGTTTCTAAGCCGCTCGCAAAGAGGTTTATTCAGCCATTCCCAAAGGCTTGGCGGAATGGGATTGAGAGGCATTTGTACCGCTGAAAGTGCTTGTGGACCTTATTAAGGAGAGGAGTAGGGCAGAGGTGAAACAAGTCTTGAAGAAAAATTGGCCGCCAAAAGAGGGTAGGAAGGAGAGGAAATCAAAAAAGGGTAAGGGGGTGACATCAACAGTGGAGGAGGTAGGAGTGACAAAGCCTGGGATGGCAATTGAAAGAGGAGAGGTAGACCATTCAGTTGTAGAGATGGTAGACTTGAAGGAAAAGAACGTGGAGCAGACCATTGATTGCCCCCTAGAACAAGAAGTAGAGGTGGATAGAATAGAGCCAATAGTGGCTGCCCCCACAACAGAGGAAGAGGGGGTGGCAGAGTAGGAGGTGGAAAGGAGGCACCCCTCTCTAGCACAGGAAGGTGTTCCTGGAGTAAGTCCAACCGTGGGGACAATGGGAACTACCGTTCGCCACCTAAGTGTAGTGGTCGGTCGGTCATTGGCCAAAGGAGGGAGTCGGCCAAAATGACACGGACTGTGCGAGCAGCAGCAGAGTGCCTGTTGGGAACCATAAAAGATGCCGCTGTAAGGGATGTCTCCAGGTTCTGGGAGACTGAGCTTATGAGGGCCTTCTGCTCATCGTAAATGTAGTCCCTAACACTGGCGGCCGCTCTTCTAGGTAAGGGGTTGAGCACAAGAATGAAGGTAGAGCCCCTGAAGGCGCAGTTAGAGGGAGCTAGAGTAGAGAATGGGCAGTGGCGAAAAGTGGCACAAAGTGCCTGTGCTAAAGACCTTATGCATGCTGAGCGAGCCAAAAAGATGAAAGTGCTGGCAGTGGTGCAATGGTTCATAGCTGAGCGAGCCATAGTGGATAAAACGGAAGTGGCTGCTGAGTTAGCAAGCGTGAGAGCTGAACTGTGCTAGGTTAAAACTGAATTAGAAGCTGTGCGCCATAAGGTAGTGTCGTTGGAGTTCAAAGTGGCTTCTAAACAGAAGAAGGGTGAGGAAGTGGAATAGGCTTGCACCACTGCCAAGGGTAGACTGCAGGAGGCCCTAACTAATAATGAAGAGCTACGTGAGGTAACACTGAAAGAGAAGGATGAGGCTGACGCATTGGTTGTGGAGTTAGAATGGGCATTTAGTGCAGAAAGGAGAGCTGTAGAGGAGGAGAAGGGCAAAGTTTCAGTGCTAGCCATAATCATGGCTTCTGAGAGGGCAGCTTACCCCGACCTCTATCGTGCGGTAGTGAAGTAGTTCAAGCAATCAACTGAGTTCCAAATAGTAGTGGACGTTGTTGTGACTAGGAACATAGCAAGGGAGGGGGAGGCAGGGCCATCGAATGCAGGTGCTACCGAACTGGTGGAGGGGCAAATGAAGTCATAAATAATCCAGAACTTCTAACAATCAGATTATTACCAGCATCTGTTGAGGGCGTACTGGGATAGTTGGTGGGCGAGTTTGAAGAAAAAGGCAGAAAAGACCTTCCCAGGCATTGACTTCAACCTTGTGAAGCCAGGAGATGGAGACATCGCTAGCACTCCGCTGGACGAGGGCATTGATGAAGAAGACCTAGTGTCTAGCGAGGAAGAAGGAGATGGAGGGGATGTGAGTTGAGCCATTGGGAGTGTAGTGTTGTGTTATTTGGTTTGTTTTGTTTTAATTTGTCCTTGTAAAAATGTATGAAAATTACAATTTGTAAGGGTGATAATAAAGAAGTGTGTTTTTCAATTTTTGTTGAAGTTGCAATTTGTGAAAAATTTAACATTTGATTGTCCCTTAAGTAGACTAATCTAGCATAATGAGGCTATCTAAAATAATAACTGGAGAGTCGACATTATGATTGAAGAACCTTCATAAGAATCCACTGACAGTGGAAGAGGAATTGAACAAAAAACGACCAGTATTTAGGGTAATATTTAGGCCAGTACTTAGGCCAATTTTTGGGCTCAGTCTGGCTGAGGGTCTGCATGCTCAGTCTAATTGAGGCCTTGAGGGCTCAGTCTGGTTGAGGCTTTGCATGCTTAGTTTGGCTGAGGGTTTGAGAGTTCAGTCTAGCTAAGCTCTTCATGTTCAGTCTGGCTGAGGCTCTTCATACTCTGTCTGGCTACGGCTTTGAGGGCTCAGTCTGGCTGAGGCTCTTCATGCTCAGTCTGGTTGAGGCTTTGAGGGCTCAGTTTGGCTGGGCTCTTCATACTCAGTCTGTCTGAGGCTTTGAGGGCTTAGGACTTGCAAAATATGAACACAGATAGTAGAAATAGGATGCCTTTTTCATTAATACAAAAGGCTGCTAAGGTCAGCTTTAGATATTTTGTCACGACCCCAACCCGCCCCTATAGGTTTAGCGTCTTAACCGGCTAGTAATCCATATGTTACCTACGGCCTCAAAGACAACATTTCAAAATATTTAATTTTATCGAGGCCTGAAGCAGAAGCAAAACAAAAATGATGATGATGATGTCCATTGAGCTATGCGTACATGATTAACTGCAGTAATTAAAATATTCTTAACACACTTTCATATATACATGTACGAAGACATATTTTATATCTCACACAATGCATGAAGGACTTTTAACAAAATACAAAGATTAACCTAAGCTTGACAAAATAAAACAAAGCCTCAACACAAAGGCACTTCTTGGGTGGCTTGACAAAGAGGTGGACTCTGGGGCAAACTCTAATGTTGATCCTTCAATTGCTCACCTACACATATATTTTAAGAGTGAGTTAATGCCCAGTGAATAACACCAAAGTAAAGATGTTATACGAATGAGATTTTTAATTAAGTAATTCATATTTATACTTAATACATGTAAATCCAACTCAAAACGATTTCAAGTCCAATCCATCATGCTCAAGGCGTATCAGAGGGGCAGAACGACCTCGGGTCCAAAATACTTGTCCAATGATATTACAGAATGGCCTTAGGCCCAATCATGACATAGAACGGCCTCGGGCCCAATCACATTACAGAACGACCTCAGGTCCATCATTTCCATATTCATATCTATGTGCATATTCATATTCATGATCATGATCACATTTGTATTCAACAGCCTTAGGCCTATTTCGTGTCCTTGACACACATATCAGACGGCCTTGGGTCCATTTCATATCCTTAAAGAACGACCATTGGTCCATGTAATCAAATATACAGAACGACCTTTAGGCCCATTTCATATTCATTCAGAACGACCTTTGGTCCATTTAGGTGATTTCATACTTATCAATTTCATTATAGTGTTGCACAATCAGACGAATAGAATGCTCATTCATAGTTCGAATTCACAAGCCCATAACACTTACACATGAGCAGTATTTAAAAATAGCGTATATGAACATATCTTTACTAAAGTGTTACTCACAGTGTTCAGATGCCTGGTTCACCCTTGTAGTTGACCCCACACAATTCATAACACACATAGAAATCGGGTCACAATACAATTTATTCCGTTCTTAACTTGTTTAGTTCTCTTAGGCTTCTTTCTTACTCTTTTAATTCATTTATAATGTTCAATGTATGCCTAAGAGTGCTTAGAAATAAAAGAGAATGGAAATCGGGACATGAAACAGCTTTTCAAACTTTTCTAAAATAGGGTTCCTTGCTCGAGCGCAACATTGGTCGCTCGAGTGGACCCCTTGGTTTGCAAAAATACTGGTTGCTTGCATTTTACGCTCGAGCGGCAACTTCTCCGCTCGAGTGATAAAGTCGATTTATGGGTTTTCTAGAATGTTGTTTGTGCTTCAAAACATAACTTTAAATGATACAACTTACATGTTTTGTTCTATAATCAACCATACAACTTGTAACATGATATAATGCCAATTCTACAAGATTTGAAGCTCAAATCTCCAAGGATTCATCATACAACCCCAAACAATTTCAAATTCATTTCCATAACTTCATAACTCATGCACATAATTTCCACATTTTCGTGGATTGTGCATGCATGCAAAATGTAGACTCTAATTTCATCTCAAATGGTAGAAATGACACTCAAATTCATGAGATTCAACAAAATTATGTATGCATGTGTGATCTGGTGCCAAATTCTCCATATTTCAAAAATTATCTTTCTTTATTTTATGAAACATAAATTGAAACTATAAAGCCCTTTCAAAAATATTTGCATGTATGAAATTTAATTCAAAATGAAACAAATCTTTGATTCTCAAATATAAATTATAGTTTATTTCCATATTTGTTCAAATTTAAATTTAATTCATCTTCTTCATATCAAACCTTATTTCAAACCCACAAATTCTAAAACATGAATTGAACTTTCAAAATATAATCTCAAAACTTGGGTTCATACATGACTTGTTTAAAACCACACAAACTCTTAATTAATCAAGAAAATATGATCAATTTTAAATCATTTATATCAAAACTCCTTTAATTTACAAATTGAACTCATTTGTTCATAAACCCCTTTAATTTAAATCTATGATGCATGTACAATTAGAGTATCAAGACTTGTAGGATTTGTCCATGCATGCAGAAATTAGATTAAATTCATGCATGATATTCCAAAATCAAACCCAAAATAATTAATGTTTAAATTAATTTTCATAATCATGAATCTAATTTAATTTCATCATCTTCTTGCTAATTTCTTTTCAATTACACGAAATTGAACCTAAAACTTTCTTAATTCATGAACATAACTTCAAAACTCTCTTGATTTCAAGGTGTAGGGAGATTAATCTTTCAAATTAAAATTAGAATCCTTACCTATAATTTTGATTTTGTAGAATTTCTTGATCTCCTCTTACAATTGCTCTTCCTTCTTCCAATCTTTCACCCAAATATGGGTTTCTCTCTCTACACTCTTTGAGTTCTCTCTCTTTCTAAGCTCTCCAGCACCCTTCACAAGCCAAACCCTCTCTTTTTGACAAAAAGGCTCAACACAAGACACATATACACACACTCTCACTTCTTGTAACACGTGCACATACTTGCACATTTCTTTGAGCTCCAACACAACACTTACATGCACACACACAGATTTCTCTGTGCACACACACATTTCTCAGCACGCACACACCCACATATCCTCAAATTCTAAATCATTCTATAATTCAATTTATGATTAAGATTAATTTAATTAAATAATACTTATCCTTAATAAATCTTGATTAGCATATAATTAAATTAATCATAACTAATCACAAATCCCACATAATTTAGTTACTCTAATTTGACTTCCATTATAGCCCAATTAATTATATTTAAATTTATCATTCTAAATCAAATTTTTAATCGAACTCCCAAAAGGCTCCAAATATTAAATTAAACTTATTTCCATTCTCAATTTTGGCTTCCTAAATCATTAAGGCCTTCAATTTCGGATTAAACTTTAAAATCTTTGCTAATAAATTACATACTCAATTGAATACATCAATTGAATATCTCATAAATAAATTTAATTCATAATGACCTTAATTCCCAATTCTCATAACTTAATTAACTCCAATTCAAACCCAATTAATCAAATCTCCATTTTACAAATCTAAATCGAATATTTAATTAAACTCCCATATGGTCCGATACTCGAAATTAAAATAATTCAATTATCCAATTATACTCTTTTGAGCCATTTAGGCTTTCAATTTCGAATTCTAAAATAAATCTTTATTAAAATCAAATACGAATCAGACTCCAAAATTCTCATAAATCCCAAATTACCTTAGAATAACAACCAATTAGAATCCAAATCTCATTTATCAATTAAACATAAAATCACATACATAATGAGATTGGCTTAATCTAAGGTTTAAGCTAATTAAGCTCAATTAATTCATTACAAATCGTAATTTTGCCAAATTTCACCATAGGCTTTAAAAATCATGCTAAACACAGATATGAAATCGGTTTTGGTTTCTGGCGTCTCTAAGGCTATAAATTTTCAGTTCAAGGTTCCAATTGCAACAGATTTTTTTTTTCCTACACCCAACAGTTATAAATTCATAATCATATAAGAACTCACATAATTAAACATACAAATTTATATCAAACACATAATCACATGTGTAATTAAGTTTATTACTGGTTGGGTTATCACATTCTTCCCTCCTTTAGGAAGTTTGGTCCTCCAAACTTGTATCGCTTGTACTGCAATCAAATCATATAGTTTTGTCTCCTTCAATCTTTGTCTTCAAGTAGTGTCCTTATCACTAAAATCTCATCATAGATGTTTAACTCATCATCATTATTTATAGATTAATAATCCAAATTGGCTTAGTCACCAGAAATTATCTTGTAATATAACGATGGACCTGTAGACACCCCGTTTTTGATCGTCCTCAAGACTTGGACGTCACCGCTTGAACACTCGGTGATCACCCATATTCGTGTTTCGTGTTGAGTTCTCGGAGGTCTTGGCTGCGCACCTTGCCTCAGGATCTCTCAACTCGACTGTTTTGCGTTTGGTTTTGCACCAAACACTTATGTTTTTCCTTCTAAGGGTAGAGAGTAGCTTGTTAGCTACTCTTGGCACCCATCGGCCGTGTTTTGAGGCTACTGGCCATTGGTAAAATATACCATTGGCCGGTCGGCATTTAGTGTGGCCGGCCGGCCATCTTTTTGGCCGGTGGCATCCTTTTCTGGCCGGCAGCACATTTTTGCCTTTTTCAGGCATGGTGCATGCCAGCTGTGCTAGCTGGAATGCACTAACCCTGCCCCCGTGCATAAGTGTGGCTGTTTTGCCCCTTTTGCACCCTTTTGGTCTAGCTTCTTGAGGAAGCTTGGACCTTTGCCTTGGCTTCCTCAAGAAGCTTGCTAGCTGTCCCAGCTTCCTCAGGAAGCCTTGCCCCCCTTGCCCCCTTCGACCTTTTTTTTTGTTTAGCTTCTTTGAGAAGCTTCAAGTCCTTGCCTTTGCCTATAAAAGGAACCCATCCCCTCCTTTGTCTTGGTTGAGCAAAAAAACCAGAGCTATACACATATATATCTGATATATCTCCCTCTCTCTCTTCATTTTGTGTGTGTTTGAGGGCCTAAAGTGTGTGTTTGTTCTTAGTTTTGCACTAAAACACATAGCATTACACCTTACTTTGACTTTGAGAGACATTGAGGGTTTGTTCTTGAGGTTTTGGATTGATTTTGGTCAGAAGAGAGTGGCTGGACCTGCTGTTCTTGAAGTGTTCTTCAAGGGTAATACTTTTGCTTTATTTTCCCCAATCTTGCATTAGCTTTTGACCTGTCTTGCATGCTGATTTAAGCTTTGTGTATAACTGAAAAAAGTCTTGTATTTTCATGCTTAAGGTCTTTCATTAAGGTCATTTTGTTGTTTGGGGCCGGCCTCCCCCTTTTAGGCCTCTTTTGGCCTCTTTTTGCGCTCTTTTGATTAAGCTTTGGTTACTCTTGTGTATTGGTCTTCTCACCACTGAAATCCAGTGGATTTTCAGTGGTGAAGAAGGGGTTTTGAGGTCTTGCATAGGGGAGGGACACCCCTCTCCCCTGGTCCCTCATTTGTGCATGTTTGTGGCTCCTAATGATAGCATGCATGAGTAGTTGTCTTTGGCTCCATTTCAGAGGTTTTTAGGTATTGTTTGGTCATAATATACCTCTGTTTTTGGTTAGATTTGTGGCTCCTTGCATGCGTATTGCACTTGCCTTGTATTCCTCCATTTTGCCTAGAAATAGGCCATGCATTTAGGCCATGATTCTTGTATGTTATAGCCTATCTTCATGAAGGTTTTAGCATTATTTTGCCTTGCTTAAGGACTGTTAGATGCTGTTTTGATCATATTTGCCATGTTTAGGGTAGCCTCTTTGCATGTTGGCTTGTGAGCCTTGAAGGTGTGAGTCATGAGCATGTTTTAATTGAGCCATTTCAGTGTTTTGGAATCATTCCTCATGATATTTCAGCCCCTAATCCACCCTTGTATGCCTACATTTACCATCTCTTTCATGCTTTGAAGAGTTGGACTTTCATGCCTAGGAATAGGTCATTGTGCATGGCTATGTGTTTGAGGCTTTGGGGCTGCCAAACCAGTGGGTTTTGAGGCTCACTTTTGCATGCTAGAACTCTTTTTCAGGTTGTTTAGTTCATGCCATGTTTGGCCATGAAGAGTGTTGGTCTTGTGCTTCATGTTTTTGTCTTGATGTATGCCTCTTTGCTTGAATCATTTGGGATGCCATGTGTGTGGGTTTTGGGGCTCATTCTAGCATGCCATGGCACTGATTTTGTTGGTCTAATGTTCATGTTTGTCTTCTTTTAAGTATGCTTGAAAGTTGGCTTTTATGCCTTAGTCTTAGGACCATCGTTTTGCATGTTTGTCTTGCATGTTGGCAGCATCATATTGCCTTAGTCTTGTAGTATCATTATCATATTGCATGATTATTACATCCTTGTAGTTAAGGCATTACTATATGATCATCATTTTGCCTAGTTGTTTACCTAGGTAGTATTGTAGCATTGCATTTCTAGCACATTGCATATTTGCATGTTTGGTTGGCATTTGCATTTGGCATGTTTTGCTAGCTTGAGTCATTTCGCATACTTGAGCCATATTTGTATGCATACATTGCATTGTTTGGTTTGGGGTGTCAAACCAAACATGGGAATTGAGGTGCGTTCGTACTCAAAGTGACGTAACGCGCCTCGATCCTCGGTCGCCGATGCCCTTGACATCAATATGATAAGGTGTTAGCACTCATCTCTTTTGTTGCATTCATTTACATCAAGTTGCAAACTTGGCCTCTTAGGCCATCATGCATCAAAATGCACAATTGATGGCCCGAGGGTCGAAGGTCATCCTCCCTTGAGTCCATTGCATGATAGGGAGTGTGGCCATGCTTACATTTGCTTAAAAATTCCATGCCATACACTGCATGCCCTCTGTTGCTGTCAAAACCAGTTTCTGCAGGAAGCTTTGGTCGGCCGGCCATCTCTAGTGCCGACTGGCCATCCATAAATGGCTGATAACTTCATCAGCGGCCGGTGACCATTTCCCATGGCCGGTGGCCATTCCTCCTAGCCAGTGGTGCCCCACAGTGTGTAGAGAACCTAACACAAGACTTGTGCAGTCTTTAGAGGAGCTGGGCAGTGTAAACAGAGGCAGCAATGCTATGGCAGCGAGTTTCCGAGCAGTACGAGTCAAGCATGCATCATCCAAACATTTTGAGGCGGAGGCTGTGGCCACTTTAATTCTGTATTTAATTTATCAATTAAATAGGAGTTCTGTAATAATTAATTAAGTAGATAATTATTTATTCGGTTGTGTAATATTTATTCGGACCCTCCGAGTGAGGGCAATTGTGTAATAAGTGTGCGTGCGTGTGATGTATGTTTTGCAACCCCACGTCTTTCTCCCTTTTATTTACCAGCTTATGATGGTTAGTTTAGGGCATGTTTCAATTAGCATATAGTATGATAGCATGTTTGCATTCATTCATCTATTCCGCATGCACCAGGCTCGGCGCATCATACTAACTGTATTGTATTTCAATTCCGAGTTGAATACTTGTTAGTTGCAACATTTCACATGCCATCTTTAGAATAGCCGAGCCTGATATAGTTGCATTTTTGCATGTGTTGCATTAGGCATTTCTGTATAGTTAGGATCATGCATGGATTTCTAACATAGCTTCTGTTTTGGAGTACTCGGTAAGTTTTTATGCTTTAGCATCCTTGCATGCGTGTGAGTGACTGCCATGATAGCATGCCTACCATAAGGCTATATGCTTATGTGATATATCTGCGTGAATGCCTGTGGGTGAAGGTTGGGTTATTTGGATTGGAACAAATCATCAACTGTGAGTTTTAAGCCCACTAGATAATGGCAAAACCATATTTTCTAAGCCCACCTGAGGGTGGCAGATCCACATTTTAGCCTACTTGCGAGTAGCAAACCGTTTTTCAAAACAAATAGGAAATGTGTTGTTCCAATTCAGGCGATCCAGTCTATACTTATATGCTGTGCGCATCATGTAGTAAATCTAGGCTAATAACCGGAATAAGAACGCATAATGTTTTCAAAACTAGATATCATGGTTAGTAGAGGCCGATCTTTGATCGGGCGAGCGGGGGTGCTCACGAAGTGACCTTCCCCAACCGTACCCAAGTTCCCGAGCCGAGGCAACTTTGGTGATGACGGACACGTGGCCTTAGGCAACGAGTTAGGGTTTCCTAAATTTCCCAAAATAAAATATTTAGGTGGCGACTCTGTATCTAGCAAAGCAGTCCATGTTTGGCACTTCTTTGAAAAAATCTATTTTCAAAAACGATTTGCCGGATTTGGACTCTTTGATGATTCATCGGTCTTGCATTGCACTCTGTGAGATTAGATACAGGACCATGACATTGAGTCCTGAACTGTAGTGAGCCCAATGAACGAAACGGGATTCCCTCCCGGGACGTTCGAGGACGTCTACAGTTTCTGGCGACTCTGCTGGGGATATTAGAGAGCTTGACTCGAACTCGTGATATCTTGTTTTGACTACACTTATGTGTTTCTTTGCATTGCATGTGCATTGGTGCGCCTAGGACACCGTGTTGGCCATCTGCTATTCCTGAGCATTTTGCTGGAGGCTTGACTTTGTCAAAGCATGCCATAAGGCTGATTGGTTGCGGGTTCGGCCAGTATGGGAACACAAACCCCGGTTTTATCGGGGCACCCTTTTCGACCATTCGACCTAGTGCATATTCGGAATCCATAGAGACCATTCCAAACTAGGACAGGTTGCTTACCCGATATAGGTTGTTTGAAACCGCTGCATGCGTAGTGAAACCGCTCCTGACAAAATAAGACAGGGAAACCCTACCCCAACATAGGGGTGTTTTGGCTCTCTTTTACTTGCTATGTGTTTTTAGAGTGTATCTCTACAGGAACATACATATCAGTTTGCAAGTTTGAGTATCAGGCCTATGGGCATCAGTGTTTTGGGAATCAGTTATCTGCGGGTATCAGATTCAGACTTGGGGGCAACGATTTGGAAGCAGTGATCAGTGATTAAGGAACAGCATATTCAGCTTATTGGCAGGATGTTGTGATACCTAACTGTGTGCTGTGTATTTATTTTACGCCGTTACACTGTCCTTTTGTCTGTTTATTTATTTCCTTATACGCTTTATTTATCTTCTTGCTAGGGTAGTTGAGCACGATTGCTTCTGACCTAGTAGATATTCCCCAAGCACTCTGGACTAGAGGTCGTTGACTCCATCGATCTGAGGATCTGGTAGACGGACAACCAGTGTACCACTCTCTACCCCCGGTTACTAGACGGAGGGTAGTTAGGTAGAGGGCATTAGTTCAGCAGTCAGTACAGAGGGCCTTATCTACCCCACCTGAGTACAGTAGGGATCAGGGTTCTGTTTCACCTACAGAGAGGGAATATACTGGTAATTCAATCAGATCAGAACAGTATGGCCAGCTTAGAGGAGATGGTGCGCCAACTCCAAGAGACTATGAAAATGATGCAGCAGGATGCTGTCCGACAGGCAGAGTTTGCCAAGCAGCAGACCATGGTTATGAATGAACAAGCAGAGTTAATCGTGAGGTTACAGCAGCAAGCCGGAGCATCTACTTCACAGCAAGCTCCTCCCCCGCCAGGAGTTCCAACCCTTGGGGAGACAACTAATGTTCAGAATGATACAGACATTCCCACAGGACCGCCTCCACCCTCGATCCTACCCCCAATCCCACCCCAGTTATCTAAAACACCCGCCAACCTGCCGGACTCTCCCTTTGAGTTCGAGACAGATCCCACAGCACTGAAGTTGAGCAAGCTTGAAAAGCTGTTCAAGAGATCCCAAGGAGTCAAGACCATCCCTGACATTGAAGATGGATATACCGGCACAGCGGTGACGCTGCCGGACAGATTCAAGATGCCTCACATCAACCGATTTGATGGATCCGGGGATCCTACGGTGCACCTAAGATTGTTTTCAGATATCTTAAGGCCAATGGGCCTCTCCAGACTGCAGAAGCTGTCTTTATTCGGTCGGACCCTGCCGGGTGTGGCGGCCATATGGTATGCCAAATTAGAAGATGACATCAAGAGAAATTGGGACGAGATGGCTGAAGCTTTCATTGCGCAATACTCATACAATACACAAATCGAGATTACGACCCATGATCTCGAAACAACAAGGCAAGAGCCTAAAGAGAGCTTCTCAAAATTCGTGACCAGATGGAGGGCCAAGGCTTCGATGATGACCTTAAGGCCCACGAACAAAGACCAGATTCGGATGATTGTGCGCAATCTTCAGCCGAAGTTGATGCAGAAAATGATTGTACTCCCCTTCCCTACTTTTTCTGATCTACATGAGATGGGGGTACAGATTGAGGATGCCTTGAAGCAAGGCTTAATTGATAATGACCGGGAGCAACCCCGAAGAACTTTCAATCGCAGCAACAATGCAGGCCCGAGCGGCGCTACAACTACAAGAGCCTCCGAAGTGAGCATGGTCACCACTAACCCCCCTCTAAGAACCATGGCAGCTATGCCATTCTCCGGCACGTCCGGAAGCCATACACAAATAGCCAAATACCCATCTAAAAACACAAGAACCTTCGCTCCACTATATATGCCCCTGTCCAAAGCTCTGGGGGTTTTAATCAGAAAAGGGCACTTGAAGCCCCTAGAGCCGCGGCCATTACCGAAAAAACTTCCCTCTACCCACAATCTAGCCAAATATTGTGCATTCCACCAACAACACGGTCATGACACCGATCTGTGCTACCGATTACGTCATGAGATTCAAGATCTCATCGATAACGGGGTGATTCTGCCTCCCGAGAAACCCAATGTCACAACAAACCCTCTCCCTACACACAACCAAGCTCCACCTCCCAAAAGAATCAACTTCATCCAAACTGGGGTCGTGTCTTACGATCCTAGCATCTATATTACTCCTTCTCATTTGCCTAAACCGGAGGTACTCCTTCCTGATTGCACCGACTTGTGCATGATGGACATCTCCATAACCCAACCTAAGCCAATGGTGGTGACTGTCGAGGACAGAAGAGGGGAGATTCCAGAGGAGAAGAGGGTTGTTGAGCCAGAGTCTGCGGAATCTGGAAGTTGTGTTAAGAAGACATATAGTCCGAGTGACTACATTTCGTCAATGGGCCAAGATGGGCTAGATGTGGAATTGCCGACAGAGGCAAAGATGTGTGTGATCCAAGGGGATGGTTTGGGACAGAGGATAGATGATTTGACGACTGTGGAAGAAGACCTTGCCAATCTCCAGTTTTACAGTGGCAAGATCCAGGGGACCCAGCAGTCAACTGGTTTGATTATGGGGAATCGGCAGAGGTTACCGGGTGGTTAGATGATCAATCGGATGTGGTGGAAGAGTTCCAACCAGAATAGGGCCCGGCAGGGGCAAGAAGGTCAGTGACGGCCGGAAGGGTCGGAGAGCAGAATACATCGCCGGAGAGCGCCGGTGTCAAGAATTTCGCTTAGGATTGGAGCATTTTGAATACAAGAATTATTGAACAGCCAGTTGTATTGACACAGTCGGAACAGGAAAGATTTGAAGATTCCGAGAGAATCAGGAAGGCAAAGGCCCATGTGGGGATTGAAACTGCTATGAACACAGAAACAGAGAATGCTGCGAGCATGGGGATGGAAGGTACCGTGAGTACGAGAACAGTCATACCAGAGCCGGACAAGTGTCTGTCGGCCGCAGATGGAATGTGGTGGGAGGACGATGATTTATGTCTTCCCACACGGATGAAGATTGGGGGAACAACCAACCCGACGACACCTGGTACATTGGAGAAATTGACCATATGACAAGGAGCGGGCGGTACTTCAAGCCCCTGCACTTAGATCAGCTAGAGGTGTCTGGGAAAGATAGGGAGACTGAGAAACAGAAGGAGAAACAGCTTGAAGAGGAGGCTGTGCTCAAAAATTAAAAAAGATACAAGCAGACATCTCCATCTGGGGACTGCTTATGGCATCACGGGTGCACAGACAGGCTGTCTTATCGGCCATGGACAAGGCCAAGCTTTCGATAGAAACCACGCCAGAACAGCTGGTGGGATTAGTCTTTTCGGGAGGAGCTACCCCGACGTTGACTTTTTCTGACAAAGAATTGCCACCCGAGGGGGCAAACCACAACAAGCCACTCTACATCTCTGTAGAGTGTAAAAATAAATGGATACCAGTGGTTCTTGTTGATACCGGATCCGCCATCAACGTCTGCCCGGCTAGGATAGCATATGCAATTGGTTTGAAAATCGCGGACTTTGTACTGACAGCCCAGGTGATTAGGGCATACGACAACACGAGCAGAGAAGTCATGGGAACGGTGAAAATTCAGACTAAAGTTGGGCCAGGACAGCATGAGATAGATTTCCATGTCTTAGAAGTTCCGGCAACTTTCAACCTGCTTTTAGGGCGGCCGTGGCTGCATCAGGTAAAGGCAGTGTCGTCCACTTTGCATCAAATGGTGAAATACCCCCATGGGAAAGGAGTAGCCATTATTTTTGGGAATTCATCGATTCATCCACCACCAGAGGTATCTACACCTATTCTAGAAATTGAGCACAGTATGGAGGATGTGTTCATATCAGGTTTTACCCTGGCTGAGGCTCGGGTTGTACGGGACGTCATGGCTGCTAACGAGGGGATATACATCAGTGCTCAAGCAGTATACCTCATGAACAAGCTCCAACACATCCCCAGGATGGGATTGGGAAGGAGCGGCCGGAAGGGCGTCGCGGCATTGGCCGAAGGGCCACACAACCCTCATACCTTTGGGTTGGGTTATCTGCCCACCAGGGAGGATTGGGTAAGGAAAGGAAAGGAGATGGCTGGGAGAGCCAGAGCGAAACAAATGGGGAAACCTTTTGAGTTGATGCACGGCCCATCCAGGGTACCCTAAACGGACGCTTCATCCGGGAGGGGGAGGACTTTCCATTTTGTGGCTTTCCAGAGCCATGGTTGAACGCGGAGAGGAGGCGCGTGCCAGGGTTCGAGATTTTCTTTGACCTACAATTATCTGGGGATGATGTTGCCGAAGAGCAGACAGACCCGACAATTAAGGTTGAGCATAGCAAGGAAATGGAGTCTGAGGACACCGAACTTGAAATGGGGGTAGCACTGGCATGTCTACTTTTAGATCCTCCGATCGAACAGAAGTGCTTGGGGGATAACTTCTCGGTGTCCATGATCGGGAATGAAACGGCTGCGGGCCTACCAGCAAACATTTTGGATGCATCCATCGCGCCCTCTCTCGTTTGGAAGTACGAAGAGGGATTTTTGTCAAGCCGCACCGGGTCAGGTAGTGAGGCGGAATCTGATTCCACCGAGTCTTGTGAGTCGGAATCAGGTTCCAGCTCAACTGAGTCTGAGTCTGGTATTCCTAGGGGTGATAACCCGGATGCCACAGTCCTGTCCGGGTCGTCTTTTTCTTTCTCTTTTGAGTCCGTTGTAACAGAAGAATCGGACGGTTCGGAAGTACATAATGAGAATGATATGGATGTGGTTTCTGAGTACTTTTCTGTGCCTTTGATTTATTGCTTGAATCAGGACTTTCAAAATTTTGACGAAAACGACGAGGAAGAAATTCCTCCGGTTTTGCAACGATTAATTGATCAAGAGCAGGAAAGATTTGTTAAACCTTTAGTTGATGAAATCACTACTGTGAATGTTGGTACTGAGAAGGACCCACGGCTGGTCCAGATCGGGTCCACGTTGTCTTCGGAGGAACGCGAGCACTTAGTCGCTTTATTAAAAGATTTCAAAGATGTTTTTGCGTGGTCCTACGAAGACATGCCTGGAATCGATCCTGAGATTGTACAGCACCGGATCCCTCTTGACCCCGAGGCCCGACCCGTCAAGTAGAAACTCAGAAGGATCCGCCCTGACTGGGCCATCAAGATTAAGGAAGAGGTCACCAAGCAAATCGACGCAGGCTTCCTGCTGGTATCCGAATACCCGACTTGGTTGGCCAACATTGTTCCAGTACCGAAGAAAGATGGTAGAATCCGAGTATGATTGGATTTCAGGGATTTGAATAGAGCTAGTCCGAAGGACGACTTTCCCTTGCCGCATATTGATGAGTTAGTAGACTTCACAGCGGGGCATGCTTTGCTTTCATTCATGGATGGCTTCTCCGGCTACAATCAGATAGTGATGGCACCTGAAGACCGGGAAAAGACTGCATTCACCACCCCGTGGGGGACATACTGCTACAGAGTAATGCCGTTTGGGTTAAAGAATGCTGGAGCTACTTATCAACGGGCTGCGACCACGATATTGCATGACATGATCCACAAAGAGGTTGAGGTGTACGTGGACGACATGATTGTCAAGTCCAGAGATAGAGAGGGCCACTACACCGCCTTGCAAAAGTTCTTTCAAAGGATCAAAGAATTTCGGTTGCGGCTGAATCCTCAGAAATGTACGTTCGGTGTTACAGCAGGAAAAATGCTGGGGTTTCTGATTACACAGAGAGGTATCGAGGTCGACCCTTCTAAAATCAAGGCCATTTTAGAAATGCCACCACCAAGGACTGAAAAGGAGGTGCGAGGCTTTCTGGGTAAAGTGCAATTCATAAGACGGTTTATCTCAAAATTAACCTTGACTTGTGAACCACTTTTTGGTCTCTTGAAGAAAGGAAAGAAATTCCAATGGGACGGCCGATGCCAAGCTACTTTTGAACAGATCAAGGAATACTTACAGAACCCGCCCGTGTTGTCACCGCTAGAGCTGGGGAAACCGTTGATATTGTACCTTTCAGTGACTGAGACTACAATGGGCTGTATGCTCGCACAAGAATCAGAGGACAAGGTGGAAAGGTCCATCTACTATCTGAGCAAAAAGATGCTAGAGTATGAGACTCGCTACACACCGTTGGAGAAGGCTTGCTTAGCTTTGGTATGGGCTACCAGGAAGCTGCGGCACTACCTGTTAGCTCACTCCGTAATGTTGGTTTCACGACTCGATCCCATCAAATATCTTTTCGAGAAACCAGCACTTACGGGTAGGCTAGCTCGTTGGTTGCTGTTGTTCTCCAAATTCGACCTAAAATATGTGACACGCAAGTTGGTCAAGGGAAGAGCAGTAGCAGAATTCTTAGCCGATCATCCAGTGGAAGGGGGTGAAGCAGTTGAGTACTTATTCCCATATGAAGCCATTTTGCATATCGACGATGAAACTTGGACGATGTACTTTGACGGAGCGTCAAATCAGTACGGGTATGGGATAGGAGTGTTGCTGATAGCACCCGACAATTCCCGTATCCCTCTGGCCTTCAAACTCCGTTTCAAAGTTTCAAACAATGAAGCAGAATATGAGGCATGCATTGTCAGTCTAGAAGCAACCCTAGAACTAGGGGCAAGACGGTTGGACGTCATCGGGGACTCGAACCTTGTTGTGTCTCAAGCAAAAGGAGATTGGAAAGTCAAAGAAGAAAAGATGATGATGTATCACCAGACCTTGGACTTGTTAATTCCTTGGTTTGAGAAGCTAAACTTTGCTCATCTACTAAGAGAGAACAACAGGTTCGCAGATTCTTTAGCAACTCTATCTTCCATGATAGACATCCCGTTCGGAGTCCGGATGCGTCCAGTCATCATTGACCAGAAATTTGCGCCAGCCTACGAGTCGATCGCTGCTATAGATGAAGTTCAGGATGAAAACCCCTGGTATTACGACATTTGGAACTTCTTGGAGAAAGAGGCGTATCCACCAGGGGTAAATGCCAAAGATAAAAGGGCAATCAGAAGAATGGTCGTTCAGTTCATCATCTGTGGGGGTAAGCTATATAAGAGAGGTCATCTGGGAATGCATAAGCTGTGTGTCGATGCCGAAGAATCAAAGCGCCTGATGGAGGCTATCCATGGCGGGGAATGCGGTGCGCATATGAACGGAGTAATGCTAGCACGGAAGATCCTCAGACAAGGTTACTACTGGTCTACCACGGAGGAGGATTGTATCGGCTTTGTTCGACAATGCCACAAATGTCAGATCCATGCAAACCACATGAACATCCCGCCGTCGAAGCTGTACAACATGACTTCGCCGTGGCCATTTTCAGTTTGGGGAATCGATGTGATCGGGGCTGTTGCTCCGAAGGGGTCGAATGGGCATGAGTTCATCCTGGTCGCGATAGATTACTTTACAAAGTGGGTCGAGGCCCAATCTTATGCGGTGTTGAAGGCTTCACATGTCGCGAAGTTTATCAGAAACAACATCATCTGTCGTTATGGGGTCCCAAACGAGATAATTTCAGATAACGGTTCCCACTTCAAGAAAGAAGTGATTGACTTGTTGGAAAAATACAACGTGGCTTTTCATAAGTTGTCCACATACCAGCCGCAAACCAATGGAGCGGTTGAGGCCGCCAACAAGAACATCAAGCACATACTGCAGAAGATGGTGGAAACCTACCGGGACTGGCCAGATAAGTTGCCGTTTGCTCTGTGGGGCTACCGGACTTCAATCAGAACTTCTACTGGGACGACTCCGTATTCATTGGTTTACGGGATGGAGGCCGTTTTACCTATCGAGATTGAGGTTCCGTCATTGCGAGTATTGGCTGAGTGTCAAATAGCCGAAGCAGATTGGCAACAGAGCAGATTTGAGGAACTCATGCTCTTTGACGAAAGGAGATTGAAAGCACTGTACCATGTTCAAGGTTATCAGCGCAGAATTGCCCGGCCTTTTAACAAGAAGGTTAAGTCCAGGAATCTAAAGGAAGGAGATTTGGTACTCAAGGACAATCGAGCTCCCATCTATGACCCGAGGGGCAAGTTCAGACCCAATTGGACTGGTCTCTACATCATTAAGTCTATCTGGTCGGGTGGAGCTGTCGTATTGATGGACCTAGATGGCCTAGAGTTCTCACAACCGATCAACATGGACAAGTTGAAGAAATATTACCCCTGAGAGGCTCGCTAGGCCGAAAACCCGAAAGGGCGACCTAGGCAAAAGTTAGAGCACGAAAAATTTGAAATTATAAAAACTGAGCTCGCAAGGTTGAAAACCCGCAAAGGGCGGCCTTGGCAAAAGTTAGAGTGTAAAAGGAGAGTGAAAATACTCGAGTGAACCCAAGCCTGAACTACATAAGGCTTGATTCCCATCTTTGGGATACGTAGGCAGCTTCATCTTGAAGTTCAGCCATAAACTTTTCCCCGATCAACTTGGTCCATTTGATCATCTGGGTCATCTTTGTCTGTTCAGCATTCAAAAGCTTCGGTTGTAATCTCCGGTACAGTGTTACTCAAACTAGGGGCAACTTTCCAGTTGTTGGAATCCGATGCTGTGCATCCCAGCGACAGATCTCAGGCGTATCCAGTTCTGATCCATATCGAAAATAGTTTTGAAAAGTTTTAATAAAAGCTGACTTTGTTCAGATTAATCTTTCTACAACTAAGACCATTTCTGGACCAAAACAGAAAATTTTCAGTACCACAACCTTCAATTTCATTGATTTCAATACAGAGTTCTCCTGCACTTGCATACAAATTGAAGTTGCTTTTTATTACATTCATAAGGAAAACTTGAAAGTACTAATAAGCAATAAATCCGGGGCATAGGTAAGTCAGGTGTTCCTGCGCCCCCTCCCAAAGCTGGTCGAAGCCTCTGATGCCAAGCTAGGTCCGATCTGTGCCTCTTCATTGAGCCAATCTATGCACTCATCAGACAAAGTACAGCTGAAAGCGGGAGCGGGGGCTAAGAGCTCTCTAGTCCTCCATGCTGTCGCATATCGGGCAAGCTGTACGCCTCAAATTGGGAATGTAGCAGGGTACTCTATTCCCTCTGGTGGACAAGTTTGATCGTGACCAAACTGGCGCTGGAACCGGAATGGGAAATAGAACACATAGTCAATCAAGCCAATCAGCTGAATCCCAGGTTGGCGGGTCATGCTATAGCCCATTGCCGGTAGATTGAGCTAAGGGCACCGCCAAGCAATGCGGTCTGCAGACAAGCTGCACATCCAGTCAAACCACCAACCCTCATCAAGGGCGTCGACTAGGCGTTGCCTAAAGAAGTAACCTCGAGCTGAGTATGTTGGGCAAGAGTCCACCACCTGCAACTTGTCCATCAACCACACCTGGGAATGGATGAAAATGAGAGAATGAAGAATAGAGAGATGTACGATGAGAGAAAAGTGAGAAAAGGGTTTTGTGAGAAAACCGAGCTTGAGGGCCGAGTGATGTGAGCAATACATATGAGAGATTGGGTGGGAAACTTTACCTGTAGTAGTAGTGGACTCCCCGCAAATTTGGTCGTTTCGCGACGATAGAAAGCATCCAAACCCATCAACGTCTCAGCCAGAGTCATGGCGATGCAATTCTTACCCTCCTTCAAACCTTGGGCAACCTTGATCAACCGAACACTAGATCCTCCGGAGCTTGAGGCAAGTAAGAAATGAGATAGCATGCACAAACAAGGTGCGTGTTGTCGAAAACCTTGCCAATGACGGTCGCCGCGGTCACCAGCATCAGAAAAACGACAAATCAAACTCGGAATATCTAGCATTCCGTCACAAATCAAAGATCGAGCATCGGGTATTGAGAGCCCACACATTTGTCCTAAGGCCTGGGCGTGGTCGAAGCGAAGTTGGGGCAAGATTTCCTCGTTGCGCTCGGACTCCATTAAAGCTTGAAAATCTTCAAAGGTAGGACATACCTCTTGCCTGCCGAAGCTAAAAACATGTGTCACCGGATTCCAAAACTTTGCCGCGGCATGGAGAAACAGAAGGTGTAGCGGGGTACGACCCAAAGTGAATAGTGCGTTTATGCCGAAGCCCCGGAAATTTAGCTTTTCCGAGCCATCCAAGTTGTTAATCCAAGTTGTGAGATTTTGGGCAAGAAGTGCTTCCATTTGGGGCAAATCAGTGTTGAATTGAGAAGAACCACGAAGCTGAGGCTTCTTTTGTAGAAGATAAGGTTGAGTGGAGGACAGATGTCGGCATTCTGCTGGTTTTGCAATTCATGGCCTGCCGGCCAAATATGGTGCCGACCGACCACCACTTTTGGCCGGTTGATCAAAGTTGCTGGCCGATGGCCATTTCTCATGGCTGATGTCCTTTAACCCTGGCCGGTGGTCTTCCTCCTTGTTCTCTGAGCTGTTTATGCTAAGGATTGGGGAATGCCACCACTTCTAATACCCTCCGGTGATCGATTCTTGCGGAGTCATGCCTATTTGCTTATTGAGTTGTTGTGCATTTGCTTATCGAGTTGTATTTCACTCTCTTTAAGTCTTTGATTTGCTTATCGAGTTGTACTCGCACTTGGTTGGTTATGTCGAGTCTCTCTGTTTTGCTTATCGAGTTGTAGATTGGTTCACTACCTGATTATTACGATGCGATTGCTCTATTTTCGAACGAATTTCATTCACATTGTTATGTGATGCCATGCGATGCAATGCATAGAACGTGCAAATGCAACACATTTTGAACAAAATAGCAGTTTCATTTCCATCATGTATTTTGCGAAAATACGCAGTTTTTTTTTTTAAAATAAAACTTGCCTGAGGCAGTGCAATGTGCTTAAACTACCAGTAAAAAGGAAAGTAAAGCAAAAAGAAGGAGCAAGGCAGCAAAGTATCAGGGTTGATACCGATAGCCCCTCCCTTGTGGTCAATACATCTCTCGCACCCTTGTTTGGATCAATTGTATGGTTTGGCACCTTCATTTCTCGAGGCAGTGCAAGGAAGTACACCTTCAGAACATTCATAGACCTCCGAGTTGACCTCAAGTTGTGTCTGCTATGAGCGATGCTCTGTACGTACGAGGAACATCCCTTCCCGTATCCTTTATATATCTTGTGAACTCCACGAATCACTTCAATCATACTATGTCGCAGTGCTCTGCATTTCAACATCATGAATAGCTTGTCTTTACCATGCTTCAAGTTTTTATACACATTGCATGCGTTGTCGCGTTATGCTTTACTTACATGTGTTCAAGTCCCTTTCATACACATTGTGTGCATATGTGCACTGCTTTACTTACATGTGTTCAATTTCAAGTTTCTATACACATTGCATGCATACGTGCATTGCTTTACTTACATGTGTTCAATTTCAAGTTTCTATACACATTGCGTGCATACGTGCATTGCTTTACTTACATGTGTTCAATTTCAAGTTTCTATACACATTGCATTGTATACGTGCATTGCTTCACTTATATATGTTCAAGTTCCTTATATACACATTGCATACGTTGTCGTGTATACTTTACTTACATGTGTCTACATCTTCACACATTGCGCACGTTGTCCCGTGTTCTTTACTTACATGTGCTTGTACCTTCACAGCATTGTTATGCTTCCCACTTGCTTTGCGTCGTCACGCACTTTCAATCGCATTGATATACAGGTTGCTAACAATATTGTACCTGTTAAGTTGCTTTCTTTTGCAGGCACGATATTGTATGTACGGTTCATTTGAGGCTGGTGCAACCAGACGAACCAGATAGGTATTGTATCCTCCGAGTGAGACATATTGAGAATTGCATAATTCTCTTACATCCTTTCTGCATTGTAGTGTAATTTGGTGAATGCTAGCTTAAAACTGTCGCATGTTATGCTTCGTTACAGCTTTCTTTGCATGATCATAAGTTATGCTCGGCTCCTTGCATTGTTGGTTGCATTTTGCCCCTGCCTTCGGGCGCATATCTTCATCTGCAGCTTGTATGCTTGTCTAAGTCTTCGGCCTTGTCAAAAATGGGTCGTCTCTAGGCTTTGACACTCACTCCCGTCATTGTTATGACTTTCGAGTTATGTCAAAGAGGGGCAACTGTAGACACCCCATTTTTGACCGTCCTCAAGACTTGGACGTCACCACTTGAACACTCGGTGATCACCCATATTCGTGTTTCGTTTTGAGTTCCCGGAGGTCTTGGCTGCGCGTCTTGCCTCAGGATCTCTCAACTCGACTGTTTTGCGTTTGGTTTTGCACCAAACACTTATGTTTTTCCTTCTAAGGGTAGAGAGTAGCTTGTTAGCTACTCCTGGCACCCACGGCCCTGGCTTGAGGCCACTGGCTGTGTTTTGAGGCCACCGGCCATTGGTAAAATATACCATTGGCCGGTCGGCATTTAGTGTGGCCAGCCGGCTATCTTTTTGGCCGGTGGCATCCTTTTCTGGCCAGCAGCACATTTTTGCCTTTTTCAGGCATGGTGCATGCCAGCTGTGCCAGCTGGAATGCACTAACCCTGCCCCCGTGCATAAGTGTGGCTGTTTTGCCCCTTTTGCACCCTTTTGGTCTAGTTTCTTGAGGAAGCTTGGACCTTTGCCTTAGCTTCCTCAAGAAGCTTGCCAGCTGTCCCAGCTTCCTCAGGAAGCCTTGCCCCACTTGCCCCCTTTGACCTTTTTTTTTGTTTAGCTTCTTTGAGAAGCTTCAAGTCCTTGCCTTTGCCTATAAAAAGAACCCATCCCCTCCTTTGTCTTGGTTGAGCAAAAAAACCAGAGCTATACACGTATATATCTGATATACCTCCCTCTCTCTCTATATCTCCCTCTCTCTCTTCATTTTGTGTGTGTTTGAGGGCCTAAAGTGTGTGTTTGTTCTTAGTTTTGCACTAAAACACATAGCATTACACCTTACTTCGACTTTGAGAGATATTGAGGGTTTGTTCTTGAGGTTTTGGACTGATTTTGGTCAGAAGAGAGTGGCTGGACCTGCTGTTCTTGAAGTGTTCTTCAAGGGTAATACTTTTGCTTTATTTTCCCCAATCTTGCATTAGCTTTTGACCTGTCTTGCATGCTGATTTAAGCTTTGTGTATAACTGAAAAAAGTCTTGTATTTTCATGCTTAAGGTCTTTCATTAAGGTCATTTTGTTGTTTGGGGCCGACCTCCCCCTTTTAGGCCTCTTTTGGCCTCTTCTTGTGCTCTTTTGATTAAGCTTTGGTTACTCTTGTGTATTGGTCTTCTCACCACTGAAATCCAGTGGATTTTTAGTGGTGAAGAAGGGGTTTTGAGGTCCGGCATAGGGGAGGGACACCCCTCTCCCTTGGTCCCTCATTTGTGCATGTTTGTGGCTCCTAATGATAGCATGCATGAGTAGTTGTCTTTGGCTCCATTTCAGAGGTTTTTAGGTGTTGTTTGGTCATAATATACCTCTGTTTTTGGTCGGATTTGTGGCTCCTTGCATGCGTATTGCACTTGCCTTGTATTCCTCCATTTTGCCTAGAAATAGGCCATGCATTTAGGCCATGATTCTTGTATGTTATAGCCTAGCTTCATGAAGGTTTTAGCATTATTTTGCCTTGCTTAAGGACTGTTAGATGCTGTTTTGATCATATTTGCCATGTTTAGGGTAGCCTCTTTGCATGTTGGCTTGTGAGCCTTGAAGGTGTGAGTCATGAGCATGTTTTAATTGAGCCATTTCAGTGTTTTGGAATCATTCCTCATGATATTTCAGCCCCTAATCCACCCTTGTATGCCTACATTTACCATCTCTTTCATGCTTTGAAGAGTTGGACTTTCATGCCTAGGAATAGGTCATTGTGCATGGCTATGTGTTTGAGGCTTTGGGGCTGCCAAACCAGTGGGTTTTGAGGCTCACTTTTGCATGCTAGAACTCTGTTTCAGGTTGTTTAGTTCATGCCATGTTTGGCCATGAAGAGTGTTGGTCTTGTGCTCCATGTTTTTGTCTTGATGTATGCCTCTTTGCTTGAATCATTTGGGATGCCATGTGTGTGGGTTTTGGGGCTCATTCTAGCATGCCATGGCACTAATTTTGTTGGTCTAATGTTCATGTTTGTCTTCTTTTAAGTATGCTTGAAAGTTGGCTTTTATGCCTTAGTCTTAGGACCATCGTTTTGCATGTTTGTCTTGCATGTTGGCACCATCAGTTTAGTACCTTCGGCCGCTGTTTTTGGAGTGTGGCTGAGGTTCTTCCATCCTAGTGTAAGTCCATGCATTTGTGTATTGTAGTATCATTATCATATTGCATGATTATTACATCCTTATAGTTAAGGCATTACTATATGATCATCATTTTGCCTAGTTGTCTACCTAGGTAGTATTGTAGCATTGCATTTCTAGCACATTGCATATTTGCATGTTTGGTTGGCATATGCATTTGGCATGTTTTGCTAGCTTGAGTCATTTCGCATACTTGAGCCATATTTGTATGCATACATTGCATTGTTTGGTTTGGGGTGTCAAACCAAACATGGGAATTGAGGTGTGTTCGTACTCAAAGTGACGTAACGCGCCTCGATCCTCGGTCGCCGATGCCCTTGACATCAATATGATAAGGTGTTAGCACTCATCTCTTTTGTTGCATTCATTTACATCAAGTTGCAAACTTGGCCTCTTAGGTCATCATGCATCAAAATGCACAATTGATGGCCCGAGGGTTGAAGGTCATCCTCCCTTGAGTCCATTGCATGATAGGGAGTGTGGCCATGCTTACATTTGCTTAAAAATTCCATGCCATACACTGCATGCCCTCTGTTGCTGTCAAAACCAGTTTCTGCAAGAAGCTTTGGCCGGCCGGCAATCTCTAGTGCCGACCGGCCATCCATAAATGGCCGATAACTTCATCAGCGGCCGGTGACCATTTCCCATGGCCGGTGGCCATTCCTCCTAGCCGGTGGTGCCCCATAGTGTGCAGAGAACCTAATACAAGACTTGTGCAGTCTTCAGAGGAGCTGGGCAGTGTAAACAGAGGCAGCAATGCTATGGTAGCGAGTTTCCGAGTAGTACGAGTCAAGCATGCATCATCCAAACATTTTGAGGCGGAGGCTGTGGCCACTTTAATTCTGTATTTAATTTATTAATTAAATAGGAGTTCTGTAATAATTAATTAAGTAGATAATTATTTATTCGGTTGTGAAATATTTATTCGGACGCTCCGAGTGAGGGCAATTGTGTAATAAGTGTGCGTGCGTGTGATGTATGTTTTCTAACGCCACGTCTTTCTCCCTTTTATTTACCAGCTTATGATGGTTAGTTTAGGGCATGTTTCAATTAGCATACAGTATGATAGCATGTTTGCATTCATTCATCTGTTCCGCATGCACCAGGCTCGGCGCATCATACTAACTACATTGTATTTCAATTCCGAGTTGAATACTTGTTAGTTGTAGCATTTCACATGTCATCTTTAGAATAGCCGAGCCTGCTATAGTTGCATTTTTGCATGTGTTGCATTAGGCATTTCTGTATAGTTAGGATCATGCATGGATTTCTAACATAGCTTCTGTTTTGGCTTGGAGTACTCGGTAAGTTTTTATGCTTTAGCATCCTTGCATGCGTGTGAGTGACTGCCATGATAGCATGCTTACCATGAGGCTATATGCTTATGTGATATATCTGTCTGAATGCCTGTGGGTGAAGGTTGGGTTATTTGGATTGGAACAAATCATCAACTGTGAGTTTTAAGCCCACTAGGTAGTGGCAAAACCATATTTTCTAAGCCCACCTGAGGGTGGCAAATCCACATTTTAGCCTACTTACGAGTAGCAAACCATTTTTCAAAACAAACAGGAAATGTGTTGTTCCAATTCAGGCCATCCAGTCTATACTTATATGCTGTGCGCATCACGTAGTAAATCTAGGCTAATAACCGGAATAAGAACGCATAATGTTTTCAAAACTAGATATCATGGTTAGTAGAGGCCGATCTTTGATCGGGCGAGCGGGGGTGCTCACGAAGTGACTTTCCCCAATCGTACCCAAGTTCCCGAGCCGAGGCAACTTTGGTGATAACGGACACGTGGCCTTAGGCAACGAGTCAGGGTTTCCAAAATTTCCCAAAATAAAATATTTAGGTGGCGACTCTGTATCTGGCAAAGTAGTCCATGTTTGGCACTTTCTTTCAAAAAATCTGTTTTCAAAAACGATTTGCCGGATTTGGACTCTTTGATGATTCATCGGTCTTGCATTGCACTCTGCGAGATTAGATACAGGACCGTGACATTGAGTCCTGAACTGTAGTGAGCCCAATGAACGAAACGGGATTCCCTCCCGGGACGTTCGGGGACGTCTACAGGACCTCATAGTTAGCTTCATAATATCAAAACATAAAATGCATTATTCATGAAACTCATATATTTTTGTTTAGCTATTCACATATCTGCAAATAATTCACATACTTCCCAAATAATCAAGGGTCAATCTCAAATAATACCCATGACTATACTTCCTTGTTTCAAATGAATTCAAAATATTCTATCATTGACATTTGCATACTTCAATTCCTTGATTCAATGGCTAGTGAACAATAACAAAGTAAAAGTTTTAATAAATGATGTCCATAACAGATTCAGAAATCAGATTTCAAATCCCTTATCAAATCAGAAACATAGTCATGCTCGCACTCGTAACAGAAACAGAGTCGTATTCATGTTCATATTCAAGTCATGCATGGTACTTCTTTAAGCATTAAATATCACATTGGTCATGCTTATCAAGTCATCAAGTTCCATAACGAAACCTCTGGTATCGAGTATCATATAACATACATAGGCCACGGCATTGTTTTCCCCGGGCGAGGGCCTCATGACCATAAGCCACAGTATTATCTTTCCTAGGCGAGGGCCTTTGCTAAGGATACCGCAAATACATTTCAAGGAATTAGGCCATCATTCATGTAATCTCAAAGAGCATTTCATAAAACAAGTCGTATTATTTCAGTTAGAAAATACTTATAATCAAACATAGCTTTACGGAGTTGTTACTCACAGATAGTGACTCATAATTCATATACCCTGAATAGCAAGAGATTAGTGCCAGTGATGTTCATGATCTGACTCGTTTGTTTAAAAAAAAAAAGCACAACATTTTATTGCTGATAGTCACTTGGAGTCCTCAAATTAGATTATGTATTTGATACAATATCGATAACTAATTTGAATTCTTGGTCCACAAATTCTTTGACTATAATAATTTGGATATTTGTTCCCATGCAATTCATGAGTCATCTAGTCAAATAAGTGGGGGATTTACTCCATTGGTTCTACAAGAAAAACATTTAATCTAAGAAGTCAAAGACAACTCACTTAGGTGTATGATTAACATTCACTTAATAGACAGAAGGTCCATTCACATTCTAGGGTCCGTATCGAGGTTTTGGGTCATATTCATGGTACAACATTCCCAAATAATATGACTCTGAATAACAAGGAAGCATTTATTACATAATTATATTTCCAATGATACATTCAGTGTATAACAATTGGTTCAAAATGAGCAAACGGGCCATGAGTCGATTAATGTATGGACATTTTTGCTCACAATTAGTTTAGATGTTCAAATTAACAATTTCATTTTATTTATCTTAACAATCTCATACTAGGTCCCAAATGCCCAAGTAGATTTATCAATTCAAACATTTATAAAGATGTCATTCTAATTCAAGACTTTTTACATTCACTAAACATATTCTTATTGATCTCTTTATTAAGTACTGACCTTCATTCTGATTAAGTGACTTGAGACATCATTTTGCTCTTGGACAATCTTTCAGCCGATGTCCTATTTCTTCACATTCGAAGCACGCCCCCGTAAGTCGATGACATAATTGTCTATGAGGCTTGTGACACGTTGGACATATTGGGGCAGTTCTACGCTTTCTACCATCTTGTTTAGAACCATTTGTCTTTCTAACCACAAAACTCTTAGACTTACTCTTTGATTCCTGTTTTGATTTCACACCGAACTTCTTTTTCTGAATTTGCACAATATCATAAATTGCATAGCTTTTATCATATTCTCTAACACTTCTTCTATTTTGTCTAATTGTTTTGATAAAGATGCAATCTCCACTTCATTCTTATTTTTCACCATCTTGGGCCTATTTCATATCCTTACAAAACGACCTTTGGTCCATGTAATCAAATATACAGAACGGCCTTTAGGCCCATTTCATATTCATTCAAAATGACCTTTGGTCCATTCAGTTGATTTCATACTTACCAATTTCATTATAGTCTTGCACAATCAGACGAATAGAATGCTCATTCATAATTCAAATTCACAAGCCTAGAACACTTACACGAGCAGTATTTAAAAATAGTGTATATGAACATATCTTTACTAAAGTGTTACTCACAGTATTCAGATGCCTGGTTCAACCTTGTAGTTGACCCTACACAATTCATAACACACATAGAAATCGGGTCACAGTACAATTTATTCCGTTCTTAACTTGTTTAGTTCTCTTAGGCTTCTTTCTTACTCTTTTAATTCATTTATAATGCTCAATGTATGCTTAAGAGTGCTTAGAAATAAAAGAGAACGGAAATCGGGACATGAAACAGCTTTTCAAACTTCTCTGAAACAAGGTTCCTCGCTCGAGCGCAACATTGGTCGCTCGAGTGGACCCCTTGGTTTGCAAAAATACTGGTTGCTTGCATTTTACGCTCAAGCGACAACTTCTCCGCTCAAGCGATGAAGTCGATTTATGGATTTTCTAGAATGTTGTTTATGCTTCAAAACATAACTTTAAATGATACAACTTACATATTTGTCCTATATATCAACCATACAACTTGTAACATGATATAATGCCAATTCTACAAGATTTGAAGCTCAAATCTCCAAGGATTCATCATACAAGCCCAAACAATTTCAAATTCATTTCCATAACTTCATAACTCATGCACATAATGTAACAACCCCACCACGTACAATGATTAGCACTTAATTAATTAAGGAGATTTGAAATTTAATTGCCAATTATTCTAATTTAATTTAGGATTTACGAAAATTATGGAGATTGATTCATATATGGTTTTATTGAGAATTTATCTTGGAATTAGAAATTGAAAGCCTAAATGGCTCAAGAAAGTACAAATGGTGATTTGAATTATTTTAATTTCGAGTATCGGATCATATGGGAGTTTAATTAAATATTCGACTCAGATTTATAAAATTGAGATTTGATTAATTGGGTCTGAAATGGAGTTAATTAAGTTATACGAAGTAGGAATTAAGATTATTATGAATTAAATTCATTTATGTGGTGCCTAATTTGAATATGTAATTTTTTGACAAAATTTTGAGTCTGATCAGAAATTGAAGGCTTAAATGATTTAATAAACCAAAATTGAGGATGTAAATAATTTTAATTTAATATTTGGAACCCTTTTGGGAGTTTGATTAAAAATTTGATTCAAAACGGTAGATTTAATATAATTAATTGGGCTCTAAAGAAAGTTAAATTAGACAAATTAAATTATGTGGAATTTATGATTAGTTGTAATTAATTTAATTATGTGTTAATTAAGATTTATTAAAACTAAGTGTTATTTAAATTAAGCTAATCTTATTCATGAATTAAATTAAGAAAGAATCTAGAATTGTGAGTGTGTGTAGATGTGGAGAGAAACCTATGTGGGTGTGCTGAGAATTCTGGTCATACAAGTGTGTGTATACGTGTGATGTTGAGACAAAGGTGTGTGTGTGTGTGCTGGTGAGTTCTAAAATCAATGAGAACAAAAGAAAAACAAAAAGAAAAAGGTGAACTCAATATGTTGAATAGGAATTAATGGAAGCAAGAAGAACCGAGAGAGAGAAGGAGGAGGACCAAGAGAGAGAGTTAGCTGCTGGAAATCCAACTCAGGAGTTCAAGAAGAAGAAGAAATAAGGAAGGAAAAGCTATGAAAGGTGTGGAATTAAAGGGGAGTTCAAGAATTTATCATAGATTCATCAAATTCAAGAGTTTAGATAAGAAATTCAAGCTTAATCCTTATAGATTGATTACTTAACAACAAAAATCAAGAAGTAAATGGGTTTAATTTCATGGAAATAGAAAGAATTAGGAAAAGAATGAAGAAAATTTGAGTTAGGTTTGATAATTAAGAAATTGATGTTGTAATTTAATATTTGAGTTTGATCTTTGTCATCCTTTATAAATTTGAAGGTTATCCTTACATGCATTGTGAATCTTCAAAATTTTAGAATTTAATTCACATTTTAAAGTTTATGAGTTTGATTGTGATATAAATTAAGAAGTCAAATTATAGTTTGAGCTTGATAATGGAGAATTGGTTGGATTTTGATAAGTGTTTTATACATCCATCATGGATTTTGAAGAATTTAAGATAATCAATTTCATGTTTTGAAGAAAAGAAGGAAGAAATTTTATAAAAATCAAGTTTATGGAAATTTGGAATTAATCCTAAAGTTAGACAATGTTTTGATTTTATTATGAAAGATAGGAATTGGTTTAATTTTAATTTTGAATCCATGCATGTAATTCAAATTAAAAGTTTTATTCAAATTGAACATATTTTGAAACATCTGTAATTAAGTTTTGGGTTAAAAAGTATGAGTTTATGAAGAATGAGATTTAATTTTATATTAAAGGAGTTTTGATGTCAATGGTTTAAAATTGGTCAAGTTTTCTTAATTATTTAAGAGTTTGTATTATTTAAGACAAGCTATGTTAAACCTAAGTTTTGAAATTATATTTTGAAAGCTTAAGTCATATTTTAGAACTTATGAGATTGAAATTGGGTTTGATATGGATGAAATGAATTAAATTTAAATTTAGACAAATATGGAAATAAATTATAATTTATATTTGAGAATCAAAACTTAATTTGATTTTGACTTAAATTTCATACATGCAAATATTGTTGAAAGGGCCTTATAGATTCAATTTTAAATTTCATTAAACAAATATATGTAATTGGGAATCTTTTTGCATATTCGAGTGAGTCATGCATGAATTTGGAGCCTTGGTAATGTGTATTGAAGTTTAAATAACGTTATGGAAAACCCAGAATTCGTCACCGTCGCTCGAGCAAAGAAGTTGTCGCTCGAGCGTAGAATGCAAGCAACCAGTATTTTTGCAGACCAAGGGGTCTGCTCGAGTGACCAATGTTGCGCTCAAGCGAAAAGTCCTATTTCAGAAAATTTTGAAAAGTCATTTCATATTTTGATTTTTGTTCTCTTTCACTTCCAAGCATTCTTAGGCAAGAATTATGACTCAACAAGATTGATAAACTACCAATCAACATAAATTAGTTGGTTAAAGAATGAGTCATTGACTTAGTAATAATTGATTAAGAAGTCAAGTAAGAAATTGGTTTACTTAGAAAAGAATAATTTAGTAATGAAAGAATATATGAAACGAGAACCCGATTCGTTCGAATAAGGAAAAAATAAGCGTAGTAGACCTTCGGATTATTTAAACAGAAGACAAGAAAAGTTAAGTTTGATCAAGGAATTAATATTGTGTTTCAATGTGTATATGTTATGGGTTTGTGTAGGTCACGCACTATCGTTTGCCTGATCTATCTGATTTGTCTGTATTATTTGGTCTGCTAGCGAAGCCATCAGTGAGTAATAACTCTGTAAAGTTATGTTTAACTTTAATTATTTTCTGATGCTATGAAATGATCAGTTTTATGAAATGCGATGTTTTGTATGAATGAATGATTGTCCAAATTTCTGAAATGTATTCGTGGCCCTTGCCCGAGGGTAATGATACCGTGGTCTCGTGGCCCTTACCCGGGGGTAATAATACCGTGGTCTCAAGGCCCTTTCCTGGGGGTAATAATACCGTGGCTCAAGTATGATACAAGCTTCCCCGGTACCAGAGGTTCCTTAATGGAACTGACAAGCATGATAACGCTAATGGATGTACCATGTATGATTAAGCATGAACTCTGATTTCTGTAGATAATTTGAATAAGAATATGAATATGAACCTGTTCTGATTGAAATATGAATATACATAAGACTTTATTTCAAATAAGAATCTATTTTTGATATAAACTTTAATTTCTGACTCTGTGATGGACATCATTCATTAAAACCCTTTACTTTATTATTATTCACTGGACTCCAGCTCACCATATTATTTATGTATGTAGGTGATCAGTCGTGTGACCAGGCCTAGAGCTTCTGCTTGGACTTTGTTTTGTCAGCCAACCTATGTGCCTCCCGTGGAGGTTCCGGATATGTCAAGTGGTTGTGGCTATGTGATTAAAGTTTAAGTTTTGTTTTCTTGATTGGTTAAACAAGTTTTTGTTTATTTTGTAAATAGGGCTAAGTTCCTTTTTGTCTAGCTTATATATAAATGATGATGTGTAAAATGAATGTAAAGTTTAAAATTTTTATGTCTTATACAAGTCTGCACAACTCAATGGACGTTATATATTTGCTATTTACTTCCGCTAGCCCCTAATATTATGTTAATCTATCTCGGAGGCCTTCGGTAATCCCATGATTAATGGCTAGTTACGATGCAAAAACCTATAGGGGCGGGTTTGGGTCGTGATACATAAATTTTACATTTTCATGGATTGTGCATGCATGTGAAATGTAGACTCTAATTTCATCTTAAATGATAGAAATGACACTCAAATTTATGAGATTCAACAAAATTATGTATGTATATGTGATTTGGTGCCAAATTCTCCATTTTTCAAAAATCATCTTTATTTATTTTATGAAACATAAATTGAAGCTATAAAGCCCTTTCAAAAATATTTGCATGTATGAAATTTAATTCAAAATCAAACTAATCTTTGATTCTCAAATATAAATTATAATTTATTTCTATATTTGCCCAAATTTAAATTTAATTCATCTTCTTTATATCAAACCTTATTTCAAACCCACAAATTCTAAAACATGAATTGAACTTTCAAAATATAATCTCAAAACTTGGGTTCGTACATGACTTGTCTAAAACCACACAAACTCTTAATTAATCAAGAAAATATGATCAATTTTAAATCATTTATATCAAAACTCCTTTAATTTACAAATTGAACTCATTTGTTCATAAACTCCTTTAATTTAAATCTATGATGCATGTACAATTAGAGTATTAAGACTTATAGGATTTGTCCATGCATGTAGAAATTAGATTCAATTCATGCATGATATTCCAAAATCAAACCCAAAATAATTAATGTCTAAATTAATTTCCATAATCATGAATCTAATTTAATTTCATCATCTTCTTGCTAATTTCTTTTCAATTACATGAAATTGAACCTAAAACTTTCTTAATTCATGAACATAACTTCAAAACTCTCTTGATTTCAAGGTGTAGGGAGATTAATCTTTTAAATTAAACTTAGAATCCTTACCTATAATTTTGATTTTGTAGAATTTCTTGAGCTTCTCTTACAATTGCTCTTCCTTCTTCCAATCTTTCACTTAAATATGGGTTTCCCTCTCTACACTCTTTGAGTTCTCTCTCTTTCTAAGCTCTCACCCTTCACCAGCCAAACCCTTTCTTTTTGACAAAAAGGCTCAACACAAGACACATATACACACTCTCTCTCTTCTTGTAACACGTGCACATACTTGCACATTTCTTTGAGCTCCAACACAACACTTACATGCACACACATAGATTTCTCTGTGCACAGACACATTTTTCAGCACACACACACCCACATATCCTCAAATTCTAAATCATTCTATAATTCAATTTATGATTAAGATTAATTTAATTAAATAATACTTATCCTTAATAAATCTTGATTAACATATAATTAAATTAATCATAACTAATCACAAATCCCACATAATTTAATTACTCTAATTTGACTTCCATTATAGCCCAATTAATTATATTTAAATTTATCATTCTAAATCAAATTTTTAATCGAACTCCCAAAACGCTCCAAATATTAAATTAAACTTATTTCCATCCTCAATTTTGGCTTCCTAAATCATTAGGCCTTCAATTTTGGATTAAATTTTAAAATCTTCGCCAATAAATTACATTCTCAATTGAATACATCAATTGAATATCTCATAAATAAATTTAATTCATAATAACCTTAATTCCCAATTCTCATAACTTAACTAACTTCAATTTAGACCCAATTAATCAAATCTCAATTTTACAAATCTAAATCGAATATTTAATTAAACTCCCATACGGTCCGATACACGAAATTAAAATAATTCAATTCTCCAATTATACTCTCTTGAGCTATTTAGGCTTTCAATTTCGAATTCCAAAATAAATCTTTATTAAAATCAAATACGAATCAGACTCCAAAATTCTCATAAATCCCAAATTACCTTAGAATAACAATCAATTAGAATCCAAATCTCATTAATCAATTAAACATAAAATCACATACATAATGAGGTTGGCTTAATCTAAGGTTTAAGCTAATTAAGCTCAATTAATTGATTACAAATCGTAATTTTGCCAAATTTCACCGTAGGCTCTAAAAATCATGCTAAACACAGATATGAAATCGGTTTTGGTTTCTGGCGTCTCTAGGGCTATAAATTTTCAGTTCAAGGTTCCAATTGCAACAGATTTTTTTTTTTCCTACACCCAACAGTTATAAATTCATAGTCATATAAGAACTCATATAATTAAACATACAAATTTATATCAAACACATAATCACATGCGTAATTAAGTTTATTACAGGTTGGGTTATTACACATTTGCTTGCATTTGGAAAAGACAAAATACAATAAGTAACTAGAATTGAATAAGATGGGGGAACAAACGAAGAATCATTTTAGTAGTAATATTGCTTCAAGTGTTCGGCGTTCCATGGATGGTGAAGATCTCTACCCTCCGTGTCTTGCAAACGGTAAGTACCTCGGCATGGTTTATATTTGACGATGTTAGGTTCTTCTCACTTAGTTGCTCGTTTGCCTTCTGCTGGGTTTTTAGTGGCCAAAGTTGCTTCTCTTAGGACCAGGTCTCCTATGACAAAAACTGTAGGTCGGACTTTGCTGTTATAGTGTCATCGCATCCGTTGCTGGTAGGAAGCTAATTTGACTGCGGCTATCTCTCGGACTTCTTCGATGAGGTCGAGGTCGACTCTTCGTAGCTCTTCGTTGAGTTCTGGGTTCCGATGCATGACTCGAGGGGTCGGCAAGCCGATCTCCACAGGAATGACTGCTTTGGTACCATATGTTAAGTAGAAGAGGGTCTCCCCTATGGGGGTTCGTGCCGTCGTTCGATATGCCTAGAGTATATTCGGCAGCTCTTTTGCCCAGAGACCTTTGGCAGCTTTTAGCTTGGTCTTGATGATTTTTAATAAAGAACGGTTGGTGACTTCAACCTGGCCGTTAGTTTGGGGATGACTGGGGAAGGAAAAACAAGTTTTAATGTTGAGCTCTTCACAGAATTCCCTAAATTTGGCATTGTCAAGCTGTTTACCATTGTCTGAGATGATCGCCTGAAGACCCCGAATCGACATGCAATAGACTGCCAAATGAATCTGGTGGTATTATGCTCAGTAATCTTGGCAAGGGGTTCTATTTCTACCCACTTAGTGAAGTAGTCAATGGTGACCACGGCGAACTTAACTTGGCCTTTGCCAATCGACAAGGGGCCTACCGGGTTAATTCCCCATTTGGTGAAGGGATAAGGACTGCTAAGCATGATCAGCTCTGTTGGGGAAGCGTGAGGTGTGTTGGTGAATCGTTGGCATTTTTTGCACTTAAGTACAAATACGATGGCATCTTGGTTGAGCATAGGCCAAAAGTAACCTGTGCGAAGGATCTTATGAGCCATTGATCGTCCCCCAAAATGGTTTCCACAAATCCCTTCATGTATTTCTCTCATAACATAGGTGGCCTAGGTAGTGTTTAAACACCGGAGGTATGGTCGTGAGAACCCTCGCTTGTATAAGATGCCCTCAATGATGATGTAGCTGGCCGACTGGGCTCCAACCTTGTCTGCTTCCTTTTTATCTCCTGGTAATGTTCCTTGCTCAAGGAATTAGATAATGTCTTGTGCCCATGGGATATGTTCATTCTCAAGTAGGTGGAGCTCTTGCGGATCACTTGTGATGGCTGGATGTGCTAAGTAGTCTATTCTAACTCCGCGACTGAGATCTGACATGTCTGCCGAGGCTAATTAGGCCATTTCGTTGGCCTGGGAATTCTCTGGCCGTGGGATGTGTTTGATGTGGAAGCTATTGAAGACACATGTAAGGGTTAAGGTGATAGCCCTATACAATTTCATTTTTTCATCCTTTGTGTCGAAATCTCCATTTATTAGCCCAATGACTAGTTAGGAATCACTAAATACTTGGATGTGATCCACCCTAATGTCTTTAGCTAACCTAAGGCCTGCTATCAAAGCTTCGTACTCTGCCTCATTATTATTGGCTGCGAATTGGAAACGGAGGGCACATTTGAGATCTTTCTCTTCTAGGGTGGTGAGGATTAGCCTAGCCTTGCTTCCCTCTTTTCTGGATGAGCCATCAATGTTTAGAGTCCAGGAATGAGGGTTGATTTCATCAAGAGTTGTGCTGACCGGAGGGAGAAGCTTAGGAGGGTCGACATTGGCGAACTTTAGGATGAAATCCACGATGGCTTGTCCTTTGATCGCTATGTGCGGTCGGTAGGAGATTTCATGCTAGCTGAGTTCGATAGACCACTACATAAGTCTCCTAGAGGATTTCGACTGCTGCATGACTTTCTTCAAGGGTTGGTCAGTGATAACGGCTATGGAGTGGGCTTGAAAGTATGGTCGAAGGCGCATTAAGGCGATGACTAGGGCGAGTGCTAATTTCTCCAAATAGGGTGTATTTCTTTTCTGTTCACCTGAGCGCGCGGTTGATGTAGTAAACCGGGCGTTGGACCGAGTCTTCTTCCCTAATTAGGGTGACACTGAATGCAGTGTGGAAAACGGCCAAATAGAGGAAGAGAGTTTTCCCTGGTAGTGCTTGGGAGAGGAGAAGGGAGTTGGCCATACACTGTTTCAGTTGTTGGAATGCCTCTTTACATTTGGCGTTCCAAATGAAAGCCTTCCTAAGCACCTTAAAGAATGGGAGGCACTTGTCAGTTGCTCTTGAGATGAAATGGTTGAGAGTGGCTACTTACTCTGCCAGTGAGCCGTTGAATCTCCCTGACAGTTGTGGAAGACCGTATTTCGGTTAAGGCATTGATTTTCTCTAGATTGGCTTCGATTCCCCTGTGGCTGACCATAAAACCCAAGAATTTGCCAGATCCAACACCAAAGGCACATTTCTCCGGGTTTAGCCTCATTTGGTACCTACGCAAGGTCTAGAAGGTTTCATGTAGATCTTATAGGTGATTTAAAGTTAACTTGATTTTAACGAGCATGTCATCAATGTAGACCTCAATATTCCAGCCGATCTGGTCTTTGAACATAATGTTGACCAAGCGCTGGTAGGTGGCCCTCGCGTTCTTTAGCCCAAAAGGCATCATGCGGTAATAGTAAATTCCTCTGTTTGTAATGAAAGACATGTTTTCTTGGTCGGATGCATGCATTAGGATCTGATTATAGCCCGAAAAGGCGTCCATGAAGCTAAGCATTTTATGGCTTGCCGTCGTATCGACTAAAAGATCTATCCGGGGTAACGGGTAGTTATCCTTGGGACAAGCGCGGTTGAGGTCGAAGTAATCCATGTAGAGTCGTCATTTTCCATTGTGCTTGCAAACCAAAACCACATTGGATAACCACTTCGAATAGTTCACATTTTGAACAAACTTGGCCTGCAACAATTTATCCACTTCGTCAGTGATGAGGTTGTTGAGCTCTAGATGAAAAATGCGTTGCTTTTGGAGGATCGGTCGGAATTGGGGCTCGATGCTAAGGCGGTGAGTGATAGTAGAGGGGTCGATACCAGGCATATCAGTGTGGGTCCAGGCGAAGACACCCTTGTGTTCAGTGAGGAGAGCTATAAGGTCAGCTTTGGCTTGAGGGCTCTGTCTATCGATTTTAGCTGTTTTCGTTGGGTTTGAGGAGGAAATGGGTACTTCAACTAACTCCTCCATTAGTTCCCCCCGAATCAACTTCTCTTCGTCCTTACCGTCAAGGCCCTCAATGGTCATAGCCTCCCTTGTCTTGACCTTTTTTAATGAGGCTACATAACACTCTATAGCTATTGTCTACTCGCCTCTCACAGTGCCGACCCCTTGGTCAGTTGGAAACTTCATGGCCAAATGGTAGGTAGATGTCACAGCTTGGAAGGCATTGAGAGCTGTGCGTCCAAGTATGATATTGTAAGCAGAAGGACAGTCGACAACAAGGAAGGTAAGAAGTTTGGTGAACTGTAGTGGATAACCACCGATGGTGATTGGGAGGTCAATAGAGCCTATGGAGGTCACCTGATCCCCAATGAAGCTGATCGAAGGGGTTTGTAGGGGTGACAACATTTTTTTCCCGACCTTGAGTTGTCTGAAGGCGTTGAGGAAGATAATGTTTGATGAATTGCCATTATTGACAAGTACACGCCTGACTTTGTAGTTTGATAGGAGAGCAGAAATGACCAAAGGGTTATCATGTGGGTAGCGAATTCCCGTGCAGTCTGCATCCGTGAAGGTGATCAGCTTCGACCATTGTTTGGGTTGCTTAGGGGGCTGGTCTACCGTCGTCACTTCTTTGTTTGAACCTTGCCTGATCTTTTTAAGCTCGGCTTGCTGTACCGACCGAGATGGTCCACCGTACGTGAGGCCCCCTACAATAACCTTGATGTCTCCAAATTGGGGTGCGGTAGGGTTGAGCAACGGATCCACCGACCCGCCAGATCCGTCTGACCCAACCCGACCCGACCCGACGCCAAATGGCTGGATGTGGGGTAGCTGGCGGACGAATGCGGGCCAAGATTTTACATTCTGGTAGATTTGGGTTGGGTGGCGGGTGGCCCGCCATTATATCCATGTAACCCGATCCACCGTTTGTCTCCAGATATTTTATATTTTTTGTACGCCCCCCCTCTTTTCTGATCTCATCATCAAAAGACCTAACCCTTTCTTCTTCTTCGACAGTACTCTCTCTTTCTCTCTCTCTCTCTCTCTCTCTCTCTCTCTTTCTCTCTCTCTCTCTCTCTTCACCCAAAACCCTACCTATCTACAGATGGCGACTTTCTCATCATCCGACGATCTTCTCCATCGACGATCGAAGATCTGCTTTTTTTTTTTTACTCAATTTTTTGAGAATCTCAAATTAAAACCCTAACGGTTAGGGCCTACCCCTTTCTTCAACTGAAAGAGGATCGTTGATCATGGTGGTGGTGGTGAGTTTTGTTTTTGTCTTCATCTTTCCTCTTCTTGTCTTCTTCTCCTAAATCTCTAACTGTTTTTATTTTTTTATTTATTTTTGTTTTGTTACAGTTCTGAAAGCAAAGAGATGGTGAGATTAGAGTGAGGGTTCTACACACAAAGAGAGAGAAGCTTACAAAGAGACGAAGTTTACAGAGAGTTCGAAAACCAGAGGTTTGTGATTTTGATTTTATATCTGTGTTTGTGATTTTATATCTGTGTCTGTGTGATTTCTATCTTTGTCTGTCTGTGATTTTATATTTGTGTTTGCTCTTCTTCTCTCCTCTTCTTCTCTTCTCTTTATTCTTTTCTCTTGTTCTCTGGTATGTTTCTCTGGTATGTCACTCCACACTCTGGTTTGTCTCTTGTTCTCTGGTATTCATTGGGTAATGTTTATTGGTTGATGAATTTTGTAATCATATCCAGTATATTGGTTGATACTCCACACAAATTGTTGATTACAAACTGGTTAAAACACAAACAGTTAGGGCTTGTATCAATTTGGATACTCTTTAATTTATGGCCAAGCAATGAAACACAATACCCAATTTTTTGTTGAATATTTTGCTCTGGATCTATTAATGGGCAGTGATGGTATGTTAATGTATATGCATTCTCATTTACCTCTTAAACTGATTTATGGTATGTTAATGACTTGAGCAATTTGTGTTATAAACTGATTTAGAACTGCTTGGGAAATGAATGCTTTAGGAACTACTTGGGAAATGAATGCTTTAGGAATTGATTTAATATTATTACAGTGCTTCCATATAGATTAATTTTTGGACAGTTAAGAGAGGAGGGCATTTGAGATATTCAAAATGAAAATAATAGATTAATTTTTGGACAGCAACCTGTCAGAAAGGGTTTTTTGGATAGTTCATTGGTTACTTTTTCATATTTATCATCTTTTTTATGCATTAGTCCTTCATGTATTAGCCCTTCTCTCTATTTTGAAATCTAATTTGTATTATTTTTTCATGTATTACTTACTGTTGTAGAGCATGGATTGAAATAGACCATACTGTAGTCCTTCATGTATTTTTAGTCCTTGCTGTAGTCCTTTATGTATCAATTTGCTGTAGTCCTTCATGTTTCATAGATGTGAATAAATAAATATTGCATTGTCTAGGGTTTTTTTTTTTTTTTTTTTTTTTTTTTTTTTTTTTTTTTGTATGTTGAAAATTTGTAAAATTTCAAATCGCCAAACCGATTCACATCCATCCGCCAATTCGCTAATCTGCCAAATCCGCATCCGCCGAATTGGAGGACGGATGCGGATTGATTTTTTCCAATCTGCCAATTTGGCGGACGGATGGCGGATTGGAGGTTTCATGGTCGCAATCGATCCGCGCCCACCCCTAGGGTGCGGGCCCTCCTAGGGTTCGGGGTTGTTGTTGGAACCTGTCATCATTCTGTCTAGGTTGTTCAGGCTGCCCAAGGAGAGTGCGTTTGTCATGCTGTCTTGGGGGGTAGGCCTTGGATCTTTGGTGGGGACAGGTTGTGGTGAATCAGTTTAGGTGCCCCTGATGGATCAATTCCTCAATGTGGTCCTTAAGATTGACGCATTCTTCAATGTTATGGTTGTAGTCTTGATGAAAACGACAATATTTGGATTGGTCTCGTCGGACGGAAAGGGATCTTGATGGTTAGGGCCATTTTAAGTTATAGTCACGTTGAATTTGGTTCAGGACTTGTTCCATGGGAGAGTTGAGAGGGGTGTATCGTTCAAACCAACTAGGTGGACGGGTAGGAGCCAGACGATCGGATCGTGGGGGTTGGTCTGTATATTGAGGAGGTCGGTAAGTGTATTGTGAATGTCTAGGCTTAGGTTCTTTTCTCTTTTCTTTGGATTGTTGGGGTTTAGATGTGGAATCTCGGCGTGCCGCCAAAACGTCTTCGGCGTTCATGTATTTTTGGGCTTTAGCGAGGAGGGTGGCCATGATGGCCGGGGGATTTTTGGAAAGGGAAAAGAGAAAATCCGATGGGCACAAGCCGGCCATGAAGACTGTTAGAATGACCTTGTCATTGTTCTCTTCAACCTGCAGGGTCTCTGTATTGAAATGGGTAACAAAGCTGCGCAGCGATTCCCCTTCCGTCTATCGAATATTTAGCAACTGAGTTGCTGGATACTGCTACCGCTAAGCACCAATGAAATGGCTTAAGAAAGATTCACTAAGCTAGTGAAAGGAAATGACAGAGTCTAGTTGAATCTGACTAAACCAGACTCACACCGACCCCTTCAACGTGACGGGGAAAATGTGATATATGATTTGGTCTGGAAAGGTGTAGAGGATCATGAGTGTCCTATAAGCTTTTACGTAGTCGACCGAATAAGTTATACTGTCAAAGGTGTCAATCGATGACATTTTGAATTTAAGGGGTAGAGGTTTGGCTTTGATAGAAGTAGTGAAAGGGAGTTGACGGTGGAAGAAGGTTTGCTCTACATATTTTTCATGACCCCTTAGAGCTGGAGCTTCATGGCTTGTAGTTCATCCCAAATAGAAGCATTGTCCCCTCTGGCATGGAGTAGAGGTTGAACGCTGCTAGTTTCTCCCTCATGAATAGCAACGCGGTGCTGTGGGAGGTGATTGTGGAAGAGTGGGGATTGCTCCTGGTGAAGCTGCGAGTTTGGAGGAGGGGCGTGCAGACCTTCAAGATTAGATAGTTGAGCTTGTGGGATGAAATGTGGAAACGACCCTTGGGACACATGTGGTTGGAAAGGGTGATGATTATGGGCTTGTTCTGAGTTCTAGGGGATTTCTTGTAGTGGTGGAGGAGAAGGGATAGGTAAGTCACGCTGGAGTAAGGTGTTAATCAGGGCTTGGTTTTGTTCGGTTAATCGGTTAATGCTGTTAGTGAGTTCTGCAAAATACGGAGATGGGTTGTTTGGGTTGGAGGACTCAGCTTGAGGGTTACCAGCATTGTGTTGTGAAGCCATGGATCTCGTCATAACCATCCACTCTGACATAAAGGATGCGTGATGGTGGAATTTCCTCTGATGACAATGAACACAACTGTCAATCCAGGGTTTCCCACAGACGGCGCCAATTGATAATACGATACAGTCAATGGGAGATGGGTCGGACTGATTCACGTGTTCCACGGGTTTGCTGATCTTCGTCTTCTTGATGCGCGCCTGCAAAAGGTCTAATGGGGAGGTACCTAGATTGGAGAGGTTTCATTTTAAACCGAAATGAGAAACGATTGAAAAAGATCATTGAATGTGGTGTAAGTCTTTAAGTACTAGCATATGAATTTAGTGGCACGGAATTCTTTGTACCCAAAATTTTATTCATTGACATGAATACGGGGTCACTGCTGTGACACCCTTGCTGTGCTTCATGCAAGCTGTGCCTAAAACGGCACACTTTCACCCTTCTTTTTTTTTTTTTTTTTTTTTTGGTCATGTTCTCACTATGTTTTTTGGAAGATAAATTACACTTTGCCCCTATATTTGGTCACTTTTTTACTTTAATTCTTAAAATTGGTTTTTTTTTTTTTTTTTTGATCTTTTATGTTTCAGATTTTTTTCAATTTAGAGAAAGAAAAAAAAAAAAGAGTATTTTTGTCTAATTTTGAATAGAAATTAACTGAAAAATTCTAAAACATAAAAGATTAAAATTAAAAAAAAAAATTAAGAATTAAAGTAAAAAAGTGACCAAATATAGGGGCAAAGTGTAATTTATCATGCAAAAAAACATAGTGAGGACATGACAAAAAAAATAAAAATAAAAATAAAAATAAAAGATGGTGAAACTGTGCCATGACCCCCCTGCTATGCTCCCTGCTGTGCCTAAAACGACACAGTTTCACCCTTTTTTCATTTTTTTCTTTTTTTTTTTCCTTTTTTTTTGGGTCATGTTCTCACTATATTTTTTAGCATGATAAATTACACTTTGCCCCTATATTTGGTCACTTTTTTACTTTAATTTTTAAAATTTATTTTTTTATTTTAATCTTTTATGTTTCAAAACTTTTTCAGTTAATTTATGTTCAAAATTAGACAAAAATACTCTTTTATTTTCTAAACTGAAAAAATCTAAGACATAAAAGATCAAAATTAGGAGAAAAAAACAAATTTTAGGAATTAAAGTAAAAAAGTGACCAAATATAGGGGCAAAGTGTAATTTATCATGCTAAAAAATATAGTGAGAACATGACCAAAAAAGAGAAAAAAGAAAAAAGAAAAAAAAAGGAGAAAAAAATGAAAAGATGGTGAAACTGTGCCGTTTTAGGCATAACAGGGGTCACAGCAGTGACCCCATACCCTTTTGAAACATAGGAATGCACGATAAATAAGAATTTTGATAATAGAGAATCGATGACCATATATATGTAAGAATATAAAAGGCTGTTGACACTTACCATTTTCAAGGTTCTGAGATAGGCTTTGGTGGCATTTTCAAGAGACCAGCAAGCCATATTTCTCTCTCTCTCTCTCTCTCTCTCTCTCTATATATATATATATATTGCACTAATGCTTCGCAGCTCGAAATGCTCCGCCCCGAATGGCTTGAAAATTACAACACTCTCTCTTTCCATGACTCACTCTCTCTTTCCTCCTTATTTTGTATCTCTCTTTCTCTCTGTTTCTTTTTCTCTTTCTCAGACCCAATATTCTCTTCAAAACTTTCTCTCGCTCATCTCTCTATCATCCCTCTCGTCTCTGTGTTGGGTGGAGAAGTCGGAGCTGACTTTCTCTCGCTCTGTCAAACCCTCTTGCCGCCTTCGATCTCCGATTCTTTTCCACCGCCCGGCCTCCGATCTCCATGTATACACATAGAGGAGACGGTGCACACATAGATTTGTGTATGATGATGATGTGTTGAACAAAGAATTCAGATTCTACTCTCTTTTTTTTTTGATTGTTGGTTGTTGTTGATGATGAAAGAAAAAAAAAATTTGTTGATGATTGTTGGTTGTTGTTGATGATGATGTGCTATTGAAATTTTTCCAGGTTCTACATTTTTTTTGGTTGATCTCTATGTGGGTTTGATTTTTGGTTGATCTCTATGTGTGATGATGACGATGTGTTGGGTGGGTTGTTTTTTGGTTGATGATGATTCTCTCTCTCTCTCTTTCTCTGTGTGTGTGTGTGTGTGCGCGCGCGCGCTGTGTTGATGATGATTTGTTGATTTTTAGTAGATGATGATGATTCTCTCTCTCTCTCTGCTCCTCTCCTCCTCTTCTTTCTTCTTCTTTGTTCTTCTTCTGCAAGTTATGGAAAAAAGAAAAAAAATAAAAAAGAAAAATCAAAACGACGTCGTTTTGGGATTTTGGGCCATTTGAGTCTCTAATCTTTCGAGTTACGTAGCAGGACTCTATATATTGTGTGTATGTCTCTCTATGTTCTGATTCAAATGTTGAGAGGTAGGGAAGTCCTTCAACCTTATATATAAGGGTACATACTATGGCTTCACCTATTGGAATCATATATAAGCAAACAAAAACAAGTGAGTTTATGGTGTAAATTTCAATTTCAATTTCAATTTATGAGTGCATACTAAGAAAAGTGCACAGAATTTATGGTTTAATTTCTTAAATTTGGTGTGATATGAATTACATCCAAAATAAATTTAATCCTTATCAAATTCTTGATAATTTTCTATATATATATATTTTTAGTACGTAGCATTGTGAAATAAGAAATGCATCAAGCAATGAAACAAGAAGAAATCAACTATAGGTTGACAATTTTTGTTGAATTTTCTCCACATCAGCTAAAGGATCAGTACACCATTTTTAATTATTGGTAGATACTTAAATTATAATTCAACACAACATATATTATATAGCAATATATACAACATCTCTTGAATATTCATCTAAATCAAATAGCTGTAATGTTGTGTATCAGAGGGACAAGTCAACCAAAATTTTTTACAAGACAGACAAAAGAAATCTGTAGCAATTTTTATATATTTTGGTTGGGATTTCTTGGAGAGAAAACAAATGAAGCCCATGTTAGATCTGCCAGCACTCAACAAACTTGTCTAAGTTATGGATTTAGAACATAAAAGCATATGTTAATACGTATTCATTGGTACTGTGTACGGTCTATTTGAATAAAAATTGTTCTTTACACTACTAATTAGGCAAATAATCTTGGCATAATGTAAGTATTCGGATGAATAAATTGTCATTTGTAAGAATCAATAACATTAGAATTAGAGGAATTAATTAATTGTTATTCCTAAGAATCAATCATAGCTATGCACAAAAATAAACCAAAATGGATACTAGTAAATCTATTCGCACAAAAATCATTCATGCACAAGAAAAAAGAATTTAGACCCTCAACCTTCTTTCTTGTCAGCGATTTTGTGAATAGTTTCGGTGTATATTTGTGTCCAGTCATTTTGTGTGCTATTTGTTTGAAATCTATTTAAGATGTGTTCATAAAGTAGTTAGGGCAAAAATATTTCAACAAGTGCTTATTTAATTTGTCTCTGTTATGTTACACAGTATATAAAGGGGAAAAAAAAAGAAAGAAAAAAAAAGAAGAAAAACTTATCTATATCCTAACGCTCCTTTTTGTAAAAAATAATTTTTTCAAATTTTTTTATGTTTGCGTTGGTGGTGGTAGTACTAAGACGGAGGTGGAGGTGGAGGTGGAGGTGGAGGTGGAAATGGAGGTGGAGATGGTAGCATAGTGGTGAGGTAGTGGCAATGGTCGTAATGGTGGTGGTGACGGCAGTGGTCTGATGACATTAATAACATGTTAGTTCAGAAAATGTTTTTTACCTTTTAAAAAAGAAAAAGTATTTTCTACCCAAACTGATTTTTTTTGGGACAATTAAAAATAAAAATAAAAATAAAAAAAACCTAGGGTTTGATCCTTGTAACAAAATTAACTCCTGAATTTTCAATTTTATCAATTTAAATCTCAATATTTAATTTTTTTTAATTTAAACTATTTGCCTTTTTTTTTTTTTAACTAAAACTAACGAAAAAATAGTATTTTAATCATTAAACTCGATGTTATACATCTAATGTCTAAAATTTCTATTTTTTATTGAGTTTAATAACTAAAATACCGATTATTTTGTCTATTTTACTTACGAAAATAGACAAATTGTTCAAATTGAAAACAAATCAAAAATTTAGAGTTTAAATTGAAAAAATTAAAAACTCACGGTTTATTTTATTGCAAGAGTCAAATCCTTAGAATTTTTTTTTTTTTTTGGTTGTGATTTTCCCTTTATTTATTTGTTTGTTTATTTATTTTGTTGACTTTCATTTTCCATTGTATCAATCGTCAGAAAATACATAAAATATTTTTCATCCAAACAAATAGAGCGTAAGACTATCGTAGTTAATTAACATAAAATTAAGCATAATAAACCTTTTTAGCCCAGCCTTGTCTTAATCATAGAAAATTATTTGGTGATCTTGAGGTAAATTCATATGATATCCCGATTTAATTTTTATTGGTCAATATAGTGAGACTCTCAGTACTTTATGTTTGGTTTATAAGAAATAAATATGACAAGTGTCATATATTAAATGATGTACAGTATTACTAAAAAAACGCCATGTTGAAGGATACAAGTGTTGACTGGTATGCCACAAGAGGTCTTGTTTTACAAACAATTAATAGCAGAGGAAAATACTATTTGTAGATGATTTTTATACAGAATTTGTTAGGTGGCATTTCTGTTGGGATTTCTAAAATCAAATTGGTTAGTTTTTGGTGTTTGGAATTCAAGATGAAAACAGGAATATAAAAAAATGAAAAATTAAACACATACGAAGAATAAATATTTACGCGATTCACCTAATAAATAAGAGTCTATCACACTGATGTCTACGATTATTATATATTTTTCACTATGATCAAATAATTATAGATGCAAAGATATTTTTCTCCCCCTCAACTATAAATAGATAGAAATTAAGACAATAGGATACGAGTGCAAAAATACGAAAATATCTTTACTCTAAATTTAGGTGCGGTTGATTAGTATTTATGAGGATACACACTACCTCAACATTTGGGCACTTTCAAAACCTTTCTAGTTTGCCATGGAAAGCTTGAAACAAAGTTTTGGGAACATGTCTCACACTGAAAATAGAGGAGAAAGGAAAAAAACGAAAGTAAAACTCTTAATAAACAGCAATATGATATATTCTCTTGAATATATAATTGTGAAGAAGGAAGCTAGGTTGCATACACATGCATCATCAAGATTATACTACTCACCACACACCCATTGGCTGTATGGTGCTTTGATTTGCACTTAGCATGGGTGCATCAACATTTTTGGTGACCCAATAAATATAGCTACATCTTATCTGAGAATTCTATATGATTTTGTTAAATAGTCACTACCCTTGTATATACACTTTCCTAATAAAATTATAGGAGAGCACCACTTCTCCTAAAGTTACAGTGTCATTCTCCCAATTCATTCGACTTGGTTCATTCAAACAACCTAGTATACTCTACTTCACATCATTTGGGGGAATAAAAATAGTCTTTTGGAATTTCAGACACAATTTGGTGGGGGTAAAAGGGTAACTATCATACAATTTTTAGGAGAACAACGTCGTAGTGTAACTCGAAATATTTAATGCAATTATTTCAGTGGAAGTTTTGGATAACATCAAAGTTGAAGACTTTGTTTAAATGAACACTTTGTTTTAAAATAAACAGTCTTATTGCAACTACATCATTCCATCAGCAATGGTAGAGGGCCCGAATTTCCCAGGCTCGAATGGCTCGAATTGACCAAAACGACGTCGTTTTGGACACAAAACAACACAAAACGACGTCGTTTTGGTCAATTCGAGCCATTTGAGCCGCGAATATTGTGGCCACCAAACATTTTTCATCATTCTATATACAATTTTTATATATATATATTTTATTTGTGAGTCATTACTCAAAACAAATTAAGGTTGCCAACCCTATATATATAAGTCTTGGATCTTGTTGTGTATCTTGAATCATAATGGCTCCTTTTGTCTAATTATGCTGGAGTAAACATTCAAACAGAGATAATGTAAACCCATAACAAAAATTATACAAACACAAATTTTGTATTGAATAATATGGTCTTTTGTAATTTTTTTATTTCAAGCCAAAATACCTTCAACTGAAGAGAATATAAATAATTAATTTTTAGATAAGATACTTTGCACATGTTTTTTCCAAAGAAATTTTGGTCAACAATTCAGCAGTAACTCATAATTATAAAAATGTCACTAACATGTCATTTTAAATAAGTTTTATGCACAAAATCCTAATTCTGAAAATCCTTTTTTCATTTTAAAATTTTGTGAACTCTCTGGAAATTTCCCTTTTTTTTTCTTCGCAACAGCAATTGGATTGCATAAAATAGATAAGGAACAAAAGTTGAGGAGGTCATGAGACATGAGAGGACAAGTTATGGGGATATAAAAAGATTGGGTTATGTTTGAATGTGGTGTTTTGGTGATGCATCCTTGCAGGAAGCATATCAGCATGGGTCAGCACTCTTCAAACACTACTTCATATTAACAAGATTGACATATATATACATACATCATATATATTTATGCATGCATGCGTTCAAGATTATGTAAAAATGTCTTTGTTCATGCATGTGTGCTAGCAAGAGTGACTTTGTGCATGAATCCCTTTACACATTGAACCTATTATGTATGTTTAGACTTCAATTATCTAGGGAAATCCTATACCCTATCACAATTGATGTAATTTTATCATAAAATTTTATAATATCAATTACAAAATGAGTAATTTTGCCACAATTGGTGTAACAAAAAATATCGTAATTAAGCCATAAACTTTTGTTACATGAATTATAAAATTTTGAACATTTTATTACGCTAATTTGTGATGGGGTTACACATTTTATAATTGATATTATAAAATTTTATGATAAAGTTGCGTCAATTGTAATAGAGTGCAGATGGTAAACACCCTTAAAAGAGTATGAGGTTGGACAAATCTTTTTTTAGTAACTTTTTTCAAAAATCACAAAAAAAAAGAAAAAGAAAAAGAAAAAAGAAATTAGGGATACTTACAGCCCTCTCTACATGTTTGTATTAAAGTTTGATAATACTAACAACTTGTTTGCTAGTTAAAATTTGTAATTTTTCAAATTATAAAAGTAATAAATGGACCAAACTATCCCTATAGACATAAAATAAAAATTAAAAAATTAAAAAAAATCATAAAACACTTCTTTTTTACAGATTTTTCTCTTTCTACCATTTTCTTCTTCGCTCCCTTCTCTTTGTAGCGTTTTCCACCCGTGGCGCCTCAAACGCTATCCACCAATATGTTTGATTGTTTCTCTCTTTGCTTTTCTCTCTGTACCTTTTGTGCTACATCTACGACGTTTACCAACATCGCCTTAGCATCTACTACCACCGCAATCAATCACATCCACCGCCACTGTGGTCTATTTCTTTTCACTCAAAATCACCACCGCTCCACGACCAATCTTTTAGTATCCAACATCATATAGCATCAGATATATTCTCTTGAAATAATCATTGCCATCACTAAGCTATTATATACTATTTTATATATTCCTTGTTGACAGAGATTTTTTTGTCATTTGTTTTGTCTCACACTACTCGATATTGTCTCTCTACCCTATCTCATAATCAATAAAATTTATCTAAGTTTAATCAATTAAATTTCTATACTTAGTAAGATTTTATTGATTTAAACTAAAAGTTAGTGAAATTTTATTGACCTTGTGCAATTTCACTAGTTTTGATTAGTAAAATTTTACTGTCTTTGTATTGTTGACTGACCTTATTTAATATGACTGCATTTTGGTTAGTGAAATTTTACTGACTTTACTTTGTGAAATTCCATTTGGCTTTGGTTAGTGAAATTTCACTAACCACTTCCTAAGATAGTGAAAATTCATTTGACTTTCAATTTTGCACTTTTTAACCACTCAGTGAAATTTGATTATCTTCATCTAAAAGTAAAATTTCAATGTCCTAACATACTAAAATTCAATTGACTTTCAATTTTTGAAAATTTAAGCAATTAATTGAAAATTTTTCTGTTTTGGAAATTGAAATTTCTTTAACTTAGTGTAATGAAATTTCACTTCATTAGAGAGTTTCCAAAACTGATTAGTGAGAAATGTCATTCTGTTAAGTTAGTGAAAAATTTCTTTTTGCTAGAGAGTCACTAGAAAATGGTTATCGGCAACCAATAGTGCTCACTGAAAAGTTGTTGCCAATGACTAAAGGTGGTAGTGATAGATGGGAGTACTGGAATAATGAAACTAGACTAAGGGTAGTTTTATTTTGGAGAAAAAGTTATTAAGCCTTAAACTAACGTATTTTAGTTGTCTTTGAACTAACACAAAATATTTTTGGGCAAATTACATCGGTAGTCCTTATATTTTGTTCTTTGTGTCATTTTGGTCTCTCAATTTTCAATTGGCTCAATTTTCACCATTAATTTTAAATTGTGTCATTTTAGTCAAATTGATAATGTCTTTTGGTGTTTTTGACGAAAAAGAAGCACTACTTTAGTTGAGTTTAACTCACTGAATTTAGTAAATTTATAATTCTACTCTAAAAAATATGACATGCCACTTATATGCATATTTTTCACAAAAAAATGTTAAAAATTGTAATAAATTGGATCAAATTGAAACAAAATCATAAAGTCAAAGTCAAAATCAAACCAATTGAAATTATAGGGATCAAAATGACACAAAGACCAAAATATAGGGATTACTGTCGCAATTTACACTATTTTTTAGAGAGTTCAATAAAAAAAAAAACCATTTGAAAAAATGCCATGTCAAGCTCTCAAGGTTTGATTGTTCCCAAAAAAAAAAAAAAAAAAAAAATGAAAGGAAAAAGCGCTCTCAAGCTTTAAATGTTATTTGAATCAAAGTTGCCTTTGTTTATAATGTTATTTCAAAATTTGTTATGTGGATCAAGTAGGTAATGGGAGCACATAGATACAACACAAAATCTGGGTTTCGAAGAGGAAGAATTGCTCATCAGTAAAATAGTTTTAAAATAATTGCACTATTACATGAAATTTTTAGTTGCAAGGCAGACAAACAAACAAAAAAAAAAACCTCTTGCTAGAACTTGCACCAAATACATGACAGACTCGCACCTCATAAAAATGTAATTTTTTGCGACTATCCAACTAATTTGAGATTTCCTCTTTTAAATATTGTCCAGAACTATCTGACATAACTCACGCCTCTGTTTTGCAAGGTAATGAATAAGATCAATGCAGGTTTGGACCTTCCAGAAAGTAGACTTGCATTGGACTTACTATTCCCATAACACTAATCTTTTCACAGGAAATTCTTGAAATTTTCTTGCATGTCTTATTAGTTCTGGATTCTATAGCTTGCATATCAATGAATAATATTTTATTTTTGATTATGTTATTATCACAGCTCAAAGACCAACTTGCTAGTGTAAACAAAAAGGGGAGGCAGAGAGAGAGAGAGAGAGAGCCATTCATAGTTTTGGTATATAAGTCCATGGAACCACAGATTATCAAGCACAAACAAAAGACGGGATTTAGAAAGTTGATTTTGAAGGTAATAGCAACTATAAAGTAAAATAATTGTGTCACAAAACTACCCATCTCTGGACTGAATATTGCATATACAGACTATCAGTCACTTCCCATGACAAACCACCCACCTCACCCAAACACAACGAAATTCTATAACCAGGTGACACCGAAGAGAGATAGAGATCTCCAAGAATAGGTTGATCTTGAAATATCATCTCTCTCTCTCTCTCTCTCTCTCTCTCTATCTTTTAGTAGTATGCCCGTTGGGCCGTTGAGGTAATTGTGCTCCACTGCTACCATCCTGCATGCATTAACAAGCAGATGATTAATGTTCAACACATAAAGAGACAAGTGTTGGTCTCAAAAAAGTAGCCCTCAGGGGGATGTTCAGTGTGCGACATTCCAGATTTTCAAGGAAGATAGCCTATGAAGCACGGGTACTTAAAAAATGGTGCCAGCCAAGTACCGAGTACTTACCGAGTGCAGATACACATACCACGTACGCCGACTTCATACCGGGTACAACAAATACATTTGGGTACGTCGTGAGTATGGCACGGTACGGTACAGCAAGGTGATTTTTTTTTTTTTTTGCAACTGCTAAAATTTATTATAGCCTTTATTATTCTTCTTTCAATTTTGAAAATATCAAGTAATTTATTTTCAACACCCTTTACTCATGAGTCATGATTTTATTCTCTTTTGCATCCTGTTTTAGACAATCAAAAAAGAAAAAGAATGAATTATATAACTTTTTAGACAAGTTATTCTCTTTTTAGTTTAGATATTAAAACTTTGATTTGTATATTGGATGTTTAGCTATAAATTTTAAAAAAAATAAACAAAAAAAAAATTGCCGTACCCTAGCCGTACCCGTACCCTACTTTTTAAAGAATTTGCCGTATCGGCGTACCCCATATTGTACCTGTACCGGTATCCGTACCCGCATCCGCACCCGTGCTTCATAGAAGACAACAATGTTAGATCAAGTATCAACCAAGACGGGGATCAAAGATCTTATAATTTAACCGGTCCATCACCCTTGCTACGCTAAACAATTGTTTCGTCCAACCAAAACTTCCTACTTGTAAATACTTATCAAGATCGGCCCAAATCACAAAGAGCCCACAATCAAGGACGTGAGCTCTTTTGCCTCGACAGATTAGTCATACCTGTCCGCAGATGTGGATGTGTGTGTGTGTGTGTGTGTGTGTGTGAGAGAGAGAGAGAGAGAGAGAGAGAGAGAGAGAGACCTCATATACAGTATAGCTTGTGTAATTCAGAACATAGGAAGGTGGATGGGAAGATCCTACAGTAAAAACATAAACTATCAGTAAAAATTAGAAGTATCAACATACAATACTAGCATTAGCATATATCATATGCCACTCAAATGAGAAAACACTAAAAATGCTGGAGAAACAGATCCACTCAGGCATGCTAAACAGTAACACACCAGAAAGGGAAAAACCCATGCAAAACCCGAATAGAATGCCATGTTACCATGTAGAGACATTTGTTGTTTAAAGTCATCCAAAAGGAAAGATCACGAATAATAACTGTGCTCCAATTAGAATACCCGATTGCATCAAACAAGTTCTAATCCAAATAAAAATCGATCTTTCAATTGTGAATTCAAACTTGAAATTCAAATCCTGGTGACCAAAATTTCGAAAACTCGGGTCCATGTGAATTGGATGTCATCTTATAATGAATAGAGAGTGATTGGTTTTGTCTATTTTCTTACATTATTACATATTTACTTCCCAGTTAGGCATCATTTTAAACAGAATTATAAAGAATTTATTGTGTGTTAACCCAAGCATAACAGTAGAAGATAAATTTCCGGTTCTTCTACAGTAACCCCTAATTTTTAGTATTCCCTCCAATTTTTAAAAAGTTCCAACAGGCAAGCTTATGCTTTAGGCAAAAGTTATAATATCAGGTAATTCAAATCTTACCACATCATTCACACTCCCCACAAAAATCGCTGCAAGCAAACTATTTACTGTTGGACAACTATAATAAAGAAAAAAACCATTATGGTACTTCAAACGGCATTAAAATTTGACATCCATCAAGAAACTTGGGATCAGATTCTTTTTCCCTTTCTTTTATTTTCTTTTGGTTTTTATTTATACATGTACTTTTGGCGGCTTGGGGCCTGAACAAATAAGTCAAGTGACAAATGGATTACCTGCCCCATAAGCAGAGTAACCACTGCAACGGAGATCATGTCCGCCAGCTCTGTCAACAAGACAAGTGACAAGTATATTGATCAAATTAATAAAATTGCAACTCAAAGCGGAACATGAAAATGTGTACGGAAAAAACCTTCTCAGTGCATCATCATATGGATTGTGACTGTGTTTCCCAACAGACCATTCAAAATATGCTGCATGAGATTGACTTTGTCTTCCAATAGCAGGCTCAAGGTATCCAGCATGAGGTTGGCCACGTGTCCCAAGAGTAGGCTCAAGGTATCCTGCACTAGATATGCTGTGATTTCCTACAGCAGGTACATGGTATCCTGTGTGAGGTTGTCTTTGTGTCCCAACAACACTTTCAAGGTGTCCTACATGAGGTTGATACTGCATTCCAGCAGTAGGTTCAAGGTACCCTGAAAAACTTCGGCTTTGCTTACGAGCAACAGGATCAAACCCAGCATGCGGCTCCTGGAAAGCAACCATTTTACATGATCAAAACAGAAAATGGATAATTACAAAACTAGTGAATGAAAAAGAATGTTACCGTATCTGCATGGGACCTTTTAGATCCAGATACAGTGTTGTATGCATGGCTCTGGCAACTAACAGCAGGTGCAGCATATCCTGGTGCATATGGATTTCTGTATTCGATGAAATCTGCACCATAGTTTGGTCCTTTTCTAATATGAGGATCTCTCTTTGTCTTCTTGAAATTATTGTTTTGCCTTCCCCGCATTTTGCCTGCATATTCATGAAAGAAAAATCTTTCTCCAGAACCTTGTATAAAAGTAGTCAAAAGGATAACTAATTTAAGCCACTACAGGGTACTTTACTGTGTTTTTTCTTTGATGGCATTTCATTATGACCATGCTCAGCTCCTATCTTTCCATGACCTTTAGCCTTTAAACGTTGATTCTTTCTCTTGCGGTTTGTCCTTTCCAACTTGGATGATGCTCGAACAGGTTGACCTTCAGTGACAGTTTTGGGTTTGTTTGGTTTACCTCCACCAATTTCTGTCTCAGAAATAGCGTTCCCTTTTTCTTCTGTCACCATCTTTCCCTTTTTTTTGGCCCTTTTGGATTTTGCATGACCTTTCATCTTTGAAGGTGCAGCTATGTTTTCTCTTTCACTCTCTTCTTTCATTGATGGGACTTCACTCTTTTTCTTAACCTTAAATCCCCCACGAGTACCTTGCTTTTGAAGCCGACCCTTAAAATGAGGCTTTGCAATGTTAGCCTTAACCTGAGACATTTATGACAGGTAAGAATATTGTTTCCCTAAGCAAAGAAAAGAAAGAGAAGAAAAAAAAATAACACTTTACTACCTTGACTTCTTGTCCAATATGAGCATTATTAATCCCCTCCACACAAGCTAGGGCACTTTCTCGAGAAGTAAAAGTAATAAAGCCAAAATATTTGCGTTTGCTGGCTAGACTCTGAGGTAACTGAACTTTCACAACCTCACCATACTGTGTGCAGATTTCTTTTACTTTCTGTTTATTCCCAGCATCAGTTAAGCCTTCCACATAGACAGTCTTCACCTAACAACAGGAAAATTTAAATTTGTCATTTATACACTTTCAATGATGAAATCAAGTAACGTCAAGCACTATACAGTAGATTCGATGATCTGTTCAGCAAATACAGAAGGCATCTCTTATGCTGGAAAAAACTGACAAATTTAAAAATATATCAGAGTGTCCCATACTTCAGTAAGACACTTAAGAGGCACGAAAGAATTGGACCTAAACGCTTAATTATCTTATGGAAGTATGCTATCATAATGACTTCTAGCAACCTCTCTAATATCATGAGTGTCACTACTGTACACATAAATTCTGGGTCCTGCAACAAAGGCACAAAAAAGTAGCGCAAATATTCGATTTTATTAATTAAAAGGTATAGATACAATCCTATATGATCTATCATATTACAAAAGAACAAATCCTCTGATTTGATCTCAGAAAAGGGCTGCAACCCAACAACTACAGAAAGCTTGTTGAATCGAACCAATTGACGGATTTCTTTAAGTCTTCAAACTGAGAAGCTTGAGGGAAAAGAGACTTTATTGAGAGCTTGAATAGCTTGATCTCAGTCCAAACTTCAAAATAATCTCTAAAATAAGAGCTTGAAGTTGTATCTTTGAGAGCCTTGATGCGTAGGGCGTACTTGATGTTAGAGAACGTGGAAGGATCAACATGTAGTTGAAATGCTTGATGATTCTTCAAGAAAGTATTGAGAGTTTTTGGAGATAACTTTAAGAAAAAATATTGACAAAAAGAGTACTCGAGAACTCTTGGCCAAAAGGTTCTTGAGAGCCTTGGCAGATAAATGGCCAAAAGGTCCCCTACTCAATAATAAGAGCCTCTATTTATGGTCTCAAGGGAGGGATGTTAATTTTAGTAACCCCATTATATTAGCATTTAATTAATTTAAATTTCTAGAAAATGATGAATCTGTACAATTTTGTATTTTGAATTCAAATTTCAACCCAATTTCCAACTTCTTAAGAAATTTTCACAAGTGTCCTTAAGGGACCAGCATCTCTGGGTTGATTCAATTGTCTGACTCAACTGTCAAAATAGTTGACAATTGTATCTTGGTGTCAACCATATTTTGAAATGGGTGAAGTACCACAATTTTGAAGGGACCCACATTTCTTTGAAGGCTTTGACCATCTTGACTTTAGTTGATCAAGTAAATTTTACTTAAAGCGATTCCGGTTTTGACCTGACCGTTGTTGTATTCTGAACTTGGGGTTTCATGGTTTTGTATTGTTAATCATATCTTGCTTCCCTTGTATTTCTTTAAATTTGGCTATTGGATTGTTATGGTTGCGTTTGAAATAGGTTGGTTGCTTAGTTTCCAAACTTTTGTTGCCCAGGATTTTGCTTATCCGCTCGAGCGGCACTTCTTACGCTCGAGGGAGCTTTGCGAACTCTCAGTACTTTTGCAGGTCTGCAAAACTACTGGGATAGTGTATTCTACGCTCAAGCAGTGCTTTCTACGCTCGAGTGGTCTCAACTCGAGCGGCCTTTCTTGCCCTCGAGCGTTGGTCTGTTGTCTACAAAACTACTGGGAGTATGCATTCTGCGCTCGAGCGTCACTTCTTGCGCTCTAGAGGACTGTGCGTATATCAGTTCTCGAAAGTAACATTTTACATCACTCTTTCATATCTTTCCACTCAAAACCCTAAAGTTAAAGCCCTCTCTCTCTAAAACCTACCTTCTCTCTACATTTTCGTCTAGATCTAGTGGTTTCTCTACCCTACTCCCTTTGTTAAAAAGGTAGAGCACACCGTGAGCTCTCTTTTTATCAGAACAAAAGTGAATTTTGGTTCATTTGAGGTTTCTCCAGTGTTTTTTAAGGCGAAAAGCGAACCGAGGCCACAAGGTCTCCTAACGCCTAAGCGCGAGGTGACGACGCGAGGTGAGGGCTTCATCGAATCGAGGCGACCACAAACGATATTTTTTTTAAATAAATAGTATAGACAAAAATATAAATATTTTCAAGAACCATCATGCATTTATCATTCCAAATACTAAATATCCATAAACAACAGAAAATATCCAACAAAGACAAATATAATCCAACAATCCAAAGGTTCTAAAAATCATCTTCAACATCAAGCAAATGAATTTCTTTTTCATTATCATTGGCTTCATCATATATTTCCGCATCTTCTTCCTCTCCCCCATCTAAAATTGACTCTTCCTCATCAATAAGTTGTAATCTAGGTCTAGCTGCTGATTTTGAAGTTGAACGACCCCTTTCTATTGCCCTTGTTGATCTAGTTCTTTGGCTACTTTCCTCAAGTCCAGCAGCTCTAGCAACATCATCCCATGTCAAAGTATCATCCTCAAAGACAAGTTCCTCCTCCATCCTCCCAACCAACCACTCGTTACTTTCATCAATATCTATCAAAGCGATGGGATCAATCATGTCACAGGAATTGTATCGACGTCTCAATGCTCTATTATACTTGACAAATACTAAGTCATTCAGACGTTTTTGAGCTAACCTATTTCTCTTTTTGGTGTGAATCTGCAAAAATTCAAACCAAATAAAAATATTCAAATTTTTATCTAGGTAATAATAAATTTATAGGTATTCATATTCACTACATTTAAAAATAGGTACTCACATGTTCAAACACACTCCAATTCCGCTCACATCCAGATGAACTACAAGTTAGACTAAAAATTTTGATGGCAAATGTTCGCAAATGTTCGCAAATGTGGCGTTTCAGAACCATATGCACTCCACCAATCAGCTGTTGATTATAACTAATTAATTAGAAAAAATATTTAAAATATAAAAAACTAACCAAAATTACTTAAGTATAAAATATAGATCACCCGGTGCCCTTGTAGTTCTTTGTCTAATGGCCAAAGCCATCCCAAAGAGACCTTCAGCTTTCTTATAGGTAGTCAACTTTGCGCAAACTTTATCTTGTGTCTTATTGTTTGGGACCAACCTTTGTATGCATTTATACAGGCCTGACATGACTTCCTTATCTTTCTCAATATTCGGATTTGCGTAAAAATACTCTGGATTTAAATAATACCCAGCTGCATGCAAAGGTCAATGCAATTGAACATTCCATCTACAGTCAATTATTTCAAAAAACTCATTATACTTCTCTTCATTTCCATTAAATGATTTTGCAATGGCTTCTTTAGCCCTATCCATTGCCTCATAAATATATCCCATGGGAAGCTTTCTCTCACCATCAACCAATCGCAGCACACGAACAAGAGGACTTGATATTTTGAGCGCACAAAGAACAGTGTTCCAAAAAGAAGGCATTAATATGAGTTGTGCTGTCTTTTTACCCTGTGGTTCCTTCGCCCATTTGCTTGTGGTCCATTCCTCCAAAGTGAACATCTTCTTTAAGCTAGTTTGTTGTTGATGAATCCTTGATAAAGTTAGAAAAGCAGTTGCAAATCGAGTTTTTCATGGCTTGATCAAATCCTTGCACTAGGTAAATTGCCTCATCATATTCAACAAACCAGAGCGGTTCACAATATAACCATGCACCGCAATTGCCTTTTCAAATGTCTTGTTAAAGTTGGGAATTTTGAAAATGTCCTCTAACATCAAGTCCAAGCAATGAGATGCACATGGTATCCAATACAAATGTGGCCGCTTTGCCTCCAAAAACTTCCCTATTACAAGTTTTTTAAAAAAAAAGAACAAGTTTTTAATATGAGAATTGCATATTCATATTGTAAGTAAGTACTAAGTAAATGTACACTACTAAGTTACTAACCGGCCAACACATTTGCTGAGGCACTATCTGTAACAACTTGAACCACGTTGGCTTCACCAATACGCTCCACAAAGTTGTCAATCAATTCAAACATCTTATTTGCATCCTTGGATAAGCTAGAAGCATCAACGGATTCAATAAACATTGATTCTCCTGGGCAATTAACCAAAAAATTAATTAATGCCCTGTTTCTTTTGTTCTTCCACCCATCGGCCATTAAACAGCATCGATATGTTACCCAATCTTTTTTATGATCCTCCATAGTCTTATTAGTGTGGTCTACTTCTTTCTGCAACTAAGGAACCCACACCTCATTGTAGCTTAGTGGTTTCATGCCAGGACCATATTGCCCAAAAGCTTCAACCATTGGCCTAAAACTATTGTAGTTCACAACATTGAAAGATATACCCGTATCATACATCCACCTTGAAAACCAAACACGAGCCCGATCTCTCAACACCTTCTTGCTAGGATCATTATCATCAATTCTTGTTTACTTCCCCTTGGCTTTACGATTTTGCGCCGCAACTTCCGGATCAGGGGTGAAGTACATATCCATGGGTCCCTTTTGCTTTGGTTGTTTGGAAGCAACAGATTTGGAGGAGCTACTTCTTTGTTCTCGATGGGTAGAACCTTGAGTAGGAACAGGCCTTTTACCATGTTGATTTATCTTAAGAATTTCATCATCATCATCATCTTCATCATTATCCATCTCATCAAAATCAAGAACCATCCTTAATTGGACCTTTGACTGACTTTTTTGGGACATAGTCTTTAATCTCATCTTTGACATGAGATGGACATTTTTTTACAAGCAACAACATTTTTATAACCACTAGCAAGATGTTGCTTGACTCGGTAAACACCGCCATTCATTTCTTTGTCACAAAAGTTGCAAATGAACTTTGAAAGATTTTGGGGATTTACCATCCGTGCATATTGCCATGCCGGATCTTTTTTACTTTCACTCAACTTCGACATCTAATTCTAACCAACCAAGCAATTCAATGTTACGGAACAAAGAAAAATTTAAAGTGCAAAGAAATAAACAGTTTCATTTCAACATAAAGAAATTAAAGAATAACATATTTTTAACAGCAAAATAATTGAAATTTTTTCAGTAAATAATTGAAATTTTTTAGCAAAATTAATTGAAATTTTTTTAGTAAATGATTGAAATTTTTCAGCAAAATTAATTGAAATTTTTTCAGCAAGATAATTATATAATTAACACAGCAAAATAATTGTAAAATAACACAACAAAATAATTAAACAAATGTAAAATCAATTTAGTAAAATTAATTGAAAAAAATTTCAACAAAATAAATAAGAAAAGAAACAAAAACAAGAACTAGGAGAAAAGGGCAAAAAAAAAAAAAAAAAAAAAAAAAAAAAAAAAAAAGGAAGAAGAAGAAAAGGGTCTGCCTACAGAAACAGAGTAGAGTTCTTCAAAGCAGAGTTGAAAAAAAAAAGATGAAGAAAGGAAGAAGAAAAGAAGATGAAAGGAAGAAGAAGAAGAAAAGAAGACGAAGACGCAGCAACAGGAGAAGAAACGAAGAAGAAGCAAGTACTCACCTCTGATAATCGACTGGAACGATGTCCGAAGAAGGAAGAAGAAGACGCAGGTAATCAGTGAGGTCGTTCGAAGCAAATGTCGACTGGAACGAAGTCGACTTAGGGTTTCGACTTCTTATTTAGTAGAAATCAATTATAAAGTGCAACGTATGTCTACAAATAGCACAAAAGTCATCCAAATGAAGGGCCCAGATCTTTCGAACTGAAATCAGACAAAAATTGGTGAAGCGTCGCTTCGCATCGCCTCTCGCTTTGTCGCCTAAGCCTCGCTTCATGCACTTCGACTTCGACTTACCATTTCGCCTCGCCTCAATGAGTATAAAGCGCTACATCGTCGCCTTGCCTCGCTTAGCGCTTAGGCGAGCGCTTAGTTACGCCTCTGATAACACTGGGTTTCTCCACTCTCTCCTTGATCTCTAGCTTCGAGGTACGGATTTTCTACACTCTTCTATGAATTTTAACTTAGTTATTTGTTGATGTGTAAGAAATATTAGAACTTGAGGTGATTTTGAACAAATCTAGGATTTTGGTTTAAAATCAAAAGAGTAATTTTCAAATGTATGTGTTGAAATTGGTTATGGGATTAGATGTGAGGTTGTGTTGTGATAAATATGTTGATTTGATACTCGGGATGGGTTTTGGAAGAAAATTGAGTTTTGCCCTAAAATGTTTCAAATAGTTATTTTGTATAAATAAACGAAATTGGTATTAAAAATATGAAATTGGAGGAACGTTTATATCAATGGTGGAGTTGGATATGTATTACCTCTCATCTATGAAAATTGGATAATTTATCTGTTTTAGAGATTGTATATCTGTTTAGAAATAACTGTTTTGGGCTATCGGTGGAGGATAGCTATGATTGTTATAGAAATTACATGAGGATTAGATTAATTGAAACTAATCTCTTATCGGTTGTCATTGAATATGACTGTGTTTTAATACATTGTATATATATGATGTGTGGGAGGAGAAAGGGGATGCACTTCATGTTTGGGAGGAGAAAGGGGATGGACTCCAGTAAATTAAGTTGGCCTGTGTGTCCATGGTGAAAGTCTCGAAAACCGCGTGTATATATGGATGCCGATTCCCGCGGACAAAATTTTCGTAAAATGGCAAATAGATGTATTTGTATGATAACTATATGGATTTGAGACCCAATAAGTTGTATCCTCAGTTTGGTTGATTGAATAAAATAAACATGATTAATGAATTGAGACATGAAGCTTGGGATAGCATGGTTTTGGAAAAGAGTTGTAAATGAGTTTAAATCACGAGCATTGTATATGCATATCATATTTATATCTTTGTTAACATTTATAGATTGTGTTAGATTGTTTCTACTGGGTTTTAGCTCACCCTATGTAAGAAAAACATTTCAGGTACTGGTGATATGCTTCCGTTAAGGCAGTGACTTGGAAGGATTGGGAGCAAGAGCTTCTCTTTTGTTGTAATTATTTTGTATAATCAAGGGCCTTAAATATATTGGACTTAAAGTCTATTTTTGTTGTAACCAAGAACCTACTTTGGAAAGTTGTAAGCCTTTAGGGCATTTATTATTTGTTTTTCTTCCAGTTTCTATCTCATTCTGTGTTATATGCTGTAGATTCAAGGATAGGCTCATGAATGTATAATTGCATATGTCACTCTCTTGTACAACTGGATCTTATGTAATAGAAGGACTTTGTACTCTGATTCTAATTGTCATTTACTTATCGTCTTGGTGGGTTTATTGTTTTATTTCGGGACCTTACATTACTAGTACCTATGAAGCATGGGCACTTCCGGGTATTGATACTTTGGATGGTTACTTTTGCATACGTATCGAGTACATGAAACATGTCAAATTTTGTCTTCTTAAATTCTAGATATACCTAATATATACACAAGCCGTATCTTAACTTAAATAATACTTTCTACTATATAAAGGTGAAGTTAATTTCATTGAAATTTTTTTTAATGTTTAGCATGATTTTAAATTAAAACTTTGGTTTGTAAGTTATTTAGTATAATGACATTTAATTTTGGTTTATACCTAACTTTTGACATTAAATGTTAATTGTAGGTTGGATCTTAACAAACTAAACCATTTAACTAATTTTTGCATTACTCCAAATAAAAAATATATATATATATATTTTACAAACACACCCAGCCATACCCATATTCTACTTTTTAAAAAAATTTACCATACCAACGTATTCATATCGTACCAATACCAGTACCTGTACACGTGCTTCATAGGTTTTAACCAATTGGACGATGATTAAGCCATGTCAAAATTTAGGTGTCTACTGTCACAACACAGAATACTAATTAAAACACATGACTAAGATGTCACAATTTTTTACCTAATATTAAAAATCCTAGTAGATGGAGCACCTTTCACGACGACACGCCTTTGGGCTAAGTACCTCCCAAAAATGACTTGCACCTGAGCAAATTTTAGGTCCAAATGCACAAGTTTTATATAATTCATCATCAAGAATTAAAGTATTTTTGTTACCAACATATTTTTATCAATTTATGACTTTCCACAAACACTAGCAGGACTCACATTTCTAACCTGAGACAGAATTTCTTGATTTGGGTGCATTGGGGTTTGCGCAAAAGCAACCTTAGCACTTCTATCACGACCAAAGACAGCATCTGGCTTTCTTAGTCTTTGAAATGCTGCCATTGCATCCGAGTGGGTGCTGAACTCCAAAAGAGCAAAACCTTTGATCTTCCCTTCTTTTTGAGGATCATCAGGCAAATATATCTCTTCAATATTTTCAACTCCATAGCTTTTCAATGTTCCCAGCACCTTCAGAGGGAAAGAAACAAACGATGTCAGATCATCAATGCAAGGATGACCTTCAGTAACAATGCAAGGATGTGTATTAAAAGCTTACATGCTCTTTAGTCCATAATTTGCAGATGTTGCCCATATAAAGAGTATCATTATCCTGGCTTGCTGATATTATAACGTGTTTGCCTCTCACCTTGCCAGAAGAAAAGACCACATTATTGCCATCTTAAATTAACATTTTGAAAATTATGCTTTTATTTTTCCTTTGCAAAGAAAATTTCATATTAAAAGTCAATATACAAAACCTGGATCCCTTCGTTCAATGCAGAAAGAGCATTCTTTGCTTGCTCAACAGTCACGTATTGAATAAAGGCAAATCCTCTACTCTTATTTGTAGTTGGATTCCTTACTATCCTAGCGGCTTTTATTTCCCCAAACTTTCCAAACACTTCAATCAGATCGTCCTCAACGGCCCCTTTATCCAGTCTTCCAATAAAAATTTCGAAATCCTTTTTTTTCTTCCTGTCAGTGATGTGATTGTTGATAAATTCAGCAGGCTGTTCCTCATCTTCATTATCTTCTTCATTGTCCCCGATATCTTCCTCATCCTTTCCACCCACCTCACCCCCTTCTTGCCCATCACTACGCTCATTGAGAACAGGAAAATTGTCATTGTCTACAAATGCCTCGGCATCATCAATTTGAGCAGCAGCAGTTCCTTCTTCAGATGAGTTCTGTTCTGCAACTATAACAATTACTTATTGTCAACTGATGACCCTGATCATAGTAACACCAAGGAATTGCATACACATACACAAGTAGTTCAAAATAGAAATGAGAAAAACAGTGTCAATAGGGAAAACAAGGACAAACGTGGATACACATCAGAGAAATCACATGACGTTAAACAGATAGGATTAGAAAACATATGAAGTTAAACAGATAGGATTAGAATGGGCACCTAATGAGTCTGAGAAACATAGTCAGGTGCTCAAACTTCGGATAAACAATACAACAATAGCTGAGTGCAGAGGGTAAGTTATCACAACACCTTTATTGAATTCACCATAATTATGTCATTTGTTGTAAACACTGTAAAAAATATAATTTTATCTTTCTCATCTCTCTTCTACTAATAACACAATTTGACAGAAGTGGCGCGAAGGCAAAAAATAAAAGGACTCAACTCAAAAAGCCATGGACTGAGTTCCCCCCAATGGTGCCTCAATTGCCAATGCATGCTCTTATTTGTGAAACTGTGACAGTTCATTGTTATTTTTCTTTAGTTCCAGACAGTGGCAAATTCAATAACAACAAAGCACATGTTGTTTCCATTCATTCATTAGAAGAGGCCATTGTGCAGAATAATTCAATCAATCTAGGGTGTTGGAAGTGGTGGACTAGTTACTAAACTGACAACTGGCTTTAATTGCACAAAATAACATCCATAGCCTCAAATTCACATTTTCACACTCAACAGCCCAAGTCTCATACCACCACCAAGAAATAACCCCAATTTATTCATTCATATAGTGTTCTTCAGCAAAGGGAGGGAAAAGAGTAGATTGGGAATTCAGAAGATGTGGAGAAATTATGGATAGTGCTTTCATCCATTCTTATTCTAGTTATAGAGCCTCACTCAACCAAGAATTCAAATAATTGCTGGGTGAAATTGCAGCCCAAGGTACAAATCATTGAGCAAGGAGAAGGAAACACAACGAAGTTAAGATAGCAGCAATTGAGTGACTCAAGTCTTCATGTGGTTCACTTCTTCTTTAGTGTAGTCAAAATTTACTCTCCCCCAAGGATAAAAGACATCTTATCTACATATATATATATAATCATATTTATAAGTATCTGAGCAAAGACAGCCCATTCTTAATTGCAAATCAATGATCTGGAACCAAAAGAAAAATCTGTGAACACTTCAAACAATTTGTTTTGTTACAAAATTGTTTTCTTAATTTAAAAGCTACCTCTTGACACCCTTTTGCTTGACTAGTATAGTGCCTCCAAATTGAGATTTTAAGGTATTAGTGCTACCTGAAATCTCTGCCAGAGATTAACAGAGTTTTCAGGAAACATTAACAGCCTCAGGCCTTGAAAACATTATTATCATCAGAAATTAGGTGAATGACCTTGTCAAATTATCCATGAATCATCTTTTATTTGCTTTTAAGGTTGATTGTGTATCAATAACATTTCCTAGGCCCACTAAAATCTTTAAATTGACAGGGATCTTCAAAATTAATCCTCAGTGGAAAGAAGATGACAATCATCTGATAATAATATATTTATATTTACTCAAAAAAGAAATTTAAGTTTCGGAAAATATCAAAATAGATGATAATTTATATACGAGCACCATCATCCCTTAATCTCTTTTTTTATTTGACCTAATTCTTTGTAGTATGTGGAGCATTTCCAATCCTTACTCTCTTCTTTTATCAACCTTGAGTGAAATTTTGGTTAAAGTTTGATCCGGTATGGAACACTCCAATCTTTACTAAAAAAAAAAATTCGTCCATTTTTTACAAAAGAAAATAATTTAAAATCTTTATTATTTTTAAAATTTCATCAAATTTGAGTAAAAAGATGACGTTGAGAATTTGAAAAAGATTTGATTCATCCTTGATTTAGCAAAATTTTTTCTCTCTCCCTATTTGATACAAGTTGAATGAAATGATTGGAGCTCATTTTAGTTCTTTATTCATCAAATTTCAAAATTTGATGAAAGAATTGGTCAGTGTTTTAAAAGGCGCTATTAGCCTTGCGTTTCGAACAGGTCGAGACAAGGTGCAATACACAAGGCGCAGCTTAGGCGCTGAGGGCGAGCTTTTTTTTCGAGGCGCGAAGCGTGGGCTTCATGGGCTTTACCTATTTGTCTACTCCAACTGTTGATTAAGTGCCTTTTGTGGGCATACCCACAGAGATTCAAAATTCTTCAATATAAAATGACTAAACGTGGTCAAAAGAAAGCAAAAAGTGATAAAAGATTGGATATTATGCTTTATATCTTTTGTTAGATATTTCTAATTTTTAAAAGATTAAATGTTATGTTTAAATATTATCAGAAATAGTTATAATTTTTGAAATTTTATATATATTTGTAATGTTGAAAAGTTTGCCTATTTTATAATTTTGCTTTTCTTCTATTACTTGTTCTTCGCTTTGGTGAGGCGCGTGCGCCTCGCCTAGCACTTAGGCTATAGGAGAACTTATCGCCTCGATGCACCTAGAGCCTTTTAAAACACTAGAATTGGTGAAGGATTGGAGGTGCTTTTATACAATATAATGCAATTGAATTCAGCTCAACTATAATTTAAGAACAATCAATCAAACGCTAAGAAAAAGTTATAACCATTACCAACATGTATTCTTTCATTCTGTTCACCCTCTACTTCTTTTTCCTCAGCTGCATTGTCAAACTTGTCATGATCACCCTCCATTCTTTCTCCATCCTCCATAAAGCTCACAGTATTGACATTGACGTTCCTCTCCTCCTCCTTAACCTTCGTTTCCACTGCTGTACTCATTACAGCCTCGTCTGCATAATTTGAGTCTAAAACCCTAAGTTCTTGCTTGATTTCCACTCCGGCGATCACCAGCGGCGCCACCTGTTCGCCGCCTTCGTCCTTCACCGCAGCAGATAGAGCTTCGTGGCCTTTGTTCTCCGACTCCGGCACTGTGTTGCTCTGGTCGGCCAGACTCAACTCGAGCTCCGATTGTTTCGATTTCCATGTCGACTTCCTAGGAGTTGCCGATCGAGGGGGCATGGTCTGGTCTGTTTGTTTCTCTCTCTCTCTCTCTCTCTCTCTCTCTCTCTCTCTCTAAATTCTCTCTTTCTATATATGGAGAATGCACAAAATGTAAATATTAGCTTTTGAAAATGAAGAACAAACAATGTAGGTAGGGTTTTACAGAGAAATTGAGAGAGTGTAGAGCTTAACCCACAAAAAAAAAAAAAAAAAAGACAAAAGACAAAACAATAGGGAGAGATTTGATTGATTTCTCCTTTTCTCGTAGAACTACTGATGGCAGAGAAAATGAAAGAAACGGAGAGGAGACAAAGGTATTAGAAATTGAAGGGGGAAAAAATTAGGGTAAATTACAACCAAACCTCTCTTGATTTGTTTAGATATAAATTGTCTTTTATAATTTAAAAAATTATAAATATTTTTTTGTCAGAATTTTTTTATTTAAAAGAATTAATTGAAAAAGTAAAATTTTTAACTGTTCACCAACACAATAATAAAATTATCTGAATTATTAATTGAAATAAAATTTTAACATTATTAAAGCTGTTAATTAATTTAATGATTTATTAATAAAATGACATATTTGTTATGAAATTAGAAACTTTAAGGGGCATAATGTAATTTTTGAAACTACATGAGATAAATTGTAATTTAAATAAATCTCATGAGATGTGTTTTTAATTTATCCAAAAAATTATTGTTTTGATTTCATTTTAATGAAATTTGATGTGAAAGGATAGTTGTTTAAAAAAAATTTATTAATTTAAATTTATAGTAAGAGAATGTTAAGAAAATACTATAATTTTTTTATTTTTTCATTTGAATGAGAAATACTTTTTTTTTTTTTGGAAAAATTATCTGTGAGTGGTAATTTAAAAGAATTATTACATAGGAGTATGTACAAAAAAAATTATCATTTTAATTATTAATATCAATAAAATTTATCATTAATTTATAATTATTTTCAAATTTTACACTCCAAAATTCACCATTTTCTCAGGCTATTTTATCAAATAAATTGTTAGAGTTGAGTTTAAAAATTATATATTTTTTAATTGCTTATGATTATTGGTCAACATATTTATATAGAAGATAAAATATCTTGTTACTTATCCAAATATTAACAAAAAAATCTTGTCCAACATTTTTAATTGAGAAACTGTAATCTTGTTACAGCTTTTTTTCAAATGTTTTTCTTCTTCTTATTAGGAAAGGATACAAAGAAGTGTGCATTTAAGACTATTTGGTGTTATTTTTAGCACTGTCATGGCCGTCTACTTTAGAGGCGCAACGAAACATATTTTGTCTGCGAAGTGCTTGAACTCTACCATGTGTCAAGTCCGCCTAAACTCTCCTTAATCATCAAGAACTAACTCCTATAAGGAAGTTGTAGCTTCTCTGCCACAAGTGAACTCAACGTCCACAAGTGTATCATGCACGTCTCATGTTGGTTCATGGCACCAAACTTGTCCTTGAACAAGGCGCTTACCCAACTGAGCTCTAACTCAATCAAAGCATCACGTGTCAATGTTATTTATAATTGACCCAACACAATTCACCAACAAGTGACCCTATTCAAGAAAGGAAGTTTTGAAATATCATGTCACATTACGTATAGTGTTCCAAAACTAATGATGTTACAAAACATTTTTATAGATAAAATATACTGACTCACTTTTACTAGATGAGTTGTGATTCGTAGCTCGAAATCATACTGCTCGAATGGCCCGACTTCTTTATTACAATCCATCTCAATTTTGACCCACACATTTCATTTGAAATTAAAAAAAGAAGAAGAAAAGAACAGAGTTGAAAGAGAGAGAGAGAAGAGAGAAAAGAGGAGAGAGAGAGCAATTTGGACAAGCAAGATGGAGAGGTCAGGATTGCTCACAAATCCAAAAGAGGGTAAACCCAAAACCCTTATCCTATCTCTTCAAAATCTTCTCATAAAATTTTCATTTCACTTTTCTATCTCTAAAAGCTCTTTTTGGTTTCAATCTCTCCTTTCATTTATTCTCTCATCATCCTCTTCTCTGCTTATACTTCTCTCTCTCTCTCTCCAACTTCATAAACCATTGTCTTCATCATCATTATCATTGGATTCACTGAATTTATCTGTAATCTTACTATTATTAATTAGTAATTATATCTTAAATGGGTTTTTGAATTTGCCTCCAAAGAATCCTCATTCATAGCAAAAAGAAGAAAAAAAAAAGAAAAAGAAATAAGAAAAAAAAGGAAGAAATGGCTCCAAAGTCAAGTAGAGCAAAGGGCAACAAAGCTAAGGCAGAGAAAAAGAAGAAAAAACAGAAAGGTTCGTCCTCCGTCGTGGTTCGTTCTCCTCTATCGTTCTCAGTCCGTCATTCTCCTCAGTCCGTCGTTCTCCTCTATTAGTCATATGATTTTTCGTCGTTTTCCTCTATCACAGAGATGAGAGAGATGACAGAGAGAGTGGGTTTCACAGAGATGAGAGGGATGAGAGAGAGATTTTGTTTTTCGCTTATACAGAGATAGGAAGGAGAGAGAAAAATTACTTTTCGGGCCATTTTCGAGCCACCCCTTTCGAACTATGAAGCAATAATCTTACTAGATAATTGAGAGACAAAAACTTACATATTTATGTATATTGTAATTTTTCATTTGTTAATAGTAACACGTGGCATTTAGAAAGTATCAAGTAATTATTGACAAATAGATATTGGTTATAAAACAAATTGTGATTTTGATTGTGACTCAAAATGATCTTTTTTTTAAAATATATATATACAGTTCTTGTTAAGACATCTATAGTTCTTGTTGCACATCTTTCTTAAATTTAAAATTGAATAAAAATCACTCAAAGTAACCATACATTTATTGACCCAAGTTTATACCAAAATTAAGTTCTACTTAAATTTTTACTCAAATAAAGGGGAACTCAAATATCTACTTAAATTTCAAGGCTATGTTTTCACTATTAAAAATTGGACTTTTTGTGACGGTCTCAAACGTCGCAAAAGGTCCATATATCGTCACAAAAGACTTTTTGCGACGGAGTAGCGACGGGAAATGGGGGGTGACGGAAGGGGGCGTGACAAAAAGTATTTGCAATGGTTACAAGACGTCGCTTTCTTGTAGCGACGGCTAATCAATGGGTTTTGCGACGGTTTAACCTGACACAAAAAAATAGGACAAAACTTCACTTTTAGTGACGATGTTGGTTGCCGTCGCCAAAACTTTTTTAGTGACAGTATTTGACGTCGCAAAAAGTATTATTAGCGACGATCTAAAACGTCGCAAAAAAAGTGAAATTAAATTAATATTGTATTTGCGACAAGTTAAACCGTGGCGAAAAGTATTATTAGCGACAGTCTAAAATGTCGCAAAAAAGTAGAATTAAATTAATACCATATTTGCGACAGTTTAAACCGTTGCTAAAGGTTTGAACTAATATGTATATGCTACAGGTTAACCCGTCGCTAATAAAACGAAAGGAAATGATGATTACATTAGCGACGGTTATTATTGTCGCAACAAAATTATTTTTATAAAATCAATATATATTTTATTAATTCATTTCCTGTACAATTATTAATATTTTATAAAATAAAATACATCCATATCCACATCCACAAAATCATACATATATATATATATACCTTGTAACAATTGTCAACCACATATTCTTTACAAAAATATATAAACCAACCTCCAACAATACTAATAATTTTTGATATTCAAGAACTTAAATTTTTGTATCTAAAGCAAAACAAAAGTATCGACAATACAAATAAAAAAACATATATATTATAGTTTGTTTTAATATCAACAGTAAGCTCCAATATCGATATGTGAAGATATCATCACGTACTCAAAAGGAGTTGCATCTGCAAAAAGAAACACAAAAAAAACATCATTTACAATATAATTAATTTCAAGCTTACAGAAAATGTAAAACATTTGATATTTATTTCAACAAATAAATAAATACAAAAAAGATTGTAAGCTGCAATATCGACATGCGAAGATATCATCACGTATTGTCAGAGAATATATAGATATATAGATATATGCCATTATGGTGCACTGTCAGAGAATTTCTCAGAAGAATTTTAGACGTGAAGCAGAAGAATTTCTCAATGTCAAAGACAATATCATCGGGCAAACACAGAACTTTGACTTCATACTGATGAGACATTTTACGGCTAACATAACCACAAATCAGCATTAACCAACTTAGTCACTCTAGCCGGAACATATTTTGATGCATTCCTCACTCCTTACACATCTACCATTCAAGAATGAGAATCCATTAATTATAAATAAATAAATAAATAAATTATGTATAACATATTCTATAAAGTTTCAATTTTACAATTGTTCAAAATCCATTGTAAAAGAATCATTGTCTAAAACACTAAATGCCACATCAAACCCATCACTCATCACCTATCTATATCTTTAATTTCAATTTTCCTGATTGAAACTAGCATATAAAATACTAGTTCTATTGAATTAAGTAATTTTCTTAAGTCCAAAACAAAAAAGAATAAACAATGATAAATTACATTTATGGGCCTCTGGCCTCCCATACTATAAGCCTGTACCATACTAATGTCCTCATTGCATATGCAATAACGTAATTCAACTAAGATTCATAGTCTAGCCTTGCCATAGTTCTTGTGCTCATTAATTTAAAGTAATCTGTTACTTATTAGGGCTATACAATGACTAAGGTGATGAAATAATAATGTTTTATGTTCGTAGAATTGTGATCTTATATATCAATCTAGCATCAATTCAAGTAGTCATACAAAATGGCGAACCTGATAACATGAGTCAAATATAAAGTGACAATGACTTGAAGTAGATACATTTGAATTGAATGAAACAAACACTTGGTGGGGCAGGGGGCTGTGAACCATAAACCAAGAATGTTCTATTTTTAGCATGCACACTATAGATTGAAATCAAAAGTTGGTGTCTTTTTTAAGTGCCCCATGGAGCAGAAAACTTGTGTGGAAAACAAAATCAATGTTTGACATTGTCATTAGTTAGAAAGAAAAATATCAGTTAAGTACGTTCTCTATCTTAATTCCTAGACATTGATAAACTCTTTGATATCCCCTTGCTGATTTCACAGATTTGTGCCCATGCCTTCCGATACTTCTCTTCCCCACCTTGTGATACAAGTTGTGCCATAGGAAATGAAAGCAAATAAGATAAATGATGAGACATGATGAAACCTCGAGATAAAATCATTAACCAGATTTTCTTCCAAAACAAAGAAACAAAATTTACAGTTTATAAATCAGATTTCCTCCAAAATAGAAAATTGAAATTTATAGCTTTTAAGTTTTTTTACAAATGAGAAATTTAATGATTACTATAATCAATCTCACAGGTCTTCAAGGCATAAAGGTAAATGATTCACCTGGAGACTGACCACCGCTTGTTGTGCCCTCTCCTTAAATTCGAGATCACTGTCAAATCTTTGCTTTGATGCCTTATAGAATGCCTAATGATAGCATTCAAGTTAAATCAATAATACCCACTTTTGTTGAATTTCATGATTCATTTCAATGACAAAAAATTGAATCATGCTGATTAGTTGTCTGCGGCGAAGGCATAAGTTGCTCAAAGCAGCACAAGCAACTAGTTACTTGAATTGTTTGCTAATACAAGCAAGGGACTTTAATGCTTGAACATAGCATAAAAAAATATTCAAATGACATGAAGAAGTATTCCGTCTGTACAAATTCAAAAATTTGACCTAATTTCCAAAAAAAAAACTCTCACCTCGAGATGTCCGATAGCTTGATCATTGACAACCACCACGTTTGGAAATTTTTCGAAAAGAAATTCAATTAGCATACCAAACTGCAGAACATAAATAACATCTTTAAGACATAATAGGAAAGCAACAAAAAAATTATCAAAATAGACTTTCATAATTCAGACAGCACAGAGGTCATAATATTATTACCTTCTAGAGCAGCAATAATCAATAAAAAATTATAATTTTTCCTCTTCAATAAGGGCCTGTTGGAGTTCCTTCTCCAATCACATATTAAGGAAGGAAAAGGCACTGAAGAACTTAAAACCACTGTTTCACCCAAGAAATTATTTTGATCCAAATGAAAAGGTTTACTCATAAAATGGGACAACCTACATCAAAAAAATAAATAATTTTGATAGAACTGATATAAAATTTCAAGATAAAAGAGAGAAAACAAACACACATACAGATATGCATGTGCTCACACACACACACACGCACACACACACACACACTTACCTGTGTACCCCAATCACCAACATGGTATCTCCGGAGAACCTCAACATTTGAAAACTCTAGCATGCAGGCTAGAGTGTCTCCAATAATTGTAGATCGTAAGTGGCCGACATGCATTTCTTTAGCAATGTTGGGTGAAGAAAAGTCAACCGCTGCCCTTTTGACTATAAGTTTCAGCGACCATGTTTCAATACTGTTTATTAGCATCTCTTGGCTGCTTTGTAGTAGCAACAATATCTTTTAGCAAACAAGATTTTCACACCAAGTGAAGTAACCAAGATAGCCCATGATTTTATATTGCTATCCGTTGCTTTAAAAAATTAACAATACCTTTCCTATCCATTTTTTTGGGTGAATAAGTCATAAAATAAAAGACAAAGATTACACAAATACAAGGGGAATTCCTTTGGCCCTAATAGAAACAGACAAAACACCTAGCAGAGCAAAAACTGAAGAAAACAAAAAAAACTACCAACAAACTGCTAAAACCAAAACCTAAACAACCACCACAAAAAAGATCAAACATAACAACCAAAAAAAAAAAAAAAAAAAAACTATAACCCAGAAAAATAAAGACACCATGTACAACCCATATAATAGAGCAGAACCCAAACAGAAAAAACCAGAAAATAGCAAAGGCAGCATAACAGCCACACAAAGCAGCATATTCTGGAAACGTAGAAACTGGAATCAGCAGCGATTTGAAGCAATTATAACTACTTGAGCGAACCAAGATCTGCCAAATCAGCTGCAGCATACTACCATAACATCAGCTCACTAAATTAGAAAGCTACCAAACCCAGCACTACAGCAAACAAAGAGAACCAGCTTGAATACCAGCAACAAGAGACAGCCACAGGAACTATAGCACACAGACAGCAGGCACCCTGCCATGCACCACTACAGAAGACTCTCACCATGCACCACAATAGGAAACTCTCAACAACACACTGACAGCAGCAGCTCCATAAGAGCCATGAAGAGCAGCCAGAGAGATAAAAAAGGAGCACCCAGCTACAGCAACTTAAAGAATTCCATAGAAATGGATGACTTGCCAACCACCTCCATGAAGAGATCCTGAAAGGCCAAGAGATCAACACCACAGTGGAATATTCAACAAGCACTCAAAAGCAAAGGATTTCCTGAAATACAAGCCTTGTCACTCAACCCACCAACTCTCAGCAGACTACCCTGCTGCAAAACAAAGACAACAAATATGCAAACTCATATCACTCAACCCTCAATATAGAGTAAACACACAAGCTCCCCTAACTTTTAGCTCACTAACATTCAACACACATCCCTAACAAAGAGCCAGCTTAGGACCTGCATGAACAAACAGTTAGAAAGAATTTGAGGGCTCACATACTCAACCCTCAAAGAAACTCACTATATCACTCACTAACCTATTTTGGGACTCCCATCACTCAACCCTCTTCCCTACAATGTACCAGACAAACCTGCCACAATTAGCTAACAAATCCAAAAAAAAAAAAAAAAAAACACTAACCAACTTCAGCGTACATGTAAACAGAACATTAGCCATTTGATTGAACAATAGAAGAAGAAAGTGACCACTCCTTTATATGCCAATCATTAGCCTGACCAGCTTTAAACTTGCTCACAGACAACAATCTATGTCTGATCAGATTTTTAATCCTACTTAGCACAGAGTTCTCATTAGACTTTTTTGATTGGAAAATTTTGCAATTTCTTTCATGCCAAATACAATAGATGGAGCAGGTAAGCACAAGTTTGTAAATGGTAGTGGACAAAGACTTACCGTGTGTATGAGTAGAAAACCAATCAATTAAGTTGCACAAAGGAAGATAAGGCCATTGCACATTGCATTTCACCTGCAAAGACTGCCAAATTCTTTGAGAGAAAAAGCAACCAAAAAATAGGTGAATGTGGTCCTCATTTTGCTCCTCACACAATACATGTGTAGCAGATACACTAATACTAAACATAATCATCCTATCCAAGGTGCTAAGTCTATTCTGGAAAGCAAGCTAACTCACAATGCTAACTCTAGGAATATGACACTTAAACCACAACAGAGTAGACCAATTAACCTTGAGACCCTTAGGCCTCCATTCATTCCAAGTTGACTTTATAGAGAATACACCATCAGCAGAAGGTTGCCAAACAATCAAGTCCTCACTCAAACTGGGTCTCAAATGCTCAGGTGTACTACTCTTGATCTCATCTAACACCCAAGTCTGGCAACTAGGCCACCTCCAAGTAAAACCATTGACAATAGACTTAACCTTAGTCTGAGCCTGAATACCAGAGTCATATATAACCCTATCCCCAAACTTTCTATGAAGAGGCCCCAAAGGATGCCAGTGGTTAAACCAGAGAAAAGTCCTCTTCCCATTACCAATTTTGCCTCTTATTTTTGTCCATAAACTCATGGCATTGTTGCTGTCTCAAAAGAAATCCCCAATTTAACAATTCAAAAAAGAGTATACAAGAATTTCCATTGCTATAAAAACCTGAGAAATTTTACAGGTGACAAACTCAAAACTTCAATTCACATATTTCCATAAATGAGCAATACCACTGGTAATCACCAAATCTTGGATTGCAAGCAGCAACAAGAGGCTCAACGTCATGCTCATTATAGGAAGCATGTATGAAAGGAATAAGAAGTGTATCATCTTGTAAGAAGAACATTCAATTAAGTATTGAAATAGATGATTCTCATCTCTCAGTATTTAAAATTTAAGCCATAAATATGCAAATAATAAGTTTTATATAGATTTAAAACTAGGGTTCCAATCCCTGCTCTCTCAATCTCCAATCTCTTCACCACTTTCTAGGGTTCCAATAAAGAGGGTTTGATTCTAATGAAGGCAAAAGAAAAGAAAAAGAGGAGAGAACAGCAGAGGAGATCAGAGGAGAGATACCTGGATACCGGAGGGTTTGTTTTGTTCTTGCCACCGCCGCTGCTACAGACAGTCTGTGAGAGAGAGAGAGAGAGAGAGAGAGAGAGAGAGAGAGAGATTGTGAGGGTCTGCGCGAGCGAGTGTGAGAGCAACGAAAAGGAGAGGAGAGGAGGGTTACCTGGAACTCTTTCCACACTGGTGCTGTTGGGGCCTCAAGATGGAAAGAGACGACTGGGAGAAGGCAGACCGTTTTTTCTTTCTATCTTTCTTTCTTTCTTTTTTTTTTTTTTGTTGATCTGAGAAGGGGATACTGAAAGGGTATGGAAGACAGGGCAAAGATGAAGGGTAGGGGAAGCAAAAAGAAGTTTTTTTGCGACGGAGAAATAAATAGCGTCGCAAAAAAAAAAAAAAACCCAAAATCGACGGGTGACAAATCGTCTCATAAAATGCTATTTTTTGCTACGGTTTTGGATTTTCCGTCGCAAAAAAAAAATTTGACGACGGCACATTTATCATAGCAAAAACATGCATTTTGCGACGATTTTTAAACCGTCGCAAAAGGTTCCGTGGCTAATACTCCATTTTCTAGTAGTGTTTGTCTCTCAATTTTAATATTGTGCCATTAGTGAATCTTTACTTGAATTTATGTTTAAGTTTAAGTTTATCTATTACAACGATTTATATGAAATTAAGCTTTTATCCAATTTCTTTGTTTAAAAATAATAAATATTCAAATAAAAACTTGGAGTTCACCTTATGATACACAAATGTTGAATAAATTATTTATTTACTTGGATTAGTACACGAATGTAAAAGTTTTCTATTTTTTTTTACTTTCTCCAAAATTTTGAAAATAATATAGTATTTCTTATAGTTTTTAAATAATTATATTTGATTTTTTCAAAATTTTAATTCAGACAACAATTGATCTTTCTTTTCATCAATAATTAATTTTTATATATATATGAAAAAATAATATTGTCATATTTTTTATACTAAAATATATATTTTTCTTGTTTACCCTTGTGTTTTCACAACATTTGTGTTATTTTTTACCCCTTTAATTTTACTGAAAGAAAGATATCGGTGTAATTATACTAAAATTATGAGACCTGTTGTATTTACTTAAAACTTTAAGGAAGTCAGTGTAATTTATTTTTTTGTTTTGTGGTATGAGATTTTTATTTATTAATTTATTTTTTTGAGTGAGAATGTTGAACTTGTAAATGGGGCACTGACATGTAGGTCCTATCTACATAATTCAAAATCTATCTAATCTCAAAACAAAACACTTACACCAATTAGTGCAACACATTTTTAATTGTTACCAAAAAAATCTTACTTTTTTTAAAAAAAAAAAATTTAAGGATGCTACACATCTCACTATTGTCGAACTTCTGCCAGACCTCCGTCAGATAGTCACTGGAGGCTCACCGAAATGTTCAACATCGTCGGGAAGTCTCTGGAATATTGTTAGAGTGTTCTAGACATCAAGAATGTTATCGAAGACTCATTGGAATGTCTAGAATATTGTCCAAAAAAAAAAAAAAGAAATAAATGGAGAAATTAGAGCCAAAAAAAAAAAAACATAGCAAAATATGCTAAATTTGACAACCGAAAAAAAAAAAAACAGAGAGGAGTAACAACAAGAAACCACAATAATAGAAAAAAAAAAAAACATAAATTATTTTTCAATTTTTGTAGGGTTTAAACAAATAATTTCCAAATTGAAAAATATGCTTTGAAATTGTAAAATTTTGCAATAAAAGCATGTTATGAAACTGTAAAATTTTATAGTTTTAAAATATGTTATGAAACTATACAAATTTTGCATTTTTAAAGAATGATTCATATCAGTACCCAAAAATTGTAACTGGAAAGTTTTATAGTTTTCACCATCTGTAAGTAAAGCTCGAAAAAAATTGTTCCTAACTTAAAAATTTTCTCCATTAAAACAAGAAAATAGAAGTATATAGTAGAGAAAAGAAGAAAAATAAGAGATCGAAGGAGAGAGATAGATATAGAGCAATGATTGTACTCTGACAACCAATTTTTATTAATATCTAGTTAGATTTGATGTAAATCTACTCCAAATATGAACAATCCGGTGAGTTTTATCTCGTGATCTTGGCCAGATGCGAGTAGATCTTTGTTAAGAATATTGTCGGAAACATCTCCTTCGCCCTCAGTAAGGGTGAAGCAAGGAGTCGATGGTTGCCGATTAACCTTAATCGATGGTGGTCACTAGTGAGTATAGAAAGAGAAAGAGAAGAAAAAGGGCGTGGTCGCCAGTCGCTGGTGAGTATATCAGAAAAAGAAAGAGAAAGAGAAAGAGAACGAACAAAGATGGATCTCAAGATTTTTTGGACTACAAAAAAGATTGTGGAACTCAATAGACTACACATATTTAAAAGGGGATACGCGGGTATTTTTTTTCTTTTGGGTTTGGATTTAGCGTGGTTTATTAATAGGCCTTGTGCTTCGAATCTATTTAAGCCAGAGAGAACCAATCGTAACGCATGCCCGGTCTGTTCCAAATCAAGTTGGGTGACATAAAGTTTGGAACAATAAATACGTATTTATGGGCCTAACATGCCAAAAAAAAAAAAAAAATCAGGATAGGCACAATTTCTTATTTTCCATTCAGATTATTCTGCACCTAAAATTGACAGACTTAACAGAGAAATAATGTGTCTCCAAAAAATTTGTCAACTAGAAAAGTAAGAGCCAAAGAAAAACGATCATTTTTTTTTGTCAGTATGTTTTTCATGCCGTATTGTTTGTTTTGATTTTGAAAATTTTTATACTGATTGTGGAATCAAAAATTGTCCCACATATATTAATTGAGAGATCAACAAAGAATTGATCCACATTGTTCCGAATCTACAAAAGAATATATAGTTAATGGCTTCCAACTTAATGCCTCCTGATCGGTGGTTACCAGTCGAGGGGCAATCCGACAATCAAGTTAGATAGCATATATCTAAATGAAATTGAATAAGAAAAAAGATTGGTTTTGGCATACCTCTCTCGGAGTTGAAGATTACATTCCTTATATAGGCTAACTTGCTACTTATTTTGTCCAATGAGCTTAAGCCACTAATTTATTCCAATGAAAATGAGCCACTTGTATGGCCTAAAACCCATCTAATGCATGTACGCCATAGCAATTTGGCAAGTTGGTAAGTTATATTACAATGTATTATTTTATTAGCTTAATTCTATTTCCATGTAGGCATTTAGTGGGCCCACCTCATATGGGTTAATTTTTATCCCTCCACAATTGCCCCCAAGTTTTCTCTTTAATCAATCGAAGTGAGAAGAAGTGGAAACTTCTCTTATATCCAATAGACTCCGTTATCTTTGTTACTTCTGTAATCGAAAGAGTTTTTTGCCATGTACTTGTCATAAACTGACTTTATTTGCCTTTGACTTGTATAATCTGAACATTTTTCACGTGCCCTTTGATCTTTGTATGTGATGCCTCTAATTTTGCAATCATTTTGACATTGTCACTTATTTTTTGTATGTTATCTTTCTTGTTTTGCCGATATACTACTTTTAAAAATTATGTTGCTAAGACCATCATGGGTCTTTCCTTCCCCAAGCTAGATAAGTTGACGACCTAGTCACTAAATTATTGGCCTTAAGCAGGCTTTAAAAGTAGACCCTCATAGGCTTTCCTTTGCTCTAGGAAAGATAAGCTGACGTCTTAGTCGTCAAATTGTTACCTTTAAGCAGGCTTTGAGAGTAGACCCCCATAGGCATTTTCTTGCTTTTAGCAAGATTGATTTTGTTCGGTTGTTGGCTTTGATGCATTATTTAGTTTCCCATCATCCTTGATATTGTATCTCGTCTCTTTCATTTTCTATTCTTAAAAATCCGTTTGGTGTGCCTCAAATAGGTTGCAAAAGGCTGAGTTGGATCGATATGCTATGTTTTACAATTGGTTCATTTGCTTTTATCAAACACATGAGTTATGAATCTTTGAGGCTTCAAGCAACCAATACTTGCAAGATAATAAATTTACAGTCCTTCATCAACAAGCTGCAAGCACCAATAGATTGAGTTGAATGGGTTGATGGCTTTCTATGAGAGATGAGCATGCTTCTTTGATCCTGGTGTTGATAACATTACTCAATGTGCCTAGCCTGGCTCGGGCTTTAGTGTTTGATGCCTAGTAAGACCAGGGCTTACTAATTTTTCAATGCTTAGCTCAGCTAAGGCTTACTGAATTTTCAATGCCTAATATGTCTAGGGCTTACTCATTTTTTGATGCCTAGCTAAGCTAGGGCTTACTCAATTTCTGATGCTTAGCTTGGCCAAGGTTTACTCAATTTCCAATGCTTAGCTCGACTAAGGCTTACTCAATTTCCGATGCCTAGCTCGGCTAGGGTTTACTCAATTTTATGATACTTAGCTTGGCTAAGGCTTATTCAATTTCTGATGTTTAGCCCAACTAAGCCTTACTTAATTTATGATGCCTAGCTCGGCTAGAACTTATTTAATTTCTGATGCTTAGCTCAGCTAAGGCTTACTCAATTTCCGATGCCTAGTAAGACTAAAATTTACTCATTTTTCAATGCTTATCTAGGCTAAGGCTTACTCAATTTCTAATACTTAGCTCGGCTAAGACTTACTCAATTTCTAATGCTAGCTTGGCTAAGGCTTACTTAATTTCCAATGCCTAGCTCGGTTAGAGCTTACTCAATTTTCTGATGCTTAGCTTGGCTAAGGCTTACTCAATTTTGATGCCTCGTAAGACAAGGACTTACTCATTTTCCAATGCCTAGCTTGACTAGGGCTTGCTCAATTTTTGATGCTTAGCTTGGCTAAGGCTTACTCAATTTCTGATACCTAGTAAGGCTTAGCTAGGACTTACTCAATTTCTGATGCTTAGCCCGGCTAAGGCTTACTCAATTTTCGATGCCTAGTATGACTAGGGCTTACTTATTTTTCGATGCTTAACTCAGTTAGGGCTTACTCAATTTCCGATGCCTAGCAAGACTAGGGCTTACTTAATTTTCAATGCTTAATATGACTAGGGCTTACTCAATTTCCGATGCCTAGCTCAATTAGGGCTTACTCAATGTCTGATGCCTGGCAAGACTAGGGATTACCTAATTTTCGATGCCTAGCTAAAGCTTACTCAATTTTTGTGTGCCTAGTCTAACTAGGGCTTATTCACTTTTTGCTTTTCATGCCTAGCACAGCTAGGGCTTATCTGTTCTTTCCCTCAAGTTCAAGAAGACCATCACCTATGGCGGACTCTGCTGAGTGATGCAAATGATGAGTTGTATTGAGTACAAGCAAATGGCAAACTATGCCATGGCACAATTACTTTCTCCATGGTGTAATGACTTCGACGAGTTGTATTGGGACAAACTTTGATTGTCTTAAGAATATGGACTCACCGCATAAGGGTTATCATTGAATGTTCAAGTTTGGCAACCTTCGTTCTATCTTGGCGAAGCTTATTTTTGACATGTAAAGTTTATTCTTTCTAGTCAATATTTGTGCTCAGAGTTATGTACACTATATTGTTCTCAAGCTCTTGATCTTCGTTACTTGGTGCTGATGTAATCACAGAACTTATTGAGTCAAGGTTGATAGCTGAGATATTCTATTACTTCTTGGATTTCAGCACGTGGTGCATTGAAATAAAGACTGGGCTAGTGAAAGTCCACTTCTTTATTAACTCAGCTAGATCAAGTAGGTTATTGTCAATAATTTCGTTAGGTGAGAGGAATTGCTCGAATCATGCTTCCACTATTTCTTATGGATGACTCTCCTTGAGATGGCCTTGCTTCATATGTCCTTGTGGCCAACGATCCTAGGTTGGCTCAACCACAATGTCAAATAGCTTCTTAGAGGTGAGAACTTTGTCAAGTGATGTAAATGATTACCTTAGCATATTGGTTGTTGCATGACGTTATAGCTTGCTTTTTGTGCTCCTTTCGGATACGACTTGCCCTACAGTTCAGACTCTTGTGGTTCTGAATCTGATTCCACAAGTGCAATGTGAAATAGATAAACACAAATGAGTCCAAATCTGGCAAATCTTTTGAAAAATCGATTTTGAATCAAAATGCCAAAAATGGACTGTTTTGCCAGATACAGAGTCGCCACTTAAATGTTTTTGGAAAATTTAGGAAACCCGAGACTCGTGCCAAAGGCCACTTATCCATCATCACCAAAGTGTCTCGGCTCGGGAACTTAGGTACGAGAGGGGAAGGTCATGAATTGAGCACCCCACTCACCCAATCAAAGATCGGCGTCTATTAATCATGATATGATTTTTATGTACCTTATATGCTCTTGTTCCGGTTATTATGCTATTTTTACTATGTGACGCACACAAGTATAGACCACTTTAAAAATTTGGAACTCACTTATTTTACATTTGTTTTGAAAAAACGTTTTGCATACATGTCCCTTGAAAAAGCGAGCTTGTATTGACATTAATCAACTTATTCCAACTTAAGTGAAAAGGCCTTCATCCACAGGCATTCAAACAGGTATATCACTTAAGCACTTAGCCTCATGGAATATGCTCGATATGGCAACACAAACATTCAATGCAAGATGCTAAAACAATAAACGCTCACCTAGTACTCCAAGGAAAGCCAAACAAAGCAAAATAATTAGAAAACATGCATGCCTCTAACTCATGCAAAATGACTAATGTGACACATACAATCATGCAAGAAAATAGGCTTGGCTACTAGCATGGTATATGATTCCATTCAAGACATGTGTGTAGCCCGACTTTTTGTGCTCCTTTCGGAAGACGAATAGCCCTACAGTTTGGACTCCACTTGTGGTTCTAAATCTGATTTCACAAGTGCAATGTGAAATAATGAAAACATGAAAAGAGTCCAAATCCGACAATTCTTTTTGGAAAATCAATGTTTGAATCAAATGCCAAAAATGGACTGCTTTGCCAGATTACAGAATCGCCACCTAAATATTTTTGAGAAACTTAAGAAACCCGAGACTCGTGCCAAAGGCCATTAGTCTGTCATCACCAAAGTGTCTCGACTCGGGAACTTAAGTATGAAAGGGGAAGGTTATGAATTGAGCACCCCCCTCGCCCGATCAAAGATCGGCCTCTACAAATCATGATATGTTTTTTTTTATTTCCATTATATGTTCTTGTTATAATTTATTAGCTATTTTACTATGTGATGTGCACACAAGGTATAGACTAGTTTGCAAGAATTAGAACACTTGATCTCATGTTTTGTTTCAAAATTGTTTTTGTGATTTTGCCACTTGAAAAGGTGGGCTAAAATGGACATTAATCAAGCCATCCCAATTCAAGCAACTAGCCTTCATCCACAAGCATTCAAGCAATTATATCATTTAAGCAATTAGCCTCATGGTATTCATGCTTTGGATATAGTAACACAAACATCCAATGCAAGATGCTAAGACATAAAAGCTCACCTAGTACTCCGAGCCAAAACAAGGGTAAGAGTTAGAAAAATATGCATGTTCCTAATTAAATGCAACATGACTAAATGCAACGCACACGTTATGTATTTTATAGGCTCAGCTATAAGCATGGCATATGATTTCATCCAAGACATACGATAAAGCACATATTCAAGTAATGAGTTTGAACAATTTGATATTAGGTTAGTATGATGAGCCGAACCTTGGATGCATGCAAGACAATGGATGCAAAGCATAAGAATGCTAATGAAACGTGATGCCCTATACTAACTATCGTAAGCGAGTAAGTAAAAATGAAAAAAATATGTGGGGTTGGAAGACATACAACTTATTACAACATTGGCCTCGCACAAGACAGTGCGAATCAAAGTCCGAAAGTCTGAATTAAACTAATTATTACAAAACCAAATGAATAAATAATCGAGGCTAATTAACTAGCTAACTATGCTATTACAACAAGGATAACTACGATAAATAAAGTCGCTATTTAAACTAATTAACTACAACAATTACAAATAGACAATAATAATAATTACAACACTTAATAATTAACGAAACTAATTACAATAAGCAATATTAAATTAATTAATTACAACAACGATCATAATGTAAGCGATGATGCGCAAGGATTGCATGCATGCACATGCACAATGTTCAAGAACAGCTCTGTCTACCCCAGGCTTGCTCTGTTTCACCTCAGCCACTGCCCTCTGTTTTCTACAAAAATACACTGCTGACCAAACATTGAGGACCGGCTGGCCCTCAATGAAGCCTGGCCGGGCCTAAAGAAGGCCGGTCGTGCCTCAATTTTGTACAAAATTCTGTTTTGTGTTCTGAAGTGAAAACAGTGTAGACAGAGTTAAGCTCTGTTTGTCCGTTCCTTCCTTCTTTATCATGGAAAAGCCTCGAGAGAAGGTTAGAATTGTTTCCAAAACCATCAATGAGAAAATTAATTGCTTGATGATTTCAGATACAATTTCGGACAAAAATCGATGAATGTAATAAATATGACCACTTCTCCCTTTTTACCATGGAATGAGTTTAAAAAAGGGGAAGTAGAGACGCTTCAAGAATTATCAAAATGCCATGAATTAGCGTATGACCACTCTTGACTCAATAAACTTGGCATAACGTCCGGCCAAGCCCAAGCAAGATGACTCATTTCCTTTATGTGTGTTGGTTGCTTTTAAACCAATTCTTTTAGTCATTTCCATTCTTTAGTCCATTGTCCGAAGTGATGATTAAGTCCTCTAAAAGGAGAGAAGCGTCAAACGGGAAGTAATTCTCAACATAAAAGAGAGATCATGCCGTTGACAATGAATCTCCGTAGAGATTAAGCCATTAAGCACGAATCTCTAGCTCATGTGTTGAATAACCATCAACCGATTGAAACAACTCTTAAATGAAAGAAATGAGTGGCAAGTTGATTCTTAAAATGAGATCATTACCATGAAAGTTAGACAAAGAAAGGCTAAGAACAACATAATACAAGGTATGTAAAAAGACCAATGCTACAACAAAGGAACTAATAAAAGCTTAAATCAATTAAATAGATTTGGACAGCCCTAAAACAGCCTCTAATAAGCCAAAACAGTGGCAGAAAATACAAGAAAAGAACTCAAAAAGCTAAACAAAAGTAAAAATACTAAAGCTATGTAAGCAAAAACAATGAGAGGTGGCCAACCCCTCCAATTTCAAGACTTTAAACCATGTTTTTTGGCCTTAGTTCAACTCTGAAAATCAGTTCAAAAATCAAAGGAAAAGAGTGTAAAGGAACTAAGGGTTGAGCTATAAAAATAGGTGCAAGTAAGGTTGTTAACCTTACCACTTTTGGTAACTTATCTAAACCCAAGTTCCAACACTTAAAATGGGTGCAAAACAGCCCAAGAATACAAGAAATAAGTAGAAATGAAGTAAGTAAAGGCAAGAACAAAAGTTACAAGCTTATACCTCTCAAAATGGAGTAAGCTTTTGTAAGGCCCCGGTGTCCCACATCGGGAATGGAGGGGGAGTTCCTGGGCTATAAAAGTAAAAACCTGGACCCTTATATAGCATTGAGGCCTTTTTCCGAGTGGTGAAATCCCTATTAGAACTCCCCAGTTAAGCGTGCTTAGGCTGGAGTAGTTCTGGGATGGGTGACCCACTGGGAAGAACAAATTCGTGCGGGCGTGGCCCAAAATAGACAATATCGATGCCGTGCGAAGGGTTGGGGCGTTACAAATGGTATCAGAGCCGACTCTCCGGAGTACCGAGTGTGGGCCCCTGGCGTCTCTCGGTGCATGTGGGCGGGCTTGCGAGCTGGCAAGCTACTACACTGGGACGTGCAGCCTTATGCGGGATGGATTGTAAGGCCCCGGTGTCCCACATCGGGAATGGAGGGGGAGTTCCTGGGCTATAAAAGTAAAAACCTGGACCCTTATATAGCATCGAGGCCTTTTCCCGAGTAGTGAAATCCCTATTAGAACTCCCCAGTTAAGTGTGCTTAGGCTGGAGTAGTTCTGGGATGGGTGGCCCACTGGGAAGAATAAATTTGTGCGGGCGTGGCCCAAAGCGGACAATATCGATGCCGTGCGAAGGGTTGGGGCGTTACAGCTTTGGTTGATGATCAAACTCACTCTTGACACACTCTCAAGCTTGAATTATACTTCTCAATGGTCAACCAAGGCTCTAAGATGATGAGTCAAGGTTGTGTATGGTGTATATAGATTATATAAGGAAGGTAGGTTAACTCAAAGGTAGCTTGCAATGGAAGAAGAAGGAAGAAGGAGCTCTTTCTATGTGTATAGGCTTTCTCTCAATTGTTCAACCCAAAAAATAGAGGTATTTGGTTGTATTTATAGAATTTGAGCAAGAAACATCATAAATATCTTCAAAAATGGCCAGCTGGCAGCCTCCTACCCAGAACAGTGTTTCTTGCTACTGAAGCCCGGCCGGCCCTCAATAGGCACGGCTGGGCCTCAATGAATTCCCCTGTTTTCTGTTTCAGCCTCAACACAAGGTAGCACAAGGCGTAAAAATGAATTTCTTGGGTATGATCAGTGGGAATATGGAAGGTTTAGGGTTATTTCGAATCTTAAATAAGGCTCTTTCGTTGAGACCTCGAACCATGCACAATACCACTTTCATCATTGAGTGTTCCGAGTAAAGCACTCGAGCCTTACGGGTGGTCAAAAATGGGGTGTCCACAATGTAATAAATCACGTATTCATGCAATGAATTTGAAATTGACATTGGTTAGTATGATGAGCCAAACCCAAATGCATGTGAGACGAGTGTATGCGAACATAAGAAATGCTAAGAAAACATGATGCTCTACACTACCATTATAAGCGGGTAAATAAAAAGGAGAAAGAAATGGGGCTGGAAGACATACACCGTTATTACATATTTTCTCTTATGCAAGAGGGTTCGTATGGGTGTCCAAGTGTCCGGATTAATAGCTAACTATTACAACACCAAATGAATAAATTGAACTATAAACTAGCTACTTATTACATATTTGAATGAATTCTAAATTAACTATATATCTAGCTCTATTTACAACAAGGGTATGACGACAATACTAATCATAACAACAATACATGAAATTGCAACAACAATAATATTTACATCAATGATAATTATAATGATAATATTAATACAAACAGCAAGAAGGCACAATGATTACATGCACAGTGCCCAGAAGCTGCTCTGTCTACCCAGATTGCTCTGCCTCACCCTCAGCCACTGCCCTCTGTTTCTGCCAAAAGGTCTTTGCTTACCAAACATTGGGAGCCGGTCGGCCCCAAACGAGACCCAGCCTGGTCAAAAAAGTGCCGATCGTGCCCTAATTTTATGCCAAAAAATGTTTTGTGCTCTGGATGAGGTCAGTGCAGACAAAGCCTTTCTAGGCCCTGTTTGTCCCTTCTGCTCTCCTCTATCATGAAACTCAAGAGAAGAGTGAATTTCAGTTTGAAACCATCAATTAGCACAAGTTGATGGCTTGATGATTTCAAACACAATTTGGACAAAACAATTAATAAATGCAATGAAGACGACCACCTCTCCCTCTCATCATGGAGGCTCAAAGAGGGAGATAGACACGCTTCAAGATTCTTCAAAATATCATGGATTAATAAGTGACAATTCTTGAAGCGATGGACTCGACATAATGTCTGGCCGAATCCAACCAATTTTTTTCATATTCTTTATGTTGGTTTCATTGATTTTAGGTCAATTTTTATTAGTCCTTTCCATTACTTAATCAATTTGTCTGAAGTGATGTTTAAGTCCTCTAAATGAGAAGAAATATCAAACGAGAAGTGATCCATAGCATGAAAGAGAGACTATACATTGACGATGAACATTTGTAGAGATTAAGCCATTGAGCATAGATCCCTTTCTCATGCCTTGAACAACAAGCACTTGTTTGAAATAGCTCTCGAACAAAAGAAAAGAAGAAAGGAGGGAGGGTGCATACATGATTATGCAAAGTTGATTATTTAAAATGAAACTCTTCGCATGAAAACTGAGTAAATAAAGCTATCAACTCAAATGACTCGGTGTCTAAGGCCTAAACAACCGAAGCCATGAGGACTTACAACACAACAAGTATGATATTCAAAACATAAACTATTTAAATGAATTAAACAGCCCATAATAGCCCCTAAAATGTAAAAAATAGTAGCTAAAAGCAATAGAAAGTAAGTAAAAGGAGTAGAGAAAAAGTTATGGAACAAAGCCTAAGGAAGGGTGGCTAATCCCTCCACTTTTTTCAATTTTAAATCACATATTTCAGCCCCAAAACAGTCCAAGAACAATCCCAAAACAACCCAAAAATAGTGGCTAAAAGTGTGTTTAAAGAGCACAAAAAGATAGACAAAAGCAAGAGATATAAAGCTAGTAAGCAAAATCGAGGAGAGGTGGCTAACCCCTTCATTTTTGAGACTTTTAAACCATATTTTTCAGCCTTTTTAAAATCTGAAAATCAATGTAAAAAACAAAGAAAAGAGTGCAAGAACAAAGGGTATGAGCTATGAAATAAGGTGCAAGAAAGGGTGTTAAACCTTTCTACCTTTGGTAGCTATTCAACCCCAAATTCCTACACTTAGAATGGATCCAAAATAGTAGAGAAACACAAGAAAAAGATAAAAAAAGATTGAAATGAAAGCAAGGAAAAAGGTGACAAGCTTATACCTCTTAAAAGAGAGGATGCTTCTTAGTTAACAAACTTGATTCAAAACACACTCAAGGTTTTGAAATTTAGTTTGAAATCTCAACAAAAAGCTCCAAGAACAAACTCTGATGGTGTATGTATTGTTGAAAAAAGTTTGAAGGTGAAGAAAGGTGTTGAAGATGAAAGGGGGTCTTTTTAGCTCTTCAAAGCCTTTGGAAAATTTGCTAACCCTCAATTTTGAATGCAAGGGCTCTATTTATAGAATTTGAGCCAATTTGGTCAAAAATATCTTCAAACAAAGCCCACTGTCCAATTCCCGCCAGCTGTCTGTTTGGCACTATTGAGAGCCAGCCGGCCCCCCAAAACACACGGCTGGGCCCAAAAATGAAAGGCCAGCTCTAAAAGCACAAATTCACTATTTTTCATTGAAATCCAGCTGGCTCTAAATGAGCCACGGCTGGATCTAAATGGATTCGGCCGGCTCCAAAAATTTGCATTTCAGGCCCGACTTCAAACGGGCATATCTCCCTCATCCGGACTCGGTTTTAGGTGATTCTTGAGTCTAAATTGAAGTTCCAGAAGTTTAATTTTCAATGGTGGTGGCCTCACATCTAAATTCTAAGTGTACAAAGAGATGTGTCTAATTTAGTGAAGGCTGCTCATTTCTATCTTAACGGTTTGATGCCCAATCTCTTCCTAAACTAGTTTTCTCCCCTCCCCTCCTATTTCCTTCAACTCCAAACCTATAAATAAGATTTTTTTTAAAAAAAATATTTTTCAAAGAGTTCACCTCCCTTTCATTTATTTCCACTTTGTCCTTACTCGATTTACCGAAAAGTGTAATTTTTTAAACAAAATGCGAGCCTCGGAACATAGTAGAAATATTTGAAAAAATATTTTGAAAAAGAGGGTTTTAAGGTCTAAAATAGTTTGGCCAAAATGGGGTGCAAGGTTTGGAATTAGAGCTTGAATCCAAATTCCTTTGCTGAGAATTCAAAAGATTGCACAGTGTAACTTTCATCATCGAGTGTTTGGAATAAAGCGCCCAAGTCTTACGGGCGGTCAAAAATGGAGTGTCTATAGTTGCCCCTCTTTGACAGAGCTCGAATAGTTATGAAATGACATGAGTGAATGTCAAAGTCTAAAGACGACCCATTTTGACAAGGCCGTAAGACTTGGGCAAACAAACAAAATGCAGATGCAGTTGGTTGAACCCGAGGGTTGCCTACGTATCCCTTTACAAGGAATCAAACCAACGTAGTTCAAGGGCAGGATGCAAATGATACACAATGCAACGAAACAATGCAAATGATATACAATGTATGTATAATAATCAAACCACGAGCAATGCTTACCACACAAATATCATAAAGGAATGGAGATGCAAATCAAACTACATTTTATATAGAAAAGAAGTGGGCACGGGGCAAATGACGCCTAACACAGGCTAAGTGCCTACATCCTCAATACTGGCCTCAGCATAGCACGGATGCTTACACATAACAGAACCATGTTTTAATGTGAAAGGGGTGCAAGCACATGCAAAACTATGCTTTTCGTAGAAAGAGAAAGAGTACAAGTAATTGGATGGTATGATATAAGTGCGGAATGATCTGCAGGGGAAAGATAATGATCCTAAGTGTTGAATGCAACAAGACAAAATACGATGCAATGAATGCAATGGATGGAGTGAATAAGGGGCCTAGGCTAAACTACGTCTTACCTAGAAAGGGCATGGACACAAAACAGACCACGTCTAACACAGAAAAGGTGCCGACACCCTTAATACTTGCCTCAGCGCAACATAGGTACTTACACATGATAGAACCATGTTTCAATAAGGGAAAAATATGAGCACATGCCAAACTAAGCTTAACATGGAAAGGATGCAATGGTATGATCTAATGCGATAGATGCTATATGCAATGCGATAGAGGTAATAGATAATAAAATGCGATATAACAGCGGGGAAGCGGTGCCTTAGAAAGAACCTTACAGGGGTAATTAGCGAAGACTCACCTTATGGTGCTGGGGATCTTCCTCTTTTTCTTCATCTACTTTTCTTCCTGGCTATGTTTGTAACTTTCCCTATTCTCCAACACGGTGACAGACTAGGTTGGTTCAGTATCCAGAATTGAGGCAAGTACAAGCAACCTCAACCTATGGGGTTGCCATATAGATTTCAAGCTAATGATACATCCCTGGGTATTTAAAACAGACTTTAGTCTCAGAAATTCCAAATCTTCGCGTTCGAACTCTAGTTTCCACCGTCTTAGTTGATCTCCTAGGAACTCACTACAAACACAATCAGGTGGCTATACCAGACCGCTTGAAGCCGTTCGGGCACAACAACCACCAAAGGAATTGCACCTCTAGAGGATTTAAGGTCTCCTAGACCCAGTGAGTGTGCAAGATAGTGTGGGTGACGTGTAGAAAACAGTGCGAGTGAGGTGCACAAAATCATGTGATGTGGGGTGTACAAAACTGTGCGATATAGGGTGCACAAAATAGTGTTGTGGGTGCACAAAATGGTGCGATATAAGATGAATGCACAAAATAGTGCTATGTGGGTGCACAAAACAGAGCAATACAAGTTGAATGCACAAAACAGTGCAATGCAAGGTACACATACAAGGTGAGCGCACAAAACAGTGCGATGCAAGGTGAATGCACAAAATAGTACGATGCAAGGTGGACAAAACAGTGCGATGCAAGGTGAATGCATAAAATAGTGTGATACAAGGTGCACAAAATAATGCGATACAAGGTGAATGCACAAAACAATGCGATCTCAAGGTGTACAAAATAGTGCGATACAAAGTGCACAAAACAGTGCGAACTCAAGGTGCACAAAATAGTACAATACAAGGGACAGATGTACGAATGCACAAAATAGTGCGAAGCAAGATGCACAAAATAGTGTGATACAAGATGCACAGAATAGTGAGAGATTGGGTGCATAAAACAGTGCGATACAAAGTGAAAATATATGAATGCACAAAATAGTGCAAACTCAAGGTGCACAAAACAATGCAATACGAACTGAAAGATGCATGGTATATAGAGGGAAATGAGCAAGACTCAGAGTAATGCGTCATGTACCTTATGAAATAAGTGTAGGGCAACTTGCCATAATTTATTTGAAATAAACTTACCACAACTTATTGAAATGTAATTGAAAAACACTACGGAAGGTAACTTGACGAAACAGGAGCAACCAATCATGCAATTCAAATCACCCGGAATGTATGAGCATGTATACATAATCCAAAGCACATGTATTAATCAAAGGGGAAAATGGAAATCCCAAGAGAGTTTTGAAATGGTCGGAGACAACTTTCGAAAGTTGAATCACATCAAAATCATCATGGGGGTGAGCTCACCCAAATCCAGGGGAAAGGGCCCGATAAATGGCTCTGAGCGGATTGAGAGAAAGGTTAGGTTCATGCCCCTTGTTTATGGATGGTGTGGTCAGATGTACTAAAAAGTGCCCCTAGTGTCCAGTCACTGGCCACCTTTTTAACATTATACAGGCACGTGTGATGGGGATCATCAGATCCTAGAACGGTTGCCAACCAATGAAACTGATGCTTCTCTTCTGTCCCAACATGTTGAGAATATACTCCATTTCCCCCCAAAGTAGTGACGAATTCCTCACATATACTTTGCAATGATCATGAATGCGATGCCCCTTGTACGGGCACTCTCAGTTTGTTTATAAATTCCACACATGGACTTGTTTTTGAGTTTGGAGAGAACATTCGTGTATAGAATTTTGGCGATGCCACTCTGTTGAACTTTGAGCGACAAACACACTATAGTGACTCGATGAAGAGCGCTTTTAAGTGATAGACACGTTATGGTGACTTGATGAAGAGCGCAGACTGAAACAAACACCAGACACGACACAACAGAACTCACAACTGACCCAAAAGCAGAAAAAGACTCAAGGTGATGGATCATTCATGCTGCCCCTAGTATTACTTATGTTCCCTTTAAAACTCAATTTCGCAAAACCCGAGTTTTGATTCATTTTTTGCTCAAGTTAGAGATTTAACTGATAAGTTCAAGTATTGAAAATTTCTCCACTTGTTGATTCGAGCTAGTTCTTTCTTACCCAATGTAAGTATGATATGTGTAGCAGTCGGTGTAGCTGATGGATTGATGTGAAGCTGACGACGTGACTCGGGCAAGATAATTGGGTCAAGACGAACAAAATGGATATGGTTGAGACCGAACTTCAGGATGAAGTTGCCTACGTATCCCAAGAATGGGAATCAGGTCAACGTAGTTCATGGCTAAGGTTCACCCGGGTTTTGACACTTTCATTTTGCGCTCCAACTTTTGCCAAAATTGCCCCTTTGGGGTTTTCAACCTTGCAAGCTCTATTTGTTTGATTTCTCATTTTTCATGCTTTAACTTTTGCCTAGGCCGCCCTTTCGAGTTTTTGGCCTAACAAGCCTCTCAAGGATAGTGTTACAACATTTGCAGTGAATTTGATCAATAGTCATCCTTGCCCTGACACGGGAATTGGCTTCACCTTTATTTGAGCTTGGTTCTCCAGTCTCTTATGTATGTCTTCCTCCTTTCTTTTGCTCCATTTTCAGAGTTGGTTCTTCTCATGGTACTTCCCCGTATTGGTTTCCCCGAATTTAGACAACAGTTCATTTCTTCACAGTTGATTGGATTTCATTCCAATGAATACCCCTGGCTTGATGGTTGACTTCTTTTCCCTTTTCTTTTTTCTTTTTTCCTTTCTTTCTTTCCCTTTATTTTTTGGCTTCACTTATCCATTTCTTTCTAAAATAATGAAAACACCAGGGGGAGAAATTCTATGATTGTGAGATCTGAAAGCCATCTTGTGCTTGCCAAAATGATCGTCTAAAGGTGAAGAGCATTCCCAGGACAATACAGAATACCACGCACAATTCCGAATCTATCTTCGCAAGTTTTGTAGAAGAAACAGCTGAAGAAGTAGCTTAAACTTTTGAGATCATTAAGGACTTTGCGCCAATACGTCAGAATTCACTCAAGCCATTTGGGGGATCCTTCTCAACACTCGCGCTTATTAACAGAATCTTATTAAAAAAACAAAATTTTGTGGAAGCTTTTCTATTTTTTAAAAGGTCACACATGCATTACTGTAGGCATGACAAAATGATCAAAAACTTGACTCTCGCTTTCTTATAAAGATGAAGACCTGAGGGTACACGAAAGCGACTCAAAGGAAAAGACTTAACTGACGCAACAACGTGAGAAAAGACAGAAAATAAAACTCATAACTCAACTATTTACAGGACACAACTCAAAAAAATCAGCACCCTGGAGACAAAAGGGGTTTTCATTCTCCAAGTTCATCTGCAGAATTCAAAAACGAATTCAAGTAGCCCATGGGAGGGTTCAAACCAGCCTTCAATTCAGCAATATGAACATCCACACCCAGTAGGATTATTTCAAGCTTTCAAACTGAGTCTCACAGATTGAGCCTCACAATTATCATAGTTGTCCCCACACATCTCCTTGGTCGTGCTAGCTGGGGTCAATGTTGGTTGTTGGCAAACCATGGATGGGATTTATGCTATGGGGTGGCAATCTATTGCAGTTAGGGAGAAGTTTATTGACAGCTTTGGGTTTTGGTGGGGTGATGACCTTATTGTCAGTCAAGTCTTGAATTTCATGGCGAAGGCGAAAGCAGCGGTCAGTATGATGACCGTACTGCTGATGGAATGTGCAATATTGGGTAGGGTCATGTCTAGGTGAGAGAGGGTTAGGGAGAGGTCCAGGATTGAGCAGTTTGAGATACCCTTTCTCCATCAGTACCTTCAAGGCGAGGGTTGGGCTCATATGAAGATGGGTGAAGGTTCTTTTTTGAGAGGATGAAGCATCAGGTTTAGAAACATTGGCAAATGGGTTGGCGAGTGTTGGTTGGGTATTCATGGGCTTGGAACGAGAATTAGGATGAGTGTTTTTGGTAAAGCGTCCTTTTCATTACTTGCCCCCTAATTCAAAATGCTCCCAACTTAATTGATAAAAGTGTCATCCACATTCTTTGCAACGACTGCAAGCACTTACTGCTTGTTCAACCCTTTGACTTTTAAAGTTTCAATAACCCACTGAAGATGTGCATAGGGATCAATACTTGCCTCAGCTCTATTCGTGCCACTTGCTTCAGCTTGGCCAAGGAATTGGGTGGCTATATCGAAGCGAGGCCTATTTGTTGTTGGTATGTCATCACCCAGACTTGAGATAGCTTCGGGTTAGCCCTTTCCAACTGTAGCTCGCCTCAAGATTAGGGAGCTTTTTGATCTGAACCTTTTGGCATATGATGTGGTCGATGATAGAGCCATGACCCCAAAGGCTAAATCTGCCATAGTTCTCTGAAGATCTTCAATCATGCCTAATAACTCAAGAGTAGCGGGTTTGGTCATTGGTGCCCGCAGTGTATTTGAACTGACTTGGTCTTGATGAATTGTTTAGGTTAAAGTCTTTGGAGTAGGCTGGACTGGTTCAAGTTTAAGTTTTGGGTTTTGAGATGATTGGGGTTCAAGTGCATCCATCATGCACAAGTCCGTGCTTTCTAGAATGAACACCTAAGGCTTGGGTAAATGGGCTGGGGTGATGTATATGCTAGGTTTGAAGGTAGGAGGTAGTGTATGGATGAGGTTAAGGTAAGGATGAGGTACTTGGTCATGGTTGGGAAGTGGGTTGGTGGTAACATTGGGTTCTTAAGGTGGAGCTATTGTTTGGTTGTCGATGAGATTCTGAACCTCATGATGAAGGTGGTAGCAACGATCGGTGCCATGACTGTGCTGTTGATGGTACGCACAATATTTGGTGGGGTTATGTTTAGCAAGGAGTGGGTCAGGAAGAAGTTGGGGATAAAAGGGTTTGAGATTCCCTCTTTCCATTAGGACTTTTAGTGCGCTAGTTAGGCTCATATGGAGGGGGTGAAAGTTCTGCCTTGAGCTCGGGTTGGGCTGGCTATTTGTGGGTAGGTGGTGACGGTATTGATTTCAGTGGGTTTGGGAATAATGCTACTGCTAGCATTGGTACTCTCGAAAAACGCCCTCCTTGTTGGTTTGCTTGTTCTGGGAATAATCCCTTTGTTGAATGTACTTTCAATCTTAATCCCTAACTTATGCAAAATTTTGAAAGTGAACAATGGAGCAATTATTAACTTTTGTAACATATCTGGCTCAAGGTTCTGCACCACTATTCGCACTTGGTCTTTCTCAGAAGGTCGATCTGTCATTTGTGCTACCTTTGCTCTCCACCTTGCAACAAATTCCACAAAAGGTTCTTTAGGATTCTGATGGGTTGCTTCAAGCTTTTGGGTGGTCATTTCAATTTGGGTATTGTAAGAATACTGATTGACAAATGCCTCAGCCAAATCTTCCCAGTTCTGCTTCACTTTATCCTCCAACTTGGCATACCAAATGGCTGCTATAAGCGATGGGGTTCTTCCATACAGAGAGAGTTTCTGATGCTTAGTCAGACCCATCGATTTTAGGACGTTCAAGAAAATTCAAATATGTACCATAGGATCTCCAGACCTGTTGAAATGGTCAATGGGTGGCATTTTGAATCTATCTGGGAGTCGTACGGCAGCCTCGGTGTACCCATTCTCAATGTCAGGTATGGAGCTGATTCCTTGTGCCTTCAAGGTTAGCAATTTTTAACAAGGGTGGGTCGAGATCATTAATATCAAGGGAAAAAAGGCCCTCATTAGGTTGCACCAAGGGTCCAGAAACCAGAGTCTAAGCCAACCCTTCTCGAGGATTTGGACCTTGCAAATCTTCAACTAGTGGAGGTGGGTCAAAGTTCGGCTGGAGGCTCGGGATTGGATGTGTGGTTGATGCCCCATATGGGAGTTGCATTTCAGCATTGGTCTCATCATGTATGGTAATTCCCTGGTTTAGGGCCGTTATCATGGCCACAACTTCTTCTGGACTCTGTGCCATTACGGGTCTTCTGAGTTGGTAATCGGGGAAATGGATGGGTGTAAGTTGAGAGCTGACTAAGAAGGATTTCGACCCAGTTATACTCGACATATCTCGTTTGGATTAGTCTAGACAGGTTTAACTGGATTGGGCTTTTTTAGAATAAGTCTTTTGGCATTGGATGTATCTTTTCTGAGTTAGCCTTTGGGGATCAGATGGACTGGACCTTTGTTGAGTGGTTTTTTTTTTGGATTGGATGGACTGGGCCTTTGTTGAATGGGTTTTTTCTGGGATTGGATGGATTGGCCTCCTTTGCTAAATTGGGTACAGCTCCTTCTTTGGCTCAGACAAACCTAGCATTAAAAACAAATGCTCCATAAGGTCGGGATACCGGGTATGCTGGTCAAAACAAAGCAAGATACAATTTTTATCCCTGGTTCTAGTCTTGCTGACAATTCACCCATATCAAACACAAACCCCTAGATTTTGACCCAAATTCTGATTCTGATATGACCCTCAAGTTTGAAAGGAATCGCCTCAAGATTAAGACTCTCCCAGGATTGCATCACACAATTCCAAAGATTTCACATTTTGCACAAAAGCACTCAAAACACCTCTCTAAGAGGTTAGAGTTTCCCTATCCTAGCTTTTGGAGTGATCTATAGCTTTACTATTCAAGCAAACGGTATCACAATAGCCTAGTAAATAGGAGGGTATCCTGTCCTATGTTTGAAAAGTCACTAAGGCTGACTATATGCAGTTAGGCGGATTGGTCAGAAGGGGTACCTCAGCAAGACTACCTAATATACCTCTCACACCTAACACCGAGAAGTGAAAGGAGGATTAAATGGTACAACGGTAATCCAAATCCAAGGGTTGTGTTTCCAATATGGCAGAGCCCATGACCGGTCAACCTTTTGGCAAGCTTGTGGGCAAGCCTTCGGCAAACCGTCCAGGAATAGCAGATGGAAAACATAGTGACTTAAAGCAACAATGCAAATGCAATGCAAAGAACATATATAGGTAGATAAAATTTCACATCATGAATTTCAAGTCAAATTCTCTAAATCCGCAGCAGAGTCACCAGAAACTGTAGCTTGCTTTTCGTGCTCTTTTCGGATACGATTAGCCCTACAGTTTGGACTCCCGTGGTTTTGAATTTGATTCTACAAGTGCAATGTGAAATAGATAAACAAAAATGAGTCCAAATCTGGCAAATCTTTTGAAAAATCGATTTTAAATCAAAATGCTAAAAATGGACTGTTTTGCCAGATACAGAGTCACCACCTAAATGTTTTTGGGAAATTTAAGAAACCTGAGACTCTTGCCAAAGGCCACTTATCCGTTACCACCCAAGTGTCTCAGCTCGGGAACTTAGGTACGATAATGGAAGGTCATGAATTACGCACCCCACTCACCCGATCAAAGATTGGCCTCTCTTAATCATGATGTGATTTTTATTTACTTTATATGCTCTTGTTCCGGTTATTATGCTATTTTTACTATGTGACACACACAAGTATAGACCACTTTACAAAATTTGGAACTCACTAATTTTATGTTTGTTTTGAAAAAACGTTTTGCATACATGTCACTTGAAAAAGCGAGCTTGTATTGACATTAATCAACTTATTCCAACTTAAGTAAAAAGGCCTTTATCCACAGGCATTCAAACAGGTATGTCACTTAAGCACTTAGCCTCATGGAATATGCTCGATATGGCAACACAAACATTCAATGCAAGATGCTAAAATAATAAACGCTCACCTAGTACTCCAAGGCAAGCCAAACAAAGCAAAATAATTAGAAAACATGTATGTTCTTAACGTATGCAAAATGACTAATGTGACACATACAATCATACAAGAAAATAGGCTCGGCTACTAGCATGGTATATGATTCTATTCAAGACATGTGATGAATCACGTATTCATGCAATGAATTTGAAATCAACATTGGTTAGTATGATGAGCCGAACCCAAATGCATGTGAGACAAGTGTATGCGAACATCAGAGATGCTAAAGAAACATGATGCTCTACACTACCCTTATAAGCAGGTAAATAAAAGGGAGGAAGAAATGGGGTTGGAAGACATACACCATTATTACATATTTGCCCTCATGCAAGAGGGTTTTGAAATACATATGCAAGGTCTCCAATGCCAAACCATTCTTTAGAGTTGAGAAATAATTTTTTAAGTCTCTCAATGTTATACTCAAAGCAATGAGCTAAGTTTGTATAGAAAATATTATTTTGCTACAATGTTAGTTGCTTAACTATTTACTTAGAAAACATCTCACCAAATTCATGGATTTATATATATATATATATGCATATATTTAGAGAGATGAAGAGAGAGAAATGGTCTACCCAGAACCATGATAAATTTTGCGGCCAAGATAGGTGGGTTGACAACTCTTTGGTTTGTCGAAACACATTGGCTAGTAGCTCACTTGATCTTTTCTCTTGCCGAAACACTTGGTTAGCAACTCCTCACGGTTGTTGTGCTTGCCAAAATGCTTGGTCAGCAACTTCTCTTAGCTTCTTAGTTTGCCATAACTTTCTTGATTTTTTTTTTTTTTTTTTTTTTATCTTTGGCTTGTTGACACCTCTTGGTCGACAAGTCGACAACTTGATTGGCTCGCCAAAACATTTCTTCAACACTTCCTCTTGGTTATTTGGCATAGCATCACTTCAACAGAGTTGCATTGCCATCGAGGTTCACATTGGTTCGAATTGTATGGCAGAAATTGCATACATTCATTGGTAGTTTGGTTTCTGAGTTATATTTGTACAAAAAGAGTTTTCAAACCCATTTGATTCTTCTCAGCAATATCTTTGTGTTTGTGTAGCTAGATCGGTGAGTCTAGCTTTATATGCACGATCAGTGTTACGGTGTTTAGCGGCGCTTGTGTTTCGTAGACCCACTACGTTTTACATGACCTATTGTTGTCGAGTGAATGACCAACAAAAAGTATAAGGTACGATTTGTTGGGTAGACTTCTTAGTTTTTGCAATCAAAATCATGACCATTGGCTCAACTTCGACATCTGGAAGAGGTGGTTCTTGCTTAGCCATGATTTGGACCATTGTTAACAAGTATGGCAGCTTCTTCCTTCATGGTCGAAGGCACAAACATCCATTTGTCGAGAACTTGTGCTTTTATTAAGAATAATAGCAAAAACATTTCGATTTTAAAAGTTCAAAATCTTCTTCGGCCCATGATGAACCGACCAACAACTGAAAAGACAAACGGAGTAAAACAACTCAATAAACAAAACAACAACTCGACAATCAACGCAAATATAACTCGATAAGCAAAACAAGGACTTGATAAACAACATAAATACAACTCAATAAGCAAAACCAGATGATTACAACTTAAATAAACATGCTTAAGCCCAAAAGGACTGAAAACAAGACCTGAAAAGATGCGAATAATAGAATACAACTGCTGTATGCAACTGAATCCCTGCAAAGGAGGACAGTGAGCCTGAAAGGGAGGCTGCTGGCCATCACTATGCCCCTGCCGGCCATTGATGAGCTTCTACCAGCCATCAATGTGCCCCTGCCGGCCATCGATGAGCAGAACCTTCGAAATGTTGACACCTGGCCTCCACTCACTGCCTTATCTTCTACAAAAGCTCCAGCTTTATGATTTCTTCATTCCAGCTCTATTTTTTCCCCAAATAGAGCCATTCTTTATTGAAAAACTCTCTAATTGGATTGCAATTTTAGATGGCTCGGAAAAGTTGAATTTTCGAGGCTTTGGGATAAATGCACTATTCTCACTAAGTTGTACCCCGCTATATTTTCCGTTCCTCTACGCCGCGGCTAGATGTTGGAACCCAGTTACACATGTGTTTAGCTTCGGGGGGCAAGAGATGTGCTGGACAATTGAAGAATTCCAAGTTTTGATGGAATCCCGGCGTGACGAGGAAATCTTGCCCTAGTCGCATTTTGGCCACATCCAGGCTGTAGGAAGAATGTGTGGGCTCACTCTACATGATGCTCGATCTTTGGTTCACAATGGGGAGTTGGATATTCCCAGTCTCATTCATCGGTTTTCTGATGCCGATGACCACGGCGATCGTCTCTGGCAAAGTTTTCGGCAACATGCCCTCTGCTTGTGTATGTTGGCTCATTTTTTGCTTGCCCCTGGCTTCGGAGGGTCTAGCATTCGCTTGATCGAAGTTGTCCAAGGCTTGAAAGGGGGCAAGAGCTGCATTGGCTTGACACTAGCCAAGACTTTGATGGGCTTGGATGCTTTCCATCGCCGGGAAACAACCAAGTTCACAGGAAGTCCACTACTTTTATAAGTAATGTTTCCCACCCTTCTCACGTGTGTTTCTCACATCACTTGGTCTTGAGGCTCTGTTTTTCTCTCAAAACCCTTTTTCTCACTTTTTCTCTCCACATACGTCTCTTTATTCTTTAATCTCTCTTATTTTTCATTCCTCCCTAGATATGGCTCATGGACAGGTTGAAAGTAGTGGACTCTTGCCTTGCATACTCAACACGAGGCTATTTCTTTCGCCAACGGCTAGTTGATTTCCCGAACGAAGGGTGGTGGTGCCGTTGTGTAGACGCGCACCGTGAGAACCCTCCGATATCCGCGCGCGAGAGGGGGGCGCGAATCTCATTTTGTTCTCTAGGCTACTACAGTTCGGACTCAAATGTCACGGTTCTGAATCTAATCTCACAAAGTGTAATGTGAGACCGATAAATCACCAAAGAGTCAAAATCCAGCAAATCGTTTTGGAAAACTAATTTTTATAAAGAAGTGCCAAACATGGACTACTTTGCCAGATACAGAGTCGCCACCTAAATATTTTGTTTTGGGGGAATTTAGGAAACCCTGACTCGTGCCTAAGGCCACGTGTCCGTCATCACCAAAGTTGCCTCGGCTCGGGAACTTGGGTACGAAAGGGGAAGGTCATGCAATGAGCACCCCCGCTCGCCTGGTCAAAGATCAGCCTGTACTAAGCATGATATTTTGTTTTTGAAAACACATGTGTTCTTATTCCGGTTATTAACCTAGAATTACTATGTGATGCGTACAGCATACAAGTATAAACTAGTTCGCCTAATTTGGAACAAAACATTGCATGTTCATTTGTGAAAATGATTTGAAGTTTGCTACTCGCAAGTAGGCTAAATTCGGGATTCTATGAATTGTTCCAATTCAAGTAATCCAACCTTCACCCACAGGCATTCAGGCAGTTATATCAAATAGGCAGTTAGCCTCATGGCAAGCATGCTTTCATGGTAATCAATAACACACATGCAGTATGCTAAAGCGTAAACACTCACACTGTACTCCGAGCCAAAACAGAGAACTAGTTAGAAATCATGCATGATCCTAGTTCATGTTAAGATGGCTAATGCAACACATGCGACAATGCAATTAAAATAGGCTCGGCTATTCTAAGATGGCATATGAAATGCAGCTTGGTACATATATTCAAATAGGAATTAAAATACAATGCAGTTAGTATGATGCACCGAGCTCGGTGCATGCAAGACAAATAAATGGATGCACGCATGCAAGCATAAGGTATGCTAAACAAAATATGCCCTAAAACTAACCATCATAAGCGGTTAAGTAAAAGGGAGAAAGAAATGGGGGTGGAAGACATGCATCACACATACGCACGCTTATTACAACAGTTGGCCCTCTCGACGGAGGGAGCGAATAAGAAGCTAACTAGCTAATCTAAGCTAATTAAACTAATTATTACATCACAACGAAGCTAATTATCTAAACCTAGTTAACTAACTATTACAAAACAAATTGAATAGTTAACGCATTAACTAATTAGGTACAAACCAAAGCGTAAACTAGCTAAGCAAATTAGCTAAGTAAAGCAGTAAATCAGGAGCCTCAAGGCAGGAAGAATGCACACATGCTCGGTCGCCTCGTTCGGAAATCCGTCGCAATGCCCCAATTTGCCTCTGTTTGCAATTGCTCTTAGAAACTTGCACCAAGCTCCAGATAGCTTCTAAATCATCTTGGGGACCTGTGGGAGGGTGGCCGACCAGTTGTTGGTATGGGAGACCACCTGCCGACTACTTTTCTTTGCTGAAAACCAGAAAAAGTGGTCAGCCAACTAGGTTTACTGGTCGGCCGACCAATTGTTGTTGCCAGACTCCACTTTGCTACAATAGATAGTAAGAAAGGGCATGGCAATGTATTTGCAAGGTATGTGTGCACAACCACCCTCCCTATCATTTCATAAGCTCAAGAGAGTGTGGTTCTCGACCCTCGGGCCATCAAACGCGCATTTCAATGCATGATGGCCGAGAGGCGAAGTTGCACAATTCAATGTAAAATGAATGCACACATAAACACATAAGGCCTAGAACTCTATCATGATTGATCAAGAGCGTCGGTGACTGAGAATCGAGGCACTATGGACGCGCCCCCGGGAACTCTCTGAATATCCGCGACGCGCCTGCGAGGGCGGGGCGTGAATTCTCGTTTTGTTCTCTAAGCTACTACAGTTTGGACTCAAATGTCACGGTTCTAAATCTAATCTTACAATGTGCGATGTAAGACCGATAAATCACCAAAGAGTACAAATTCGGCAAATCGTTTTGGAAAATTGATTTTTATAAAGAAGTGCCAAACATGGACTGCTTTGCCAGATACAGAGTCGCCACCTAAATATTTTATTTTGGGAGAATTTAGGAAACCCTGACTCGTGCCTAAGGCTACGTGTCCGTCATCACCAAAGTTGCCTCGGCTCGGGAACTTGGGTACGAGAGGGGAAGGTCATTTAATTAGCACCCCCGCTCGCCTGATCAAAGATCGGCCTGTACTAAGCATGATATCTTGTTTTTGAAAACACATGTGTTCTTATTCCGATTAATTAGCTAATCTTACTATGTGATGCACACAACAAACAAGTATAGACTAGATCGCCTAATTTGGAACAAAACATTGCATGTTGGTTTGAAAACGGTTTGAAGTTTGCTACTCGCAAGTAGGCTAAAACGCGATTTTCAATGAATTGTTCCAATTCAAGTGATCCAACCTTCACCCATAGACATTCAGGCAGTTATATTAAATAAGCAGTTAGCCTCATGGCAAGCATGCTTTCATGGCAGTCAATAACACACATGCAGTATGCTAAAGCGTAAATACTCACAGTGTACTCCGAGCCAAAACAAAGAACTAGTTAGAAATCATGCATGATCCTAGTTCATGTTAAGATGACTAATGCAACACATGCGAGAATGCAACTAAAATAGGCTCGGCTATTCTAAGATGGCATGTGAAATGCAACTTGGTACATGTATTCAAATTGGAATAGAAATACAAAGCAGTTAGTATGATGTGCCGAGCCCGGTACATGCAAAATAGATGAATGGATGCACGCATGCGAACATAAGGTATGCTAAATGAAATATGCCCTAAAACTAACCATCGTAAGCGGTTAAGTAAAAGGGAGAAAGAAATGGAGGTTGGAAGACATGCATCACACACACGCATGCTTATTACAATAATGCGCCCTCTCGATGGAGGGACCGAATAAGAAGCTAACTAGCTAATCTAAACTAATTAAACTAATTATTACACAACAAATTAATTAACTAATCCTAGTTAACTAATTATTACAAAACAAATTTAAATAGCTAAACGCATTAACTATTAAGGGTACAAACCAAAGCAAAAGCTAGCTATCTAAGCACGACAGCTAAGGAAAGCAGTAAAACAGGAGGTTCTCGGAGAGAGAAGACTGGATGCATGCTCGGTCGCCTTGTTCGGAAATCCAATGCGATGCCCCGATTTGCCTCAGTTTTCATTTGTTCTCAAAAACTTGCACCAAGCTCCAGAAAGCTGAAACTCCACCTAGGGAAACCTATGGGAGGGTGGCCGACCACTTTTGGTCTCTCCAGACACCTGCCGACCACTTTTGGTTGTTGAAAAACCAGAAAAGTGGTCGGCCAGCTAGTTTTTCTGGCTGGCCGGCCAGTTGTTGCTGCTGAATTCCAGTTTGCTACAATAGAGAGCAAGAAAGGGCATGGCAATGTATTTGCAAGATATGTGTGCACAACCACCCCCCTATCATGTCATGAACTCAAGGGGGTGTGGTTCTCGACCCTCGGGCCACCAATCACGCATTTCAGTGCATGATGGCCGAGAGGCGAAGTTGCACAATTTAATGTAAAATGAATGCACAAGTAAACACATAAAGCCCAAAACTGTATCATGTATGATCAAGAGCGTCAGCGACCGGGAATTGAGGCACGTTTCATCACTCTAAGTATGAAACGTCCCTCATTTCCCGTGTTTGGACTAACACCTATTCCAAACAACAATGCAACACATAACGTGGCATACACAATGCGACTCAAGCATACAAACATGGGAGAGACAAGCAGGCAAACATGCAATTAACATACTAGCATACACAATGCGAATGAACTACATGGCATACACAATGCTCATGACAACTAGCATACCCAATGCAAATGGTAACTAGCATACACAATGCAATGACTAACATGGCATACTCAATGCAATATGATCATGGCATACACAATGCGAAGCAAGAGCATGGCATGCGCAATGCAAACAACAACATAACATGCACGATGCGATGTGACATGGCATACACAATGCTCAATGGGCTTAAACCGAATGTGGGTAGACCTCAGCCGTGCCAAAACAGAGGCCATAATGCTAAAATGAAGGCACCGAAAACACATACAAGCATGCATGCCAATTGGCTCACCAATTAAGGCACTAAGGTGTAACTCTCAAGAACACTTAAAGAATGAAAAGCGTGGAAGTGTAACAACACTAAGTGCACTGGAATAAGGTAAGAAATGATGCCAAATCATTCAAACAACACAAGTATGGCATGCTAGGGTCCTTAAAGCATGAAGCTAGTAAAGAGGACTACAAAGGAGGCATGCAATACATGGCACAAATGCATGAACTAAACATGGACAGAGCTCAAGTAGGTCAAAATAAGGACCTAAACATGCTGAGACGAGGGCTCAAAGGCCTAGGCATGCAAGCATACGAGCTAAGGCATAAACTAGGCAACAATGCATAACACTCAAAGGCACTTAAAGATGATTGAGGTAGGAACATGGCAATGCTAAATGCTTTGAAATGTCATGTTAAGTGATGCCAAATCATGTACACAACACAAATGAAGCATGCAATGGTGCTCAAAGCTTGAGGCAAGTAAGAGAATTTGTACTACAAGTATACGAAACATGAAGCATGTGGCAAAGGCAACCCAAAATAGTCCTAGAACATGTCAAAATGAGTCTAAAGCATGCATGGAAGGAAGCCAAAATAAGCTAGCATGAAGGGCATAAGGCATGATGCATAGAAGCCAAATAAGGTGGATTACACTACACCTATTAAGACCAAGCATGGGATGACTTAACCAATAAAAATCAGAGTTATATCATGGCATAATAACCCCCAATAAACACTGAAATGATGGCTCGCGAGCTAAGGCATGAAGGCATACGCAATGGTTCATGTTAAGGCATAAAGGGAGAATCCCTCCAACGCATTGAATGAGTGACAAATGTGAATGCATGGCCATGACACATGGACTGAAATCACATAATAAATTATGCCAATTCATTAAAATAGTCCAAGTAAAGCAAGCTAATGGACTTGATGCACAAAGCTAACAAGCTAGATTGAACCATAGCTATTCAAAGCAAAGCATGCATGACCAAAACAACTAAAATCAGACCTTAAGCATGGTAAAACATGAACAAAATCTTCTCAGAGCTAAGCCAAAAGCATGCTAAAATGACATGTCAAAGCATGATGCATGTAGGTTATTTCATGGAATTACACTACAAGTGTATGGAGCATGCAAGGGGCCAACAAACCCACCCAAAATAGAGTCATGGCATGCTAAAACATCACCAAAAACATGCTGAAATGGAAAGAAAACAAGCTAGAATGACATGCTACTTCATGAAGCATACAAGACTAGTTTGTGTGATTTACACTACAAGTGTATTAACCATGCATGGAGTGACCAAACCAAGCAAAAACAGTGGTATGCCTCAGAAAAATAACTACAAATACAAGCTAAGATATGGCCAACAAAAGCTTAATAAAGATGCTCAAACATGAGGCATATGAAGCAAGTAAACAAAATACAAGGAGATGGGATGACCCTCTCCTATTTAGGACACCAAAATCACCTTTCCACCACTAAAAATCCTCTGGATTTCAGTGGTAGAAAGGTCATGCAAAGGGTTCAACAAGAGCCGAAAGGGATGGCTCAAAACAAGGCCTAACAAGGCCTAAGAGGGGGTAAATCACCCTAAACGAAAAAGTGACCTTAAACAACTATTTTAAGCATGCAAAAACAGAACTTTTTCTAGTTAAGAGTTAAGCTTAAAAATGTATGCAAGAAGGGCTAAAAGCATAAGCAAGAAAGGGGGATTTAAAGGTCAAATACTCACCCTTGAAGACCTCCTTTACAACTGCAACTCCAGCAAGTTCTTTGAGCTTAAACCAGTCCAAGAACACCAAAAACAACCCCTTAGCACCTCAACAACCAAATGAAGGTGTTTGAGTGTGTGTTTGTGTGTTAAACTAAGACAAAATAACACTTTAAGGCACAAAATGGGAACAAACAAGGAAGAATAGATACAAGTGTATATCTATCTCTCAAGCCTCAAGTTTCTAAACCTAGAGGAGGGAGGAGGAGCCTCCCTCTTATAGAAACTAAAAGGCAAAGCTTCTTGGAGAAGCTAAGCTTCAAACAAATCCCTCCATACACGTGTATGGAAGATAGCTCTAATGCCCTCTAGCTGTGCCAGCTGGAGGAAAATATCTCCAAAAAGTTGCCAAAAAGCAGCTGACCACTTGAAGTGGTCGGCCTGCTACTTAAAGTGGTCAGCCGACCACTTCAAGTGATCTCCCAAGACAAAAACTGGTCAGCCATAGGTGGGAGAGGTCTAGAGCATGAAAGAAAGCTAGTGGTGTGGTGGCCGACCAGAAAATGTGGCCCAAAGACCAAGCAAGCCAGTTATCTGACCGGAAAACTGGCTGACAGAAGGAAAAGTGGTCTCCAAGGAGAACAAGTGGTCTCCCACCCTTGTACCACCTTCCAAACAAGGAAAACAAGGTTTGTACCAAAAACAAACCAAAGCGGATGCAAGATGAGAGATCGAGAGGCAAGGCACGCGGCCGAAAGCCTCGAAAACTGGTCTACGAGCATCAAAAGTGGTATGCCACCACAAAAGTGGTCTCTCGGACCACAGTGTTCCTCTAGGCCGAGGCAACAAGGTATGGTTCAAAAACCACACCAAACGGAGAACGTTAAGCGGTCCCGAGCCAAGGCGCGCGGCCGAAGGCTCTGAAAATCGAAAACTAGTCTCCAAGCGGGAAAAGTGGTCTACGACCACAAAGAGATGGTCTACAAGACCTTTCCCTCCCTCCGGGAAGAGAAACAAAGTTCGGTCCACAAACCGAGCCGAAGCACAAAAGAGTTCAAAGGCCCGGAGGCAAGGCTCTCAGCCAAAACTCCAAAACCTCTAAATGAGCACAACATGCACCATCACCGAGCTCTCAATCGATGACGTCTGAGTCTTAAGGTCGGTCAAAAATGGGGTGTCTACAGTTGCCCCTCTTTGACAAAACTCGAAAGTCATAAGTGACGGGAGTGAATGTCAAAGCCCAGAGACGACCCATTTTTGACAAAGCCGAAGACTTAGACAAACATATAAGATAATAAAGAGATGTGCTTGCAGGCTGGGGCAAGATGCAAATGACATGCACAAAGCCGAACATAACTTATGATCATACAAAGAAAGCTGTAACGAAGCAAATATACACAATAAATGCAACAATTTAAGCAAGCGAGAACAAATCAAACTACATTACATGCAGAAAGGATGTAAGAGAATTATACAATTCTCGCTACATCTCACACGGAGTACATACAATACCGTCCGATTCGTCTGGCGGCGCCAACTTCAAATGAACCGTACATACAATATCGTGCCTGTAAAAGAAAGAAACTCAACATGTACAATATCGTTAGAAACATACATAGCAATGCAAGTGAAAAGTGCGTGACAACACAAGTGGAGGGGTGCATGACAATGCAACCTAAGTGTGACGCATAACAATGCGGAAGGGATGCAAAACAATGCAACCTAAGTGTGATTCAGAACAATACGGAAGGGATGCAAGACAATGTAACCTAAGTGTGACGCATAACAATGCGGAAGGGATGCAAAACAATGCAACCTAAGTGTGACGCATAACAATGCGGGAGAGATGCAAAACAATGCAACCTAGGTGTAACGCATAACAATGCGGATAAAACAAGCATAACAATGCAGGTAAAATGTGCAACAACACAAGCGAAGTGTATAGCAATTCAACAAAAGTGCGAGTAATAAAACGCCTAGTAACGTGCATAACAATGCTAGTAACGTGCATAACAATGCAATAAGTGGTGGGCATAACAATGCAGGATAGGAAAGTGTGACAAAATAGCACGTTTGAATAAAAAATAAGTACAAGTCTTAAAGAGAGCAATTCAATCGTAACCTCCGATTTACCTCTCAGAGGGGTCACATGTACTTAAAAAGGATACACCTTGCTCTTGACGAGTAACGATGAGCTACGCATCGAAGATTTGAATTGAAGTTCCCACAGGGACATTCTTGAGCCGAAAAGTGTACTTTTCTTGTACTTTCCCGAGGGCTGAGGACTCCAATCATCATGAAAATGCGTAGGGAGAACAATGGAGCCCTGAGGATCATCTAGGAGGGTGGCCGACTAGTTATATCAGTGGCCGACCAATTGTTGCCCATCAAAGTGGTCGGCCGACCAGAAAAACTGGCTGGCTGACCAATTTACAGAATTTCGGGGCAGTTTGTTCTTTTAGCTTCGGTTCTTTAAGTACACAACACCAAATCAGTTTGTATCACACCTCCAAGGCCGAAATACATTCTCCTTTGCTCCTAAACCCTTTTCTCTCTCAGATCTGCACTTTGTACGCATTTTCCAACACCCCACGCGAAGTTGTTTCGCGAAAACTTTTGATTCTCTTCGTTTTGAACAGATTAGAATTTGTTTTCGGAGCTTCTTTCTCCATTTTCACCACTTGAGGTATGTTCGTCTCAAAGTTTTAGCACCTTTTCTCGGACGTTGACTTTTGTTGACTTTTTCTCTTTCCGAGAGTTGACTTTTGTTGACTTTTTTGCAATTTTGGCTTATTTCGCTCGTTTTTGCATCTTTTGCAGATTTCTTCAGATGGCTGACGATATCCCGTTTGGCGGAGGTCCTCCATATGCAGAGGACGAGCCCGACATCATACCGTTGCCTTCGAGGATACGACCATTCGACCCAAAGGAGTACGACCCGGAAGAGCACATCTTTCCTCCTAGCACCTTCTACCACTTCACGGACTTCGCGCGGTGGGCACCTGCAGACCTGCTGCTACGAGAGCCGGAGTCCCATCTATCTCATCACGCGTATGAGGTACGTACTTCACTTTTGCATTTCCTGCGATGTACTTTGCACTTCTTGCACATTTACATACACAACACTTCACTCATTCTGAACACACAGTTCATACACAACACTCTGCTAACTTGGCACGCGGCTCATTTTGGGCACACAGCACACCTTGGGCACACAGCTCATAACACTGCTCAATCTGAACACACAGTTCCTAACACAGTATTCTGTTTAGTTGGCACACAGCTCATAACACTGCTCAATCTGAACACACAGTTCATAACACAGCATTCGGTTTAATCTGAACACACAGCTCATAATACTGCTCAATCTGAACACACAATTCATAACACAGCATTCGATTTAGTTGGCACACAGCTCATAACACTGCTCAATCTGAACACACAATCCATAACAAAGCATTCTTTTTTCATAACATAGCACACCGCTTAATCTGAACACGCAGTCATAACACGGTATTCGTTTTTTTAGCACACTGCTCAATCTGAACATGCAGTTCATAACACAGTACACTTTTTTCATAACATAGCACACCGTTCAATCTGAACACGCAGTCCATAACACGGTATTCGTTTTTTTAGCACACTGCTCAATCTGAACACGCAGTCCATAACGCAGTACACTTTTTCATAACATAGCACATCGTTCAATCTGAACACGCAGTCCATAACACGGCATTCAGTTTTTTTAGCACACTGCTCAATCTGAACACGCAGTCCATAACGCAGTAGACTTTTTCATAACATAGCACATTGTTCAATCTGAACACGCAGTCCATAACACAACATTGGGTTTTTTTAGCACATTACTCAATCTGAACACGCAGTTCATAATGCAGTACACTTTTTCATAACATAGCACACCGCTCAATCTGAACACGCAGTCCATAACACGGTATTCGTTTTTAGCACACTGCTCAATCTGAACATGCAGTCCATAACACAGCATTCGGTTTTTTTAGCACACTGCTCAATCTGAACACGCAGTCCATAACGCAGTACACTTTTTTCATAACATAGCACACCGTTCAATCTGAACATGCAGTCCATAACACAGTATTCGTTTTTTAGCACACTGCTCAATTTGAACACGCAGTCCATAACGCAGTACACTTTTTTCATAACATAGCACACCGCTCAATCTGAACACGCAGTCCATAACACGATATTCATTTTTTTTTAGCACACTGCTCAATCTGAACACGCAGTCCATAACGCAGTACACTTTTTTCATAACATAGCACACCGCTCAATCTGAACACGCAGTCCATAACACGGTATTCGTTTTTTTAGCACACTGCTCAATCTGAACACGCAGTCCATAACGCAGTACACTTTTTCATTTTGAACATGCAGCTCATATATTTTACTCTGAAACTGAATACATCTGTTCATTCTGAATGCAGGTATCTTCCCGTTTCACACGGGGTTATGGGTCCATCCTCGCGAGAAAGTGGTACATGGAGCTCCCAGACGCTGTCTGACATATAGTGGACGAGGCAGGGTTTGGCCTATTCTGTGCAAGATTGTCACGTCATCCAGCGAGTAGGACCCTCTTGGGCGCACTTGTGGAGAGATGGTGGGACACCACCAACTCTTTCCATTTCTCGACCATCGGGGACATGACAATGACCCCATATGACTTCTCCAAACTGACGGGCCTTGAGGTGGGAGGCCGGCTGATCCCATACGACACAGATATGGGCGAATGGGAGGCCGCTTGGATTTATTTGCTCGGAGCCCGTCCGCCGATCGACAGATCATCAGGCAGGGTCAGGTACACCTGGTTCTCCGAGTGGTACAGGGGGACTTCGCCCCAGACCATTGAGACCGTACAACAGTACACCCGGGGATTTTTTATGTTCCTCCTCGGGACCACACTGTTCTCTGACAGGGGGAACACAGTTGGGCTTTATCTGCTCAGTGCTCTGGTGGACCTATCACGGGTCCGGCTCTTTGATTGGGGTGGCGCTGCCCTCGCTACCCTTTACTGCTACATGAGCACGACCTCCCGTGAGTGGGGGACTATATTTGGAGGCTACTGGCGAGCCTGGGAGGTACATTCTGCCCTCTTGATTTACAGTTCTGCTTTTCATTATCTGTACACTGCACATTGCACACATTACATTCTGTATTCTACATTCTGCACTCAGCGTTCTGCATTTCCTGTATTTTCTGTATATTGTAGATTGCACACAACATTCTGCACTCAGCATTCTGTATACTGTACATTGCACACAGCATTCTGTACTCAGCATTTCGCACTCAGCATTCTGCACTCAACATTCTGCACTTTCTATACATTCTGTATACTGTACACTGCACACAGTATTCTGTACTCAGCATTCCACACTCAGCATTCTACATTCAGCATTCTATATACTGTACACTGCACACAGCATTCTGCACTCTGACAGCCTTTCACAGCTGTGGGTTTATGCATATTTCCCGACGCTGGCCCCTAAGCTCGAGGTCGAGGCACCTCTTGAGATCCCCTTCTTACGTAGATTCGAGGGTCGGTGTCGGCCCAGGCCCCTGGAGACTTTTCCCTTTCTCCGGCAGTTCTTCGATACTGTACGGGCGACGGAGGTAATCCAGAACTCTCAGTTCTTCATGCTTTCAGCTTTGATTTATCTTGCATATTTATGACATCTAATCAATTTATGCACTTGCTACCCGCAGATGACCTGGCAGCCTTGGATAGCCATGCCAGGGAATCTTCGATTTCTGTTCGCTGGGGCATGGGGCACTTCGCGATACAGGGTTCTACTTGAGGGACAGGTCAGCAGAGCCTGGTTCTTCGGAGAACGCTTCATGCGCCAGACGATGGGCAACTCCGATCAGGACGTTCCCTCATTGCATCCACCAGAGGTGCGGTCCGCAGGGGATTTTACGCCCTGAAAGACGGAGGACCTTATGCTGGGTATTGATGCAGTCCTTTTTCTGGAAGAGGGGGATTACGCGACATATCGCCATACATACCTGATGTCTCCGCTGTCAGGTGTCCATATCCCCAGGAGGAGAGCTGCTGACATGCCTTCCTCGAGTCGCGCCCAAGCTAGAGGCATTCCTTTGACTAGTAGGGTAGGCTTATTGAGGGGTGGGACCGGATGGATGCCCTCGACTTGCCAGTATGTTGGATGGCCAGACCTTCCAACTGGGCTGACAGGCTGGGAGTATGGGACACCATACCAGATTCCACTGGAGCCTCCACGGCCAGATCATCGATACGTTAGTGACCCTGACTCACTACCGGTATGTTTCACGGTTTTCATTTATCACTCAGATATTTAGGCATCCATTCGTTCACTGATGACTTGAACTTGTGTCCGCAGCCTCCCAGAGAGTACACTGATGGGCTGCTCGGAGTGGTGGCCTCACTCAAGGGCATGGCCCTGCGGAGGGAGACACTGCTGCACTCCTACAGTATCCCGGTATTTTTCGGTCTTCTTGCATTTATCATACTTCTGATGACATACAAAATTAAACACTTCACCACACTAATTCACTGTATGTGTAGAGCACATCTGACACACCACATTCACATACTATATCTGCATGCATTCATTCCATGCATCATTCTTGCATTTGATATACATACTCTGGCTGATTTATTGAAATTCCCTTTTCAGGTCACACCTGTACCACCCGGGCCATCCCGACCTTCTCGAGCAGCTAGGAGAGGGGCATCGTCTCGCGGCCGAGGCGGACGCAGAGCACCTGTCAGTCAGGATGACGAGGAGTCTAGCGAGGAGGAGGAGTCAACACATCCTCAATCTGAGACATCTGCAGGCAGGGATAATGACTCAGGTTCGGGTTCTGAGGATGGAGGCGACACCGAGGAGGCTTCCGAGGATGGTGGCTCCGATTCAGACGGAGTTGCTGACGATGGTGGCACGGAGGCTGCTCAACCGAAGAGGGTGAAGAGGGCCTCTCGGTCTTGAGCTTGTTAGCACTGATGCAGACGTTCCTGCTTTATTTTTCTTTTTACTTGTAGTTGTAGCACATTGTACAGCTTAGGCAGTTTTATTTTCTTCCAAAACTTATACCCTTTTGTAAAATGTTGTAAAAAAGAAGCTATGATGGAATGAAAATGGCTTTTTGTTCAAAGAGTGTTGTATTTGTATTCTGAGCATCGCATCGCACCATTTTGCACAAAAATGAAATTTGAATGAAAATAGAACAACATGTATTGCCAAGTCAGGTAGTGAACCGACGCAACAAACTGAACAACTCAACTCGAAAACAATTCGTTAAACAAATTAACAACTCGAGAAACAAATAAGCAACAACTCGATAAACAAATGAGAAACAACTCGATAAACAAATGAGCAACAACTCGATAAACAAAGCGACAGAATGCATCCGAAACAGAGGTAAACTCGAACCTTCAGCACTCCTAGCACACGGGGAAGTTAGAGACTCACTCCTGGAGGCAAGAAACAGATGTAAACCACTTTCATGCTCATGGCCGACCACCATAGGAGCCTGCCGACCAGTTTTTCTGTCTGCAGCCCAAAAAAAGTAGCTGGCCGACCAGAAAAAGTGGTCGGCCGACCACTTGACCTGGGAACCTCCAGTTTTTTGACACTTGTCCTCCAAACAGTGTCTTATCCTTTACAAGGTTCCAGCTTCGTGGTTCCCTCATTCCAACTCAGTTTTGCACCAAAATGGAGGCGTTTCTCATCCAAAATCTCACAAATTGGATTGCTCCTTGGATGGCTCGGAAAAGGTGAATTTTCGGGGTTTTGGCATAAATGCACTATTCACGCTGAGCCGCACCCTGTTGCATTTTCCATTTCTTCATGCCGCAGCAAGGTTTTGGAACCCGGTAACACACGTCTTTAGCTTTGGCGGACAAGAGATGTGTCCCACATTTGAAGACTTCCAAGCTTTAATGGAATCCGAGCGCAAGGAAGAAATTTTGCCACAATTCCGCTTTGGCCACATCCAAGCCTTAGGATGGATGTGCGGACTAACTATGCATGACGCTCGGTCTTTGATCTGCGATGGAGCATTGGACATCCCCAGCTTGGTTCATCGGTTTTCTGATGCCGGTGACCGCGACGATCATCATTGGCAGGGTTATCGGCAACATGCGCTCTGCTTGTGCGTGTTGTCTCATTTCTTGCTTGCCCCAGGCTCCGGTGGGTTTAGCACTCGCTTGATTGAAGTTGCTGAGGGCTTAAGAGAAGGCAAGAGCTGCATCGCCATGTCATTAGCTGAGACATTGATAGGCTTGGACGCTTTTCATCGTCGGGAGACGGCTAACTTGGCGGGGAGTCCACTACTATTGCAGGTAATGTTTCCCACCCCATCTCACATATATTTCTCACATCACCCGGCCCTCAGGCTCGGTTTTTCTCTCAAAACCCTTTTCTCACTTTTTCTCTCAACATACACCTCTCTATTCTTTAATCTCTCATTTTTCATCCCTTCCCAGATATGGTTGATGGACAAATTGAAGATTGTGGACCCCTGCCCCGCATACTCAGCTCGCAGCTATTTCTTCCGACGGCATCTAGTCGATGCCCCTGACGAGGGATGGTGGTGCAACTGGATGCGCAGTTTGTCCGCAAACCGCATTGCTTGGCGGTGTCCTTGGCTCAATCTACCGGCGATGAGCTACAGCATGTCCCGGCAGACCGGGATTCACTTGGTTTCCTGACACACTGCGTGTTCTATTTTCCTTTCTAATTCCGGCGTCAGTTCGGATATGATCAGACTTGCCCGGCAGAGGGAACAGAGTACCCTGCTGCATTTCCGGTCCGAGGCACGCAGTTGGCTCGGTATGCCACGGCATGGAGGACTAAAGAGCTTCTGCCCCCTGCTCCCATTTTCAGTCGCACCCTCTCTGATGAGTGCACTGCTTGGCTTGATGAGGAGGCACAGGTTAGGCCCACTTTGATGTTGGAGGCTTCAACCAGCTTTGGGAGGGGGCACAGGAACACCTGACTTATCCATGCCTCGAATTTATTACTTTATCAGTACTTTCAAATTTTCTTTATGAATGTAATAAAAAGCAACTTCAATTTGTATTCAAGAGTAGGAGAACTCTGTGTTGAAATCAATGAAATTGAAGGTTGTGGGTACTGAAAATTTCCCGTTTGCTCCAAAAATGGTCTAAGTTGTAAAAAGATTAATTTGAACAAAATCAACTTTTATCAAAACTTTTCAAAACCATTTTCGATATGGATCAGAACTGGACACGCCTGAGATCTGTCACTGAGATGCACAATCCCGGATCCTAGCAACTGGAAAGTTGCCCCTAGTCTGAATAGCACTGCACTGGAGACCACAACCAAACTCTTGAACGCAGAATAGACAAAGATGACCAAACATGATCACATGGACAAAGTTGATCGGGGAAGTGTTTATGGCTGGACTTCAGAATGAAGTTGCCTACGTATCCTAAAGATGGGAATCAAGCCTTACGTAGTTCGGCTTGGGTTCACTCGTGTATTGACACTCTCCTTTTGCGCTCTAACTTTTGCCAAGGTCGCCCTTTGCAGGTTTTCAACCTTGCGAGCTCAGTTTTTATAATTTCAAATTTTTCATGCTCTAACTTTTGCCTAGGTTATCCTTTCGGGTTTTCGGCCTAGCGAGCCACTCAGGGATAATATTTCTTCAACTTGTCCATGTTGATCGGTTAGGAGAACTCTAGGCCATCTAGGTCCATCAAAACGATAGCTCCGCTCGACTAGATAGACTTGATGATGTAAGGACCAATCCAATTGGGTCTGAACTTGCCCCTAAGGTCGTGAATGGGAGCTCGGTTGTCTTTGAGCACTAGATCCCCTTCCTTTAAATTCCTGGACTTAACCTTCTTGTTGAAAGCCCTGGCAATTCTTCGTTGATAACCCTGAACATGATACAGTGCCTTCAGTCTTCTCTCGTCAAACAGCATAAGTTCTTCGAACCTGCTCTGCTGCCAATCTGCCTTAGCTATCTGACACTCAGCCAATACCCGTAATGACGAAACCTCAATTTTGATAGGCAAAACAGCCTTCATCCCATAGACCAAGGAATACGGAGTCGCCCCAGTAGAAGTTCGAATTGAAGTCCAGTAGCCCCACAGAGCAAATGGCAACTTATCTGGCCAGTCCCGATAGGTTTCCACCATCTTCTGCAGAATGTGCTTGATGTTCTTGTTGGCGGCCTCAACTGCTCCGTTGGTTTGCAGCCGATATGTAGATGACTTGTGAAAAGCCACGTTATACTTGTCTAACAAGTCGATCACCTCCTTCTTGAAGTGGGAACCATTATCTGAAATGATCTCGTTCGGGACCCCGCAGCGACAGATGATGTTATTCCTGATGAACTTAGCGACATGCGAAGCCTTCAACACCGCATAAGATTGGGCCTCAACCCACTTCGTGAAGTAGTCTATCACTACCAAAATGTACTCATGCCCATTGGACCCCTTTGGAGTGACAGCTCCAATCACATCAGTCCCCCAGACTGAAACGGCCATGGCAAAGTCATGTTGTACAGCTTTGACGACGGAATGTTCATGCGGTTGGCGTGGATCTAACATTTGTGGCATCACCGGACAAAGCCAATACAATCCTCCTCTATGGTGGACCAGTAATAACCCTGTCTAAGGATCTTCCGGGCTAGCATTACCCCGTTCATGTGCGCTCCACACTCTCCTCCATGGATGGCCTCCATCAGGCGCTTCGATTCTTCAGCATCAACACACAGCTTATGCATCCCGAGATGACCTCTCTTGTACAGTTTACCCCCGCAGATGATGAACTGAGTAGCCATTCTTTGAATTGCCCTCTTATCTTTGGCATTTGCCCTTGGTGGATACGCTTCCTTTTCCAAGAAGTTCCAAATGTCGTAGTACCAAGGATTCTCATCTTGTACCTCATCTATGGCAGCAAGCAACTCATAGGCCGGCACAAATTTCTGTTCGATGATGATCAGACGCATCTGGACTCCAAAAGGGATGTCTATCATAGAAGATAGAGTTGCTAGTGAATCTGCGAACCTATTGTTCTCTCTTAACAGATGAGCGAAATTTAGCTTCTCAAACCGAGGAATCAGCACGTCCAAGGTCTGGTGGTAGATTCTCATCTTTTCTTCTTTGACTTTCCAATCTCCTTTAGCTTGAGATACAACAAGGTTCGAGTCCCCGATGACGTCCAACCGTTTTGCCCCTAGTTCTAAAGCAGCTTCTAAACTGGCAATACATGCCTCATATTCTGCCTCATTGTTCGAGACTTTGAACCGGAGTTTGAATGCAAGAGGTATGAAGGAATGGTCGGGTGCTATTAGCAACACCCCTATCTCATACCCATATTGGTTTGACGCTCTGTCAAAGTACATCGTCTAGGTTTCATCTTCGATATGCAAAATGGCCTCATCTGGGAATAGGTACTCAACTGCTTCATCCCCTTCAACTGGGTGATCGGCTAGGAACTCCGCTACCGCTCTCCCTTTTACTGACTTGCGTGTCACATACTTCAGATCGAATTCGGAAAGCAGAAGCAACCAACGGGCTAGCCTACCCGCAAGTGCCGGTTTCTCGAAGAGATATTTGATGGGATCTAATCTCGAAACCAGTATTACGGAGTGAGCTAACAGGTAGTGCCGCAGCTTCCTGGTAGCCCATACCAAGGCTAGACAAGCCTTCTCCAGCGGAGTGTAGCGGGTCTCGTACTCCAGCATTTTCTTGCTCAAGTAGTAGATAGCTCTCTCCACTTTGTCCTCAGACTCCTGTGCGAGCATGCAACCCATTGTAGTTTCAGTCACTGAAAGGTACAGAATCAACGGTTTCCCTGGCTCAGGTGGTGACAACACAGGCGGGTTTTGTAAATATTGTTTGATCTGGTCAAAAGCAGCTTGGCATCGGCCGTCCCATTGGAATTTCTTTCCTTTCTTCAGGAGACCAAAGAGTGGTTCACAAGTCAAGGTTAATTTAGCAATAAACCATCTTATGAATTGCACTTTACCCAGAAAGCCTCGCACCTCCTTTTCAGTCCTCGGTGGGGGCATTTCTAAGATGGCCTTGATTTTGGAAGGATCGACCTTGATACCTCTCTGTGTGATCAAGAACCCTAGCATTTTCCCTGTTGTGACACCGAATGTAGACTTTTGAGGATTCAGCCGCAGCCTATACTCTCTGATCCGTTGAAAGAATTTTTGCAAGGCGGTGTAGTGGCCCTCTCTTTCCTTGGACTTGACAATCATGTCATCCACGTACACCTCAACCTCTTTGTGGATCATGTCGTACAATATTGTGGTCGCAGCCTGTTGATACGTAGCTCTAGCATTCTTCAGCCCAAACGGCATCACCCTATAACAATAGGTTCCCCACGGGGTGGTAAAAACAGTCTTCTCCCGGTCTTCGGGTGCCATCAATATCTGATTGTAGTCTGAAAACCCATCCACGAATGAGAGCAACGTGTGCCCAGCAGTGAAGTCCACTAATTCATCAATATACGGCAGAGGAAAGTCGTCCTTCGGACTGGCTTTATTTAAATCCTTGAAATGCACACTGTAGACACCCCATTTTTGACCGTCCTCAAGACTTGGACGTCACCATTTGAACACCCGGTGATCATCCATGTTTGTGTTTGTTTGGAGTTCCCGAAGGTCTCGGCTACGCGCCTTGCCTCAAGATCCCCGAACTCGACTGTTTAGTGTCTGGTTTTGCACCAAACACTTGTGTTTTGCCTTGGAGGGGCAGGGAATGCCTTGTGAGGCATCCCCACACATCACCGGCCATTTCTAGAGGCCACCGACTAGTTTTTTGTTGCCATCGGCAATGTATATTGCCGGTCGGCACTCTTTGTTACCGGTTGGCAGTCCATTTTGTCAAAATGGCAATTTTGAGCAGCCGACTACTGTTCATCTGCTTTTGCAGATATTTTAGCACAGCTGTCTTGCATTTGCTTCCCCTCCATATACGTGTATGGAGGGATGGCCCTCTTGATAGCTTACCTTGTAAGCTTTACAAGATTGGCTCCTCTATAAGAGGAGCCCTCCCCTCTTGGCTTTAGGGTTAGAGAAGTTGGAGAGGAGAGTTAGAGAGCTCTGGTTTTAGGGTTTAAGTTAGTGTATCTAACCTATATCTATACCTCTCCCTCTTTTGCCATTGTGTGTGTTTAAGCTTACTATTACACACAAACACATAGTGCTACACCTTTCCTTGGCTTTTGAAGGACCAGAGGTTTGTTCTTAGTGCTCTTGGCTAGATTTGAGCTTGAAGGAGCAACAAGATCACCATTGTTGAAGAAAGGCTTCAAAGGTAAGAAACTAGTCCTTTTTACCCCATTTTTACATCCTACTTTTGACCATCTTGTAACTGTTTTTGTGTTTAGTGTATAACATAAAAAAGTTCTATTTTTAGGTCCTCTAAATAGTTTGTTTAGAGTGTTTTGTGGTTTGGAGGTGTTTGACCCCTCTTAAGCCTTGAGAGGCCCCATTTTGTGCTATTTTGAGTGAGCTCTGGGACTTTGGTGTTTGGGCCTCCTCACCACTGAAATCTTGAGGGATTTCAGTGGTAAGGATGGTACCTTGAAGTCCCAAGAAGGAGAGGGCCACCCCCTCTCCTTGTTGTCCTTGAAAATGGCACTTTTTGGCCTCTTGAGGGAGCATCATGTTTGAGTGTTTGTTGATCATGCCATGGCTGTGTTTTATGCTTATTATGCCATGATATAACATTGTTGTGTGTTGGTTTTGGTACACCATGCTTGCTTTGCATACCTACCTTGTAATGCCATGATTTGCCTCAATACATGCATAGCATTTAGACTATCATGCTTTTGTGTTTTGGCCAAGCTTTGTGAAGCTTATTTGCATGATTTGGTGTGCTAAGGGACTGTTTTAAGTCATTGGAGTCATTCATGCCTTGCTTTGTATAGTCACCATGCAATACCTCTTGTATGCCTTAAGCTTTAACCCCTCTAGCATGCCTTACTTGCATGACTTGTTTGATTGGGCACCTTTTCTAGCATGTTTCTAGTGTCTAACATGTTGGTTATATGTCCACGTTTGTGCCTTTTAAGTGTGCTTAAAAGTTGCTTTAATATGCCTAAATGTTGGACCATAAGTGCATGCATGTTTGTATGTCATTTTGCCTTCATTCTTGAGCACATTAGCCACTGTTTTGGACCTAATCTAGAGCTGTCCAAATAGTGTAAGTTCATCCCTTGCATGTCATTCAAGTGTTGTTACATTGTACCATACTTGCATGCTTTGGTTGCATATGTTGCATGCTTGAAATCACTTGCATTTGTCTTGCATTCCTTTGGTCGAATGCCTAGCATGTTGTTTGCTTAGATTCCATCTTGCATGCTCTAGTGGTTTGCATAATTGTGGCATGCTTGTTTGCTTTGTTCCTAAGGTTGTGTGCCTAATGTGCATTGCATTGTATGCTTCCCTTTCATGCCATGTTCCATACTAGTTAACATGCCTAGGTTGCATTCCATCTAACATGCATGCCTTGTCCCTTGATCAAGTCATAGGGAGTGGGCCTTTGTTTGTTAGCTTGCATTACATTTGAAATGGAAATGCACACTTGATTCTTGGGCCATCACGCATTGAAATGCGCGATTGATGGTCCAAGAACAAAGGACCATGTCCCTTTGAGTCATGCACATGATAAGGAGCTTAGTTGGTGCATACATGGCTTGAATTGCATTGCCATGCAAGGCTCTGTCCTCTGCTGCTGTCAAACAGATTCTGCAGGAATTTATTGCCGATCGACTTCACAGAGTGCCGACTGGCAATCAATTGGTGGCCGATGGATTCATTCTCTGCCGATGATCACACCATACTGCCGGTGGCAATTCCACTCAGCCGGTAGTGTCTCCCAATGTCCAGGGAAGCAATTCAGAGACTTTGGCAGTCTTCAGAGGGGCAGAGCAGGGAAAACAGAGGCAGTCTATGCATGGCAGTGCACTTCCGAGCAAGACCGAGCATGCATTGCATTGGACCCGCTTCCCGAGGCCTTTTACTATTTTCCTTAGCTTATTTAATTTGTTAATTAATTAAGTGGTCTGTAATAATTAATTAGCTTGTAGGTTAATTAATTTGTATATTTATTTGGTCCCTCCGAGCGAGGGCGAATCTGTAATAAGTGTGGGTGCGTGTGTGTGCATGTCTTCCAATTCCCACTTCTTTCTTCCCTTTTATTTACCCGCTTATGATGGTAGATTAGGGCATGTTTAAATTAGCATACCTTATGCTATGCATGCGTGCATCCATACATTTGTCTTGCATGCACCGGGCTCGGCGCATCACGCTAACTGCATTTGTACTTCAATTCCAAATTGAATACGTGCATCAATTGATTGCATTTCACATGCCATGATTAGGTTAGCCGAGCCTACTCTAATTGCATCCTGTATGTGTTGCGTTAGCCACTTAACATGAACTAGGATCATGCATTGATTACTAACTAGTTTCTATTTTGGCACGGAGTACTAGGTGAGCTTTTATGCTTTAGCATACCGTATGCGTGTGAGTGCTGCCATAATAGCATGATTACCATGAGGCTAGCTGCTTATATGATATAACTGCGTGAATGCCTGTGGATGGAGGTCAAATTACCTAAGTTGGAATAATGCATTAAAACTGTGAGTTTTAAGCCCACTAGATAGTGGCAAAATCTTCATTTTAGCCTACTTGCGAGTAGCAAACCATTTTTAAAACAAACATGAAATGTTTTGTTCCAATTTAGGCGATTTGGTCTATACTTGTTTGTTGTGCGCATAACGTAGTAAATCTAGGCTAATAACCGGAATAAGAACACATAAAGTTTTCAAAATCGGATATCACGGTTAGTAGAGGCCGGTCTTCGGACCGGGCGAGAGGGGGTGCTCATAGCTGACCTTCCCCGATCGTACCCAAGTTCCCGAGCCGAGGCAACTTTGGTGATGACGGACACGTGGCCTTTGGCACTGAGTCAGGGTTTCCTAAATTTCGCCATTAAAAAATATTTAGGTGGCGACTCTGTATCTGGCAAAGCAGTCCATGTTTGGCACTTCTTTCAAAAAATCTGTTTTTCTCAAAACGATTTTCCGGATTTGGACTCTTTGGTTCAGATTAAGAACCGACAACAAAAGGGAGTCCGAACTGTAGTAGCGAAGCCCAAGGGCGCGTCTACAGTTTCTGGCGACTCTGCTGGGGAGTTTAGAGAGCTTGACTCGAACTCGTGATATCCTATTTTGATTTCATTTATGTGTTTCTTTGCATTGCATGTGCATTGGTGCGCCTAGGACACCGTGTTGGCCATCTGCTATTCCTGAGCGGTCTGCCGGAGGCATGACTTTGTCAAAGCATGCCATAAGGCTGACCGGTTGCGGGCTCTGCCAGTATGGGAACACAAACCCCGGTTTTACCGGGGCACCCTTTTCGACCATTCGACCTAGTGCATGTTCGGAATCCATAGTGACCATTCCAAACTAGGACAGGTTGCTTACCCGATGTTAGGTTGTTTGAAACCGCTGTGTGCGTAGTGAAACCCTAGCTCCTGAAAAAATAGGACAGGGAAACCCTACCCCAACATAGGGGTGTTTTTGGCTCTCTTTTACTTGTTATGTGCTTTTAGAGTGTATCTCTGCAGGAATGCACATATTGGCAAAGTTTGAGTATCAGGCCCGAGGGCACCAATGTCAGTATTTGATAGAATCAGTTATATCTGAGGGTATCCGATTCAGTGTTTTGGGACAGTGATTTCTGGGGGACAGTGATCAATAGTAGAGTACAGTTGTTCGGCTGCACCTGTGTTTGATCCGTTTGGGCTGAAATGCTGCTTGTTTTTCCTTTCAGTTCAGAGAGTTCCAGAATAGTCAGTGTTCCCCCTTGCTGAGGCAGGACTTATGATGACGCAGAATTTGGAAGAGATCGTGGTTATGACAGCTGCATTAGATCAAGGGATCACTCTGCAAAGTGAGACCAATGTCGATGTGCCGCATCCACCCAGATCACCGGTTGCGCACCCGGTCTGGACCCCCCAGCTATATCAGGTTCGCGAACCCACCACATTCGAGCTAATGGGGATGATAGGTGATCTCCAAAGGTCCGTGGCGGATCTCGCTTACGGGATGTCAGCTTCACCACCAGCTGCACCATATGCCGGGAGTTTTGTACCCCAGGAGCCCCCGCTGTTGGGACGGATTGTGATTGAACTTAGCCAACCGGAGATGGTCTCCAGCTATGGCAACGACGTACCAACTCAAATCCTAGATCAGGCTGAAGCCAGAGACAAAGGCAAAATGAAGGCAGATGCCGATCCTATCGAACAACTGCTATGGGCAGTCGAGGCTTTGAAAGCCGGGGGAATGAACAAGCAACAGGTATCCGCAGTTGTAACAAAAGCTGTGGAGGATGCTTTCCCCGCTCCACCTGAGGGTAGTTCAAGTCAATCAGAAAGCCGGGATAGGCCCCGTCATGCCAAAACAGTTCCTTCTGCTCCCAACCCTGCACCCGGGAAGGACCAGAAAGTCAAGGCCGCGCCTGCCGACCCGTTTGCTAGTGCGTCTAGCAAGACTACTCAGACTTCGAAGTACCTGCCCCGAGGGCGCAGGGTCTTCCATGCCTTCTACATGCCATTGTCCAAGGCACTTCAGATCCTTGCCGAGAGGGGACACCTTAAACCCTTGGAGCCTCGACCCCTCCCGAAGAATCTCCCTGCCACTCATGATCCTGCTCAGTACTGCGCGTACCACCAGCAGACAGGCCATGCTACCGACAATTGTTTCCACCTCCGTCATGAGGTGCAAGATTTGATTGACAACGAGGTTATCCTCCCGCCCACCTCAGCCAAGTCCGTTACTACCCAGCTATTGGATTTTGAGGATGCGGATACTGTGAGTATGTGATCAGGGTTAGACCACTTGTGAGCGGCGCCCAGTATTTTTGATGTGGCGTCTAGCACGCATTTTTGAGCATCTGCGAATGCTAGTTTTGTAAAATCTGGCTTGGGTGTCGAGTCAGTCTTTGTTTTATTTTGAGTCTGTCTCGTTGTCTTGAGTTAGTCCTTTTTGCTCACAGGTCTGTCTTGTTGTAGCGAGTCGGCCCCCCCTGTATAGAATGTCAGGTGATTCTGGGGTTGTTGCCTCGAACACCGTTTTGTAGTTACCCCTTTTGTTTTCCTTTTGAGTCTGTCTCTGTTGAGGAGCCGGTTGCAGTTGGAAGTTTTGAATGAAACAGCTGCGGCTATCATGTTCTTGTGCTTATTTGCTATTTGAGCTAGTTGTGCCAGAGGATGTGAACGAAACGGCAGTACATTCTACATACACTCTTGTGCCTTGAACATCGTTGTAATGACCTAAGCTTTCAAAAAACCCTTTTTGAACACTGCGGTGACAAAAACGAAGAGGAAGCAATTCCTCGGGTTTTGCGAAACTTCGATCATTTTTGAGAGAAAGATAGGAATGCTAAGCCTTTTTATGAATGAAATCATGCCTGTCAGTGTGAGTACTGAGAAGGATCCTGGTTTGATCCAGACTGGTTTCACACTATCTTCAGCACGAGCGATTTGTCGCTTTCTTAAAAACTTTCAAAAACAAAATGTTTTGCGCGGTCCTGTGAAGACTTGTGTGGAATTGCTCTTGAGATTGTGCAGCCTAGGATTGCTCTCAGCCTCGAGATTCAATCTATTTGTTTCGAACCTAGAATCCGTTCAAAATGTTCAACAGTCAACCGCCATGAAAAGCCCGTGTGGCCCAACTTGAAGCTGCCCTCAAGCAAGAGGCACCAAATCAGATCAAGAAGGTCAGGTCTCACTGGAAAAAGCTCGTGAAGCAACCGAGATGGATTCTTCTGCAAGTCAACACAGTAATCACTCTCCCGAATATAGAGGGCTTCAATTTCAAAACCATTTGGCATGGACTTGTTACACTTTTACCCTTTAAGAGGCTCGTTGGGCCGAAAACCTGAAAGGGCGACCCAGGCAAAAGTTAGAGCAAGGCAAAATAACAAAAAGAAAAAAGAGAGAAAAAAATGCAAAAAGAAAGAAAGGAAAAATGAAAAAATGCAAAAAAATTGAAGAAAAAGAAAAAGAGGAAGAAAAGAAGTGAAAAAGTGAAAAAAAAAAAAAAAGAAAAGAAGCTCGCAAGGTCGAAAACCCGCATCGGGCACCTTGGCAAAAGTTAGAGCCTGAAAAAGTGAAGGTTAATACCCGAGTGTACCTTAACCCGAACTACGTCAGGCTTGATTCCCATGTTTGGGATACGTAGGCAACTTCATCTTGAAGTCCAGCCCCCGACGCTTTCATAGCGCCTCAGTCCATGTAATGGTTTTGATCATCCTTGCTTCCTCTGCATCCGACAATCCGGTTGTAACAACCGTGAACTACGTAGGCTTGATTCCCATGTTTGGGATACGTAGGCAACTTCATCCTGAAGTCCAGCCACCATTGCTCTTACAGTGACTGTGTCCATATATTGGTTCAGACCGTCGTCTTCGGAGTTCAGTCGTCATTGATAAAAGCAGTTTACAGCATGCTGCGGCACCATTCAGACAAGGGGCAACTTTCCGTTGCCACAAGTTATCGTCCAAACCAGGGGCAACTTTCCGTTGCCATGTCCCCCCTTTAAGCAAGGGGCAATTTTACATTGCCTCCGATCCGAGGTTGCGCATCTCGAGGGTAAGTGCCGTGCTCGTTGAGCATTGACTGTTTGCAAAAAATAGTTTTTGAAAATTTTTACTGAAGTTGACTATTTTCTCGAAAACTATTTCATTTTCCAAAAACCGGACCATCTTCTTGGACCTAAAAAGGAAAATTTTCAGTGCTCACAGCCTGACTTGCATGATTTTCAAATCAAAAATCGGACAAGTATGTTAATCCAACTCTCATTTTGGTCAAAACTGTTTTAGGAAGAAAACGAAAAAAAATGGTCAAAATGACGAACTAGGGGCGCAATTGAGTCAGGTGTTCTGTCTTTTCCCCGCCGTCAACATACTTGCCAGAAGGGCACCCTATTCGCCGGAAGAAGCTTCCCCTATCCGGAACCTCGACTGGAAGTCGCCGGAAGAAACAGCCGCAAGATAATGTTGTTGGGTGTGAACCCACGATTTCTTCTTCATCTATCAACCACCCTGGGGAGGGACTAAAAAAAAAGAGAGATTGAAGAATAGAGAGGTGTAAGTTGAGAGAAAATTGAGAAAAAGGTTTTGAGAGAAAAACGAGCCTGAGGGCCGAGTGTTGTGAGAATCACAAATTAGAAAGGGTGGGAACAAAACCCGGGGAAACTGGCTCCTCGTGATCTGAGGTCTCTCACACGTCCGTGAGTCGTGTCTTTTGTTTTGGTTTTGTCGCAATTCTTGTCTTGAGTCTCTTCTGGGCGTGTCTCGTTGCGTTTAGGTTGTGTGCCTTTTTGTTTTCTTCAATTGAGTCTTTCTCGCTGTGTTCGGCTTCAGATTCGATACCCAGGTTGAAAACCCCTCCTTATTTCAAAAATCGTTTATGCTCAGACTGCTGTGCCATTCTCCACATCCATGCGACGCAAAAGAAGAAAGGGAAAATTTGGGGCATTTGAGTGTGCTTCAATTTCGACCGGTTTTGGCCTTTGTGGTCAGTCTTATCAGATTGGGCTGTTTGTTCAATGCTTGCCATGTGCAGAGAGAACCAAGGGCCATGTTGCGGGCTATCTACAGATCAATCCCCAGTGGAGTATGGGTGTGTGTTCAGAATGAAACAGTGGTTTGCTTGGGTTGTTTTGCTATTAGCTGGTCAGTTATCTGATTATTACAGTGCAAGTGCTCAATTTTCAGACGGCAGATCAATATCATTTACATTTGAGGTGTAATATGATGCAATGTAGTGCAAAGTATGAAATGTACAGATACAACACTTTTTTTAGACAAAAACGAGTTTGTTTCATTTCATATAATCTTTTTCAAGTACATAGTTTTGAAGAAAACAAAAACCTGCCTGCGGTAGTACAAGGTACTCTAGCTACCAACCAAAAGAAAAAGTACAAAAGAAGAAGGAAAAAAGAAGAAGCAAAATCTGTATCGAGTATCAAAGATGGCTCCGGGGCTATCAGTTTGTCCTAGTCCTCTTCCTAGACGAAGGTCCAGGAGCATCATCAGCATCGTCATCAGAGCCCGAGTCAGTACCGCCTCCGGTCCCCTCCCTCAGATGACCCCGCCTCTGCCTCTGCCCCTGCCTCGGACTCGGACTCGGACTCGGACTCATCATCCTCATCATTGGGAATGGGTGCCCGAGAGCTACTCCCGACATGAGCACGCCCCGCCCTGGTACGAGGATGTATAGTGTCTCCTCGCCCTCCTCGAGCAGGAATAGAGGGCCCAGCTGGAGCACCACCCACCGGCGGGATCTGGAAGGGAGGCTGAAAAGCATAAAAGGCAAATACATCAGAATACTGTGAGCAGTGAATCAGTGCAGAATACAGTGTATGAGTACAGTGTATGTATGCTGTGAGCAGTGAATCAGTGCAGGATGCAGTGTGTGAGTACAGTGTATCAGGTACCGTGAGGGCTGGGTATCCAGTGTTGTGTCGTGCATCAGATTATGCAAAGCAGTTTGTGTATGGTTTGAGGCTGTGGTCAGAAAGAACATACCAGAATGCTGTAAAGGGCTAGGAGGTCGAAGGTCCACTGTAGCATCCCCATCATGGAGGCATTCATCTCCAATGACTGCCGGGTGTACTCGGAGGAAGCCTGCAAAAATATCAGATACATCAGTATTCTGCGGAATATTAAATAAACTGAAATGAAACGACTATACAAGAATGCAGTAATACATACCGGAGGCAAGTCGGGGACACCGACTAACTCGTGATCAGCCGGGGGAGGGGCGAAGGGGATCTGGTAGGTCGCCCCACCCTGCCCTCTAAAAGTCAGTGAAGCGGGTAGAGTAGGCCAGCCGGTCCCCCGCCCTCTCTGAACTCCGCCTCTACCACGGACTCGAGCTCTCCTCGACGCTCCCGCTCCAGCTGCCGGCGCCGCTGGCCTCGCCCCCTCAGCTCGCCGACCACTGCTCAAGGGTCGCATAATGTAGGTCCGGACGTACTCGGCATAGTCGCCCTCGCCTCTGTGACGCTCCACGCTCCAGCAGCAGTATACTCTCTCAGGTGCGCGAGGGAAAACCTCTCTGTATGCCTCATGTGTGCAGGAGGCGGACCCGGAACTATCTGCTCCGGTAAACCCAGGGTCTGAGTAAGAAGCGCTTCCCCAGGTACCAAGCCCGACAGACCGGGCCCTCCAACAGAATCTGGAGACGGGCAGTCTCCTCTGCGCCCTCATAGTGATCCCTCACCACGGCCGGCAATGGAGCCAAGGCTGCCAGGTGATCTGCGGGTACAAATACAGTTTGTCATCTATCTGTTATAAAAAATACAGTGCTATGCAAAGCTTAAGCAAACTCTACAAGTTGAACATACCTCCGCGGCGGTGATGGTGTCGAAGTAGCGGCGGAAGAAAATAAAAGACTCCCGGGGTCTCCGCACATACCGCACATCGAAGCGATGAGAAAAGGGGACGTCAAGCGGGATCTCCACATCGGGTACTGGGGCGAGCCTAGGAAAGTAGGCGTAGACCCACAACTGCAGAACAGATATCAGTATGACTAGTAGATAAAACAGAATACAGAGTAATGTAGAAATGGCAGAGCCGTGTGTTGTACAGTGTGTGTGCAGTGTACAGTCAGTGTAAAGCAGAGTATATGTGTGTGCCGCGTGTGCAGTATATAGTCAGTGAGAGATAGACCGTGCAGTGTACAGAATACAGAAAATGTAAAGCAAAAAACAGAAATGTAAAAAGGGGAAGAAGATGTACCTCCCAAGCTCGCCAGTATCCGCCAAGGAGCTGTCTGCTGAGGCGGGAAGAAGAGCTCATAAAACCGTACAATGTGGCCAAGCCTGCGCCACCCCAATCATTGCGGCGGATCCGCCTGACATCCACCAGTGCGCTCAACAGGCAAAGAGGCACGGTGTTCGCCCGATCGGCGAAAAGGGTCATCCCGAGCAAAAACATAATGAAGCCCCGCGCATACTGATCTACCTCCTCTGGGGTCATCTGCGCCTCCTCCGCCACGGCTGGCTCAGTCCTGAAGTGGCTCTCGAACCACGAGTATCTAACAAACCCTGCCCGAGCAAGGGTGGCCGGGTGCCGAGCAGGTACAGCTGGGCGGCGTCCCCACTCATCCATATCCGTGTCAAAGGGGATCGGATCCCCCCTACCCCGATGCCGGTAAGCATCGAGAAGTCATAAGGGGTCATCGTCATGTCTCCTGCGATGGAGAAGTGGAAGGAGTTGGTGGTATCCCACCATCTCTCCACCAAAGCAGCGAGCAAGGGCCTGCAGGTGGTAAGCTGGGAGAGCCCCCTGCAGAAGATGCCGAAGCCTGCCTCGTCGACGATCTGGAGAATCGCGTCCGGCAACTCCACGTACCAGTCTCGGGCGACGACGTTCCCATACCCGCGGATGGTATGGGAGTCCCCCTGTAATCAAAAACAACAATTGCAAAGCAATATTCAAGATACAGTTTTAAGAAGCATACAGATATAGTGTGTGTGTGCGCGTTTTTCAGATTTAAGCAGACATTGGGTGTCAGTGTACTAGCAAAAAACTACAACATATGATGTGTCAATGCGTTTGGGTGGTTCAGTACAGATGTAACATGTGTGCACGTTTTTCATATTTAAGCAGACATTGGGTGTCAGTGTACTAGCAAAGAACTACAGCATATGATGTGTCAATGTGTTTGGGTGGTTCAGGGCAAATATAACATGTATGCATGTTTTCAGATCCAAACAGATACCGAGTGCCGGTGTGCTTACAGTGAACTACAACGTGTGATGCGTCAGCGTGTTCGAGTAGGTTCAGTACAAACGCAGCATGTGTGCAAGTTTTTTTTTAGATTCAAACAGGTCCCGGGTGCCGTTCAGTTTGCAGTAAAATACGGTGTGTGCCGATGATTTGAAAGACTCGAGGTCAGTGCACTGTGTGTGTATGTGCCAGTCTTAAACAGATATCAGTTGCAAGTTTGTTTGCTATCAACTACAATACGTCAGGGTATCTGAACTAAAGCAGTTAAAGAGCATAACCAGCTACGGCAGTTTTGTATCCTACATTGCATAAAGTAAAGCAGAGAAAGAAAGTTACCTCGGAAGCGCCGAAGGACAAGTGCGATTCTGGCTCATGAAGTAGTAGCTCGCATGCCGTGCCCCTCTCGAAGCTCCGGAACTGGCGTAGCCCATCGGGGAGCATCACGTGAACCGCTGGCCTGTAGGTCTCCGGATCGAACGGTCGGATACGGAGTGGCAAGGGCTTGGCCTCGGGGTCCATCTCAAGCTCTGGAGGAGCCCCACCCTCTAGAAGATCATCCGCCATCTCGAAGAGAATGTGAAAATGGCCGGAAGAGGGAAAAATATGAAAGAATACGAAAAGTCAACAAAAAGTCAACCCCGAGAGGGTCGGAAATGGCCGGAAAAGCCGAGGTGAGGAAAAGTCACGGGTACCGAGAAAAACTCAAGGGAAACAAGTCCCGAGTGGTGGAAATCAAAGACGGGACACCGAAACGAAGTTTTGTTCAGTTCAAAACACTCGAAACGCGAAGGTATTCACGAATCGAACAACGAGATCGAGGCTAGAACGCAAGAAATTGGGGAAATCGAGGGAGGAAAATAGCCTAGAGAGGGAGAGGGGGGATTTTGACCAAACACAAGTGAAGAAAATAGGGTTACAAACCCTATTTTAAAAGACCCACGGCCAAAATGTCAAAACTACCCCGAACAGGAATTCTTTGCCGGTCGGCCACACTCTTTGCCGGTCGGCAGTTTTTTGTGCTGATGAGATTGTCTAATGGCCAATGGACGGCCAGTGATACATTCTAATGGCCGGTGGATATCCGGTGGTCTCCTACAATGGGTTTTGAGCCTTCTACACCTTTTCTTGGGTTACATGAGTGCTTCAGAGTCTTCATTGCTTAAACAGTGCAAAACAGTGCCTCTCCGACGCTCAATCGGCCTCCGTTTTGGCCTTGGATCGTGTCTCCTGTGCGTGGCACTCAAATTCGTGCAAAGTGTATCCTTCTCGTATCCTTTTGGCTTCTACAAGACCCAAAAGTTGCCCCATGTGCATCGCGTTTCAATCGCACTGTTTTGTGTATCGCATTTCGATCGCACTGTCTTGTGCATTGCATTTCAATCGCATTGTCTTGTTCGCCACGGTCTGGCGAGACCTTAAACACGCCACGGTCTGGCGAGACTTTAAACACGCACGCCCGGTCCAGCGAGACCTTAAACACGCACGGTCTAGGAGACCTAAAATCCTTGGGAGGTGCAAGACCTTCACTCGCGTTGTCCAACGCATCGCGCCGTTTCGCGCATCTCATTGCATTTGGCATGCACTCATTGTTCGCACTATTGTGCGCACCTCACATGCATTGTCATGCATTTCTCAAGCCGCGCGTTGCCGCGCATCAAAAATCATGCATTGTCATGCATCTCGAGCGACTTGCGTTGTCGCGCATTCCATGCAACATGCATTTCATGCATCATTTGCATTTTCAAAAAAAAAATCAATCAAAAATCATGCATTTCATGCATCATTTGCATTCAAAAAAACAAAAAAAAAAAACATGCATTGTCATGCGTACATTTTGCATCTTGGTCTAGGAGACCTTAAATCAGACCTTAAATCCTCTAAAGGTGCAATTCCTTTGGTGTTTGTCGTGCCCGAACGACTTTCGGTGGTCTGGTAAAGCCACCTGCCTGTGTTTGCGGTGAGTTCCTAGAAGACCAACTGGGACGGTGGAAACTAGAGTTCGAACGGCTTATGCCTAGAACGCAAAGGTTCGGGAGTTCCGAGACTAAAGTCTGGTTTAAATACCCAGGGTGTATCCTCGGCTTGAAATCTGTATGGAAGCCCCATAGGTTGAGGCAGCATGTCTGCGCCTCAATTCTGGATACTGAACCAACCTAGTACATCACCCTGTTGGTAAGATAGGGAAAGCTGCAATCATAGCCGTTGCATCATAGTGCATTGTCATGCATCCATTGTAAATAGTGCATTGTCATGCATACATGGTAAAACATTGCATTGTCATGCATTGTAGAAAATAAACACGCATTGTCATGCATTTCCATTGTAGCTTGCATACGTCCATTGCATTTCCCCCAGTAGATCGCATCATACTGCATTGTCATGCATTTTTTGTAAATATCCATTCCATTGCATATTTGTAGATATTGCATTTTAGATTGCATGCATCCATTGCATCACCTTCCATCTATGGCTTGCGCCCTTCCAGGTTGAGCTTGGTCTGGTATATGCCCTTACTTTTCACGTTAAAACACAGTTCTGCATGTGTACGTGCCTATTCCATGTTGGTATGTTGGTTTGAGGGTTGCGGCACCTTTTCTGTGTTAGACATGGCTTGTTTGTGTACATGCCTTTCCTAGGCAAGATTTGGTTTGGCCCGCGTGCCATATCCATTGTATCCATTTCCATTGCATTTTAGATTGCATGCATCCATTGCATCACCTTCCATCTATGGCTTGCGCCTTTCCATGTTGAGCTTGGTCTGGTATGTGCCTATACTTCTCGTGTCAAAGCATAGTTCAGTGGACCGTTCTATGTTGGCCGCGGCTTGTATGTGTACATGCCTTTCCTAGGCAAAATTTGGTTTGGTTGCATGCCATATCCATTGTAGATATTACATTGTAGTGTAATTTTGCATCCGGCATTAGGATCATTGTCCTTTCTCCAGCGGGTCGTTACCCCACTTATGTCATTCCACACAATACTCGTTCTGGTGCCCGTCTACATTACTCATAGTTCAGTTGATCGTTCTATGGTAGACGGACTTGTTACATCCATCAATCTATTTGACATTTGTGTGGTTTCGAACCACTCATGATTGGATCATGATTCAACTGCTTTGCATATAGTTTGCATTGTTTCAATTGCATTGTATTTTCATTTGCATTGTTTATACATTGTTTTGTATATATTGCATATCATTTTGCATTCATTCGTGCATTGTCATGCATGTTGCTAACAATATCATACCTGTTAAGTTGTTTTCTTTTCAGGCACGATATTGTATGTACGGTTCATTTACCGCTGGTGGAACCAGACGAACCGCACAGGTATTGTATCCTCCGCGTGAGACGTATCGAGAATTGCATAATTCTCTTGCATCCTTTCTGCATTGTAGTGTAGTTTGGTGTATGCTAGCTTAAAACTGTCGCATGTATGCTTCGTTACAGCTTTTCTTTGCATGATCATAAGTTATGCTCGGCTTCGTGCATTGTCTTGCATTTTGCCCCTGCCTTCGGGCGCATACCTTGTTTGTCTTGCATGTTTGTCCAAGTCTTCGGCCTTGTCAAAAATGGGTCGTCTCTGGGCTTTGACATTCACTCCCGTCATTGTTATGACTTTCGAGTTCTGTCAAAGAGGGGCAACTGTAGACACCCCATTTTTGACCGTCCTCAAGACTTGGACATCACCGTTTGAACACCCGGTGATTATCCATGTTTGTGTTCGTTTGGAGTTCCCGGAGGTCTCGGCTACGCGCCTTGCCTCAGGATCCCTGAACTCGACTGTTTAGTGTCTGGTTTTGCACCAAACACTTGTGTTTTGCCTTGGAGAGGCAGGGAATGCCTTGTGAGGAATCCCCACACATCACCGGCCATTTCTAGAGGCCACCGGCTAGTGTTTTGTTGCCATCGGCAATGTATATTGCCGGTCGGCACTCTTTGTTGCCGGTCGACAGTCCATTTTGTCAAAATGGCAATTTTGAGCAGCCGACTACTGTTCATCTGCTTTTGCAGATATTTTAGCACAGCTGTCTTGCATTTTATGGAGGGATGGCCCTCTTGATAGCTTACCTTGTAAGCTTTACAAGATTGGCTCCTCTATAAGAGGAGCCCTCCCCTCTTGGCTTTAGGGTTAGACAAGTTGGAGAGGAGAGTTAGAGAGCTCTGGTTTTAGGGTTTAAGTTAGTGTATCTAACCTATATCTATACCTCTTCCTCTTTTGCCATTATGTGTGTTTAAGCTTACTATTGCACACAAACACATAGTGCTACACCTTTCCTTGGCTTTTGAAGGACCAGACGTTTGTTCTTAGTGCTCTTGGCTGGATTTGAGCTTGAAGGAGCAACAAGATCACCATTGTTCAAGAAA